>JBBPCZ010000115.1:11902836-11937863 GCA_037974445.1 Brycinus macrolepidotus | reverse complement strand
TCAAATTATTTTCTTTGGTAAACATTCAGAATTTATGAATTTACATATTTTTACTTTAAGCACAAAAATGCAGTAATTACTGAAAAGTTATCACTTGATCAGTATATACATATATATAGGTGTAAGGGGTTTCTGAGCAAAGCTCTTTTAATTAATTATGCATTTATTATTTATGCAAGTTGTGCAAAACAAACTACACATACTCACAAAATTAATGCCAATGTGAGATAAAAAGCGAGCCATATGCACTGCATGCAGGAATAATGACATTTCCAGTGAGCCAGTTACTTAGTTTCCATGTATCTGTCATGCTGTGGGCTGTTTCTCTAAAAAACCTTTCTATTGCTCATGAAGTCCAGCTATCTGTCATAAGAGCAATAAATTGTGCCTTGCTCAGCTCTTTACAGCTCTTTTGCTTAGTTTCTTCACTCATATTTTACACCACATGTGTACTGAAATGTGGCCTGCTCGGAATCCCATACCATGCCCTGAGCTCATTTAACCTAGATCTGAACCTACGATTTGAGACAGGCGTATATCTATATACCTGTGTAGGCTGGGCACTCCGTCACTGAATATAGAACAGTGTAAAATGAGTGACAGTAAATAAGTCTAACACTGTGTACTATGTCAAGGGATTCAAGCTTGTAAATGCTTATTATTAATTCTGTCAATGGTTAACATTGCATTTATTAGAACTTATCTGTGAGTAATTATTGTTATTTGCCCTCAATATGTCTCAAAAAAAAGTACAGCTTTAGCACAGTCAGTCACATTTTTTTAATACTACTACATTATGGAGGAGTTATTCCACTCCACTTGATTTCACAGTGAAATTGCATCAGATCCAGACATTTTTATTGGACGCAAGAGGGGAGTAATTGAGACAATCTGAAAAGTAAAGCATCAGTGTCCTTAACCTTTAGTCTATAACAGTGTGTGTCTAAATGGCCTGTTTAGCTTTTCCTCAGTCTCTCAGTGTGATTCAGCATGACATTAAGGGTTCAACATCTGGGCTTACAATCTTAAATGTCATTCCCACTGACAGAAGGTAATGCGCAGAGGAGAAACCTTTCTTTCTGTGACATGGTCACGATACATTCTCAGCACTGCTCAGCCATAGCAATGTACACCTCGCACCAGCTCACAAACCAGCCATGAGTGGGTGTACAGTTCTTTAAGAGAGAGAGAAAGCTGTAGGTGGTCCAGTGTGTTGGTGTCGTGTTCTGTGTGGGGAGAGACACTCGTGCTTGTGTTGTCTGGAGGGGGAGCGTTCACGCCTGCTGCTGTGATTCATAGCTGAGTGAAGCATCTTTTCTACACAGCCTACAGCTCTCTCCTCTAACGCCCCCAGCCAGCTGAGATAGGAATGGTAGATTATCAAGGCATCGTTCTTACGCCAGGGAAAAAAGGCATCCTGACCCAGTCTAATCCCCTATGACCTTACAAAAGCCATAAACACTGAAGGGTGTCCTTCTTTTGTCTTGGCTGGACTGATGGCAGTTAATGGGCTGGCTTACAGGCTACAGCTGGTTGGCCATGATGGAGATGATGGACCTAGTAGACTGACCCATCTGATCCATTCAGCCGACAGCAAGGGCACAGAACACACGCCGTCACTCAGAACACTGCATTCAACAGATAAGAGAAATAAATAAACAAGTGTTGCCGTGTGACTGCATTTCCTTGCTTGCCGATTGCCACGGCAACGCCATGGCAACAGCTGAAGCCGCAGTGAGTCCTGCCTTCTGCACGACGCAGAAGGTTATGTTCCTCCTCAGGACGAAAGCAGCTCATGCTTAACGATGAGCTGGAAACTGGCTTGACTAGCAAGAAATAAAATCAGAATTTGTGATTTAAATTTAGACATGAAGACGATGTACCAGCATGCATTAAGGTATGACTACTTAAAAACATGAGCTCTTGCTTAACCAGTTACAAACACATCTGAACTCCCCTGTGTAAGTGTCTAAACACAGTGTTCACAAACACAGAAACTGAGGTAGAGGCAGAGCCTTGGAGCTGTATGCCAGCTCGTTGTGGGAGGGTGCTGGTTGGAGGAGCTCAGTAGTAGCACTGCAGGGATGCCTCTGCCAGAAATAGAACTGCATGAGCAAGTACAACAAGGACTGACGGTGAGATTCTGCTTCAGATAGCCTCCAGTGTATGCACTGTATGGTTTAACATGGGACGACCACATGCAACAGGCTTTTAAAGAAGTTAAGGAAAAACTGACCATGTAAAATAAAGGGCTTCAACACAGAGTTCCAGGTAGTACTTCAAGGTTTAAATGTAGACAACGTACCAAGATGCAACACTGCACTGTGCCATCTAGATAGTGCAATGCAAATTTGTGACAATGTGCATATCGCAAACAGATATTCTAGTAATTATGCCATCCATTGCAACCACATCAGCATTTGCAAATGACCAGTAGCAAGCAAAATCTCAATGTGTTTTTTTTTTTTCTTGTTCAAATTCTGTCCAAAACATCCCAGGAATATCAAATTGTGAACCCAGTATTATGAATCAGTTTGAATCTATCAGATGTCTTACACAAGAGACATGTAGTCCAGGACTAATGCTCATTATCAGTGTGTTAATACACATTAAATAATCAGTACAATAACAGATAGCAGCATTTTTGATATTAACCAGGAAATATTTGATATTAACCAGGAAAAGTCTCCAAATAAATTATGTACTGCACTATGAGACAAAGCAGTCTTGTATATTTTGTAATAGAAAGACTCATGTTTTTGACACAGAACACAAACATCTATCCTTTCCCCTCCTTTGCCCCTTCCAGAACATCTTGAGGAGACATTTCGTTTGCATTTAAAGACAAGTTCCATCCCAAAGCTCATCAATTATTTCTGACTCATTGAAGAAAATGTACTTTCTTCAATGCCGCCTCGCATAATGAGATACTCCTTAAAATGAGCCACAGATCTTACAGAGCACTTTGGCGGTGAGATTTTACTTGTTTTTGCTCTTTCTATGAGATCAAGGAAAAGAAAGGCCCATCTTTTTTTAATCTCACAAAATGCATGGCATTCGATATATTTTTAATAAGTTATTACCCTGACTGGCGCACTGTGGAGACACTAGAATTCAAGAATGTCAAATGATATAATGATATTATTTTACATGCAGTAGTAAGGTCAAAATGACTTCTACAAGTCTAAATTTTGAAAAACAACCTAAACTCTTAGATTAAGGACATGGTGCACTGCTAAAATATGTTATAAGGGAACTGTTTCCTCAAAAGCTGGTTAAGCTCTTAGGCTACTATCCCTCTGAAATGCAAATAAAGTGTTCATGTACTTAGTTGCATTCAGTTGCATCACATGATGTACTGCAGTCTTTATAGGCCTAAATCTCCCTAGTATCGTTCAGTGCGGACTATTACCCCCCGCTCAGATTCCCAACAGCGTGGAACTCACCTAACCTACACTGAGAGACTTAAATGGAAAAATATATTTATTTCAAATTTTACATAATAATCCCCATAATAAAAAGGAAGCACAGAATTTTTTTGCTCAGTATGACCAGTCACAGCTCTTTTCATTCTCGTCAATGTCATACCGTGGACTTCGAAGATAACTGAACAGCTGTCCTTGACGGCACTTGCAGCTTTTGCCTTTTGAAAAGTGTTCATGAAAAAGAGATGAAGTTATAGTGCTGTTGTAACAGAGTCGACGGTGGGAATAAAAGAGCAGACTGGAAACCCCTTTGTTGCTGCTTCCATTCTTCGAGCTTTCATTTCAGGGCATGACCCTATTAGCCAGTGTTCAGGCGTTAATGGGCACAATAACTGACCATGTGTCCTTGGTGTAGCCCTCCTGAAGCTGCCCTGTTGACTGCCCCTTGTGTCCACACGTTGGTCACCAAGGTCAGGGAAGAGGAGCAGATGGCCTTGCTCCAGCCTCTTAACTACCTGCTATGATTAGACGCTACGGCAGGTACGAGACCATTATTCACCCACTAAGTGCTTTAGTCCCTCTGGGAAACAGCTACTCAGAGAAGCTAAAATGACTGCACATTGTAAGAGTCTGTCAATGCAACAGACTTTTGAGTGCCTATGAAACAAATGGGTCCTTTCAATCACATTAAGAAAACAGTGACTAGATTAAAAATGTGGACAACACACAGTAAACACAAGTTGTTTACATGCACAAAGAAGTCATGAATGATTCAGAGATAGGTGACAAGAAGTGACAAGATGAACTTTTCAAATGTAATACGACGACAAGTAGCACGCTGGAAACTTAGAAAAAAGATATGAGTTGGCAGGGGTAAAGTCACAGGTAAGGTCAGTTCATTTCTGGTACAGTACAAAGTTACACCAAGACAAAATGAGGTCATCAAAAACAATTAAATCCTAATATCGAAAGCCTCAGGCAATTGTTTAATGATCATAGATTTTTAAAAATGTCGACTGTTAAGAAAATGTGCACTAACAATGCTTCAATTCACAAATACCAATGTATTTCAAGTTGCTTAAGATATTTGAACTCTACAAATTCTACAAGTTGAAAACAGAGTGAAATATTTAAATCAACTGCAGACAAGAAGTCTAAAGTCAACTAAAGTAAACTATGTGCTTTAAACTAGGCAGTGTCGAGCTGAAGTGCTCAATGTAAAGGTTTCAGGTGGTAGCTATGGTGGAGTTTACCTGGCTGGCTCCCGCCGTGATGCAGTCGCTGAAGGCATTGCGGCGGGTAAAGAAGGCAAGCAGCTGTTGCCAGCGCGAGGACGACGAGGGCAGGTCTTCACTGGAGCTGCGCTTGGCCCATTGCCTCTGCTTGGGCCCCGGAGCTCCGTGACCTGTGGCAGTATTGGCCCGGCCGCCCCGCGGGTACAGCGTGCTGTTACCGAAGATGTAGTTCATCGCTGCACCTTGTGTCCCTCAGGGCTGGAACACTACTCCGACAGCTGTCAAGTAGCGAGGCGGCACGGAAACGAGCAGGAGCAGGGCAAGAGAGGAGGGAGGGCGCACCTGGGTAAAGTTACAGCATCCTCTCCTGAATTTCACCAAGCCACAAGACAAAAGCAAACTTGAGAACGCGAGTCCAAAAATCCATCCGATCGGCAGATCGGCAAACTTCCTGTGCTAATCAAGCGAAATGGGTCAAGCATGCAGCAGCCCTCGCGCTGCCGAGGGGCAGAGTGGGAAGCGAGGAGGGCGGAGGTGACTGAGCTGCCCACAAGCTGTCCACACTACCCCAGGCTCTGGCTCCAGACAATTGGAGACCTCAGAGAGGATCAATGAGGGAATGTGGAGCTCTCTCGGCATGAGGGAAACTCTAAGAGCTTTGGAGAGGCAGGAAATGGGTTCAATTATCAGGCAAGTGTTGCAGGCGAAAGCCCATGAACTCCTCTAGGGATTCTTAATCTAAATGGACTTGGGCTACTGGATTGGCCATGAACAGGTATCAATCACAGCACATTCTTAATAGCAACAGAAAGCCTTACCGGGCACATTAAATATGAATGGTGGCATTCGGGGTGTTGCCACGTAGAATAAAGAAAGATAGGCATTGTGGTCTTCCTTCTCCTAGACATGGCTACTCTGAGAGGAGTCCAGTTGTACAGCACATCATCAGAAACCACTCAAGCTTTTTCACTTCAGCAAAGCCAATCATACTCCCCCCCCCTTCTCCTGGCACTTCATGCTAATAGCCCCATCACGGTTTAAAAAGATGTGAATAATGCATATGTACCAAAACTTCATGCTAATGAACATACTCACAAATGCCAACGAGAGACAGGCAAAGAAATGTCAGGATGACAGGCAAGTAAGATCCAATGAGAAAGATAAATCCAAGAGGAGAGTCAGCACTCCAGATTCAGCAGATGATCCCATGTTGCCTGGCCGCTCCTTGTGATTCAGATCGGTTTTCACACTGCAGTCTCTCTCCATCTACCACACACACATGATTCAGTGAGGGGGAGACAAAAGGCTGTGCCTTCACAGGCAGAAAAAAGGGAAAGCAAATTCAAAAATAACCACATGCCTATGTTAATATGACTGGAACGCCTGCAGACTTGCACCACGACTTTCCGCTGCATCGAAGCCCGCTGAAGGCGGCTGTGTGCCGGCAGAAACTATCCAAGGTGTGCCACAGGTGTCAAATGAGGTAACAGACATTGTCACAGCTTGTGCTTCTATTCCCCCAGGACTAAAACCATGGCAACAGCTTTCACATCAAATAAAGCAAGCAACCCCACAGAGCTCATGCACTGCCTTCTCCTCAATCTAAATATGTTCAAAAAACAAACAAAGACCCTTAAATTACTGCTCACTATCAGGTAGCTATTAGCTTTTCAAGATTAGATCTCAGGCACTGAAAATGCTACAATACTGAGTATCTAGGTCTAATAAGTATCAAGGTCTAAATGGAAAAAAATATATATGAAATCTCTATGCTGAGTTCAGGGTTTAAGGGTAATTAAATATTACAGTATGAATATGCAAAGTGTTTTTGACATACAGTGTTATAACCAAGGGCTAAATGTATGTAAGAACGCAGACGCAGAGCAAAATGGGCTTAGATGCAACCGCAACATGCATTCACAATGCATCTGCACTTAACACTCTAAGCCTGCAGTTTATCACGCAAACTGTATGCAGTCCCAACTGCTAACTGCGTGCTCATGAGCCTCAGGCTTTAAAAGGCACAGTGAACTAATGGAGTCGTCTCAAGCTCAGGGCAAAAAAATTTTTAATGAAAGCTCAGTGATGAAGAGGTAGCATGGTTCATAAACGAAGTTCTTTTCCAAGAAAACATTCAGCATGGGTGTCATTTTACTATAGCTACTAAAGCAGGATTTGTGGGACATAACACAGACTGCATGTGCATATTGTGGCTGCATCATAACATATTTTGCATTGCGTCGTCTCACATACATCCATCTGGTCCAAAGAGTCTAAACAGTATTACTCTGATGGTAAACGTTCTTTCAGCATGTGCTCGAGGTTTGTGCCTCCATCTCACCGCTGTGTCTCCTGCCACGTACAGCTCTCCCTCAAATGTTTATGCATGAGGAAGAGAAGAAAATTTTGTGATTTACAATCCACATTTAGGCTTATGCACCGGTTTCGTACATAACATGCATCTGATTTGCACCCTGAAACTGAGGCAAAAAGCTTAGTACATTGCGCCCTGAGTGTATCATAATGTGAAATTTGCATGAGACGTCCTGAAAAGCATGATATCGCTTCTTATAGAGAGTTACATAGATCTCAATTGTATATAATAAACATGTTTAATTCTATAAAAGATTCAAGATTCATTGTCACAGTTATACAAGCACAACACGCATTGAAATGTGCACCTGAATCGGCTAAGACACTGTGCAATAATGTTTACAAATAAATTAAAGAGAAATTTGAAAAAGGCTAAAAGAGTAATACAGGATATAGAAAAAAAGCTAAAAAAAAAAAAAATACAATTATAAACAAGATCTGTACAGTGTTCAAATGTAATAGAATATCTGAAAACACTGAGAATTATGTTAAGATAAACTTCACTATTAAGAAAATATGGTTACATAGATTTTTCACCATGTTTGTAAACTGCAGCATAAATCACCAGTTTTGCTATAAGCTCTGCTCAACATATTCAAATGAAACCAAAAAAGGAGGTCATTAATGGCTGAAAAAGCACACTCATCCACTAGGAACATGCAGCTTGTTGACATCAGCACCTGTGAACATTTCTTCCAATTCACATAAGACCTAAGACATGTTGAACAGAATCAATAATTCAGCACTAATTTAATAAAACCACTGATTATTTCTATTTCATGAACATGCTGCTGTGGACCCTGCTGGATCACTGAATCAGTATTCAGTGGTACCCTGATACCTCACAGCCACAAACTGTAAACACACATGGGTGGTGTTAAATAACCACTGCAAAGACACAGGGCTCTTCGTGCATGTTCTACAGACACTCCTATCCATTTCTGAAATACTGGAAGCGTAACATTTCCTTCAGAGTTAGAAGCATAATTGAAGTCTTGTAAAATTACATGCTTTTCTCAACTTCCATTACACTGTGTGCTGATAGATAGTAATATCTAAAGAGACTGCACATTTAGCTAGAATTAGTACTACAACTGTGGGGGGGGGGGGGGCAGTCCTTTTTTTTTTTTTCGCAAACAAAATAAACACCGAGGTTTGACAATGCAGGATTGTATGGCCTCTCTATACTCAATTCATAAATGACATTATATCTAGACATCCCTGTGAAATTACAGCAGTAAATCTACACTTTATGTCCAGTCTTCAAACAGTGTACACAAACATACGTACACCGGACCAATGGAACCAAGTCCACTTAAAATGGCCCTTCTATTTCAGCAGCTGCCTCTTTTGTTTACTACCTCATGGTCCCTGAGCCCCTCTGCACCTCTTCTCTGGACCTACGGCATTCACAGCAATCAATCGATAACACAGTACAAGGACAAAGTGCTTCTGAACAGCCCTGCCACTAGCTTAAGCTTTCAGCCTCCGGGCCAAATGAACCGCCAGTAAACAAGAAGAGAGATGAGCATGTACTTCACAGATAGATTTCCAAACACTGGTCTTTTCTGACTTACTGGTGCATAACGAACAACTGAGCAGAGTCGTTTTGAACTAATAATATTTCTCCTGCGGCCCTATGCAGGTGCTGCCTGGTTTCACTAGCCACTATCAACAAGTGAACTTCACATTTCACACATACATCAAATAAATGATAGCATGTGGGGTTACACTGTGGTGTTCTCATTGTTTTTCATTTAAATACTCAATGTGTCACACAATAAACGTAAAAATAATAAGTAATGGAGTTGCAACAGGAAGTAACTGTGTGAATAAAACCTAAGATGCTATTTTAACCACAACAATATCATTGTAACACCATGATTAACTTTTTAAAATAACTGTATGTAAATATAAAACATAAAATATTATATATATATATATATATATATGAAGTCTATTATCCTCCCTCTTACCCGTCCTTTAAAGTGATTTACATGCAGAGCTCAAAGCTAGTTCGCATACAGCAAGCACAGCATTCCCCAAAGATGCCTCCAGAATCTGATGCTGCCTACCCACCAGCAGCTGCAGTCTCCTGCTCCTCCTCAAGCTCCTCATCAGGCGTCGGCCCATCTTCTTGGCATACCAGACAGAGGCAAGCATGTCACCTGCTTCGTTAGCACAGAGTCCCACTATCAGCTCAGCCTTGCTCTGCAATGACCCAAACTTTTCTCCCAGGTGCTCCCACAGCGCAATGAGCAAGCGTCTGCTCTCTCTGTATACAGCCAGGAAACTCACACAAGCACGCTGACTGCCGGGGACTCTAAATCGTGCTCTGTTCGATTCCCCCAGAGTGACACTGCTCATTTTTCACAAATGCTGCCTCACCTCCCCCCTCCCCTGTAGTCTTCCACTCTTCTCTTCTCTCTCCTCAGCCAGACTAACACTGACAGGAAGGATACACTTCCAGGAGGGTGAACGAATAGAGCACAGCACAGGACAAAGTACAGCTTGAAAAGTCTTGGGCAGGTCAGGAAGCCTAGGGCATGTTAAAAAGTCCTGGGCACGTCGGGACGCCTGAGGCAGTTTGAGAAGTGTGGGGTAGGTCAGGAACTCTAGACCAATTTGGGAAGCTTAGGCAGGGCAAGCCAGAAACTGGGGCAACCAAGTGTCACTTGTCTATCAAAAGCACGCAACAGGAGCCAAAATATACCTCTACAGCATTGTTCACTATCTGTCAAATCTTAGTACTAATAAAGAACAGTTGCACAGCTTGACTCTTAAATGCATAATGTGTTGACAATGGGTCATTAAGGAACAATACTTGTATCATTAGGGAACACTACTTGTTCTACAAATGCCACAATAGTTTAAAAATAAAAAATTAAAATAAAAATAAACACCTCACTGACAAACAAAATAAAAGAAATTTGGTTATATTTTATGTAAATGGAAAGTAAAGGCAAGGGAGGGGTGGGGATGAGAATGCAAGCTGCATTTAAAGCATACCTTGAATGGTGACTTGTGTTTTTTTTTTTTTTTTTTTTTTGGGCTACCTGGCAAACGCAAAAGTCAGACAGATAGGTAACATTACTGCTAGGAAGGTTGCAGCTTGCACTCAAAAAACCATCCCAAAGCAACTTTTCAAAAGTTTCTTCAACCTTTCATTCTAATCAAGCAGCAGCTTATCTAACCAGTCATTTGTATGAGACCAGCTGACTAAACAAGTGGAACCGGGTGAGCTCCTCCTTGATTTTAGTTTAAATCAGCAGCCAAGCCAAGCTTTTTAAGAGTTAACCTCATTTGCAGCTGGATATAGAGTGACTGACTGAGTGAAAAGGAAAAAAAAACCACGAAGTAAATCTGTAGAAATTCTTTCTCATGACTACAAACAGACAAGGAACCAGTACATGTCTACAATCATCCCAAGACAAGCAACATGTTTGTCCCAATAACAAGAATAAACAGAGTCAAAAGGCAGTAGCAAGCATTCCAGTCATAGGGGATCCAATGCAATAAAGCATCACTAATGGGGCTGACTCCAACAGTGAATTTTGCATTAATGTTAACAGTGCACTCTAGTTTGATCACTTTGTTTTCCATCATGAGGTTATGAGGCTACACCCAGAAAGAGCAGCAGGTTATAAATGATGCTTAGTGCTGGAAGCGAATACCTTGGTCCACAGCTAAGGACAAGCTTGGCTCCTCTGAATGAACTTGAAACTCGAAAAGCACCATGCTAATGGAGGAACGCATTAACTAAAGCAGCCATGACAGTTAAGTGCTCCAAATACTTTAGCGCATTTCATCACCTCATGATCACTCTTGCTCTTGGGGGCCTCTTATAAGCACGCAGCAAAGAACGCAGACCCATGCTGTAGAAAGTGGAATGGTCCATTCCCACAATAAGATGTAACGTTAACAGGTCAATAAAAAAGTACACTACGTAAGCGAGAACTTCGAGTCCTTTACTGAAGTGTGTATTTGGCATAGGACTATAGAAAACCCAGCACAGTGAAGGGGCTTATTAGAATTCAGGTCAGAGTGCGGCAAAAATGACTTCTCCTCCAGGTCCCATTACATATTATGGCTGAACAGAACTAATGCACTTAGTGCCCTGAAGCCCCAGCCACAATATCTCCAAACATATGACTCTGTTTCAGTTATGTCGAGTGAAGTAGAGCAGAAAGAAAAAAAAAAACAGGAAAGAAAGAGGCAGGCACAACCCAGCCAGATCCTGTATATTTTACAACCTCATTTAAGGCAAAGTTGTGTTAAAAGAATCCTTTATTGTACAGGAACATGGATTAACAAGCTAATACCATTCCATATGGTAGAGGGTGATAAATGAACGTTTGAGACTAAATGCATTATTTTCTATATCTGACTAACTTAAACTAAACAGGTAGGACTGGCACCGAAAGTCCCCTAAAGCAAATAACAAGAAGGCAAAGCTTATATTTCCAACCACAGAAAGCCCAGTCTATATTGTGCGAGCACCCTCAGGGTTCCATGATTAATACACCGGATTGTAATTAATATCCTAATAATGATGAGCTAGCCAGAACTTGGATTAAGTGAGTGAATGCAATTTGCCTAATGAATTGATGATACCAGCACGCTAAATAACATAAATTCTTCCATTTAAGAGTAGTAATTGTCCTTGATTTAATGGGGGTAACTGGTCGTCTGGTTTTAAATTACTGATAGTGTTTCAGTCCTAGGAAGAGTGCTGCCACAATAATGCCAATTAAAATACTCAGTGAAATGCAGTTTAACATTTAACCCTAAAGCAACTACAAACCGAAACCGAGCATAACAAATTTTTCAAAGAGTACAGAGCCTCTAGAAGCTTTGGTACACAACATTTCAAATACACGCGACATTGACAAATATTAAATGCAACAGACCAGCCACTTTTTCTTTCCCTAGGTGTAATTCAGAACTGCCAGAACTTGTAACATGCTCACTTAATGTGTTCTTTCACATAATGACATTTCTGCGTCCCTCTAATCATAATAATAGCCCACTTTAATAATCCATGTCCACAGCTTTGTTGGCATGCCTTACCTGGAAAGCTATACGAAGGTGAGTGAAATACTAAGAGGTACATTATGAGATTGAACATAAAACTGAGAAAAAAAAAATCACCACAACAAAATGGAACATCTATTTACACTGTGTGCAAGCTAACACCTGAAGTCGGCAAGCCAAAAACATCCATAGAGGAACACTTGACTGTAAAAAACATGACTGTAAACCCCAAAATAAAACAATATAACAAAATAATGCTACAGCAGAGGTATAAAGCTTTCCAACAGCCAGCATGCACTGTGACATCTTGCCATCTAGTGCATGAAAAGGATACTACAACATACAACCACACTTCTCAAAATGACATACAAATCTTATTCTTTGCTTTGTTTGGAGCAGATGAGCCATCATTTTGCATGAATAAAGAGCCTATTGGATCTGAAGCAGAGGCCACTTCTACAACACAAAGCATTCCTACGCGAAGACAAATGCAAAAGCATGCAAACGTAGACCACAGGATTCCACGGTTACCTGCGTCAGTCCTTCATTGCGTGAGTACAGAGTGGAAAAGGCAGGAGCTGGAACCTCCTCTCCTCCAACTGGGGTCGGGCCATCAAAAATGCATTCCAGTGATTCTACCTACAGAGGGAGCACGCAGCTGGGGTAATAAACAGCAGAACCACATAGAAAATAGACAAAGCTATAGAAGAGAGGCGCAGGAACGAGTGTAATAAAAGTTTATACTATAGTTGTATGACACTTCAGCTCAGAAAGATGCAAGCCAAAGCTTAGACATCTTCAGCAGAACAATTAAAACAAAGCTTCAAGTTTCAAACATGCAGACATCTGAAGCACAAAATGACCAATACAATCACAACAAAAGGATAAAAAGAATGGTTTGGCAAAAAGTCTAATTTATACATTTCCACAATATCCCATATATAGTCGATCAAATTTTGCTTCTTTAGTATGGAACTGGAGCTACAAGACTACCAATTTTAGCCTTGTAAATACAACACTGAAGAAACTGCAGAAGCAAAATTTGGCATCCAAACATGGTACAGCTGATCAGCTTCATCTGGGGTAAGAGGACAATTGTGTATTTTGATTTGACCCTAAAATAATCCTTTTACTGTTTTGACCAACAAAGTTCAAGCAACAAGCGAACCTGAGAGGTATAACTGACAAAGCATCTATACGGGCCTCCAAATTCCCTTAAAAACTTAAATAATTCTTATAACAATTCTTCCTGTTTGTTTTCTGGGTGCAATTGTTTTATAAGAGCTCACCCAAGGATTTAGTGTTTTAAAATAATATCTGCAGCTGTCATCTGTGAAACCACTTCAGTGTGAAGATCTGAAGACATCTACACGTTAAAAATAAAAACTGTTTGTCACGGCATTCAGCCTGGCACAGGTCTACCTGCTGTTAACCAAGTTAAGCCAGGACTGGAGCTTCAGACCATAAGTTAGAGCATAGAATGCTCACACTTACAAAAAAGAAAGGAAAATAAAAATTCCACTAATCATTTTCATGGCCAATATTGCATCAATATTTATCAGTAAATCACTAAATGGGCTCAGACCTAATAAAAAAATAATAAGAAGAAAAAGCTTTAAAAGTAAACATAATGTGTCAAAGCATTTGGATGAAAGTGGAAGATCATCAAGGAGCCTGACAGTGACATGACAAGAAAAAAAAACTTGCCAAACGGGTCAAAAAACTGTATAGCACAAACGACATCCTTCCTACTGTTTTGCACAAAATGCCCTGTCGGCTGAAGGCAGGTTAGGTCCTCTCAGGATTGGCAAAGTAATGTGAGCCAATCACTGTGTCTATTCAGTGACATGAGATTGGGTGCTCTCCTTAGAGCACATTTAACTGCAAAACCCATCGACCCTTCCCCCTTCTGTATACTGAAGCCTCTATTTATGCCCTGTTTTAAAAATGTCTGACATTTTGCCTCATCTGAACAAACTGCAAAATATCATACACCGTAAAGTATTAAACAGGACACAATTCACATTACATGAGATGTTAATTTACAATTTAAAAGGTCATCTGACATGGACCTTGACAGGGTGTTTATTTGCTTAAATGATAACAGGCATGTGAGGAGTGGTGTGGTTTCTCAGTGTCGACTGCGCCATGCGCAGGTCTTTTACAGGTACATCGGCCAGTCACGGTTCAGTTCAACTGAGGAACCTGGGAAGCCACAAGATGTCAGCTCCATCTGTCCCAACCTCTCCAGCCAAACACTTACAGAGAACGAACGTAAAAGCCCAGTAGGAGATCGCAGCTTTGAATCAACATGCTTACAAAATTTCATGTTAAATTAAAATATATCTACTACATTAGATTGTAAAATACGTTTTTTTTTTCCAATATAACACAGTGGTGAGCTGCTTTGCGCTGTAGAATAAACAAAATAAACTATCCTCTGAATGGGTCCATCTCTGGCAACCTGCCTGTAGGCAGAGCAGCCTTTAAATAGAAGCTTGTGAGGGGGGGGTTGTGGTGCATCATGTGCGTATAGACCAGAACGTGAGCGGTTGTGCCATCTTCATTCAGGCCTGAGTGTAATAGAGCATGCAGCAGCGCACGAGCAACACTGACATTCCCAGTCAAATCTGTTTAATGCGACACATTAAACCAGAGTGATGATGCTAACATAGCAGCAACTGAACGGTAATGATTCTTAAAACAGACACAGAAACTGCAGCATCTCTGACTGGCTTCTATATTACAAACAGGGAAACACACATGAAATATGTGACATATGTGCAACATGAATTCAAACATGCATCATTTGTTAAGTGGTATTTGTGAATGGTCCTTCAGATACCAACATCCGCCACAAGGTGGGGTAAGATTGCTATGATTTCTATGATGTCTGACCTATCATCACCTCATCAGCTTGATTTGACAACAAATCACTTCGAATCACCATCTCAATCACTAACAGTCCTTGCCTTCATATGACCTGTGGTGTTCTAAGTGAGAGATGCTGAAATGATATGATCATTGTAAATGTAATTCACATTTCACTCTCCTTTGCTCGTGTCCAGGAACAAGAGACAGAAGGAAAGAAGACGGGGCAGAGTGCTATCAAGGGAGAGTGAGAGAAAGAGAGAAAGAATAACAGAGAGTCATCAGCTGGGCTAGCAGCCAGGGAGCACCATCAGCCTTGAGCACATGGGCTGATTTAAGTGGAATGCAGGCTCATAGTGATGACGGAGCATGTGTGTGTGTGTGTGTGTGTGTGTGTGTGTGTGTGTGTGTGAGTGTGAGGAGGGGGGCAAGACAAAAAGCACTAGCTCCTGCTCTGTGCAGCTGAGGATGATGTGAGGTGACAGGCAGAGCTTGTCAGGCGCAGCTTTATGGGAGAGAGCGGAGCTGCAGTGATCTAGCTGCGCTGAGCCACCTAAGCCCAGCTCGGCCCGGCCCAGCCTGACTCTCCGCCCACAGATGTACAAGGATCATCTAATGTTTTTATTAAGATAAGCCAGCCACAGCAATCAGAATGTTGTGAGTTACACTCTGACTTCCATGACACACATTAAGAGTTACTGATAAAGTTTCCGCCTCACAAAACAAATGCAGCTGTGTTTAACTCAGTTCATGATGGTGGTTAACAGCTTTCTCAGATAATCATGCTATGATTTACCCTGGTGCGTGCGCACATGGAAGTGTAAAATCAGTGATGAACAGCCAGCTACCAGGAGGAGCACCTTGGCTTTTTTTCCCAAAGAAGAAAAAAGACCTTGTACTATGTAGCTACGTAGAAATGAAGGCATTTGTTACTGTAAAAAGCAAATGATTCCAATGTCATAATGGTAGTGCTTATTAGGGTAAAATTGTTTTATATTCTTGAAATCTACATAGTACCGCTAAAAAGCAATATTTTTCATTTTACTGGTGCCATAAATGTTACAAAAAATGACCTGAAAAGCCATGGAGGGGTCCATCTCTATAAGAAAGCTGTCTTTGATTGTTTACAAGTTCATCTTGATTGGTCCAGCTGTTCACTATCTGAAATCCACCTTAGAGAGAAAAAAATCCGGAGTTAGACCAAACTAAAAAGTTAGGTGCTTAAGGAAGGAATCCTGCTTCATGAGACAGGCCACAAAAAACATATTTTGTTCGGCAACAAAAGCAGGAGCCTGGGTTGCAAATGCCTGAGCCAGCCCCTCACTGCCACTCATCCAGCTGTAATGCACTCCTTTTAGGACAAGCTCAGCGGATCAGCTAAAATAGGAAAGGCAGGGCTACTCCAGGGGCAGCCTAGGCAACCTTCACAGTAGGTGGCCCATTTCATGCTTGTTTAAGAACTGTCCTCTGAATTGAAACGAACAGAAATCTGGACAAAAAGCATACAATAGTTATCACACTGCCACAACATACGACCCAACCCTGGTCCTGTAAGAACACTGTCATGAACATTTGAGTGTTTTCACTGCTCCCAACACAGCTGATCCAACTAAACAGCTCATTAACCGGCCCTTGCTAAGTTGTAGTGGTTGTGCTAAACAAGTTTACCTCCGTGTATCCCCACCTAGGTCTTGAAGCCACACTGGTCTGCATGTTTTTGTGCTTTCCATGCTTTGTTGAGATGTTGCACTGTGAAGGGATCTGTCACACACTGTTTACGCATGTTCACAGAGTATGCATGTTTGAGATGAACCACAGAACAGCCAACATGCAGACAAAAAAATGAGAAGGACCAGATAGCAAACGGCAGAGGAATGGTACCTTCATAGGGGAGATGTGTGAATGGGAGACGAAGCCATGTACATTCTCAATCTGGGAGATGTTCTTCTCCGACACCTGGACCAGCTCAGGGGGCTGCAGGTCCGCGGGTAGGCGGGGAGAGCTGTGCTCTGGAGGCGATGTGGTGTCCTCATCCTGATATCTGTATTTCTGAAAGAGAAAGGGAGAGAAAAATAAAACATCTAGTAACCAGAACATTAAAAACAGTTGCGATGAGCATGGTTATTCTAAAATATACTCAATATATAATTCATCCAAGTGTTAATTTAAATAAGTAGGTATTTGACTGAGGCATTTAGAGAAAGTTAGGAGAGAAACAAGGAGAGTTTTGTCATTTTAAATAAGTTGACTGAGTTGAACCACAAAAAACAGAAGCTGCAAATGTTGAACCTCCCATGCCACAATTGGAATGTTTAAAGCAAAAAAAAAAAAAAAAAAAAAACCATTAGTGCAGTTGAATTTTTTGTAACAGAGTCAGGAGGTAGCATCTTAAATCACAAACATAAATTCCTAAATCAACCAATCAATGGACAAATATCTGTCCATACCCAGCAGGACTGATCAATTTTGGGCTCGGGTCAGGTTCATGATGTGTATCAGGTCGGACATGGACAGTTCTCAAGTTGTCATGGGGTTCAGATAAATATTTCAGGCCCGATTAAAGTTCTACTGGACAGGTTTGAAATGTCTCTTATGCTAGCAGAATAAATGAACGGTATACCTTTCCTGTTTCATAAATTACTTCATAAACTCAAAAATGAATCCCACCTCTAATAAAAAGGTTTTTATATCTTGGGAAGTGTATACATCCACCACAAGGTATGAACAGCTACACAAAGGAAAAAAAAGTCAGTAGTCTTACGAAAACCAGTGTACTATAGAACATAATTCTAATTTCCACCCCTCAGAAGAGAGAAATCTAAGGATCAAAGTCTCATGGAGCGAGCTTTGCAAAACACACACTGATGAATGTCATCAGATCAAACAGAACATTTTCCTTCGTGCTGGGCCTGCAGCCTGACCTGATTTGCTTTTGCAAGGAGCCCAGGTGTATACACAGCACGGCGCTAAACGCTGCACATTATACAAGCTGCAATCTAACAATACCAAGGGAAAACCAGCACACAGAATGTTAGCAACAAAAAATAAAAAATCATCAAAAATTAAACAAACAAGGAAGCAAATGATTCGGTCTTAATTTTTTCTCAAAATGAATATTTTGAATTTACACATTTTTCCTATACCTCAAATGTACCCAATCAGTTAAGACATGTTTGCACATTTGAGTATTTGTTTTATGATGTCGGTATTCAAGTCTATATAAGTATTAGAATTTGAATTTGAAGCCTATGTATATGTATATGTGTGTGTGTGTGTGTAGAAAGGGGAGTGACTCAGGCTCCACACACACACACACACACACACACACACACACACACACACACACACACACACACACACACACACTGCTTTAACGGCTTTAACATTCGGATAACAAATTAACTTATTATCATTTTAATTAATTAACCAATTGTATCTATTGAGGGAGATGCTTAAACCAAATTTTCCAGAAACAGTTGAGACATTACCACAAATTGTATTTATTTTAAAAGGGCAAATAAAGATTCACACTAAACTTGCTGCTGCAAGTTACTCAAACTTCCTAATCAGATGCATTTCCATTAGACCTGCCCATTTACTTTGTAATCCTTCCTCATTTTGTGCAATTCCTCAAATGCAAAGCACAAGGGAGCAAAGCATATTTTGCACTTTTTTCCATGCACGCACCCCATAAACAGTGAATTTATGCTTAGTTGTTGTACATAATGCTGGGCCACTTGCTTTGGAAAGAGATGGAAACACAATGCACTATGGGGGGAAAAAAAGCTGGTGGGGCAAATGTGATGTTCTTAGCAATGTTCTGATAAGAACTCTTGGATCCTGGCCTGTGGATGCTACCTAAACATTGTATGCCCCTTAATGGAAAAAATATTACTTAATGGTAGTGGCCTCTTTCAGCAGGATAATGCATCCTGCTACACTACATAACTTGTTCAGGAATGGTTTGAGGAACACAACAAAGAGTTCAAGGTGTTGACTCAGCCTCCGAATTCCCCATATCTGACTGACTGAGCATCTGTGGGATGACCTGTACAAACCAGTTCTATCCAAGGTGGCACCACATCACAATTTACAGGACTTAAACAATCTGCTGCTAACACCTTAGTGTCAGTCCATGCCTCAACAGGTCAGAACTGTTTTGGCAGCAGGAGGGGGACCTACACAATATCAGGCAGGTGGTTAGGCCTGTATATCACAAAGCCTCTAAAACTATTGCCAGACTTCCACAGAGGGCCTACTTTCCCACAGCAGTACAGCAGTGTCTGGATGGCATAAATCAGAGCAGGGAAGTACAGGGCAAGCCTGGCCTTTCCACAAGAGGCAGCTAAAAGGCTGGTTGAGAAGAAACTCCCTGATGGATGACTGTGGTATACTGCTGAGATGGGAAACTGCATTAATGAGTTGAGCCCCCCACATCCTTTCAACTGCATAGTCATCACAGTGACCCCAATCTGCCATGTAAGTGTCTGAAATATTACACACATTCAGCCCCAGGAGTCCACAAGGAAACCCAAATTATTCAGCATCAACTTTTATCCACATATAGTAACACTGAAAAGTTTAGAATCAACGTTGTGAATAATATAAAGCCAATTTCTTTCGAGGAAATACGTCAGATTATTCTCAGAATTGCTGGTAGTGGTACTAAACAACTCTTTTGTCTAGAGAAAGCTCACCATCATTACTAACTATTTTCTACTGTCACCACAGCACATGAAATTCAGAATAAACCAGCAAAAAACACACAGTCCGGTTTGAAGGGCTGTCATGATAAATTACACAGTAATTTGCCAATTATTTTGATGATTATTTCAGTGATAGTTTTGTTGGTTTAGAGACCAATTGATCACTGTTAAAGTGTTTTAACATAAATCAGGGGAAAATTAAAGTAAAGGTTTATTTTACTAAAGGTGAGTTAATATGAAAACAACACACAGCTGTGTGACCAGGACTGAAGGGAAATGGGCATTGAAATGATTTAACATTACAATGTCTTAAGAATCAACATGACATGCTACATTAGAAAAATCACGTACACAGGTAACAAAAGCTAGAGGTTCCACACCTAGCCTGCTACTCTGCCCAAACAACAACAGTTTTGTGAGCCTGTCCAACTCCTTGAAGGACTTAAGTAAGAGATTTTAAGACATATTAACCAATGTAAAGGGCAAAAGCAAAATACAAATCTCACTTCCTCTCACCTTTGGTCAGCTGAAGAAGTGAGCAGAAATCCTCAGACTCGTCTCCTTCTAAACACTCTTTCTAGTGAAGCAAGTCAAACGTGCCTTGAGTACTTACAGTTCCTCCTTGTGGAGAAAGATCAGACTGCAGAGCATGCCTTCAAACTGAACTGCAGATACCAATTTTAAATTTTAATAAAGTAACTGAGGTATCTTGACAGCCCAACTGGTTTGTATTATTTCCATATACATTGTGTGAGTTATTACATAAAGATGATATTTTTTGAGCCATAGCATACACCCATCTGTTTCCAGAACTACACTTAGAATGAAGCAACCAAACACCTAGAAACAGCAAATATCTGTCAGCCAAAAACTCTTCCCTCACAGATAAAAAAGGAAATGGACACCCTCTGGAGAACAGCTGGTGAAACAAAGTGGGTCACCACATACAAGTCAAATTTAGAGCTCTAAGTCCAAATCAAAATAGGTTTGTTCAAGAGCATGTCTGACAGCGTGGAGCAGCTCCAGAGGCCCAGACTGAGTGGATTAGTTTCACTGCCATGTTGCAGTGTCTCAGGGTACCACTCCCAACTTCCTCCCTCCCTCACCTGGGAAACCAGCCTACAGCTAGCTAACTCCACGCTGGCTCCACTGCCACTGCACTGAAAGCCTCAAGAAAAAAAGGCAAACCTAAAACCTGCTAACCTCCACGGGCTTATTAAATCAGCCATAACTCAATTTGGTTTTCCTTAGAATGTGGTGTACTATAAAATAAAGCTGAATATTTTCCGGGTCTAAATCTCCATCATTTTTCTTTATAGTCTGCTATGTTTAAAAAGTGTGAGATTAACGCTATAGAAAAAAACAACCTCCTTCCCTATATACATTAGACATTTAACATTAAAGTCGTGTCTCTCAACCCTGGTCCTGGAGTAGCAGTAGCATATATATCCTTTTTCTTTTCTTTTTTAAAGCAATTCCGTTAATGACTACAGTATACCTTCATGTGGAAAATAAAAAGAGGTGAACGCAAAACTATTATTCAGCAAAGGGAAAAATACTCCCGCCTGCACACAGGAGTCCGATTCCCCTCCCAAGTCAATGACAAAGACAACTACCATTCTGATTTCTCTAAATAAATGTATCTGCCAAATATACTAAAGGTGTGCTTTTTCACCATTTCCAAAATACGCTGAACAAAAAGAAGTCAGTGGTCTTTGCAAAAACGTTGATATGCCACAGAAAAAGATGTACATTAAGGAATATGAAACACAAACCAGAAGATTACTAAAAAGGTTTAGAAGTTTTGTCGTTATTCAACACAAAACAGACATCAGAGACAAATTTTTATAACCTTTCAGTCAGTGAAAACAGGTCACAAAAAGAACAATAAGGGAAGATATCTAGGCCAGGTTGCTACCTTGTTAAGGGTAGAATTCAGCAAGCTGTATTCTTCATCTATTCTTCATTGTGTCATTCTGTCACTAATGTGGTCTGTAATGTAATGGTGGTTTGAAGAGAGTTAAAAAGTTATGGCTTCCAGGCAATAATGTTTGCTAGCTGGCTTCCTTCTGCATTCGCCAAGTTTAAAAAAATCCAACCAGCAACTGTAGTTTTTCAAAACATTGTTTCACCTTCCAGATAAATCATCAAAAGGGGCTATATATTCCTGTCTTAGCTAGAGTGGATTTTCTGATTTGAACTGAGAGCAACATTATTTTGAGAAATACAAGCAGCAAATAATGATCTGTATGAAAGAAAGAAACTTCGAAATAGGGCAATACTGTGAATACTGTACAATACTGAGAAAACACCATACTGGGACTATGCTGTTGTATGTTGTGTCAAGTGATATGTCTTGAAATATATTAAAACTATACTGGTGAATTACTGATGTGACATGAGCAAAGAATGGCCTGCATAATTCTGATCAAATTGATTTTCGTTTGTTAGATGAACGCGAATGCCTCGACTTATCCAAGCATAGTCAAACACCAATGTGCAACAAGTGAAAATTGGGCAGGATGTTCAGAGCACATAATGAAATGTTTGATGACTGGCTCAAGGCCTTATTTAAATATTGTAATCTTTGGACATATCACTACAACAGAGTCAGGTCTGTGATAATTATTAAGAAATCATATATTTTGTCAGCCCTATAACCTCCTTCCTTCCTTGGAGAGAAAAGCACGCTAGTGTCTGAGGTTAACAGTAACTTAATAGAGTAATATACATAAAGACATTAACCAACTGCTGCCAAAGTCAGCTGACAGCCACACAGAGGGCATACTGAGGTTTACACTGCGGCTGCGAGTCTATTCGGTAGACGCTGTGATGGTCACTGCCACCTCCCTGCTTTTGGCATGTAGCTGAGCTTGTAGATAAGCACCGATACCTTCACAGTGTCGTCACTGTAGCACTGTGGAAAGTGAAGTAAAAGGAGCAGAATAGGGACAGAGACGCTATTACACTGCTGAGTGCTCCAGTGCTTCAGCTCTAGGCGCCCAGCCGCTTCCTCTGGGAGGCCAGCTTGCTGGGATAATGAGCTGCAGTGTGGGTCAATACTCTCACTCTGAGCCTCTCAATCTAACTGGAGTACAACCTGTCATCAGTACCACCTTTCGGACAAAGACTGCCAGCTTCTGAGACTTCTATTAAAGTTACCACTGATCTTTAAAAAGGACAATGAATGTCTTTAACCAAAAAAATCTGACTTCTTCTAAACTGGGGTATTTGGACCCACAGTGTTTAATAGGTCAGACAGCCTGCCAGCTTATGTGCTACCTGTCTTGGATGAGATGAAAACGTAACTGGATGTACATTAGGATGTAACTTGTAACGGTTCCAAGTGTTCACATTCCCTAGCGCTCAGTTTTTTGTGTGGTATGTGCTCATGTTTAGGCGAAAATAAAATTCTCAATCTATTCTCATCACTGACATAACAGAGTGATACGGCGGTGTACAGCAAAGCAGAGCAAGGAGGGTTTATCTGGCATGTTCTAGCAAACAAAGACAGTAGGCTTGAAATGCTGAATTTCTAGGTCAGCAACTGGCATTTCTTGTAGACTTGACAATCCAAACAATATTTAACTTTGGTTTAAGGAACTATTTGCACAACTGCACTTCTTAAAAATAAATGCATAGACAACATAAAACTCAGGGTATTTAGTGCAGCAGTGTACTGCATTCACTTTATTCTTAAAAATAATTCTGCATGATGATACTACACTGGGCCTGCACGTGTTTGTTGACATCATGTTTGCTCAACTACACTGGTGCAGAAGGGCATTTAAGAATGAGCTTTTGGATGAAAAGGTTTTAAGGCATATGGAAACACATACATCAAGTTAGATTCACACTTCTGACTGATACTGTATGTTTTTCAAGCTTCCAGGCAGTGTGTTCTAAAGGCAGCCAACTTTTCTCCAAATGAAAATGCTCCTACACTGAAAAGCACAATGCTTACCAAGATGAAGACTGGCAGGTAAGCTACTGTATAGACACTTGAAGACAGCAAAAGTCCTGTCCCCCCTCGTGTTTCTCGGAGGTCTGCTGGGTTTGCAGCCTCCCCATGCTCAACTGCAATAAACCTGTCAGTTCTCATCTGGAAGGAAGCATACGAAGAGCATGCTGCAGTCTATTAGGTACGCTTCACCTTGAGAGGCTTCAGGAGAGCTCTCTAGTCTGGCACTGCTCTGTCAGACTGATGCCAAACACTACACTCACCATCCACACCATCCACTTAGAGACAGACTCACTCAGAGTGCAGCCCAGTTTGTATAATAAATGCATAAGCAGACTAATTTGTAGCACAAATTCAGAGTTAGACAACTTCATCTTAAGGCTCACTTATGCTTAATGTGAAATATACATAAGAGCAAGGACAGTCTTCTGTCTGTACTCTGCGTTCAATTTGTCTGTATCTGTGCACGTTTTCGGAAAGCCAGCAGATACATACCTGTGTAGTAACAGTGGAAATTGTGGGAGCAGTGCAGCCAATAGTTCAAGTGAGACATTAGGTATAAAATTTAAAAGGAGCAGAACCTTTTGGGGAGAGGTTTCACAAGTGAAAAGAATTCTTTGTCTAACAGACCATCACTGTCTACAATGTTGCCTATTCTTCGACCTCTTTTTTATGCAAGGCGACGGAAAAGGAGGTCCTAATAATGTGCCTGTCATTATTACAACCTCCTTCTCAGTCACGTTTGTTGCCAGAAACAACAAAGTAGAGATTTAAAGTGCAGGCACAGCTACAGCAAGCAGAAAAATTGACCCACTGATTTATTTTTTTATTTTGTGTTTTAAATTCAAATTTCATTTCCACTGGATATTGACACTACAATTTGAATTATATTCCATGGTTAATTAAACAGTTTTTTTTTTTGTTTTGTTTTTTGTTTTTTAAAATCTGCTTGATTATAGGATCTGCTCATAATATTAAAGGGTTATCTACTTGGTTGTCTCTTGGTTTTTTTTGTAAGCTAATAAGCACTTCATCAGTAAATTATCAGTAAATAATCAGCAATTATCAGTAAAGAATTAAGAAGATGAGATAAGATAAGAAAGAACTTTATTTATCCCGAGGGAAATTCTTTTGTCATAAACATGCACTCATTGCAACAAGAGGAATAAGGATAAGACAGAGTGTTACGAGGGCGGGAGGGAGAAAAAAACAAAAACAAATGTTGCATAAGATACATAATATATAACATATATAACATAAGATAGATATCTTATGTTGCCTGGAGCCTAGATTCCTTCTTCTATGACGTTAATGGTGTTTTTTTCTGGTTGCTGTAGATGTCTCTAAAGCCCATGATGGCTAAAAGCTTATTTTGCAGCCAAGTTAGGGAAAAAGGGAGAGATGAATCTGCAGCTGAACAAAAAAAGGTCAGCTTTTAATTAGAGTATAGGTGCCCTGTTTATATGCCCTGTTTACAGGCACTACTTGAACTAAAGTGTCAACTTCAAAAGTACAGTGATGGGTCCCTCCCCAACGTAAAAGGACGCAGAAAGGGAGCACAGTCACCTTACTTTTAACGCAAAATAATTAGAATCAGAATCAGAAAACTTTACCGACCCTGGAGGAAAATTTTTACAAAAAATGTTCTAATAAAAACAAAATAAATTATTTCAATATATTAAACCAATGATTTCTGTTCAGATGTCTACACCCATTTCCAAATGTAAACATCTTGCATTGCATTCGGACATCAGTTTCACAATGCACCCCCCAAAAGAGGTCATGCTGTGTAAGACGTGAACTGTTGATATTGCTGATACTATCCTTACACTAGCATCTCATGAGAAACGTGCACCAATAAAGTGAAAGCTAAACTTCCAAAGAACCACCTATTTTCACAGTTCTGTTTGTGCGATGGTCCAGTGGAAGAACATTCTACGTGCATGGAGTACTAGTTCTCAGGGAAGTTAATTTATTATTTAAAAAGACAAAATAAAATAAAAAATTTAAACTAACTTGTTTTTTTAATCACTGAACCCTTAGACAGAAAGATTTGTTTCCAAAACATTTGCCTGGACAGGGCACTCTTTCAGGTTAGAACAATCAATATGGAAAAATGTCTCTTTACATGACAGCATATGAACTGGACTCGTCTGACTGTGGCCTTTTACTGCTGAGTTCAACAGAATACAGAGTAAGCAAATAGAGGTGTGAGATCATTAAATCCACTCCGCAGTTTGTCTCGGCCCAGGAAAAACCTGAGGCTGACATCTCGACAGACAGAGTGCTGTCTGTTTGCAGAATTAAAATAGTTTCTGCCTCTCGTCTCTCTCTAAGAAACGCAACCTAGCCTCATCCCTCCTGTCCCTGATGCAAAGCCCAGAATTAGACTCATGTGATGTGTGGATCTCTAATCTCACTAACAGTGAGAAAATAGGCAATTTTGCCTTTATGCACTTCAGAATAAAAGAGAAAGCAGACCAGGATCTCCAAAAGAAATGAAGACACTTATACACTCCAGCTAAAGACATTAATATTAATCAAAACTGTTTGCATGGCTGTGACAGAGACAGGAATAACAAGTGGGTAATTTTTAAATAACTGAATGAACAGTTTTAAACAAATAGTTTTTTTTTTTTTAAATTTCCTAAAAAGAAATTTGAATAAAAACTGGTACAGGGCCACTTTTAGTGAGACACAATCGCAAGGCAAGTCCTGCAGGACTTTAACAGCACAAACTCTTCACAGAGCCAAAACTTTTGTATTATAAAAGGTAGGAAACATAAACCATACACAATATATTTATTGATGAGTAAATATGTTTATTAATTTACTAATTTAGCAGAAAAAGCTGAGAGGGCCTGGCCATGACTTCATATAGTCACACCCCCACTAAACTAAACCTTTTCAGAACTCTGGAAAATGTAGGAATTAAGCTTTATCTGGTCTGGAATAAAACATTGATATCTCAAGAACAATGTGGTAAAATGCCAATTTTAATTTAAATTTTTTAAGGCTAGAAAAGGAATCAAGACTATTTGATAGCATGACTGGTCCCTTTTAATATTATACCCCTCCCACTGATGCTAATGGTGTTTTTACATTGATTTAAAGCATGGTCCTTAAAATGACATGGGACAAGAACTTAAAAATGCAGTTTCTGGCATTATGAGTGTGTGAGGGATGGTTTGTATGTGGTAGTCCTCTGCCGAATAGAGCATTTTATCATGCATCCACGTTCTCCTCCCCCTCTCTCTCCTCGTGCATGCCTTTGTTACATCACACGCTCAAGGCAATGTAGTGTAATCTGCGGCAGCCTCACACACTTCCGCGGGATTCCCCCTGGACGGCAGCAGCGGTTGAGATGCCTCACTGGATACAGGCTAAGAGGCTGAAGCTGATCAATTCTAAAACACTTTACATAATGTGGTCTGTTTAATTAATGAATGACGTTCAAGTGAAAATGTTTAAAGCTGCCAGTGGCAAAAAAAAACGAACACTTAACCTACTGCTAACAAAATGAAAATAAAGAGCTTTCTTACATAACACTCACTCTAACCTCTCATAGACTTTCAATCTTATTCCCTCAACTTATCAGATCAGAAAGTACTGAAGAAAGTATTATCAACTTTTCATTATTTCCAAAAGAAGAGAAGAAATACTATTCACCTTTTTCCAATTCAAAATGACCTACTAACTAACTGGTCCAAATCTGCGAAAACAATTGTTCTCATATTTTATAATACAATATTATTTTATAATGTAATAACCCATTTTGTTAAAGCAGCAGACAGCTTAACTAAAACTGAAGAAAAAAAGTTATTTAACAGTATCGGAGTGCAATATCACACCCGTCCCACCACTGAACTTTAGAAATAATAGCTATCCCACTTATTTCCATAGAACATGAGGGGCAAAACCAAAAGAGTACTATGTCTAGTGGTGAGTTTAATACATGAATTACACTTCTGTTTCTCTCCCAAACTAAGCACAAAACTGTACACTAAAAAATGAAATCACTCTTGTTAGTTTTAATCTGTCTGTTACTTAACAAATGCAGGTAACCGAGTTAGTTGGATTGTCCAAATAAAACATGGCATCATCTACTTGCCAACTGTTTTACTTGTTTTACTCACTCTCCGTGCTCTCTGTCCCTCTGGCCTACCCTCCTTTGGCTGTGAATCTTTTTATATCATTATACTGAGGTCAAGGCATGCTGCAGCATATTGTGTTTCTTCTATAGCCGGGTAGATGAGTAACAACTAAATTATCTAACTTAAGCCTATTGACATAACCTTGTTGTTTCTTCTTTAGTTAATTAAACTGAATTACATTAACGTAAATGTTGGAGTTACACATCAGATTAACGGTCAGTTAATCAGAGTGTCCTAAAATCATTTTTGTGCAATTCACTTGAATTCATTTTTCTCAATAAGCATTTTAAACAGTAGCGTCAAAGCCCTTTAAAAAAAAATTTAAAAATCAGTGGTGGGTGTGTGAGACAGAAAAAAATATATCACAGTACTTCCAGAAATGTATTTTTTTCCTGACATTTGATCAGTTGGAATGGAAATCGGCACTAAACCAAGTTAAACAGGACTAATGATGCATGCAGTTTATAATGAAACATGCAGTTGGTCAGTATTCTGAGAATACTGGCCCTATCACAATATGCTCAGAAAAACACACTGAAACATATTGTTTGTGTCTTTTTGCAGAACTCTAAATCCAACACTTCTTTTGTGTGTGTAAGAGTTATCAGCATTTATCACAGCAGCACAATTTTGCCTCAAACCCTGCCTCTCTGGAATACTTCAGTTTGCTCCCATGTGCAGTGATTTACACAGAAACAGCAGTTCCACTGCAAGTGCTGTCTTGGCTTTGTCTTATTTGACACTGACAGTTGGTCATTAACATGTTTACATTTCATAAGAAAGTTTATAGCAGTCTTTCTCTCCAAACGGTATGTAGTCAGGATTCAGCACATTCACACTGCCTTATTACCAGTGTCTTTCATGCGTCCCAGGGATAGAGCAATGCTCAATACATTCACCACAAAAAAAGATACAACACCAGCTTTGTCTGCACTAGGGCAGGTGTGTGCTGCCCTCCACAGTTGGTGGTACAGTCCCGCAATAAGAAGAGCCTTACAAAGACTTGGTTTCAGAGAAGACTAAACAAACTGAGATCATTCCACCTAAGGACACCGCTGAAGCGCAGAGTTCTGGAACACAACTGTAATTAAAGGGCCAACACAACTTTCCAGCAACAAAGTAACAAAGTATGGCCGCTTCATAGCTGCAAGCACGGCTTTATAATGAGACAGAAAATTGATTTATCACATTTAAAAGAAAAGTTCTTAGTTTCTTAAAATTTAAAGTGGGTCTTTTGCCCACTTTAAAAAAGTCTTCTTTTCTATTTTATCACTGGACACCAATGAGTGGAAAAAATAATATTAACTAATAATGTTTCAATGTCTCCCACCAACCCCAACATCACTGAACGTCAGCTACATCAAAAACCATTTTTTATGATGACTGATTTTCTCACTTAGGTTGACTTTAACATCACTATAGCCTCCACAAGTTGTTCTTTGATGACCATTTGACTGACCTGATACAAAAAAAAAACTGCTTCATATTGTAAACAAGCATCAAAAAAAGGCTGAATTGATTCTTGATGTTACGTGACTCATCTAGGAAATACTGGCACAAGGATATAGAGGTGAACAACGATATAAATCAAATCTCAATCAGCTGTAGAAGTATGACCTATTCAGATTTCTGTAATGATGTTTAAAGGGAACACTTGCTCAAGAAGCCCCCTCTAAGAGGAGAAAGTGAGGAAACTGCTGGCTGAGAGAAAGACCTAATAAATGACTCCACAGGAAAACAGCTCTCAGTATCTGCAGCTCTACCGTCCATCATACCCTAGACAAGCCTGTGGACCACTTAATAATAACCTACTAAAGCCTGTCACAGTCAGATAGCTGAGAAAGAAAATTCTGAACCGAGAAGTTCCCAAATTCCTGCAGCTGCCACTGTGGAAACTCAAAACAGTAGAGACATGGCAGGAGCACACTTCCGCAACTTTGCCCTGCCAGTCTGCGGACTACTAGCAGCTGATGCACAGCTCATTATAGGGAAATGGCTGGAAAAGCAGCTTGCGTAGCCGGAAACAGGCAGGCAAGGATTAAAAACCTAATGGGACAACTTTGACAGATCAGATAGCATAAGTGCTTATTGGAGAACATAATTAAAATCATCAGACAGTGTTTTAACTTGTTAAAGATTAGTTCATTTTGATATGGGTGCACAAGATGAATTTAAACAATGAGTGAATATGCACAATGCTGCATTGCACTAAGTGACAGGAGCCAATCAAATGTAACTATCATAAATCATCACAGTGGTACTTGTCATTCAACCACTTCACTGGCATCATGGCTGTAGGTGTGAGAATAATTTGAAATTGGTGCATTAACAGATCTGTTTGCTTTGTACATTCAAAAACGTATGCACTGATCAGCCACAATGTTAAAACCAGGTAAAGCGAATAACACTGTCTACCATTACTATGGCACCTGTGAAGGGGTGAGATTATATTAGGCAGCAACTGAACAGTCAGTTCTTGAAGTTGATGTCTTGGATACAGAAAAAAAGGAGTAAGCATAAAGATCTGAGTGACTTCGACAAGAGTCAAATTGTGATGGCTAGATGACTGGGTTCTAGCTTCTCCAAAACCTGTGGGATGTTCCTGGTATGCAGTGGTCAGTACCTACCAAATGCTGCCAAGGAATGACAACCAGGGACCCAGGAAGACCTGAGAACCAAACTGACTTGGGACATGACTTGGAGTTAAAAGACTTACTTGTTACTTTCAATTTAGTGACTTGCCCCCACCTCTGACTTTTCACACTAAAACTTCAACTGACTGACTGAAATAACAGAAGATGTAGTGAAAACCAATGCTAAAAGAGAACTTTTTTCATTCTAAATAGGGAAAACATAAAAAGTAAAACTTAGAATTCTCCTCTCTCACTAAAGACCAACAATCTTTTTCTTCCTTACTTTCACCCTCTATAAGGTCAGTAAACAAAATAAATGTCCTAAATAAAGAAGTTGGGCAACAATTTATAATATTTTGTTTAAACTGCACCCTCACCAAAAGACCTCAGAGTAAGAAAAGCCCACGCTATAGCAAACACATTCAGGAACAGTAACTAAAGGTACACAAATTATTTTTTACCCCACAGTAGTGGGTGGCATCAGCTCCCTTGGCTATTGGCTGCTGACAAATCATGTTTCTGCTGAACTGAAGCTATAGGTACTTTTTAAATTATTTTTTAAGTATCCGTCAAGAAAATATTATAAATGTCACAAGACCACTTATTCTTTTCTGACACCAACTCTGACATCTTGAATAAATCAGCCGAAACTAAACCCCTAATTTTCTTTTACAAAACGCTTCAAATGAGCTGTTCATATAAGCCATATAAATGAACATATAAAAGTGCTCAGTATATTCTGCTGATACTGATAACAACTCCACCTCTAAAGTAATTAAAAAGAATCTGCTCATGCCTCTTAATCACAATCGCTGCTGTATATATTTGTATTCATGCACGTGTTTATGAATGACAAAGGAATCAACAATTATTGTCAACTGATCCACGCAAGTGTGACACATGAATGACCATTTTTCCTGCAAAAAACACAGTATTGCAAAAGAAATTAATGTATGTCTCTATACCAACACGCAACGTGGCAATCAATGTGATCAAACTATTATTCGGCTTCTACAAAATAGACTGTTTCATCTTGTGTAACACTGAATACATCACAGCAAGTGGCATGGACCTAAATGCAAGTGGCATGGACCTAAGTGCTAAATGCACTGCGCTCCAGACCTGTCAACAACAGCTCAAGTGGTAAGTAGCAGAGAGCCATCGAGGAAAAAGGCTTTGAAGCAAAATATTACAGCCTTGGCTGTTATATAAGACTTTAAAATGACAATTTCCTTAATCGCTTGACTTTTCAAGCATCAGGCAGGGAAATACAAGCTCCCCTTATGTCCCACAGGAACTGAATGACTGCACGCAGCATAGTCAAGACTGTCCCACAGACAGAGAAGTGCAGCCAGTTCACAAGAAAATGCATTCAGGTTATTAATTATGCAGGTGAACAATAATCAACGAGAGACCCTTAAGGTGTACGGCTGTGCTGCAAATGCTAATCTTCAATAAAAGAATATCAGAAACCCAAAAGACTTCACTCACTTTGAGGAGCTCAGAAAGCAGAGAGGCTTCAGCAGAGAGATTAACTTCTACAGACACGTCACTGGAGAACAGGCGGCCTTTTGTTTAACCCTCACATGCATCCCATAGCATTTATCCCTTTAAATGTCTCTTCTAATATTTTGTTTAATTTTTCTGGAGCTCATAGCAAGCAGAGAAATTGGGTCGACAGCGCAAATCCGAAACCTTCAATCACCACCACATCTTCTCTGCATTATCTTCTTTGACTTATAATACTGTACACCACACTGCACATGGAGCATGTGGGCTCACTCGCATCTTCACATCTCACCATCCTAATGAACGCTCTGCACTGCACCAGGGACTTCCCTCTACTCCTTCAGCCAGGAGCACAGCACATGTTTAACACGACAAGACATTTAGGCTCTCTGCTTAATTCACAGACATTCAGGCAGAATGGCAGTTTGCACCGGCTATGTTCCGCAAGGACTGTTTGGTTCATGTGTGTTGACGCCTGCAGATCTTCCCAATAACAGACAGGACGGAGGCTGAGAAGCCGCACTGAGTTGATGAAAAACATGACAATTTTCTGCACATCCCCATCACGCATAGTCGAAATAATTGGGACGCGGGCTAGGATACCCAGAGGACTAGGCAGTTATGTAACTAAAACAACTTGCCACCCCCTTTTGAACTAGACTGGAAGACTACAACAAAGAGGCTTTTGAGGAAGACACAGATACCATTAGGAGTCTTATTAATATCACACTCGCACACTTCCGTCTTCATAAAATATGGCTGCATGCGTTTATTCTTCTACAACACCAGCAGCCAATTATGTTTCTGCAAAATATGAGAGGACAACTGTTTGTGAGTTTTTTTGTCCCACAGGCATGCCTTCTGCCCCATTACAGTAGCTGAAGAAATGACAGAAATGGAACACACATGCATGCTTGCTTTACTACAGGCAACCGGCGATGCAGAGAGCCTCAGGCAGTGGTGCTGAAATGTGAACAGTGCTATGGGCTCCCACATCTGTCAATGTCAGAAATCATCTGAAGCTTCACATTTTCCAGAAGGGTCTCAAAGCCACAGTCTGCTTTCATAAATGCACTAAATATTAAAGAAGACTGAGACTCACATCTGAAAGGAAACAATTTGGAACATGTCGATTTCAGTGAAAGATTTATTCCAATCAGTGCCATGATCACTTTGAACCATTGTATGGCCTGACAATTATCTGTGAAGTTTAGAAGGTTCCATCTCAAAATTTAGTGGGAACGAAAAAGAAAACCATTGGTTTCCCCATATATTGCGTCCATCGACAAGGTAGTTCCGTTGGTACGTGCCTCTTTACAGTGTCTGGCACAATAGTTATCAAGTCTAACTGCAGGGAGGAGATAAATTATTTAAGACTGACAAAGGAATGTTTACGAGAGAACTATCATCACTTCTGACGTTCTGGCTTGACTTTGTAGAACTTGTTCCAGAGCTCAAAGATGGAGGGGGGGGGGGGGGAATTCCTTTTTTTCCCTCTCTACTTTACATCCAAATATATGTAAGACGGTGGTGTTGCTGCATGTTCCTTTGCAGTCCTCAGCATGGCTCAACGGTTATCAAGTCTGGTTTCAGAGAGGGGACAATTTAAGTAATCTAGGTTTAGGAGGAAACTATCATGCTGACATTCAGGGCAGAAATTTAGAGAACCTGTCCCAAATCTCAATATGAATGAAAAGAAGAAAAACATTACTTTCTTCCCCCTACCTTGCATCCAAACATGAGCGAGATGGTGCTGTTGGTGCATGCTACTTTACAGTGGCACAACATTGGGGAAACGCAATCCAAGTTTTTGATGCTGGGAGACATGCTCTCTGTGCCTGGGCACTTCAGTCTGTCAGTGACTGATGTCCCAGCCGAATGCTTCTGCTTCTTCTTCCAGCGTCGCCTGCTGCCTGATCCCGACATGCGCCCTCATCTCTCGGCTCCCTCTGTGGCGTGCAGCCTTCATCCAGGTTCCCGTGCCTCTCAGCTCCTGTCCACTTTACGGTCAGCCAGGCCGGTCAGTAAACTCCCAGAGAGAGGTGCAAAACTGGCAGCTCCAGAGCAGCCATGCTGCCTGTGGAGAAGCCCTGCTCTGGGAGGCTGAGGATGGAAAGGAGGGAGGAGGAGGAGGGTTAGAGGGCAGCAGAGAGTGACGGACCTTCCGCTCCAGCGCCAATCGGTCACTGCCACTGCTCTCCCACCTGCTGGATGGCAGCCTCAGCTAAGCTTTGCTCTCGGAGAGAGCTAGAGACTCGTCTGTATGCTGACTATCCAAACTGCACACAGCCAGCAAGACGAAGCGGAGAGAGAGACAGGAGAAAAGAGAGGTGAGCGGAGGAAGGGGGAGGGGCATAGCCACTGCAGCGTGGGGTTTATTACACAGTCCAGCAGACAGAAACTGAACAGTTTCTTCAGTGGAGGCACGCAGTCAGGAAGACAAGGAACAACCTGAAAAAGACTAGCAGCAGTTTTAACTGTCATTGCAAAGACATGAAAAGAAGGAAAAAAATTGGGTGTTCTGTCCGCTCGATCATGACCTCTGACACGCACGACCTGACCGATCAGAGAAACAGACGAGCAGCAGATGCAAAAGAACAACATTCAAGCATCTGCAGGCCAAATGCGAAAGGTGATTAATTCATAATTTGTAGGAGCAGTAGTTGGGCACTATGGCTTCACAAAGCTGCTGAGTCAAGAGCTCTGTAACAGATTGTAGACTAAACTGGACAAAGTAGGATTAAACAGGCAAGTTTCCAGAGTCCATGTTGTTCCGCATTGTTCCAGTGTCAGCAGTTACGCAAAGTAAGAAAGCAGGTCTCACTTCCACTGTGGGGGAAAAAAACACTTCCACACCATCCACCAATATTTCAGAGAACCAGAATAAGCTTGTCAGATGAACTACGATTGTGGCTGCAGTCCACAAAAGAAACTACCAGCAAAATTGGCACAATAAATGCAGCTGTGTTTTGTTGGGCTGTTAAAGGAAGTAGTAAGTATTTCGATAGTACTTTATTTTATCATGTATCAGGACCACAGTATGGCCTGCGAGAGAGAGAGAGACAGAGAGAGAGAGACAGAGAGAGAGAGACAGAGAGAGAGAGACAGAGAGAGAGAGAGAGAGAG
>JBBPCZ010000115.1:11883177-11895417 GCA_037974445.1 Brycinus macrolepidotus | reverse complement strand
ATATATATAGATATAGATATATATATACACACACACACACACACACACACACACACACACACACACACACAAACTAACTTCCACCACAAGAGGGTAATCATCACCAGTACATTTAGGTTCTTACTCATTTCCCATTTCGCTTGTGCTTCATTGCATTAGTTCCCCTTCCTCAAGAGCACACCTTCAGTCAAACTTCTACAATATCTTTTTTTGGCCTGCAATTATGTGTTAACATTTTAAAAAATCACAACCTTAGTCTCAGTTATTGTGATGGGAAAGAAAGAACACTAGGTTTGAAATGCTGCATGCAAATTCCTTCTGCAGGTGGGGGGGAAAATAGTCGACATTGCTGAAACAGGCTGCTGAGCTGGTGAAACATGTCGTGATGAGGTCAAACCTGTTCCACCATTTCTCACAAATACAAAATAAAAGTGCACAAAAGAAGAAAAAAAACCCCCTAAAAAACACCCGAAAACAAAAAAAAACACCAAACACTGTGCATCTCAGCATGCAGGTGCTTACCTATCAGAGCTTGGAAGAGTGAGCTCTGAAATATGCTGATAACTCTCTCAATTGAGCGTCTGAGCTGGGGGTCTTCAGTCTGACTGAGCTTTGCCTTGTACTCCTCCAGGAGCTTCAGGGCTCTCTGAGTATCTGAAAAAAACATAATTAAATTGATTCAGATTGGTAGAGAGGTAAAATAAACCATGCTGACTGTGCCAAATAAAACATGCACTGCTGTCAAATAATCATTAAAATATTACTTAAAGGCATGACAACATGTTTTTTGACAGTAATATGGAAATGCATTAAAAATGAAGTAGGTGAACAGAAACAGAATTATGAAAGTAAACAATCTTTGAAAGCCCACCTTTCTTCCTGACCGGCATGATCAAATCCAGGAGATCAGGTCACACACTTGGCGAAAAAATACCAAAAAGTTGCTTCAACCATTTGACAGTGTGTTAATTCACTTCTCTATCGTCCAGCAACCCACTAGACACAGAGAGCAGGCACGGTGGTCCCTGGTTTGTTACAAAGTGACCAAAATAGTGATACAAAAATAAAAACAAACAATCCGTGCAACTTTGTCACCAGTCAGGAATAGAGAGCAGCTCCAACTCCTCTTATTTCATCAATGACGAGCTTAGAGAAAACCTAGGACTCTGTCAGTCTCTCCGAGATGAATGAATGGAGCAGACTGATTACAGGCAGCATAAAGAACAAGGCATGAAGTATAAAAGAAGGAAACACTGTCTCCAAAACTGTCCAGGCACAAAGTCATGCAAAAACAAAATCGCCAAAACTCGTCTGTGCAGCAAGCAATAGTTCACTCGGGCTGTTTCTCTTCAGATACGCAGAAAGAAACAAGACTCGTATCGCTTCCTGAAGCCAGAAACGTCCCCAAACGAAACTTGTGCCCCTCCTCTACTCCTCCACTCCTCTACTCGTCCTCCAGTGGTGCCCAAAATCCAAACTTTCCTCCAAAATGGCGACCTGGAGATGGAAACACATCACATGATCCAGCGGAGAGCCTTCCCCTGTTCAGACTCAGGACAAGGAGAGCAGAGACTTTCCCCAAGATTTTACACCTTTTACACACTACTGATGTGCACTTATGCATTAAGACTCTTTACGAGACTTTGTTGTTTCAGACACTGCAAGAGTAGTGTTGCTGAGCCAGACATTATTATAGTACAGGTCTAAAAGTGTTAGGTTGGTTTGTGCTGGAGTTACATTATAGGCTATAGGTGTGAATCATGTGTAGTATATCATTTGAACGGATAAAACTATAATTCCCTTAACATGTGAAGTTTTTGTCAGTCATTTTTAGTTATATTACTTCGTTTATTAATATTATTATTATTATTATTACTGGGCGTAATTTGCAATTTATAAATGTGCAGTTTTTCCGGTGCTTTACTACAGTTTTTGGCAATGACTATCACCCCATTGTGTACTTGTGTATATGTATCCACTCTGTACATATAATCATACATATACCCATTGTACATGTGTACATAAATACATATACCTATTTAAGTTTACATATACATATTTTCCAATTACATACATCCATATTTTTATGTTTCTTGATTGTATAGTGTACATTTTATACTTTATTGTTGGTATAGTTTTTATTCTGCTCTATTGTTTTTTAATTTTTGCTGCTCTTATCTTTGTTCTGTCCACTTTCTGTCGTGACAATGCAAATTTCCCACTTGTGGGACTAATAAAGGTTTATCTTATCTTATCTTATCTTATTACTTAAATATGGTTTACTATAGTACAGGTCTAAAAGTGGGAAGCTGGTTTATACTAGAGTTACATTATATAGGTGTGAATCATGTGTAGTATATCATTTGAACGAATAAAACTAATTCCCTTAATGTGTGAAGGTTTTATCAGTCTTTTTAGTTATATTACTTCACATATTAATATTTTCATTACTTAAATGTGGTTTATTATAGCACAGGTCTAAAAGTGAGAGGCTGGTCTTGAGTTACTTTATACAGATGTCAATCATTATGTGTAGTATATCATTTGAACTGATAAAACTGTAATTCCCTTAATGTGTGAAGTTTTTATCAGTCATTTTTAGTTATATTACTTAAATTTGGTTTATGACTTTGCACAATAGCTCCACATTTTAAGCTGTGTATAATATGCTTTTTTTTTGCCCTGAACTAGTCATTTGCTCAAGCCTGTTACTGCTGATGAAATGACTGCGTGCTAAAGATTATGGTCTCTTCAATGGCCAGATGGCATCTGGCAAAATCCCCCTCGCACGGTGCAATTGAGCAAGTGCATTAAATCATAAGCAGGCAGGCCTGTTTTTCCCCGGTCATGACACTCTGCAATCCTTCTGCCAATCAAGCGCCTTTGCCTGAATCCAATTTGGAAGATACGCACGGAGAAAAGCAGACACCGCACGCCTCTAGAGGCTTTCAGGCACTATTCACCTATACAATGAAGTCTGTAAAGAATGAGACTGGTGTTGATAGTGCCACAGCATATGTGGCCATTATGTTATGCTCTTATGTTGTTTTTGTTTGTAGTTGTCACCTTCAGTCTTAAAAATACGTTTCTAAATGAATATTGGCTTGAATGTTTGTTTTTTGGGGGGGGAAATTGGTGTAGAATCTACAGTGTGTCTATTCTCTACCATTAACATATCATTCCCACTCATACATCTCTAACAAAACTGGCACTTTTATTTTTTAAGAGTGTACTGTACAACTAACTGGCCTAATAATGAGTTCTCATAATGTATGGTAGTTTGGCCGTACTGTGAGAACAAGGCAGAGCCAGAGTTGATGTTTGTTACTTGTACTGGTCTCTGTAATGCCATTGTCAGCTGCAAGTGGATGAATGCCCGTCACATGAGTCCATCACAATGCCAGAGTCTGGGTGTGTTGAAGCCTGCCATGCCAAAGACAGTGGTCTCTTTTTCCCCAATACCTAAAAGACAAAGCATTTATTCAGTGGGGCCTTCCGGAGGCAGCAAAGGCAAAAAGGAACAAGGATATGGGCGATGTTACGGGGAAGGCTAGAATGCTGAAAGGAAAAAGGTCTGCTGGTCATATTGTAGTATTAAGCTGTCCTGGCGTGGTTATCCTTTACCAGCATCTTCAGCTGTAATTGGTTTAGTTGTGTTGTAAAGAAAGTGAGACACTGAAGCAGTGACATTGCACACAAAGCCAAGTAAATCAGATCCTTGTGTGTGAAAAATTAAAGTGAATTCCAGCTAGAGGTACTTAAAGCTGGATCTGATTACAGCTTCACTTCTTAATTTACTACTTTTTACTGACACATTCTGCTAGTGACTTATTTTATTAGCGATGTTGACTAATAAAGTAAAATTGGCCCAACTAATAATGATTTTTTCAAACAAAACTATCCACTTCAGTAACTAATAGTCCAATGTTGGCATAATAGTTGGCATAACTGAAAAATGTATAATATATATATAATATATAATACAGGTCAAATTGAGCCAATCTTTAGTTGCTTGTTCGGTTGATGAATATAATTATGTTGTTCAAGTTCAAAAACGCCTACTGTAATCAGACACTTAGGACATTTTAATTAGAGTTAAATATAACATTTTTAACGTAGACAACAATTTTAAGAGAAACTGCTTTTTTTATTTCTTTTGTTTCTTCATTTAAACTTCCTTATCCAACAACAGCTATGATTCATTTTTACAATGTTCATGTTAATAACCTCACAAATGCAAAATGTGCTGCAGAAAAGAATAACAGTAAGTTCTCTTCCATCTGTATATAATTTACAACACATACAAAACATTTGACCAAGAACAATATCACCATTGTGAAAAGAAATGTTAGAGGTCGAAAGGCAGAGAAACACTCGGGACAGGTCACCAAACAATCACAGGGCAGACACACAGATTCACTCACACATATCATATCTCCAGTATCATATAGCCAGTTCACCTAACGTACATGTCTTTGGACTGTGGGAGAGAACTGGAGAACCTGGGGGAAGCCCACACAGACATGGGAGAACATGCAAACTCCACACAGAACGGACCCTCAGCTGCTGACATACCACATAAACAAGCACACATACATGAAGACCTAGAGACACATTCAGAAATACACACATGCTCATGTGTACATAACTTAGGTGACAGGTGTTACCATAACAAAGTTGTAACAGTGTGAAGACTAACTTGATCACCCACACCCACACAGGTGCAAACTTCACTGAAGTGAATCTATAGATATAGATACGAATTTAGCATGAAACAGTGAAATTATTTGCTGTGTCATCAATCCTGAACAGGGTTTTCACACAATTTCACACAATGGAATCAAACTTCATCTACCAAGTTAGCATTGGAACATGAACTTGACTCTCCATTTAGTAAGCCAGCTATATTGACTATGAAAATCTCTTAAGACAGATTCTAAAAGATTTATTTAAAAATAACTAGTATTCAAATCCTGTAAAAACTGTTCAGGCCAGCCCTACAGAATACATATACAATGATGAGTGTCAAGTGAAGTCAAGTCAAGTAGGTTTATTGTCATTTGAGCCATATGTACAGAACACAGTGAAATAAAACAACGTTCCTCCAGGAGCATGGTGCAACACAAGAGCAAAAACAGAAACACCTCTAGACTACATAAGTGCAAAGAGAGCAAGAAAGAGAGAGCAAGAAAAACACAAGCATCAGGACAAGACAACATTTAGTGCAGTTGACATTTGAATGAATACAATATTTTGTCCATTTTCTATTATTTGTTGGAATACTTAACAAGACGTGTCCCACACTCACTCAAATAAAGAGGCAGGCCTTATAGAGCTGTTGCTTTCCTTTGTGCAGCAAGACCAGTGATCTAAATAATTCAAACACAAATAAAATGTTTATCAAAGAATTCAAAATCATCAAAATCAAGAGTGACATTATGGCCTGGAATGAACTGTAAGTTTTAAGATGTGTTAACTAAAACATGACTGCGTACACTCACTGGGCACTTTATTAGGAAATCCTGTAAACTAGAGATGGGCACAAGTACTCACGAGTAACAGCACTGATCGACAATACAGTAACTGAAGGTTTATCAACCATATCTACATTTTTTTTTATTTTACAACTTCATACAGTTTACACCAATAAATGTCCAGTAGCAAACAACAACATAAATCCTTCCAGAATGGAGCTTCATTTAAAACTTTGCGATTGGGTACAGTGGCACTGGGGGAATGAACTTACAGTACAGTGAGACTGAACAGATGACAACAATTTCAGAGCCTGGAAGGCAGGAGCATTTTCTAGGCCAAAGCTGTAGAACTAGCTACATAGCCAACAATGGCTTTGAAAACATGCAGTGAAGTGTGGGAACAGTTAAACAAAGTTAAACAAAAGACAGTGTAGTGCAAGTTATGCAGTGCAAAGTAGTTATCTGACTGTACTACTAGCACAACGTGCCATCACCTTGCACTTAAACACCAAACACCAAATTTTGGGTGAAAACGAATATGCTAGACAGGAATAACATCTTTTGCCACGACCAGATGTACATGCAATGGTAGCAGAGAACAACAACACTGCTAAGGGCTGAAATGTGAGAAAGGTTATGCTCCCAGTTTGTTGAAAGGGAAAGAATTAGAGAGTTATTAATGAATTATCTTGAGCATTATAATGCTTTTCTTTGTGCAGCAAGACCAGTGATCTAAATAATTCAAACACAAATAAAATGTTTATCAAAGAATTCAAAATCATCAAAATCAAGAGTGACATTATGGCCTGGAATGAACTGTAAGTTTTAAGATGTGGCTAAATCTACCAGGTTTAACATAAGTAACACCTATCTGTAGGGACACAAATTCAGTAATAAATTTTAGCCCAGTAACCCAGTATCACATTCTTCTCTTCCCTAGTACGAACAACACATCATCAAATGCTGGTTCCATATATCAGTTGGTTCCAAATATCAGTCAAAACAAATGCCTGTCCAAACATCATTTTAATAAGATAAAGCAATACTGATAAAATGCCTAAATCTTTGTAAATCACTACAACTCTGTGGCCAGTTTATTCTATATACAATCTATACAGCGGGTATAGAAAAGGCTGCCTGAAATGAAGAGATGCACAAAAAAAATTCCAGCTGGGTTTACTCTATGCAACACAATCCAAGTGAAAGATATTATAGCAATGGTTTAGAAAAAAATTAGAAAACAGAATCACTGAGATGGATAAAGATCACTCCTCTCCTATAAATATTTGTATACTCAATCAGGTTTAATAAATCACCATCTCCATTGCACAACAAGTATGTCCTCATTTAATATGTACATTAACCCTGTAATATTTCCATCTCTTAAGATATGGGATTTGCCAATACAAGTGACATAAGCTCCCTGTGCAAACAAATAGTCACATGCAACATTTCTTCTCTAAAAGGTTGGCTCAAACCAGTCGCAGGGATATCCTGTCCATTTTAACCCAGTCTTCCACAAACATTGTCCTTTGTGTCTGAAAAGAACACAACACTGACATGCCAAAATTTCAACATGACAGCTGTGTGTGTTCCCTGTTCAACAGACCTGATGAAACACCAGGACATCACCAGACCTCAATACCAATTCTTACTGTGGAACAGCAGGTGAAAAGTTACCACACAGGAACTCTGGCTGGAAGATAAAATGTTTGTAAGAATGTGATAAAATGGAGAGAAACTCAATAGACACGTGCAATCCTTAGTTGACCAGTCTGATACCAGTCTGGGTCTCATAACTAAGAATTACAAAGAAATTATACATATGACCATCTTTGTCCAGTAAGCTTAGTATAGTTACATTTACCCAAAGTGTTGGGGTCATTTTAGGCAAGTAACTGTTCATCCAGTGCTTCTAACAGGGTCTTCATTTTCTGTTACACCTTGCTACCTTTACCTTTGTACATCTTGATCAGAGCTGTTAAATGTTTCTCCAAGGATATCTGAAATATAACCTTCAAGCTGACTGGGGGTAATTCAGTGAAATTCTGCGTGCACTTAAACACAAGAAATAAAATAATAAAAAGAAAAGACATTTTACACACAAGTCTCACACACAAGTCTCAGTAAGAACTAGATTCGTTTTAAAACACTAAACTTTGCTGTGTGACTATTTAAAAATGTACCTGTTCCTGGGAAGCATTTCCATGGTTCATCTATGGCTATTTTCCTTTCCTCAGAAAGAGACTGAAATCCATTTTGTTCTTCACTCCATTCAGGTTCAAATTCTTCCTCTTCACCACTGCAAGCTGCACCCTTTCACTTCTGAAGGTGTTTAGAACCTTGGCCAGCAGGGTGATCAGAAGATAAAACATGATGCAGGAGACCTTTAGTGAGCATTAACCTGACCTTCTACACAGCCAGCATATCAACGTTTTTGATGGAGGTTCTTCATCTTGTATTGCATACTAACTTCCTAACCCTACCAACCATTACCAGAGGAGTCAGTGAGACACAAATGTCATTCAAGAAAATATTCAAGATGGCCTGGTCTGTTGAGAGTTAAATGATGTCGGTGAGGCTGCACAACTCAATGTTAATATCAGGATCTTCAAACTGTATAGTGAATCAACTGTTGATATTTAGTTTTTCATACAGAATTGACTTGAGGTCATTTGGAATTCTCAGGTTCTTCTCAGGACACAAAGAACATTAATGTGTTTATCAATACGTTGTACAACATCAGACTGTGAAAGTAAGCATTAGAAAAGAAAAACAGAATACATGCATGACAATTTCATACATAAACTGTATGTCACTTACAAATTACTCTGCTATTGGTCACATTAACCTACTTTATTAAGGAGTGAAGTAAGAAAGCAAGTGATACCATACACCTTCCACCAAGACAGTAGGGCTAAGTGGGTAATAATCTTTCGGAAGCACAGTGACAGCATCTGTAGTGCAGAAACGAAGTCTTAAAATGCCCAGTCTTCACATTAAGAGTCTCTTCTAATAAAAATCATTCTGATTTCATTTTGAAATGCTTCAGAGCTTTTAGCAGTGCAACATGCACATTGCAGTGTGTATCATAAGTGCCTCCTCCCTCAGTCTGTGAAGCAGAGACCGTTCTAACTTTTCAGCAATCTGTGAATCAGTTTGTTCACATAATTTAAGATGTCACATTTGTCACATTAGTCATGAAGAATTCAGGTCAGTTCTACCAAATTTGTGGCAAAATCATATTGAAACAACAGATATACTTACATTCAGCTAAACTATTGCTTTATTGTTGTAATTTATTTCATTGTTTTATGATTTGGGGGGAAAAACATTATCCTTACGTGGTAATTAGGGATTCTGCACAAGCGCAGACACGCATTCATGGTTACAGATAGATTTAGGGCATAAGAGAATTAAGGCAGCATTTTTCCACAAAGCAGCACAACTCGTCAAAACAAAACATCAGGGACTAAATTTATATGATAATGATAATAAATCATGCATTAAAAATGACAGAAAAAAATTCATTTTCACTTTTCAAGATCAACAAAACCTGTCATTTGAACTGTTGCATGCAACTTTACATAAGTAAAATCACGTCAGTTCCACAGTTTTTGCTTGCAGAACAAACAATCACTTATCTCTAGTTAAACTAGACTGTTTTATATACTATAACTGTTTTTCAGCTACCCTTTTCATGGGCCTGTGGAAGTAAATTTCTGCAGTCCAGTAATATGATAATAGTGAATATCCCTACATTTTTGTAATGCTGAAACAAGGTGTTCGTGTTGTAAATCTGATTAGGTATTGCTTTAAAGAATGCTCTCACCCTACAGAGTCTTCAGTCAGCTTGTGTGTTAAGGAACATGGCTAATTTCTTGTTTAGACATTTCAGGTGAGGTCTCTTTGTTGTCACATCCAAATTTGTTTTAAAACAAATTGGATGTTTTAAAAGGATCCTTTAGGATAATGCACTTTGAAAGAATAAGATTTTTTGAATAGTGGTGGCTTTAGAGGAATGGCATGTCTATCGACACCTGATCAGTCCACGGATGGAGAGCTCACCTTTAGCTCCTTATGGAATAACAGGCCTCTGACCTTTAAGGTCAAGATAAAGCCAAGGGTCTTTACTCATACAGCTTCTTGCTCGGACCGTTAGAGCCGCAGTGGATGAACAGTGTTCCACAGGCTGTTATGCAGCTCAGATGAAATCCTTAATTATTTGGCAAAATCTTTCATGCTATGATCTTTCAGAAAGAATGTATTGAAATAAACTATGGAAGACTTCCTCAGCACTGAATCAGAAATCAGAGTCAGAATCAGAAAACTTGATTGATCCCAGAGGAAACTGCTTATGTTATGACTGCACAGACACACAGAGACACAGAGACGAGAACAATATAAAATATAGAGTCTAAATAAATCCAATAAAAGAATCTGTAGGAAAAAAACTCAATATGAAAACGCACTATGCTATTTACACAAATGCTGGGTATAAATACTATAGATAAGTAACTTACAGAGGGTGACTTAGAATCTGCCACATCTGCTTCTGAGCCTGGCATATATTTTATATTAGGACTGCACAATGAGGCAATTATATTGATATAAAGTAAAGTGACCCCTTATAGTCACTCGTGAGCAAACCACAGCACACGGTGTGAACAATGTGAAATTCTTTCCCTGTATTTAAGTGAAGCAGTGGGCTGCCGCCAACGAGGGGCGCCCGGGGAGCAGTGTGTGGGGACGGTAGCTTGCTCAGGGGTACCTCAGTGATGACACCAGCAGTGTTGGGATTCGGACCCACAACCTTCTGATCACAGGGGCAACTCCCTAACCACTAGGCCACCAGCTGCCCAAATAAAATCAAGATTTCTTCATGAGTGGCATTTGGCAGACACTCTTTTCCAGAGCAATTTACAATCATTAGGTACTGTGACAGTCCCCCTGGGGCAACTTAGGGTTAAGTGTCTTGTTCAAGGACACAATGGTAGAAAGTGGGGGTTTGAACCTGCAACTTTGTGGTCATCGGGTTCACAGGCAAGTGTTTTACCCACCAGCCTACTACCACCCCAAAATGCCTTACAACACATTACAGCACGTTAGTGAACTGATGTGACAGTTAAAAACTGGCCTACATAAATTATTGATTGATTTGTTGACTCATGGAAATAAATTGGAAAAAAAAAAAAAAAAACTCATCTGGAGCATTCGAAGTTGGCCAGGATGTTCATACCACACATTTAAAATGTAGTGACCGTTAGAAGCTCCTTTGCAAATTGGAAGCTCCCTGATATTAGTATTACATAAACCAATATTGCAATTACTACCAAACAGTTCATTTCATGAGAAACTGCATGAAACTCACTGTTTTGAAATAAGACTTTGATTTAATATGTAAACTTTATTGAACATATTACATGAAACGTGCCATTTCAAAACGTGCAAAAACAGCACAATCTGAATTCCTGTTTTTGCGATGTCACAAAAACGGACATTTTAACATACAGTCCAGTGCAAAAGTTTGCATACACTAGTTATGAAAATAAATACATATTTAATAATAAAATAATTACACATTATTGTTACACATTACTGTTTATACGCTAAAGTGAACATGTTGGGGAAAAAAGACAAAATGTGGTCTGTGAAAAGGTTTTGGCACATTTAAGGTTATGTTTTTTCATTATGTTAAATAAATAAATGCGAACTGAGCATTAATATTTGAATAAAATTTCATGTTTAAATTTATTTTATGTGGAGAATGTGTACTTTTCAGTTAAATCAACAAAACGTAATTTGATCAAGGGAATGCAAACCACCTATTCAGCCTACAGCAAGTTAGTTCCGCCCATTTGATTTACGTTGACAGTGATATTCATGGTGTTTAATCCAGGCTGCTTTAAGAATGACTCACGATACACGTCTGCTAGTCAGAACAGAGGTCAAAAATGCAGGACATGGGCCCTTTAACAGACATCATGGTACATCATGTGTTCCTTGAATCTGAACACTTAGACTTTGGACAGATTTCTAAGGTTCTTTTATTGACTGATAATGATAATAGAGAGAGAAAAAGCAATTTACTGTATTATCATAGCAGCCACATGCCAAAAAATGCAGCTATTGAAACAGAAAGTGTGTCTTGTGTAGCAGCATAGCACGTGTTCCATTCATCAGAGCCCACTGGAGGTCTGTGGGTGGATACGAGCGTATCTGCAGGCTGCCAACCAACAAAGCAGGCTGTTCAGAGTAAAATGCAGGAAACATTTCTGACATAATTTGGAGCTGTGCATGTAAGCTGCTACTGTGTAAACACCATACAAGGCACACTTTGTTGGTCCACTGTTCAGATGAATGGCTTGTCATGTTTCTCTGAAGAGCCATAAGCCCTAAAACAAAAACATAATTATTTCTTGTTGAGATTTCAATAAATGTTTCCCGAAAGCCCATTTCAGAGCCCATTCATGTGAAATTAATTTAGTCTCAAATTCAGTGCCTGGAAAGGCTTTGCTGAATGCAGAAACATTCATTCAAAGAGTCATTTTATAAGAACAGGGGCTGCTGTTCTCACTTAGAGAAAACTCATTTGAAAGCAAGTCGTCATATCGCAGACCTGCTTATGTAGCATCTTCAGGAATGATGGGGACAAGAAGTAATAGCCACACTCTGTCTTGCAGACCTGCCGGAACATGGATCAGGAGAGAAAACTCCAATCTAGTATGTGTGTGTGTGTGTGTGTGTGTGTGTGTGTGTGTGTGAG
>JBBPCZ010000115.1:11848752-11862492 GCA_037974445.1 Brycinus macrolepidotus | reverse complement strand
AGCAGCACCACTGCCGTGTATCTATTATTGGAATGGTCATGATAGAATAGAATAGAATAGAATAGAATAGAATAGAACAGAGTAGACCCCTATTCTTCCTTTTACTTATCTGTCAAAAGAGGTGATTATCAGAATTAGTGATTCTTATATATTCTTATATACTATTCTTATATATATATATATATATATATACACACACACACACACACTTATTCATTTCCATCTTTAGATTCAGCCAATACAGTAGCAAACCACTTATCTTGTGGCGTTATAAATTACTTTATGGCTAAATTAAGGTGTTAATAAAATGATCCGTGTCATTAACCAGTAAATCCTTACCATGAAGTCACCGTATGGAATACATTCAGTAGCTGTCTTCAGCCGACTCTTTCACCAAAACAAGCTCTTAAAGTAGCTCATGATCTGGGAAGGTAAATTCAGTAGTCTGTAAAGCATTTCTGTTTCACTGTGCCCACTAAGCAGACACTCTACAATAACAGCCCTGCTGTAGCACCCTCCCAGCTCAAGGACTTGATTACACACTGGAGAGTCCAGTCAGGTGTGTCGAAACAGGCCAGGCAGTAAACTGTGCTGTTTAGCGCCCCCTCAGGACTAAAACCGGGCACTGCTGCAGAGTACAGGAAGATTTTGTCTTTGTTGGCTGCAAGCAATACTTAGACTTACACCAGTGTGAGAGCCCAAGCTTCACTAAAGAAATAAAGTATACATTAAAATGGAAGAATTCACACAGTCAGATTTATTTAATGCAATATAATTTATACCGGATCTTGAGGTCTTAAGGCATGAATAATTTACATTGATGTACATTTTCCTCTGACATACTTCTGAAATATGTGAACTGCATATCTGAAAATGATGTTTGTTCATGATTATAGTCTCTACACCTCCAACATTAAAAGCTGATCTAAAAAGTCAAAGCAAAAATAGGAAAAAAAAAAATTAGGAACTCACAAAATAAAATTTCGGTTTATTGTCGCACAACAATTTCACACATACATCAAACAGGCCACAATAGATAGCAATTTAATAGACAAGTAAGAAAAGAAAATTCTTTTCTTCAGCCTTGCCATCTCATACAAACCAACTACGTATGGTACAACTGATGTACATACACAAAGTACTGGAATGCTTTGAATTAAACTGCTTTTGATTTTTTACAATTTCAGTTGAGATAACATGACATGGTCAAACCACAAGTAAAATCTATTTCATAGAGAGGCTTCAACTTCAAAGCACCGTTTGGTAACCAGAGATCACTGTCAAAAATGGCTGACCTCCTAACAATATGTACAAAAATATAAAATGTAAATAAAAATACAAACAAATTCTCCTTTTAAAGTATTTTGTAAGAAGGTAGAGCTTTGAAGTCTTGGTTGTTTCTACAAAATTTGCAGTTAGGTGTGTGTACACAGATGCTGAACTCTACTTGATGATGACCACATTGTTGTCTTCCCCCAGTGGACGAGATAAGGAGAGGAGGGTTGAAAGGATGTTCAGCAGGCTTCCCTCTTAATCATCCGTCTTCTGCTTCTTTGTTTCAACGTCATCCTGAAAACGTGTGCAAACAGAATGAGAACACACTGCACAAAAACACAGCAATGTTAACTAAAAAAATACTCCACACAAAAAGCCTTACTTCTTCATCATCGTCTTCAGCTGCCCTTTTTCCTGTACCGCCCTCTGCCTCGTCATCTTCTTCATCATCATCACCTGCAACATTGTGAGTTCAGGTCAGACAGGTGTGCAAACATGCAGTGCTGCACATGGGGCTCCAGCAAAGTTACAGATGCACAGTGATGAAGGTACTGTGTCATAGGCAGATAATGACAATTTAATAACTCTAGGAGTTACCCTCTCCATCATCTTCTTCATCCTCTTCCTCTCCAACATCATCCTCTTCCTCCTCTACTTCATTTTCCGGATCTCCATTTTCCTCATTGTCCTGAGGAAACATTGGGATTATGATTTCATAATGCAGCATTTGTAAAACCTCTGACACTTATTGTTTAAAATTTTATGTCAGGTTCACATCGGCCTGAGTATTAAAATTCCAGTCTTGTGGTCTGAGGGAAATCCAGAGAAACTCCAGGAAAAACTTACTGCATTTCCATTGGCTGGAGCATCCTTTCCATTTTCTGCTTCCTCTTCAACCAGTTTCTTTTCTTTAAGGTCCTAGATAATTAAACACACAACTTTAGTCCATTCTGTTCCTTATAGGGGGGACTTAAATGCTTGAACTTTGGAAACCTCTCTTTTTTTTGTTAACAGCACCAAAATATGCCTAACTTCAGTCTCTATTGGACGCCGGTCTTTTCCATCCCCGCCTCTTTTAAAACGCCTCGTTTGAAGGTTTGTAATCTGATACGCCGGTGGTGTTAGCGCCAAAGAGCTTTGTAGTCCAGTAAATAATCCACATCATGGGTTTAAGCGAAGACACGCCCGGCGAAAAACTACAACTCCCAGCATGCAGCGCCACAGATTATTTTAACACAGCCAATCAGAAAGCAGGGACGAACATAACCCAGAACGAGGCTCAGTAGATTAACCCGAGAGAGAGAGAGAGAGAGAGAGAGAGAGAGAGAGAGAGAGAGAGAGAGAGAAAGAGAGAGAACAATAGCGAACATGGCATTTATGGATTTTTTTCCTTCATTACCGTATGGGCTGAACTTTCACAAATCTCTTTAAAAAACAGTCAAACTGTTTGTGGTTTTAAACTTTATTTCTTTATCTTATTACAAAATATACATACGAGCCTAATAGAAAAAACCCTTATTTTCACCTTCAAGGTAAGGCCAGGCCCATGTCATAGCTCTGGAATATCTTCTGATGTGGCAGATCGCTCGTATTAATAAATTTACGTCGTAATCCTGAGTCTTTAAGCCGTTTAAGTGCTGCAGCGCCTCCTTTTCACTCCATCACCCTTTACACTCTGCGGGCTCGGCTCAGTCAGAATAATCCAGGCTGGGCTGCACGGACCACGATGTCTTGTGGAGGTGTGTGTGTGTGTGTGTGTGTCGGGGGGTGTGTGTGGGGTGGTGGTGGTAAATAAATAAATAATGAGTCCGCCGTGGATAGGCTGTAAAATTAGAAGAACAGCAGCATGGCCGGTTACGGACAGCTGAGAGGGAGACGATCTCCAAATTTGAGCCTCTGATCAACAAAGGACAGTCGGTCGCACACGGACCTCTCTTTTAAAACACACGCAGCAAATATGCGCTGTTTGAGCCAAACTTTTACACCACCGGGTCAGAAAAGAGGATAAAAGCAGATAAATGTGCTGTAAAGCGGACTGTAAAGTCCCACTATCCGAGAACACACCACCGGAGTCGGGGGGTTTCAGCCTCGACCGTGTGGAGATGTCAACGGAGGAGGGTTTTATATTTCATTTACACATAAGAAGAGAAGGTGCTTTAAAAAACAAAACAAAACAAACAAAAAAACAATATATAAACATATTTTCCAGGCGCCCGGTTTCTGCTGAAGGTAACGGGAGGGCAGCCCCTCGGACCGGCAGATCAAACTCAGACGCCGGAGAAACACCAACGTGGGCTCTTTCTTCTGCTCAACTTATACATTTTGGCCACAAGTTCAAAAATGTGTCATATAAATAGGGATGCATCAGAATTTAAAATCACACCCCCCTCCAAACGGTCCGGTAAGGAGAACCAGGCAGATTTGTGGAAAAGCAGCTCAGAAAGTGTCCTAAAAGAGCAGAGAAAACGTGCTAAAAGCAGACAGGTTCTCTCCTGGCCTCATTCATCGAGCAGAGAACGGAGAGGAGCCTGGAGCTCGGGAGAACTTGTCATGGACCAGAACAAGGAGAGCAGATCTCCAGCCTCTTACAGCCCCGGACCGGGCGCTGCACCCGGGCGTAAAATCTCTAAAGTGACGACCACGACTGTGTCCTCTCGTCTCAAAACACAGAAGTTGTTGGTGTTATGGTATTACTATTACTGTTGATGAAGTAAAGGTACTTTCTGAAAAAGAGGAAACCGAAATACGCCTGTGCAACAAAGAAACCCGCGCAGACTGTTAGAGAGCAGACAAAGATAGATAACCTGAGCTCTCCCTGCAACAAAAAATCCCCAACTTCAGAGCGCAGGTTACATTTTTCCCTCCTTATATAAAAAAAGGAAAAAGTCTTCAGTGAAACCTTGTTCGTCCACGTCGACGGCAACAAAGATACAAACAATTAAAGTGTATTTTATACCTGATTTATATCATATGCACACATAAAAAGCCCCCCTCCGTCCACAAACACGTTCAGCCGATCCATCCTCTATAAATTTCGTTTATTGAGGGAAAGATAAAGTCCCCTCTTACCTTGGCAGAGATTTCTGAGCTGGTGTCGACTTTTGTGTCAGCCATTTCTGCTTAAAAAAAGGTGAAAAATGGGATGCGGTCACACGGGAAAAAAAATAAATGAGAAGAGGAGGAGGAAGAATCCAAAGAAAGCGTTAGAAATAAAGATAAAGGCTGAGTTCAGTGCCTGTGGCGAACTCCTCCGACGGCGGAGCCCCTTATATCGAGGAGTGGGCGGGGCCTACTCGCGAGCGCTACCCTCTGATTGGTCAACGCGGCGAAAAATCTGTAGGCTAATTCGCCAGGCTGGAACAATGGACAGTATTTCTATACCGAGGGAACCCACTTGCAAAACGAACCTTTCTGCCTCATTTATGTGCCTGCTCTTCTTCTGATGGACGACTCATGTGAGCCCCCCACCTCAAAAAAAGCGTCCGATACAGGCTATACATTTTTTTTGGCCTTGACTAAGAACAAGCTCTCAGCTTTCTTCCTTGTAGGAGGCAAAGACAGTCAAAGCCACCTGACTTCGTAATTAGGTCTTTATTCTAACCAAATCTTTTTTAACAGCTTGTAACTCCAACTCTACTTCGAGGTCATTACGTTGGATCTGGAGGTGTTATTACACGTAGGGCGTGGACTAGAGAGCAAACCCTTCACATACTAATGTAATTCAGTGCAACTTCAGTAAAATCTCCTGCAGAACAGGATCATGAGTAGATGTCATTTGTCATTTCAAGTGGTCAGGCATCACTTTCCTATTTTACAGTTTGGCATGTTAGCTTGGTTGTTTTGCTTTCTTGCTATCTAGTGAACAAGGTCACATAGGCAAAGATCAAAGGATAATATTGCGGTACTTAGTGGAGCTCCTTCATGAATTTGATTGACAGTTCTCGGCCCCTCCCCTTCACCAAAGCGTCTCTTTGCAGAAAAATATTATTGTCTGTGTGGAGGGAGACGAGGGCTGAGCTGCTGCTTAGTGTTGGCATGAGATGCCATTTTACCCTGATCTCAGAACCGTTCTGTCGCCTGTCTAATGTCTGTAAGCTGAGTATTGGGTAAGACGAGGCTGATCCCAGATCAGGAACAAAAAGGTAGCGTTAACCCTGGCTTTTTCCAGAAGCCAGCAGTACTGAAAGAGCGAGACTACGACGTGTACACTGAGACACGAACGATTTTATTTTAGTGTTTTTGTCAAAATGTTAAAATAATTACGAACAATCCAGCTAAAGAAGCTAAAACCATCTTAAGTGTTGTTTTCCTTTTTGGTTACGAGTTATCGTTGCAACAACAAACATGGCTGACTGTACGAATCGTAACAGGATATAAAAACAACAGAGCATTTAGACTAAGCAGTTTTAAGGTCCGTCTGAGTTGCATGGATGTCTTCTCACGATGTCAAACCTGTACGAGGAAGGACTGCGATATAAAAATGGTAAAATAAGGAGAAGGGCGGCTCTATTGCACCTTACCAAGATGGCGGTTTAAAAATGCCGTATGGCGTCTTGAAGTCTCCCCATTGGATGGTGGAGGAGAGCGAACGCACGATTGACGCTTTGCGAGTGCTGATTGGATTTCACGGACGTCAATCAAATAAAAGAGCGCGCTGGCGGTTTTTGTAAAAGCCTGGAGTTGAAGTCCATGTGTGGATCTGGATCATGTGCAATCTTCAGCTGGTACTGGAGCACTGAGGAAGGGTTTTTTCCAGTGTTTTTTCTCCTTCGCTCAGATTAACTTTTTTTCGTGGAAAAAGGCATTTACAAGAATATCAACTCTAAATAGGAGTTAGTTTTTATTACCTTAATAGGCGGGATCCTATTAACTAACTGATTTCTGTAACACTTTAAACTGACTTAACAAGTTATTAAACCTAAAGGGGAACCTGAGAACTCCACAGATTTTTCAGAATTTTGCATAATTCAATCACTGAGATGTAAACAGTCATTTAAAGCAACTCATTGACTTACTGAGATTAGAGCAACTCACTGATTTACTGAGATTTCTTTACAGTGAAAGTGATAGGAAGCAGGGGTAGCGGCATCTACAACACAAATACATCTGTTTTGTTTACTATTCAGAGCATCCACGTGTCTTCTGTGTGTTCATATGTAATTGTTATAATGGGTAAGTAGTGGTAAAACCTGAAAATTTACCTTACAACACACTGGATGTAAATATCTTTAAAATTGTTGTAAGACTTATCGTAAAACTATTGTATAGTGATGTCTTTTGTAAAATTATTTTCAACTTATGTCTAAATGCCACTTGGTGAAGTGGTTTGTAGAGGCATTGAGCTGTTTAGATGTCTGGTTCCTATCACCACAACTGTGAAAAATTCATACTCAGTAGGTTTCTTTAAAATAGTTTTGTTTACATTTTAACAGTGGAATTCTGCATTAAAACTAACTAGTCACTATAAGCTATGAAATATTTGGTAACTTTTGTGAAATTAATATGAAAGTTATGTAGTTCAGAGAGAGAGAGAGAGAGAGAGAGAGGAAATTAAGCGTGGCTCCACACACATGCCGTTTTCCAACCAGGTGAAAAGAAATATTGTCAATGTTTCATTTCTATTTTCAGTTTTAACATACATCTAATGATGATGCTATTCACAAACAATTATGAAGTCAGGCTGTCCTGTGGGTGGAAATAACAGTATGAGTACTAGTTTTTTTTAGGATTTCTGATTTTTTGGAAACTTCTGGCCCATGACGTCTTTCCCCACAGCAGTTTCTCTAATGCATGTATTCTTATCAATGAACTATGGTCTCTTCTCAGCACATTTCACTCTAGTGAAGGAGAACAGAGACTTAAATGGCCTTGAATACAGTTGTGTGGGTGAACAGTTACATACTCATACAGCTCTATAACTTTGATTACTGCAGTTGTGATTTACAAAGTGAAGACAACCCCGCTGCCTGTAGTGTTGCAGTAGTATTATAGTAGTCTGTGAACTGAGTGAGAGTGCTGCTGAAATGAAACAACTTTGGTTGCCTGTAAACCCATCACAGTCCACCTTGCAATCTTACGTTCAGCTTTATTCAGCACCTTTCACACTATCCATTTTGACATGAACACTTCACAAAGGTTGTTTGTGACAACCTCACACCTACAGAGGACTTTCCCAGTGTTTGACACCTCACAGTAACGGCCAGTATTCATGTAGACCCATTGTCACTATAGACTATATGCAAATAACACTACTAAAACAAATATTGTGTAGCCACTGCAGATTTTTTGGGTCAGTTAATATAATGGGACTTTAGTTAGCCTTCAGTTATGCTTTGTGTTTTCATATAACTGAATATAATTTCATGTAATAATGACTGACCTTTATAGTTGCACATTTGCCTGTTTTAGTTCTCCCCCTGGTGGAAAAACAGCAGCACTTCGAAAATCATCGCACTAAAGAAGGAAGTCGGTTACAAGAGGCCATGTGCTCCAATCCTCATTCTTCTGAAGGTCCTGATCCTATCACTGGTGAACCCTGCTCTCTTGAATCATCAACAGATGAAAATAATATTTGGGTTATCTGCATGTGGTGACATGTTTTTGCTTGAAGTAGTTATTCAAGTTGGAACATTAACTTATAAGGCTACAGTAGAGCTGGATTTATGTGCACATTTTAGAAGTGAATGGTTTTCAGCCCCTGTAACCGCCCTCATAACTCTCAAAGTAGTTACAAGTCTTGTTAAGTATTAAGCCATTCTTATTATTTAGTAGTTACTGAAGAATACGCTCGTGGTTCAAAAGGCTGTTCTGTTACCTGTCTTGGTGGTCCTACACCTAAATAAGTATAAGATACATTACCACTATGGGTCATGATCCTATAGCGAAACAGTGATTGAGACAGAAACAAGCTCATTGGCTGCCCCCTACTGAAGTGAAAAAGAAGAAGCACTCCTTTCCTTTTTGGACAGGCTTTGACTGATCTAAAGACAAGCCATGAGAGGGCAGTATCTTGGATCTCTGATTCATGCAATAAGACCTGTTTTCTTGTCAGCTACAATAATAGCCTGGCTGGAAATCCCCCTGCTTCGCAGCCGTCTGGTACGGGTTGTCACGTGATCTTAACCAGACCCCAAGGGCCCGCAGCCCTGTTGGCCCTCGTCTTTCCTGCTGGTCCTGCCCCCAAACCCCGAGACAGTCTCATTACTACTGAGTACCCCAAATGCCCCTAGGCCAGGAATGTGGAGACCCTGTGTTTATTAAAATTCTGTCTGTTCAGAGAAAACATAGCAACCTCAGATTGACTGTGTGGGAGAGGAGCCCGTGTATTTACACTATTCGTTATCATCCCATGAGATAATTACTTACGTGCCTCCACTGCAATGTGGTAAGAACACAGGAATCACTGAGGAAAGCATTTAAAAGAAGGGTTTAATAAATACCCTGAAACAGGAAGGTACAAAAAAGGGATCTGTGGAACAAACCAGTTTTGGTTTTCTATAGAATCTTTCAGTGGTTGACTTTAAAGAGCCAAGTGTGGGAAAAAGATTCCACATAATAGAACAATCTACCAGTTAAAGATTTTTCTTAGAACCATAGATCCAAGCCAAAAACCGAGAGGAGTGTATTTAATACACTGTGCTCTCTGACATGTAGCAGCCCACATAACCATGAACACAGGGTTCTTGCAATTGCTTTATATGGAGGTTCCTTTAAATTTTACACTTGCACATCTTACTTACAAAAAACATTTTCTATAAGAAGGTTCTTTAAGGAATGTGGTTCTTCATTTACATTGGTAAAACTAAGGCCACGTTGTCTATTCAGGTATATTCCGTTCGCTATATCACTTAAGAAGCTATTCTTAAGTGATCCTGTTCAAAGTCTTGAATCCACATGACATTTCTCACATGCACATATACATCTGTTTCTAGTTTAGAAACACGGGTGAAAGGCATGAAAATTCCATTGTGTAATACTATATATAGATACAGAGTGTAGACGGTTTGGGGGCAGGCTTTTTTTAGCACTTAAAATCACACAATACCAGCACTACATGCCAGGACAAAGATCGCTTTCCTTGTCAGTGCTTTTAATGTGCTTCTTGGTTCTCCTCAAGCAATCTTAACCTTGTCCGGACAGTGGAGACCGTTGTAGGGGAGCAGGAGCTGGACTATTTTCCCTCCACCACCTCCCCCTCTTCTTTTTCTCATCCACAGTAGTAGCAGCGCTGCCAAGACTCGGGCCCGCTGCCTCTTCCCCTCGCTCATTTTTCATTTTTATTTAAATATAGCCTTCAGTCTTCCTGCAGCTGCTCCCACAGCTTTCCCATAGCCAGGAGAACAGCAGAGAGGCCGGGCTCTATATGAGGGGGCAGGCTTTATTCCATCTGGGCTCAGACTGCCCCCACCTCTTCATCTCGCTCGTAGAAACAAACGTTGACAATGCACATCTCTCCAGGAATAGATGAGTGCATCATGTATGTCTATTATTACTGCATGAATGCTGAGAGGACCCTACCTTGTTTGCCCCCAGTTGTTACTCCAGAGGTAAGTAACAACAGAAGAGGAAGGATGGCATAAGAAAAGATAAAGAGAGAGGAAAATCTGAATGAAGTGACACTTCAAGTCTGCAGGGACGGTCAGCGCTATGGAGAAACGTACACTGCTGGAGTGTGGTGCACAGCGGGAGGGAATCAATTGTGCTGAAACGTGGGGCTTGACCCCCTGACCTTCTTCCCTGGGGCACGTCTGTGTGTGTTTTACATGTAATCGAGAAGGCTATAAGCTCACATAGGGAGGACTAGTCTAAACTCCAAGCTCCAAAGATACTGTGCTAATAGGCTATAGACAACAAAAATCAAAGGCTCTCAGCAGTCCTTACTGAAAACAGATTTTAACAGATTTTTAGGTATATAGGTCCAAAATTCAGTTTCTCACTATCAAACCTGCATAACTCCTCACTGTCGTAACACTTACATACAAGTTTCATAGTACACTTTTTGAAAAAAGGTCCCACAATAGGTTCTCTGAATGATACCACTGAAGAACCATTTAAGTTCCATTACAAACCATTACTGTAAACTAGATAAGTTTATGTGATTAATCTTTTGAAGTATATTTATAGTATATCTAAATAACCTTCATATAATGTAAAGGTTCTCTGCCAATTAAAGGGTTCTTCTAAGAACCTTTAAATGAAGTGAAACTTTTTTAAACATTAAAAAGATACTTTACACTCACATTTACAAGCATTTGCATTTACAAGCATGTTTTAAAAGATTTCTATTTTCCACTTACACCAGATGTGGTTGATCAGCAAAGATATGTTTGGAGACCAAATGTTGCTTCTTTAGTGTAGAACTAGAGCTGTGAGGGGAGTGTTGCTAACAAACACTAGAAGTCAGTGGTTAATAACACAAATAACCCAAATTGTTTCCATACAAATGCATTGCCAAAACCTCCCTCAACTTGTTCAAAGCACATCCAGCTCTTCATCAAGGCACCATAGGCTTTTAGTATGGGTTAGTTCTCTAATTTACAATTTCTTTGTAAATATCGGCCCTGTTGTAATGGTGAAGTTTTGTTTTTTTTTAATAGCTGACTTTAAGTCATGCTGTGATCTAAACCACATCAACAAACCTGCGCCACCTTAATAAAGAGCTGGATGCTGGATTCAGTTTTTCAGTACACTATTATATTATGTCAAGTTTTGTTTAAAAAGGTTCTTCACACATACACACCCCGTTTAAAAACATGGTTCTTTTAAGAGCCATCTATTGAAACTGGTTATTTTTTAGCATCAGGACCCTTTCTGGCTTATTCTTTTAAGAGTGTAGCCACTGTATAATTTATGGTACTTACTGAATGTCTTTAAATGACACTTTCTATGTTCTACTGAGTTTTCTGTAACTGTATAAAAGAAGAACGATGCTGCCTTTATTGGTGAATCCACTGCAATAGACACCTGTTCATTTAACATTTCTTTTGAAATCAAGGGTCTTAGAAGGAAGTTTATTATCCACCTTTTGCTAAAGCAACAGCCTGTGCTGGTTTGGGAAGGCTTTACTCTAGATGTTGGGACATTGATGTGACGATGTGATTGCATTCAGCCACAAAAGCTTCAGTGAGCTCAGGTGCTGATATTGATTAGCTCTGCATCACAAATGACACTTCAGTGGAGGGAGCTCCATCACTCCTGATATTGCTGCTGGTGGTCTAGTGGTTAGAGAGATGCCCTTGTGATCTGAAGGTTGTGGGTTTGAATCCCAGGACTGCTAGTGGGTCCACTGAGGAATCCTTGAGCAAGGTACCATACCCAAACACTGCTCCCCGGGCAGCCCACTGCTTCACTTGGTGAATGGGTTAAATGCAGAGAACGAATTTCACACTATTCTCACTGTGTGCTGTGCTGTGTTCATGTGTGACTATAATGGGCCACTTTACGTACTTTATTCTGCTCCACAGCCCAGTCCTATAGCTGACAACTGGTATTGGGAATGGAGACGTTAGGCTCACGTACTACTGCTCCTGAGCATCCCGTTCTATTGGTAATGTTTTTCTGTGGAGATTATACAGCTGTGGGTCCAGAGGAACACCTGTGTCAGTAAAGGTTGCAGTAACAAACTAATTAGGAGTTAGGAATGTCTGGAAACATTTATGCTATTTACTTGTAAAAAGGAAATCTGTGATGCGAACAAAATGAAAACCAATATTTTTGGCTTTTGGTAAGCTATGCTCTTTACATATTAATATAATCCACCACCGGGAGACGTCACATTATTCGCAGAGAAATAATGACATTTACCAACTGTTTTCTCGTTAGCCATTAAAGGCGTTATCCATCCCTAAATAATGAGTTTGTAGTTTACAAGTTGACTCATTATGCCACAGGGTGGACTGTGTTTACAAGTTGCCGGATGCTCAAACATGAAACTAAAATCGTTGATCTGAGCTTGATGTGTCAGACATGCTTCCTTCCTGTTGCGTGGCGGAAAAACAGCTCCAGTAGGCCAAGACGAGTCACCAGCCTGCAGACTTCACCATATGAACCTCTCAACTGCACCGACAGCACAGATTTCATGCAAACCTGGACAAATCTGTTAATCTTTGAATCATTATTTCTCAGAATCTGTGTGAAGCACAAATCACAAAATTCACACTACTCAGATGCCACAGATGATAAAATGTCTAACAGGCCTGGCATCAGACAGAACATTTTACCATTTTTTCTGGCTCTTCGATTCATTATTAAAAACAAAAAGAAGTATACATTTTTAGATTTTAATGTTCTTTGCCCGTCCTAAGCAAGTTAAAAGCCAACCAGATTTTCTGGTGTGATTGCCTAGGTGGGGCTGGTGAGCACAGAAAGCTTTAGGAACAGAACAAAACTGCAGTCCTCACAGTTTCAAGCTTACATTCAAGGAGAGCAGGTAAGAGGACTGTTCAGAACAACTTATTATCCAGCATCCCAGGACTGTATCATTATGAGCACACAAATTGTTGCTTTTTGTAACGGGGTAAGTCCATCCATTCTCATTACAGTTATTCAACGAAGGCAATCTGCCTTGCATAGTGTTTAATAGCACCGCCTACTGATTTAGTATTTACATGCATAAAGAGAAATGTAAGTGCTGATTTTATAGGCTGTATGATGCATTCTAGGCTAATCACTATGCTTTTCATTTTCATAAAGCATGTCATTATTATAAAATGTTAAAACAATATGTTAGAAAAATATTCTATTAGTATTATTATATTATATGTATTAGATGTAAAACTGTAGTATTAGAGAATAAGGGACATGATCTGCTCACTATATAGAAGCATTTACTGTAAGGGTTTTACAGTTCAGATCAAATCAGTTTGATTACGCCTGGAATAATGTGCTTTGTGTGGTGATTGGCATGGCCGTGAGCCAGACCTCCAGCATCTATAGAATCAGTGCAGCACTCTCCATTTCTCTCTTTCTCTATCTCACAACATTCACACATTCACAGTGTGACAAATACACAGTTTCATACACCCCAGCTGTTTTCTCAACCCTCTCTAACTACAGAATAGGCATGCTCTCACACACACACTCACACACACACAGAGAGGGAGAGAGAGCTTGTCTTGCGTATCCATGGAGCCTCATTCCCTTAGAACTGCATTGCTCCAGCTCCACACAGTGGAAGGGATTGGTAGTGTCATGACACAACATTCAATTAGCAAATACACTGTGTCAGTGTCTGCCACACCATTGCCATTTATTTGTAAAAGTCCATGTAAATAGTCTGAACTTACATTTCTTTCCAGGTAAAAGTTAAATGTGTAACTATATATATGGTTTACCCAGAAGTTATATATATATACAGTACAGGCCAAAAGTTTGGACACACCTTCTCATTCAACGATTTCCTTTATTTTTATTCTTGGCTACATTGTAGATTAATATTGAAAACATCACCTATTGCTCTGATGACAG
>JBBPCZ010000115.1:11814719-11833183 GCA_037974445.1 Brycinus macrolepidotus | reverse complement strand
GGTGTGTATTCCGGTCGGTGTCCCCACATTGGTAGGTTTGCGAACACATATACACACACATACACACACATACACACCTGACCTAATTATTTCCAAAAATATTTGACTTCTTAAAAATAAGTGGGTATCGCAATTGACTTTTCACAGATCTGTACATAAATATTGTATAACCTACAAAATACTTGCAAATATAAATAAATATCTGCTGGCTTTTTTCCCCAGATATGAAGTCAAAAGTAGGCAAAAAATGTAGGCTTTTTTTTTGGATGCTACCTTGTTCTTTCGGAAGAGCTGATCACATATTTAAAGAATAGCATTGTATAAAACATCTGTATGCATCCATTCAGCCAACAGAACACCTAATGTATGTCTATGGATTTGATGTCTGATGGATCATTATGAATGTATGAAACATGAAGAGTGAATTATTCATTAGCGGTGTAGCAAGCAGGACTCTGCAGTATTCATGAGCTTGTATAAATATTGAAAGCTTCACTTACATCCTTCATCCAAAGACATGCAAGGACATAAAACATTTAAGCAATATGTAATTGAGACTTGTGATGTTATGCAAAGGGGCAAATCGCTTACAGTAACATTTTTGAATTAGTCTATTTCTGCAGCTTTGGGTTTATGTTTGTACAGATTATGGCTACGGTTTCCAGATCCAGTGCAAATGGGAGTTCTGACACAGTGGAAAAAATCAGCTAGCAGAAAGAATCAGGTTCAATGATGATGTTATAATGCCCTCATAAGAAGGGCGTCGGACACTGAAACATGACCTTTTGTAGGCTGCTTCCATCTAGTGGTGTTTCACTGAAGCTGCAGAGATTCTCCATTTTGGCCTAAATCATCTGAACCTCCTCCTGCTTTACAACTTTCATCTCCTGTTATGTAATGACATTTTAAAAGAACAAGTGATCACAAACCAGAAAAACAGATTTAGTTTTAGATCTTAGTAAATAAATAAATAAAAACAGAATTTGCTGATCAAAAACTCCCTAGACTAACTGCAGCTTCTCATACTTCCATACCAATCTCGGAGCATATTTACTTAAATATTTTTGCATCTTAAACCACTCAAATAAAATGAAAACTTTAAACAACTGATGGCAGCAAAACACTTTCACAGATGCATCTCCCACATTTTGATGGAGCTTGTGAATAAATATTCTACTGGACAAGCCAGTCTCTTTTCTAAATCTTTCCTTTTTTAAGGTGTAATCATGCAGTCACTTGGAAAGAAAATATGATACTGTGCATAAATGTGCCCTAATAAGCTCTGTAAGAAACTTTTCTTCGCGATAAACTGATCATCTGGTTCCACTGGGCTCAACTGTAGTTATTTGTGATCACAATGTCACTGGCTTGCCTCCCTCCACCTGTAACTATTCTGAGATCTTAATACTCCAAAGTCAGCCTTAAAATAGTCTGCAGTAGCCTAGTTCAGTAAGCCAGTGTAAATCCCCGGTCTACAAAACTCAATAGCAATCATGCAGATCTGTTGTTGTAGACCTGTGGTTTATAAGCCTGCAGCTACGTCACTTTTGCTGAACAAGAAAAGTGAAAAAGGGATCGTGCCTGGGATATATAGGGTTTGGAAGAGTAAGCTGAGAGCTTGTAGGCAAGGCTGTTCATCCTACTGCAGCAGACTGCAGTCATTTAGGAATAACCTAGTTCCTTTCAGTCCCACAGGTAAAGGCACAGAAAACTTGCGAGAATGGGCCTAGATTAAATTATCCCTACATTAAAGCATTCCCAGATTTAAGGAAACTGCTCTCACCTGTCTAGTAATAATCATGAGAAGGAGTGCTTCTGAACCTAGAGGCTTGGATTAAGCCTAGTCTTGGGACTATATAGAGAGGCCAGTGGTGCTTCCTCATCATTAAAAATCCAATTCAGTCTAGGCGTAGGCTTAATCTTGTTGTGGAAGGCTTACTCATAAGCTTTTGACTCTTTAATTCAGCATAAGAACCTGCCCAACAACTAGTGAGAGGAAAATGGCGGAGAGGGCTTAACGTTTGACAGGCTTATTAACACATTCACTGGTCAAATAATGGGTAAATATGAATATAGATGTCAAATTTCATATATTCATTAATTCAAACTATCAGTACATCAGCCCAGGACATAAACTGAGCCCCTGCTAGGTTCGTAGGCTCTTTTTCAGTCAGCCTGTTGTTGTTGTTTCCACCATGACACGGTGTGAGAAACTTACCGAGGTGGATAATATGAAATGGCGGACTGTGTAGGAGGCAAGGACTCGTTGTTTCTCTTTTACCACCCGTATTCTGTCAAACCCCGCCCTCCCTGCGCCAGGATTGGCCAGTTGTTTCCCGCTACCTCTTCTATGATTGGCTACCAGCTCACTCTCGCAAACAATCAACCAATCACGACGCGAGGAAGCGGGACTTGTCGGAATATGGGTGGGAAACGAAATAAATAGCGCGGGAAGGACGGAGAAAGCTGACACTGCTCAGGCTCTGGTGGCGAGGCGAAAAGGAAAACACGGAGCACGAATCCAGAAATGGATCTGGAGTCTTGCTTCTCAATGCTCTTTCCAATTGCATTTCTTGCTGTTCCGGTTTTTTTTGGCTTCGTTAAATATTGTTAAGATTTGCTTCGTTCTACCCAACAGGAGACACCATGAAATAATAAAGTTTACTTAATTCAGATGCAGATCAAGGGAGGTAAATGGACACAATATGTTATTTCAAGTTTTACCATTTTAGTAAAATTGGGGAACACTGCATCGTTAGTGGAGTTTACAATCATTAAGTCCCACTTGGTACCATTTACACTAACAAATCAGGAAGAAAAAGCCTGAATAAATGAATGTAGGTCAATCTAGCATCTCCAGTCTGTTGTGACCTTTGGACATGTGGGTTAAAAATAATACATATTGATATTACTGGCCTGCTGTAATTCCACTAGAGTAAGCTTTAGAACTGAGGACAGTGGACCAGCTCAGAACCAGACAAGATCCTGAGAGCAGGCCAAGTGAAGGAATGTGAGTCACACTTACACACATGTCTATACAAGCAGTTTCTTCTCAGTGGAGGAGATCTACTTTAATGCTTCTAACCTGTGTGTGTGTGTGTGTAAAGGTGTATATATATATATATATATATATATATATATACTTTTTGCAATTATGAGCTGAATACCAATAATCATTTCTATGCACAGAAACAGGGAGATGGAGGAGTACACTAGGCCAGTCAGACAGTCCAGAGAAATCTCAGGAGGCGAGACATGCGAAGTAGGAGTGAGCCGAGTTAACATGCACAGTCCTGTCATCTTCTTCTGTGGAGGACCAAGATTGTGGAGACAGGTCCACAGGCTATGGTTAAGGTTGCTTTTCTACCATTAAAACCTGGTATTTAGGCCACCAGCAAAGTAGCCACTTACAAAGATTAGCCCCAGTCACCTCCTGACTCAAAAAGTACAGTTTAATACCATTTTATAGGTTTTCAGTGATTTATTACACAATTTGAGTGTATTTCCTTATACTTCAAATGTTGCAGCTCCTCGCCCATTTTTAATATGCTGTTCCATGGAGTAAATAGTTGTTCTTGAGTTAATTTTACCACTGGGGCCTTGACGGTTCCCATCTGCCCCTCCTCCCGTCTACTCTATTAGTCCCTTACCATACATGGACTTGGTTGAGGAAAGGAAAGAAGTACAGGAGGAAGCTTCAGGAAGCAGTGAGCTGCCGCTCAAACGGCCCTGTGCAAAAGGAGGAGGGCCTATGAAACTGCTCTGCTGTGGCCCAATTACAGCTCCTCATTGCCTGGAATTTATACACACACACACACACACAATGGCGTGAAGCAAATATGCCTCAGAAATGCGACACAGGAACTCTAGCTGCTGTGAAGCAGATTTCATCACTCATTCCTCCTCTCAGCCTGTAAAGACTTGAAATTCCATGGTAGCATGCAGAGCTAGGAGGGACTTTACTGGACTATATGGGTGGGGATGTAAAACTTTAACTGTTACAGGTGCACATGACTCACTTATTTGTAGAGAGTTTGTCTCATACTTGACACATCTTGTGGACAAAACCAACCGCACAGTCAAATTACTCTGCCACATACTCCTACATATTCACATCAGTCTGTATATAGCAAAGCATAGCAATGTATATTGTCTTTAAGCTTTCGGGCACTGATACATATCTATTAAATGTTTACAGGAGTGAGTTGCCCTGGTTTGGTTTTGTCAGCTCAGTTAATGTATCTTTCAGTTTGCTTAATTATCCAGAGTTGCCTGGGGTTGGCATACTTTGCTGTGTTTTTACACTGCCTCTTTAGGACATTTATTGTAACTTTTTGTTCCAAGCATGTAGTGCACGGTAGATACTTTAATAAAACTAATTTTACATTATTAACTGTTTTTTGTTTTTTTTTTAACTCTGGGAATTTATTGTTAGTGGTGGATGGGATACATTCCTAAATGCAGGGTTATTATATAAAAACCTGATCAGCAAACTAAAGCAAGGCTATGAGACACACATTTTCATGTAGTGCTTCATGACGCTTGTGCTTCACTGTGGTTACTAGCCTGGATAAGAATGGCTCATTCCTGAGGAAGTGCAACCAGTTTGCTTGTGAACAATTTCCCACCAGTCCTGGTCAGGTCTAAATCTGACATTATTTATATCTTTTAAAGGTAAACATATTTCTTTGGTAAAAAGAAGACATTTTTCAATACCCAGTTCCTCTCTATGTAACAATAAACACATTCCTTGCTCAGATTCTAGGTGTGGTAGCAATAACTACAGTTATCAATAGATTGTAATAGGTACAATTTAGATGTGGCCTTTTTGTATGACCCAGCTTCAGCTGGCTCCACCACTACCACTTCTGGCTCTTTTCACCAGAAATAAAACTCTTCAGCCAGATTAACAGGACATTGTTGAAGGTGTGGTGAGCTTCATTCTGCTGTGGCTTTGCTGTCCTGTGTCTTTATGGCATATTCATGAATCCTGCCCTTAGACCAGGTATTTAAGGTCTGCAGATGGAAGTCGCTGGACCAAATCTGAGCCATGCTGCTTTTGCTTAACAATTAATCTTATGTGGTACAGAATGTGCAGATACTTGATCTACCATATAATGTTGGTCACTTATCAAATGATTCCTCTAGGCCTTGTTATCCTTCTAATTACAATAACTGGGCTGATAAATTATGTAGATGGAATCTGTAGATCTGGTTGCATGCTAAAAAGAAAAAAAGCAACATCTTACCCTCCTTCCTCAGTTTCAGCCTAGAAAAGCAACTGTGCAAATTCAGCATGAAAAACACTCACTGGGAGGTGAAAGCTGGCTGAGATATAGGGTGTCATAACCGCTGCTGTTTAATCTCTGTTACACGGGTGAGTAGATTCATCATACTGATGAGACTGAGCACAAATGGAAAATGCAGAGCGAGCACACTGAGCTGTAGGACAATCATGAGGAGCTCGCTCGTGTGCTCTAAAGGCCTCAAATGAACGGTCAGACTTTCATTTTTATCTCACTGGTTTGTTACTGAGTCACGCCTGTAGATTGTGCTACAGTAAGTGGGTCATGTACTGTGTTTTTACATGCATTTGAGACAGTGGTGTGAAAAATAGGAACAAAGCCGCTGGTGCTGAAAACTCAGTTTCACTTTTGCACTCAGGAGAAGGTTCAACACTCTCAGTTAAAAAAAAAAAGGGATTTCAAAGGTCAAAGGTTTAATGCTAACCATGTAGAGAAGAGGGCTGTTTGTTTAGAAAATGGGGAAACAGCACAGAAATTATTTTAACTTATACATAAAAAATACCCTGGAAAAGTACATATACATATATATATAAATGTCAAGTTCTGGTGCACTTCTGTTCTGTTTCCAAATCAGATAAGCCCTTATACAGAGCACATGAACGCTGCTGCTCAGGCTGTGAAACTTATGTGAAAATAGTTGCTTGTGGCCTGTCACTCACATGAACACATGCACTTACAGGTACACTGTGTGTGGCAATACAACATGACATATAACAAAATCTGTCTGCGCTTCAGCACAGTGGCATTAATTCAGCAGCGGTAATATCAACTCACTCCACGCCGCCACTCTGCACAGCACTCTCTCTTGAATATGTATTGTTTCCAGTTGAGAGGAATGACACTTAGGATAGCACATCTGCTGACGTTATGAAAGAAACCATAATGTGGTTCAGTCTGTGGTTTACACATCTGACCACCCAAACTCTCAGTGTGAGGAAAAGCAATGTGAAATAGAGGTGAGCAGTATATTCAGATGATATAATGTTATATGCAATTAATTACATCACAATAAACATTTCTGAGTATGTCTTAGTGCAAGTCATCAGTGTTTCTCAACACTGAACATGCATCATAAAAAACAGACCACTTATGGAGAATCAATAAACTACAACAACCAGCGTATAGTAACAGCAATGAAAAAGCAACTGATTTAATATCAGTCCAATATGCAATTTACGTAGTTTATTCATTTCGCCAACTGTCAGATTTTTCCTCCTGCCTCTTTTGAGTTTATTTTAGCAAATGTTGAATAAACTTAAATGTACACTGTAATTTTTCCACAGTGCTTTTTATATGTTGCACTACTGTTTTAATGGTTATTTTTGTACATTCCAACATGTTCATAGAAATGAAATATTGTGATATACAGCGTGTATTATGAAAATGTTGACTTTTTTGCCATATCATTCGAAAATAAAGTGAAGGTCCTGTGCCCAGGAACTCTAGAAGCCATGCACAAAGAGATACAGTATTTCCACAAAGTTAATTTCTCCTCCTCACCCCTGTGGTTTTCTTTATCTCTGCCAGTCTTTCTGTCTTTCTTCTGGCCTTGGAAGTCACAGCCTCCAGATAGTCTCGCTCAATCTAAACTGCACATCTGCAGATCCAGCAGCTGTGGATCATCTCTTTCAGTTTAATCCTATCAAAATAATCCCAGTCTCACTTGAACGGCATAATGTTGCACTGCATTTTTACTGGTCTGATTTACATTATCTTTTTTCTGTGCAGAATGAGGAGTGGCGAGGTATGGTTGCCTTCTACACTTCTGAGGAGCCGAGAATGGTGCTTAGCCAATGCACTGCAGCTAACTAAAAAAAAAAAAACAACTGTCCATTATGTGTGTAAATTTCACAATGAATGAACATACATTACAAATAAGAATGTTTTTCCTTCCTCTGTAAAGTTACAATTTCTGAAGTACAAAGTTTTTGCTACAATAGTGAAATTATAATCTTGACATTTGCTCTTGCTCTTGTGTCTCTGTTTCAGGTGGAGAACACACACATCTAAGGAGGTTAGGTGTCATATTACCTACTATCAGAGAACAACCCCTCCCTTACTTCCAGCCATGGAGCCTTAAGTGAGAGATAAACAAATGGCAGTGTGAAGAACCAGCTTACTCACTTTACACCCAATTTTCAGTGAATTAACCAAATGTCAGTCTAATAACCCCAGTACAAAAAAGGCTCCGGGGAGTCTATGGTTTATTCAAACTGGAATGCAGCTCAAGGAAAAATCCTCCAGCAGACCAGTGACCCTCACAGTATGCACTCACTCTGAACTCAGGTTTTAAAATTTCAAGCACACAAAAGAAATACTTAACACACAAAGGATATTTCATATGATCTCGTCAGATCAAACGTAATGAGCGAGAGAGAAAGAGAGAGGCGCTCCATTTGGAAGAGACAGATTTAAGAGTTCGGCTCAGTGGCACATTTCATATCAGATATCATGAGCTCATTCAGGGCCACCAGGGATGCTGACGGCACATAAGCAACAAGCTGTTTCCACAGGCATCATCTCCAGGACACTTTGGAGAGAGTAACCAATGCAACACTTTGTTTACGATAGCGACCTCCGTCTCTGGCTCCTCGCGTACGCTTTATGTTTCCTGACACCTGCAAATCCAACATTTCTTCTGAAACCAGTGGTGCTAACAGAGGGTTTGTCCTGCCTTTTCTGCAGTAACAGCATCTGGTCTTCTGGGAAGGCTTTATACAAGACGCTGGAACAATGCTGCGAGGATATGATTGCACTCAGCCATGAGAGCATTAGTGAGGTCAGGTACTGATTTTGGATAATTAGTTATAGATCACATGTGGCACTCCAACTCATCCCAAAGGGGAGGTAGTAGCCTAGTTGGTAAAACACTTGCCTGTGAACCCGATGACCACAAAGTTGCAGGTTCTAAATCCCACTTTCTACCATTGTGTCCTTGAGCAAGACACTTAACCCTCAGTTGCTCCAGGGGGGACTGTCCCTGTAACTAACGATTGTAAGTCGCTCTGGATAAGAGCGTCAGTCAAATGCCCCTTTTACCTTTACCAGAGGTACTGGGTGGAGCTCCATCTCTCCAGAGAACACAACTGCACTGCTCCATAGCCCATTTTACACCCCTTCAGTCAGCATTTCGCAGTGGGAACTGTGCCCTTGGGCTCATGTGTGGCTTCACCAGCGTGTCCTATTCTATCTGCCATGTTTTTTATGGAGATTATACTACGTGTGCACAATCTAACACCTGAGTCAGCAATGGGTGCGCATTAAGTGGCTAAAATCACTCATGGAAGGTTTGTAAACTTTTGGACATACAGTGCATATTCAGAGAACAAAATCCCTAAAAAATGTTTTAGATGTTTTTTTTCTTCATAGAGCTGATAAATACATACTTTAAAACTATTCACAGAAGATTCCCAACACAAAACGTCGCTCTCGATAAGAGCGTCTGCTAAATGCCGTAAACATAAACGTAAACGTAAAAAAGAGCTCAAAAAAGTAAGCTTGGCCTTAAAACTCACTAGACCTGTTATGAATACTATTACTAAAACCAGACGGACAAGTAGTGACATTCCCCTGACAGCTGAGGTTGGACCCATATGACCAAGCCTTTGCAACACTGCTTGCCAGAATCTTAAAAGTCAAAAGACCATTATTTAAGCTAAAGAAAAGTACTGTCTGTTTGTGTCTTTTTTTTTTTACCCACTAAGCATTAAATCAGGATTAGGGCTCATGAAAGCAGCTGGACAGACCTAAACACAGCCAGCAGTAATCATAGAGGATGATAATCCTATAAGGGGGGATCTTCCCTCAGCCTTTAAAGGAGTGCATACTATGACCAATCGACAAACCGATGAATACATTATGGCAAATGAAACTGTTTGATCAGTGATTTCAGACGTGTGTGTGATCTTAAACTGGCTGAACCTGTCAAAATCACGTGAAATGGCTTGAAATGAATGCCAGTAGGCACTTCCATAGGTCAAAGAGCTTGCACTGGTAATGTTGTTATGCCCATCTGTGTTATGAGACAGAATCCATCAGCTTTGCTTGAAAATAAAAAGCTCCCAGCCTTATTCAGCAGAACCACAGTTAATCAACATATGACACCTCGACCACAGCTTCTTTCTACACATCTAGCCTGAGGCTACTACTATCATCTTGAGATGCAGCTAAGGACAGGACTGCAAACCAGCTCTCTAAGGAACTAACTTGAAAAAGAAATGTTTTTGTTTCCTTATAATCATCGCTCGTATTATGCATACTTCTTTAACTGCATTTTTCACACTTCACATATTACTCCAATGGCACTAGTATATCATTGGATTCAATGTTACACTACAAAATGCAGGCAGCTCCAACCTTGTATGAACCCTTGAAGATTCCAGGCTTTGTTTTGACTACAGATTTTGTTATTGCTGCTTCATTTTCCCAACCTTTAAGAAAGCAGAGAATAACAGGCATACAAAACAAGCCACTAAGGGCCCGCCCTCTTCGAAAACACACCTGAAGATGGAGGTGGTGCTGAATATTGCACTTAAGCTGGGATTTAGAGTGCTGTATTTAGATAATGACTCAGTAAAGAGACATGAGGGCAAACTGGTTCCCACTCCGAATTAAAATGAGCACTCCACGAATCATTTGCACGCCAAAAAAGTGGTCTCCAGGTAGGGTGAGAACGCAGCACATTCAGCACTTCTACACGGGTTGACAAGCCAGTGCTCGCACAGCCTCTGACAGCAAGGAGACAAACTTAGATAAATGAGGACGCCAGATAGCAATACAAAGAGAGACATGAAACAGAATCGGGGGGGAAATGTGGAGTTTGATAGACAGAAGGAGCCGGCAGGGGGGGAAGGGAGAGGTGGAGGCAGAGAGGAGAAGGCGGGCATGTGCACACAATGAATACATATTCATGTTTGGTGACAGAAAGGTTGCTTTGTGCACTATTCCCATTTCTATCCTTCTGCAATGTGAGTGGGATAGACCAGCCCAACAAAGACAGGGGGAGGGGAGGGAGAAGAATAATTGGATATGAACCACCAGCATTGTGAGCATTAGGCGAAATATAAATGAGTTTCATGCGATGAACCAGCAAAGGACAATGGAAAAGCTTATGGTTTAAACAGTCAGCCAAACTCAATGTTAAACATATTGTCACTGTCAGGACAAAACCTCATCTCTCCAAATAAGTAACTGTCTTCATTTTAAATGCAAGTTAAAGCAAAAACATTTAATTTCAAGTCATTTTGGGCGTTTTTTTATTGGCCCAAATTTTTACGCAGTGAAAACAGCATCTAGTGTTTTTAAACTGCGCGAAAAATGAAAACTACACCCTTAGAAATAGTGGTACTTTAAACGTTCCAAAACACACAGCAGAACCAGTTTTGGTTCCCCAGCAAATCTTTAGGTGGATAGAAGCCTCCATTTTTACAAATCTGAGACGAACCCTTTGTAAAGTTTATACATAATATAAAATAGAGTATCAATTAAAAGTGTTTTCTAGAATCACACAGCCAACCAAATGACTATTTAGGAACTCTTTTTTATATTTAAGAGTACAATGCTAGGTTTTAGTACCAGAAGTAACGAGAGCCTTTACACTGCCCTGAATTCATGTCTTGTTTCAGCATTTGTAACATCAGCAGAACATTCAGACTGAGAACTTGTCGACTCATTGGTTTGGTTTACAGAGGCAAGGAATTATGAGGAATGCTTTCGCTGAACATTCTGGAGACGCATGACGTGTATAAATGCTTTTGTCACAGACCATGAGCAAAAAAAAATGATGTAGATGAATATTCACAGAGCGGATAGTAAAAGGCGTTTGTGTTGCTGTTGTCGTGTGTGAGAGCCTGTTCCACCAGCTGGACAAAAGATACAAAACAGCTGAACCCTGCAGCCCACTTTAGCTGCCTCAATCCACCGTGAACTCTCCATGAGGAACAGAAGTGGACGCTGGGCTGCTGCAAAACAACCGTCCCGAAAGATGCAGACAAGGGAAAGACACATATTGGCTAGTAATGATCCCCAACGGCATTTCCTGGCCAAAAGGAGTATCTTTTGCAGAGCAGTTTTGTTTTGTGAATGCAACCACACAAGCACACACACACTAAGACATTGGGCAAATTCTTCAGGGCTGAGGATGTCAAAGTAAAATAAAAAACAAACAAGCAAACAAAAAGCACTTTCTCTGTGATCACAATGAAAGCAGGATTTTGTTTGCTGGCAAAAAAAAAAATAGCCCTAGAGGTGTACTGACAAAAATTACAAATGTGATTTATGTACATTAAAAAAGAAAGAAAAGAGGAAAAAGATAAGATTCAAATTCAAATTATTAACAAATTCTTAGTTAATTAGGGTTAGGGTAAGAATTACTACCACGGTTATGCACAGAACCAGCGCAAGGGTTAGCATTAGATTTTGAGTTGAGTTAAGGTTAAGGATAGGGTTAGACTTAACAAAGCCTTATCAAAAATGGTCGTGTACAGTACCAAAAAAGGTCGTTTGACTTTTTACAATAGCAGATCCATTTTGGTGCTCTCTCTCTCTCTCTGTACACATACACACACACACACACACACACACACACATATATATATATATATATATATATATATATATGTATGTGTGTGTGAAAATCAAGGTGAATTTGATAGATTTGGCATATATTTAGTTGAATGTAATTAAGTGCAAGATAAGCATCTACAAAGCTTCTACAGCGAGTTATTCAGATCAGTTGTTACTGAAAAAGGAAGATGAACAGGTGTATATTTATTACCTTAAGTTACACAGACAAACTGAGACATGCAGCTTCACAGTCATCTCAGTAAAATCATTTACATCTTATAATGCAGGTAGAGCTTGGCAAGCTCTATATTAAACACACATGTGACAGAAGCACAAATAAGATACAAACAGGGAGGGAAAAGAGTGGTATAACCACAGCTGAGGAAGAGAGAGAGAGGGAAATAGACAGAAAGAAGAGAGCGAGGAGAGAAGACACAGATGAGAGTGTGAACGTGAGCGCGTGTGTGTGTGAAATAGAGAGTGAGGTGTAAGCAGGGGAGGTGAGTGGGTCAGTAGAAAGAGAGAGGGACACCTCCTACAGACAGCATGATTAATGACCGCCCGGCCATGCGTCTCTGTGGGGGACAGAGCAGTGCTCAACCTAAACTGAAGCTTTCCTCAGATCACACACAGCCCTACCACAACCCAGCTGCTCGACCTGATTCTGTAACCCTGTAACACTTAGCGGTCAAGGCCATGATGTGGAGGGACAGTACACTGTTCCCTGTGATTGAGTTTAAATCTGGCCCCCAGCAGGTTACGTCAGAGTGTTCCATTTATTTACTGTAATGTGGAATCTGACCATGTGGTGAACACATTGCACAAGATAACTAAAACATGAGGTTCAAAAATACACGCACTGATTAAATCACTTCTTATGCTATTTTACTAGACTCAGAGGTGGCTACGATAACTGGAAAACCTCAACTATTAGCCTACATCTTTTTAGAAGCCATGATGGCTATTGATTTCCCTGTTATTCAAGTTACACTTCTACATGTCCTTCAAAAATGCAGAAAATAGTATGTTCATTATATAAAGTGCCGCAAACAACACTTATTTCTATAATAATTTGTGAGCTACTTTTTTTTATTTCAGTGACAATTTTTTATTATTTATTGTTTTCATCACGATTTATATGATTCTGAGTGGGGCAAGTCTGTCTAAGCATCATCCTTAGCTAAAGGCTTTTGCACTAAACATTACTACATTTATGGCTGGTACTAAAAAGTGGCATGTTTGTGATTTTATGACTACATACTTCACAGATTTTAAGAAAGCATCCTATAAGAGATTTAAAATCATCCCATGCACTATTGTTATCATCACTGGGATGGTCTTGAACCATATGGTTTCATTAAAGAATTACTATTTCACTATTTAGCATTAACCTTATATTGTGGTTAACATCACTAAAATATTCATGCCTTCCTTTATGTTGGAAAACAGAATGTCTTATGAAAATTAGCCCACATTTACTGAGCTGACACTGGCCATGGGCTCACTCCCAAAATCAGCAAGAAGAGAGAGCATGTAGGGAGACAGGGAGACTTTTTTTTTTTTTTTTTTTTTAATTATTGCAATATTCACAAATTGTTAAAGTTCACCAACCACATATATCACTATACAGCAGTACATGTAGCACTCCCACACTGGGTTTAATAATTCTTATTATCAAGGTTTTTTTCTATCCATGGGTAAAAAAGGCATTCAGTTTAGAGCGATATACACACAAACCAACTCAGTGCTGTTTTCATTCTTGTTTAGTAAGAGAATGTCTTTACTGTGCACTGCTGTCTATGCTATTGTTTTATATTGTATTGTCTTATATGCTATGTCCCAGAATGTTGTCATGCACAAAGCAAAACTGGTAGACTCAGGCAGACAGGCAAGTTTTAAAGCCAAGTATTTATACAGATGAACAAATATGTTTTTAGTATAACTTGCGAAGTACACATGTAAATATTATTAGTGAATATGTTTGACCTGTTCCAAAGTGCATACTGTGGAATCTGTGGTTTACTTAAGTGCACACTAACGCGACATATTTCCTAATTTATCAAAAGTGAGCAAGCACTCATTAAGACCACGAGTGTGTGGATACACCTTCAGTCCTGGCATTTATGTGGATGTTTCTTTGACATGTACTACCTGCTTTGACACCTAATACGCAGACCAAAGAACACCCCATTAGGGAAACACTATTCCCCAATCACCTCTTTCAGTAAGGACATGATGAAGAGTTTTGGGTGTAGACTGGGCCTTTAAATTCTGCAAAAATACTGGAAAAAGTGGTTTGACCCACCTAACGGGACTTGATAGATCTACTCCTAATGTCTTGGGGCTAGATAGAACAGCACACCCTCAGAGATCCTGTTGATTCCATGCCTTGAGGGTTCAGAGATTTTTTGGCAGCATGAGGTTGTCAACATTGGGCAGGAGGTTTTAATGTAATGGCTGATTGGTGCATATACTTAACTCAATATCACTACAATGTCTTATCTTGCACACAACTTTAGTGTCTTATCTTGTGTTTTTGCTTAAGGATTGGTAAATCCAGTAATAATTGAGTCCATAAGATCCTAGTTATGATACTGCACAAAATCATTTTTTTCATTTGAACTGTGAGTTCATAAAGTTCACAACCATTTTCAACAGGTGTATAAAATCAAGCACACAGTCAAGCAAACTCCACAGACAAACACTGGCAGTAGAGTGACTTCAAATGGGTAATATCATTGGATGCTACCTTTGCACAAATTAGTTTGTGAATTTTTTTCCTTGCTAAATCTGCCCTGGTCTGCTGTTAGAGCAATTATTGTAAAATGGAAACATATAAGAGCTTCCAACAACAGCTTAGTGGTAGACCATGTAAACCCATCCTCTGTTGCATAAGGAAAAACAGACTTCCAAACTGCCTCTGGAAGCAAGAACGGTGCACTGAGAAGTTCAGTAAAAGGGGTTCCATGGCTCAGCAGCTGCACAGAAGCTCAGATCACTATGCGCAATGTCAGCTGGAGTGGTGTAAAGCAGACTACGGAGCAGTGGAAACATGGTCTCAGGAGTGATGAATCATGCTTCATTATCTGGCAGTTTGACAGATGAATCTGGGTTTGGTGGATTCCAGAAGAACACAATACCTACTAAAATGCACAGTGCTAACAGTAAAGTTTGGTGGAGGAGGGATAATGGTTTGGCCCTTTAGTTCCAGTGAAGGGTAATGTTCATGTTAGAACGTACAAATGAAACAATTAACAGTTTTGTGGCAACTTCCAACTTTGTGGCAACAGTTTGGAAAAGGTCCTTTCCTGTTCCAACATAACTGTGCCCCTGTGCACAAATCAGAGTCCAGGGTTTGATGTATCTGGTGTGGATGCCTGCACAGAGCTCTGACCTCAACACAACTGAACACTTTTGAGATAGAACATGTTGGGTTGTCCAACAATGTCATATACGTGTGATAGTCAGGTGTCCACATACTCTTGGCCATAAAGTGCAGGTGCAATGATTTGACCTGCACCTTCATGAATTCCCATTTTTTCAATTAGAGAATGTATTACAAGGAACCAGCTAGCCTAGCCTGAGGCTAGTTTTATGTTAACTCTCAACCTACTCCACATCAAAAGTTCTACAGACTTTCTAAATTCCACTTGTACTTCTGGCTGCAGTTACTGTACAGAAACATGTTAAAGCATATACAAAGAAAGTAAAGACCAAGCCATAAGGTCTATTAAAGTAATCTGAGAGGACAGGGCTCAGTCATTAACAGAAAGTGGGGGATTAGTGTGTCTGGTGTCATCAACAGACAGAGATGTTAACTGAACACATCTTACTCACGCAGAGTGAAAGGAATATGCAGCACAGAGCTCATGCGCTGACTGACCATGGGCCGGCTGTTTGGTACGTTAGGCTCACTTCCTCACCCTCGCCACAGGAAGACAGGCCACATGAAAACAGGAAGCTCCCCAGTATACACACATCAAAGAGCTGCTGCGTGGAGGTGAGATCCTCTGAAAAAGAAAGTCTAACTCAAAGCAGATGAGAGATTTTAATGTTGCTCGTGTAGAATTGGTGTAGCTTTACAGAATTTTAATTACATTTGCATTCCATGACAACCATGTAACCATTTTTCCTTACATAACCAACTAAAATGTTCAATACCAAGAGTGTTCAAGTTTGACTGTCGAGGTCTCCAGTTCACTGCAAAAATGTGTGTTACTACTTAAAGCAAGAGGAATGGAACAACCTGCAGCAGAAAAAGCAAACGAGTCTCTCTCACTTTTTCCTTTCCAGGGCAAACAAAAAGCAGACTGTCTTCAGAGGCAAGAAATGTTCTAACTTGTCCAAAATGTTGTGCGCTGTTCACATCCCACAGATGTTTCTGTAGCGTTTGCATTGCTTATTCATCATACCTGCATTCAGATGAAGATTTAAGAGATCGAGTGGCAAATAATGCAGGCATGCTGACAGAAGTGTCCAGACTGATCAGAAATGCTCTGCTGAGCAAAATTTCCTCCATTTGCCGTACTACGTTGATGGGCATGATTTCTATTGAAAACAGATGATGTGTGTGTGAGTGCACCGTGAGCGATGTGCTCTGAACTAGGACATTATTCCACCAATCCCATTTAATGACCACAGAGAGCGGGTGGGGGGCGGGGAAGGGGGATTGGGGGAGCAGGTTAATTCACAAAAAAAAAAAAAAACACATTTCTACAAAAACATTTGGGAAGTGAAAGCATCTTAAATGTAGTATATGTAATGTTTCAGGCAATTTAAAAGTGAGAACACATGCTCAATGTGTTACAGAGAGGTGTAAGAAAGAAAGGAGTGTGACAAGGGAGGGATGAAGAAAAGGGGGCAGGGAGAGCAGATACAGGGCACCTTTTATCACCGTGTTTAAGAGGGGGAAGGGTCTGCTGAGGTCCACACCTCTGCCATGTGGGCCTCATTGCACAACGCACACACACATCCACACCTTTAATGAGCCAGAGGAACCATGCAGGCACTGACTGCACATGTGCTTCTCAGTTAGACATGTGGAAACGCAACATGCATGCACAAGTTCGTATTCAGCATCAGACATGGGGTCATTTATACGTGCTACACAGCGGTATGTAAATGTTTAGCCGCCCCTGGTCATATATGTTTTTTTGATGTTCTAAGTGACAAGCACACATCCTCTACAGAGAACACATTTAAAAGAATATATATAACATAAAATATATATAACAATCATGCACAATTCATTATTCTTCATTAAAAAAAATACATAAAATGTGGTCTGTGCAAAAGTTATGGCATAGTTTATATTTTAGGTTTTTAATTTTTTTCCCCAATATGTTAAACAAAAATTTATGCTCTGAAATTTGCATCCCATTTTTCTAGTTTTTTTTTCTCCCAGCCATAATTAATTTTTAGAAAACACACATACACAGATCAGCCACAACATAAAAGCCACTGACAGTGATTAACACTGATTATCTTGTGACAATGGCACCTGCCAAGTAGTGGGATATATCAAGCAGCCCATGAACAGACAGTTCTTAAAGCTGAAGAGTTAGAAGCAGTTAAAATAGGCAAGTGTAAGAATCTGAGTGACTTTGATAAGGGCCAAATTGTGATGACATTAGGTGGATTGGATAAGTCCCCCTCATGCCACCGAAACAGCTGTGACCCGACTAGGAATGAACTCCACAAGACCCCTGAAAGTGTGCTTGCTGTGATAAATGGCACCAAGATGTTACCAGAAGATCCTTTAAGTTGCCAGTCCTGTAAGCAGCAAGGTGAGGCCTTTATGGATCAGACTTTCAGACTTCTTTGTATAGCACATCCCACAGATGTTCGGTCAGATTGAGATCTGACCCAAGGTTTCCCAGCAGAACATTGACAAGAGCATAACACTGCCTTTGCTGGCTTAGTTTCTTCCCATAGTGCATCCTGGTGCCGTCTCTTCCCAGGTTAGCAACACACACACACACACACACACCTGGCCATCCAGGTATCTGGACCTGGTATTTACCAAACCCAGGTCACTATTTTCTATTGCTCCATGGTCCAGTTCTGATTCGCACATGCCCATTGCAGGTGCTTTTTACAGGTGTCAGCATGAGAACTCTGACCAATCTGCAGCTATGCAGCCTCATACACAGCAAGCTGAGACGCACTGTGTGTTCTGTCACCTTTCCATCATAGCCAGCATGAACTTTTTCAGCAATTTGTGCTCTTCTGTGGGATCAGACTAGATGGGCTAATCCCACAGAGTCTTGGGCGACCATGACCTGGTCACAGGTTCGCCAGTTGTTCTTCCTTGGACGACTTTTGGTAGGTACTAACAACTGCATAACGGGAACACCCCAGAAGACCTGCCATTCTGGAGAAGCTCTGCCCATTTGTCTATTCATCACAATTTGGCCCTTTTCAGTCACTCAGATCCTTACACCTGCCCATTTTTCATGCTTGCAATGTTCACTTCACCTGTCAGAGGTTTCAATGTTATGGTTGATCAGTGTGTGCGTATATATATATATATATATATATATATATTAGTGCTGGGAACGTTAACGCGTTATTATCGCGTTAACGCATTATTTA
>JBBPCZ010000115.1:11767308-11780158 GCA_037974445.1 Brycinus macrolepidotus | reverse complement strand
TATCTTTACTCCTCTTGTTGCAGTGTGCATGTTTATGACAAAAGAATTTCCCTCGGGATAAATAAAGTTCTTTCTTAGCTTATCTTATCTTATCTTAATACTTTTGTCCATATTGTGTACATGTCCATTGTGACACTCAGCTCCGCAGTTCGCTCTCCTTGCTACTATGGGAGTTCTAGGTCATCATGTTAGGTCGATTAAGCTCTTCTTGTGCTATATTAGCACTATATTAGGACTGGTTGTTTTATTACTACTTTGTGAAGTATGGCTGATTTCCTGGTATACTGAGTGGTTCCTGTGATCTGTCCTTGTGCTTTGGCTTATGCCTCCAGCCTTGCTTCTGACCCTCCTGATTCTGGTTTTTGACTTTTGCCTTGTTTTTGGATTCTCCATTTTGCCTTGCCTGTTTGTCGATGTTTGTCCCTCTCTGACTCTGCCTGATCACTGGATCGTACTTTTGGATCACCTCTGTCATACCTGTTCGCCTGATGCTGACTTTGGACTGTAAATGTGTGTAGAATGTGTTTTCATTAGGAAAAACCCAAATCTGAGTCTGCATCTTATCAGTCCTTACATAAACATAAGAAAGAAGAAAGCACACTACTGAGATAAGTCAGGGCCTTAATGAACAGTTCTGACTTTGTGCTACAACATGTTTAGAGTTCAGCACTGGTCGATGTTTGTTTATTTTAACTTGAGTTGTGTATATAGTATCAACAGCAAAAGCCATTTTGGCCACTTTAAGCTTGTACTGTAATAGTTGCAAAACAAAAAACAATTTAATTGTTAATTGCATTTATTTTTATGGCAATTAATCATCAGTTCAGATTTAATGATCATGAAAGGCCTACTTTAAGGCCTTCTTCAGGTTATCCTAAAGGTATTAGATGGAGCTCAGTTACTCCAAAAAAAGCAGTTTTACGCCCCTCCAGCTGATGCTTATTGCTTGCTGTAGCTATTGTTGACTGTGGTCTTGTCTTGTCTTGTCTAACTGTATTGTTGTGCTTATGTTTCTCTTGCACACTTTTTTGTCCTGTCTGCACTTGTGGTCTTGTGGTGTTCTGTTTTGTTCTATTCTGCTCTTGTGTTGCACCGTGTTCCTGGAGGCACGTTGTTTCGTTGTTTACTGTGTACTGTGTGTGTATGGTCGAAATGACAATAAAACCTACTTGACTTGTCTTGACTTGACTTATTGGATATATCAGTTTCTCACCACAAATAAATCTTTGTAATAAAAGTTGTAGCAAAAGAACCTGAAAATGGTGTAGAGGGTGTTATTGTGGTTAAGGCTGGTTTGAACCTGGAGAAGTGTATCAGCAAATTATCTTCTACAACCTCATTGTTTGACTGGTGTGGGAAGGAGGCTGTAAATCAAACAATATGAGAAGAAGGGAATGTTTGTGAATAGTGATGAGTAATTTTTAAGGAACTCTCTAGCAACAACTTAAAAAATAAAATACACAGAATACAAATTCCTGTATTCTGTATTCCTCCAAGTTTTTGTTTACATTTCAGTCACCAAACAAACTCAAGTATTTAAAAGAACCTTGAGTTTGCTTGAATGTCCGGATGAAAAATGCTGACGGTTTTTATTCAATCAAAAGAGCTTAATGTTTTACAGTGTTTTTTGCCGGCTCAGGCCATTAATGATAGTTCAGGTTCGGGGGTGTTCAGTAAAGGTGATAAAGGTAAAAACTTTCATGAAAAGAAAAAAGAACTGTAGTAGGTAATGGAGGGTAATGCCCCCCCTATGATCCTGAGCACTCAGCAAGAAGTGGGACTTCTAAAACTTCACACAATCTGAGTCAGACCTTTTAGACCAGCTTTTACATTGTAGGCCCACACAAACCTTACTTGCAAATCATTCTGCAACAAATGACCTTTTATTCAAATATTTAAGCTTCGTTTTTAAAAACTTGCTGGAAAAAAGAACACATTTTTCTGCAGTCACTGTTGGGTTATATTGTATTTCTCTTGCAATCAGTTGCGGCATCAGTTATACAGTTGACAATCAGTGATTCCGTTTGATGAAAAGGCTTAAGGGACATGCCACTGACCACACTTTCACTTCTGTCTCTGTTTAAAAAAGTGACTGATTAGAAAAGCTTTCTCAGTGTTTACATAGCATACAAATGTTTGGTCGAATTATGTTCTGTTGATTTACTAAGCGAAAATAATAATAATCCTCTGCAGGAAACAAATGTGAATGAGTTTCTTCTACAGTTTTTATTTATATGTTGAGTGTGACATACTGGAAAAAAATTAAAATATAAAATATGCCATAATACAGGGTTTTTGTTTCCAATTTGTTAAATTCAGCACATGAACAGTGACTGTTAATTAAATGTGTAGAAGTGTGTTCTCTGTAGTGGATGTGTACTTATTTATATTTAGAAAGTCAACAAAACAGCATTTGATCAGGGGCAAGCAACTTTTGCATATGATTATTTATTCTGTCTATTTATCTGTAGCTATCAATCACTGTATCTAAAAAAACAGAAATGCATGCATGGTTACAGGTTTGTTCGTGTTCACAACATTGACAGAATTGGACATGTACGGCCCGCACATTCTGTGGCCCTTTGAGGATGCCTCATCAGCAGAACCCATTTGATGTCCACAGTGTTTTGGAAATGTTTTGTTTCCGACCACCTGCCATTCTCGCATTCGCTTCTGGCACAACATAACAGAGACAGATGCACTGTGACAATGTGAATTACAGCCAGGGCCCTGGACATCTTCATCAGCACTGTACAGCACATATAGTGTTTGCAGGTGGAACAGTTTGTATGTGTGTGTGTGTGTCATGCTGCCATGCAATATAATCATCCAGATTGCCTCTGATGTCTTTATACTTCAAACACAGCAGCAGTGATTTATCTGACATGAGTGAGGTATGGCTCTAAATATTTCTCTGACGGATCAGGAGCACTGCTTTACGAAGTCCCATCCGAATCAAATTCATTTGTTTTTTTCTGAGGACTGAAATTTGAGTAAGACTATTGAATGGGATGTTAGACAACAATTAATTGGTAAAGTTATTCAGAGGCGTTTCTAAATTATTACGCCAGAGTCTTCAGTAAATTGTGTGCAAAAGGTCAGAAAAGTGAGGCGGGGCTGAGAGCTGGGAGAATTGCAGCGGTGCGCAGCTGTCGCTCCTCAGTGCTCAGCAGCCGGATGATAAAGGTCACGGACGAGTCGACCAGTGCTGACACTTTCCACTCCATCCTCTCTCTGCATCCTAAAGATTCTGTAGAAGTGTGTCGATGAGTGAAAGGTATGCTCCTGCAGAGCCCTTCATCCAAAACCCTTCACCCAAAAGATCCTAAAAACATCAGGTTCAAATGAGTAGTGTGCCAAAATACTGAATTCACAACATTTTCTCCCAAATATAATCTATCGGCCAAGACATGTCTGGTACCTCAAGGACCTGAAGAAGTAACAAGTAATAGAAGCTTGTAGCCATTGAGTATGGATTACCATATGGAATACAATCATAGAGACATGCAACTGAGCACATTTTTCACTTCTGTCTCTGTTAAAAAAATCTTCCTCAGTGTTTACATAGTATACAAATGTTTGGTCAAATGATGTTCTGTTGATTTACTAAGTATTAAATATAATACAAATGTAAATGAAAATGTATTTAAGTTTTTATTAATATGCTGAGTGTGACATATTGGGAAAAAAATCAATACAAAATGAAATGTGTAGAAGTGTGTTCTCTGTAAAACTACATAAGGAGGTTTCATTGCAAGTACTTCACAGGTCTACATGGTGTGTGGTGATTCATGCAGTTTGCATGATGCTAATTTGTGGGTATAAGCGTTCTTTACTTGTTAGCCACATTAGTCTCTAAGCTGTGATGTTCAGCTCTGCCGTTCACCCTCCTCACCGCTAGGAGAGCTATGAACTGTGGAGGAGTAATGGAGGAGTTCCTGTTTCTGCACTATTTAAGGGACTGAGATTTCTAAGAGACTCTGTGAAGTATTGCCTCTTGTGGGGTACTGGGTATTTGTATTCATTGCTACTTCTTGAGTTTTGTGTTTTGATCTGCTTTGTTTTTTTTTACTTATGCCTCTAGCCTTGCCTCTGGAAAGAGTATGGACTAGAAGAGCAATTTTGGGTCCCAGCAGGTGACATCTTGGATCTGTTTCTGATCACGGACTTCCACTGTAACCATCTGGACAAGCCTGCACCTTAACCACATGGTCAATCTCCCAGGACCACCCGCACTCCGGGAGTCATGCCTAGGAGGGGGGCTCTGTGACGTTCAGTGCTGCTGTTCACCCCCTCACCAGTATTGGACCTATGGAGCTATGAACTGAGTTAATTGAGGACTCACTGTTTTGGCACTACTTAAGGAACTGAGATTTCTGACAGATTTTGCAAAGTATTGCCTCTCACAGTGTACAGAGTGTTTGTATCCATCACCACTTCTTGACTTGCTTCATTTTGACTATAGCCTTGCCTTTGATATTCCTGTTTTCATTTTTTTGGCTTTTGCTCTGTTTCTTGTGGATTATGTGCCTGGTCTAACCTTCATGAATCTGTGTGCCCCTGAACATCTTTGTTATACCTGTTCGCTGGATTTTTACCCTAAACTGTTGAATTCATGAGTGATTGCAAGTCCGTTCTCCAATGATCTTCACATAAGCTCCAGTGAAAAATTTAAGGACAAAAACTTCAAACATCCAACATGCCTACATTTGGAGTAAGGGCAAAATGTGGGAAATTGAGGAAATCTGTTTATTTTTTTTCATGAACTGACATGCAAGTATGGGAACCTACACTCTTACACAAAAAATAGTTGCCACAATAGTTGATTGAGCGATGACATAGAAGAACCCCTTTGTGAGACCAAAAAACTTTAAGAAGAACCACAGCAGTCTGACTATTTTGGAGGTACCTCAGCTATTGCTGTTTTTTCTTCAATAGTGTTGATGGAGTGTGATTTCCATAACTGGAAACAAACTTGATTTTGTCTTTTATTGTAGCAGTTGTACATGACTTTTTAATTATATTGACTAAAAGTATCCGAGTCGATTTATGTTTTGCCAGTGGAATGGCTATTAGGGGCCCTGTAGCTACAGAACAATGCCTGGGCTGTCTTTTTAAAGTGGAAAAAGGGACTGAGACAAATTTAGGTTATCTCAATCACATTTTCATATTCAGAAGAATAAAGGGTGAAAAGCAGCGGAGAGAGCTTCAGGTTATGTGATAGGAAAAACTGTGAGAGTAATCTGAACTATAGCAGTTTCTGAGATGGTAAAAGAAATTTATTTGCATCTGCCACTGTGCAGGTCTTTGGCGAGGAACATATCAAGTATGCATAGTAAAGTCTGCATACCTGGATCGCCTTTCTGCCTCCAGGAGCCTGGCCGTCATAGATTCAAGACATGTATATGTCACTGTCAGAAAAAAACCCTGTATTATGGGTGTGGTTTAGGCAAAAGCATACAGCATGGAACTTCATACAGCAAGAAACTGTATTGTTTTTGCTTTCATTCAGCCTGCCCCATGTTCGGTCTGATGCTATTTTATGAGTATGTGGCACTTTTAGATTTTAGAGCTAAAATGCAGGGAGTCATTAACGGACAGCCCCAGAATTAAGAGGCTTTTTTCATTTCTCATTGTCACAGCAGTGTCTGTAAGAGTCATTTACTAAATTATATAACATGCTCATTTGTCTTTGCCCTGCCAACCACCAAAGAAGCTCCAGTTCGATAGAGGTGCAATCCACTTGAAGTATGTGTAATTTGCTATAATAGGATACTAATGGAAGATGTGCTCGTTTACTTCAAAGAGCCTGTAATCATTTCCTCTCCTCGAGCACACTGAGTAAGATCGTGACCTCATTGTTAGTGGTTTGTAATTTATTCAGGTCGGCCTTCACTTTCGTTCAGCATGTGTGTGTATGAACAAGGCCGCTTTGTTGTAATGTTATTTATTACCAAAACACTGAAGACATGTACGTTCCCGCAGTGCCAACATTTACAGCTGCACCTTTGCCATCGGTTTAATTGTCATATGTTAGTTATGGAAGGTAAAATGACAAAATAGCAGCACTGTGAGAGAGAGAGAGAGAAAGAGAGAAAGAGAGAGAGACCTCTGGACAAGGCAGTTGTACAAAATTGCTGTTTTCTACTCCTGAGCTAGAGAGGAGAATAATTAAAAGTTCACTCACAAACCGTTCTACACCCTCAGGCACATTCACCTGGCTTTTTATGCAGAATAAGCACAAGCTGTGATCAAAATAAGCTGTGGGAAAATAAGCACCAAACGTCACTTATCAGAGAAATAGTTCACACTATTCTGCATGGAAGCAGCACCCTGTGTTTTCTGTGTAATATCCATCAAATAGATAGCATAAAGACAAAATGCAATAAGTGCCTGTCAGATAAAAGTCTAATATTCACGTCCCATATGATAAAGTACTGAACAATTCAATTTCTAAGTAACACAAGACAGGCTCAACTAGATTCATAGATTAATACACAACGTGCATATAGTGCAGAGCAGCAAAAAATTTGAGAGCCTTTGATATTGTACAATCAGCTAACTTCTGTCAAACCAAGAAAAGAGCAAGCTCCCTGATAAGACCAGATTGGAGCTTAGGTATGCAGGGAATTACACTCTAATCAACAGTCCATGGGGTAAATTGTAATTGTTTTTCAAGGAGGTCCAAAGGAACAAATCAGAAAGTATTCTAGTGGCATTCCAATGGAAAAACAACTAATTATTATTACATTTTTAACGGCTTATGGTTGTGCAGTGGGTAATCCTAGTAAGGATTACGCGGTTACAGAAAATGAATGAATTTAATTAACACCCTCATTATCCTGTTATTAACTAAAACTCTCTGTTAGCAAATTGTGTTGTGTTGAGCTGCTAGAGAGCAATGAAGGGTGAAAGAAGAGTGAGAACCCCTTGCTGTGAAAACTGTTCACACCTCCTGGCTGTGCCAAAACAGGACTGACAGCAAATATGTATACAAAAAATGTGTACAACTGCATTCAAACACAATAATGTTCATAGAAGTTCATTTCCAGCTTTGTACATGCATATTTCAACTGAGGGACCTCCAAAGTAGGTCCCTTTCAGCAGCATCTCATAACAAGTGACAAAGGATTAAATCAGCACTGAAGTACATATGCATGTATTGTCATAAAGGAGAAAAGGTGTAACACAGTTGAAGTCCTCTACTGATATAGTTATGTATAACAGTGTCATACGCAAAGCCTTGCAGAAGAGTTTGGATGCCTTTGTTTATTGTGAGTTGGTACATTTATCTTCTTATCTGATTCCATCTAATATAATGCAAACTTTCAGCTGCTTCAGTCCCTGAGTGTATCAATTAACTGCTACGGTTCCCCAAACAACATGCTCAGACTATTTGATTTTCCCCGAATGTGCTTTCTCCTTTCCTCCTTGTCAAAATTCTGTCAAGGGAAAATGCTATAATTACATTACTTTCAATATGCAGGTGATGCGTAAAATTACTTTCTGGCTTAGTTAAAGAGAGAGCTGATTTTGTGTGTCTCAGAGCTTTAGCAAGGCCTTGTTTAGTCATTTAAACTGAACTGTACACCGTGATGGAACACAAGTCACTGAGTCATGTAACCAGTGTACAATTTATTAACAGTTTATTTTCGACAAAGTCTATTGAGTCTGGGAAATTAGAAGGGCTGCTTTTATGTTAATTCAAAGTTAGCAACATTGTTCACTGCCATGTTTAACCCTGAAGACTTTATAGAGCGGCATATCTTGACTGTCGGAAAAAAAACCTATACCTCCAAAATGGTAACTTTACAGAACATGGAAAAAAATAGTCCAATGTATGAGGCTAATGTAGCCAATAATATCAGCTTAAAGCCACAGGTTAGTGTCATACAAAATACATACAAAAATCATCACATACTATAATCATTAAGCTATACTAAGATGTAACTGTCCAGTTGTGTCAAGGTCTCATTTTTCATGTTTTCACACAAAGAAAAACATCCCACCTTTAGTGATTATACGTAATTGCCAAACAAAGCAGTTAGTATCACCTAATTTTGTTTTACATTTTTAAACCAAATTCATTCCTAGACATGGTCATAGGTTTTACACTTCTTTTAGGAATTTATGGTATGTACACTTCATTTACCTGACATTGTTTACTTGAAAATACCACTTGTTTTTGAGCATAATAAGCAGAATGTTATGTCTTGTTTGTACTACAGTAAAGACCAGTGGGAAAGACGTTGAAAGAATATGAAAGACTTATACATATGAAGGTTTAGCGAAGGTACAGTCATATGGAAATGACAGTCTAGGCATCCTTGGTCAAACTCCATGTTTAAATGAAGTGAAAAGAGTGTACTCTGGACATTTTAATGTACATTAATTAGCTGAAGTTAACATATTGGAAAATAAATAAAAAAAAACTTACCTTCACTTAGAAAATCAGCAGAACATTTAATTTGACTGAGGGTGTTCAATTATTAGCATATGACTGGAATCATTTCAAATGTCTCATGGTGTCTCATACCCACATCTATTGTGGTACAGTTTTATCACCAGAAATAGACATTACAAAAATATCAAATGAATAAATACATGAGAGCATGGCAATGTCAATCTCATTCAGCTTGAAAGATATAATGAGCATTTCCATTTGTGTTTGTATGTGAGTGTGTGTGTGTGTGTGTGTGTGTGTGTGTGTTTGTATGTGTGTGTGTGTGTGTGTGTGTGTGTGCACGCAACAATGCCAAAGTGTGGAAACAATGATATGAGCCTGGCATCTGCTTGAGTCACTAAACAAGCAGATACTAGGGCCCAGGGAAGGTGCTGGGTGTTTGAAAAGTAGCTGCATTTGAAGTAATATGTCAGATCAGCTTTTTTCTCAGTCTTCACACACATTCCTAAAATTTTCCCTAAGTCTCTATCAGCATGTTTACCAGGGTACACCTGCATGTTCCAGTCCTGGCACTGAATGCTGTCCAGATAATTATGATATACTTGTCTGATTTCCCTGGCATGTATTGTTTGAAAGGACAGAGCCCTGTGAAGGGACGGGGATCTCATACACAGTGACAGCTTAGTTGTAAATTATGAGTAGGTGCAAGTTTGTCTCATTTATGTCAGATGAGTCTTGTGACACAATTATTAAAGTAAATTTTATTGATGTGTCAGTGTGTTATTGCACTCAGTGGGCCATAAGCTAGCTAAATAGTTAATAGTGAAATGTGAGCCCATGATGATGACGATGATTCTTCTTCTTTTTCTTCTTCTTCTTCTTCTTATTATTATTATTATTATTATTATTATTTCCCACAGCTGATCAGATCTGACTGGGAAAGCCACAGATTTAATTCAATCAAACCACTAGCATTCATTTTGTGTGCTTGGATGCCTAGTCTGGATAAAGCCATAATCTCAGATGAAAGAGGCCATAGTTATGATGAAGGAAAACTGCATAGAAGTCAAATTTGACTGGAAGACAATCAGAAGGTTCGGTAATCTCACACAGACTTCTGGTTTCTGTCACATACCGTGCTATTGTTTCTGAAAATTGACAAAATTCTGGGTTTATAATGGCTGCCACCACTGTTTATAGCTACTCAATCTACTTGTCTATTTTGTTAGCTAGATTATCCTTGATTTTATTTGAAACAAGTCATATGGGTGACCAGTCTGAGTGAAAACCCAGTCGTTGTGAGCTATTGTCTGTCAGGCCTCAGCGTGGTGTGAAGCATTTCTGCTCCGATGGTGATTCACACACATTTTATGGTACTGTGAGTGTGTGCGTATGTTTGCATTGCTGCTCCGGAGAGACGGTCTCCCCAGGCAAAAAGCCCTGCAGCACCACTGCTCGTGTGCTGTTCGGTCTGGAGATCGAGAAAACAACTCTGCGATGCTTTTATTAGCATCTTCCAGCTCTCTTGGGCATAAGTATGAACACTGAGTCACACAGGCAGGTGAGAATGCTCTAAATAAATGAATGAATAGATGCATGTCACTGCCTGTACTGTTGTATGGCATGTGTTCATCCAAGCTGAGTCATCTCATCTGTGTGTAAATTTAGTGGTCAGTGCTTGTTTTGCTATTTTAAGCATTTTGGTTTCCATAGCACTATAGTGGCATATGTTTAGTGTGCAGATGTGAAGCATTTCTAGCATTAATGTGTCCTCAGTCGCCTCACACTGAAGCAGGCTTTTGAGGATTCGCTTAATGTATCCATGGAGACCAGATGCAACAGGTGCAAACCGGCTGTGCGCGTGAACCCAGCTATGAAACTCTTTGAACGTCCTCAGCTGTTACAGCACGAACATGTGCCTAATTCTTCTGCCCAGATTTCAAAGGGAAGCTGTTGACAGTACTGCTGAACACCTAAGCATGATGCAAGCATGATCAGATGGCAGTCACATAACTGAAATAGATATGAGTAACTGCCGAAGTACCATGCATCGATTCCGTTTCTGAGATCCATCTTCATATCAAAACATGTTGCCTAGAGCAGATAACCACGGTAGGCAACATTAAAAAGCTCTTTACACCTTGAATCAGCATGCATTTCTAGAAGTAAACATACCTAGGATGTATTATAATCAGACTACATCACTTAGGCCATTTTGGAATGTGGTCAGAGATGGATCTTGACCACATTTAGCACAAGCATAAACAGAATGTGTCTTCTCTGTCTGCATACACTTACATAAGTGGAGAAGCATATGCCAAGCACTGACCAGAATGGAGAATATGTGAGGCTAGTGTTGTATCAGAACCAGGTGCTTTCTTGAGCTCTGGGCCAATGAAAGTTTCCAACATTTGAGCAACCATGTTTAGTACATTTACATATTTGGCAGACACTCTTATCCACAGTGAGGTAGCTGAAAATACTGTTAGGAGTCTTGTCCAAGGTTACAGATGGTGTATTGTTGTATATTTGTCCAAACTGGGAATCAACCCACACTGACTATGAAGCCAAACACAAACCTAGAAGTCACACACAGAGACCAGCACAGAGTTTTATTTATACATTGTTACTCACAAAACCAAACAAAACTATGTAAAATACTATGTAAACTATGCTCTGCATTAACTCATGTTTCTATAGACACATACATTAGCATACACATACAAATGTCTATTATATTTTTTGTATTAGTTGTAAAGTCTACTTTTTCTTACTTTATCTTGTTGTGTTGTATAGCTTTTAATCTATAGTTTTTATTTCACTTTCTGCTGCTCTTACCTTTGTACTGTCCACTTTCTGCCATAACAATGCAAATTTCCCACTTGTGGGACTAATAAAGGTTTATCCTATCTTGTCTTATCTTATCTTACCTATTCAGCCAGTGTCCCCTCCAGCCAAGATGCTCTTCTCAACTGGCTGGAAAGTTTCAAAGTTTCAGAAAGTTTCAACGTGTCCTCGCTCCACCCCTGATTCTCCTTAGCTGTCCCTAATCAAGGGATGCTTGTGGTGAATGTGGCCAAGATCCATTTCTCAGCTACTTCAAATGTGATTTGAGTGATGTGATTGTAATCTCATCACAAGTGTGTTTACATTTGAGCTTTTATTGTGATCAATTGAAATCTGAACTGATCACCAAAACTGTATGTTGATGCATGGTACAAACAGCTTCTAATACTTTGCCATGTTATTTTGAAAGGTATTAATATATATTTTTGTTTGATTCTCATAAGATATTAATGCAAGGAATAAAAGGTACGTATTAGTGGAAAAAGTCATTTTACTATTGTAAAGACATATTCCACTTCTAAATGTTTTACGCCATGTACAGTTGTACCAGCAGATTAGGCCTGCTTTACTTTCTAAAAGGCCTTAGGCCAAGGGAACATATCCTATTCATATTCATAATTAATTGTCAACAAATAATTAAATCATGCCTTTTTTGTGTGAGATGCCTTAAGCAGCCTGATTTGGAGATCGTCCTAATGCAGAGAGCTGTAAGCACGCCAGGGCTCTTTCACTCAAGACAAACTGAGACACAGCCCCTCTAAGGTGTTACACAATAGTTTATGCTCTCCTGCTTGCAAGGCCACATCGCTCTCCTCAGATACACAGGAACTCATGCAAGATTAAAAAGCAACTCATTCAGTCCACTGTACAGAGCCTCAGCTCAAATGAGTTCTGCACTTAGGGTGTTCATTAATTTATGCAAAGGCCAACATCTGGCCAGCGTTCCACTGGGGGTCTCCTTTTATCACTCATGAAGAAAGATGAAAAACAGAAAGAGTCGGTTTGGACTTTGAACTGAGAGAGTGTTTTAAATCAAGGGCTATTTTCTCATACAAATGCAGCTTAGGACACACCTTACACTTAAACTAAATTTCTGAGAGGATTTCAAAGAGAGATCTCAGACATGCTGACCATGAATTACATAATTAATTTTAGCTCTACTCTTTTAAGTGGAGTTTCGCTCAATTTTGAATATGGAGCTCCATAAACACATTGCACTTGTGGAGTTTTGCACCTCTTGCAGACCTCAACATATTAAATAAATTAAGTTCAAACTAGAATTTTGAAGATGAGAGCATCTTGAAGATATGTCAAGAGGTCACTTTTCTACTCTTTGGGACAAAACAAAAGCTTGAAGTGCCAACTTTCAACTTTCAACACAACAGCCCTATACCCTTCAGAATTAATTCTTCTGCTTTTGTCAGCATATCAGTAATTACAGTAAAACAAGCCTTACATTCCCACCATGCTTGTCAGATGACGTTTACGTTTACGGCATTTAGCAGACGCTCTTATCCAGAGTGACGTACAACAGTGCTTTAGTAATCCACATCTGTTCTTCATACCTGTAAAGCTAAACTTAAATCAACATCTGCTTTT
>JBBPCZ010000115.1:11754788-11767292 GCA_037974445.1 Brycinus macrolepidotus | reverse complement strand
ATAAGTAATAAAGTCACTGTCATGAAGCGTTTTCCTCCATCTTCTTTCGGCTGCTCTCAGTTCCCTTCGGTTACTCCGAAGGACCTCAGACAGCCACGGAGCTGGGAGAGAGACACGCCTGAGGTGGTATGCTTTGGCTCGTAAGCACTTCTTTCCCTTCTCCATACTCCATTTTCTTTCCATCATTCTGGTGCAAATGGGTCTGTGTATAAGATACTATTCCAGAAATACATAGACTTTTTAAAAAACATTTGACAAACTCTAATCTGGCCTTACAGTTTAGGCTTATCAATGGTTTACATATTGTGGCAAACCCACTGTTTTTACTCTGGTGAAGTCTTCCCTTGATTGGTGACTTTGACAAAAATACACCTACTTTCTGGCTAATCGTTCAATTACTTTTGAGCCCCTAAATCAGAGGCTATGAAAGAAACAGGTTGTTATTCCAACACTGTTCACCCAATTTGGATGTAAATACTTTTAATATATTTAATTTAGCTGTGATTGGGAACTAAAAGAATAAATATGACCAAGACACCAGTATGTCACAGGTGAACAGACAGATTGATACCCACGGTCAGAACAGTGCCAAATTTGATGGTTATGTGGTTAACATTCTAGGATCAGTTTGGAAAAGTAGGAAAATTCGAAAATTCAGTTCAGTTCAGTACAATGGAAGGGCCTATTTATAGGTTTCAGGACAAATAAGGAACTCTAAGACAACAATTTCAAAACTCATAAGTAAAAATGTACTCTGAAATTTGGTCTGCTGGTGACACTACAGGAATGATGGATTGTCCGCAAATCTGGTGCTCAGATACCTCGGACTGTACTCCATAAGAGTACCAGATTCTTGTAAAATCCACCTAGGGCTCCAATTGCCTGCCATAGGAAACCCCTGAAAGTCATAACCCAAGATGGCTGAAAAATAAAATGGCCAACACAGATGATAATTTTACAGCTAGGGTGTTTTCATCTACTTTGGTTTCAAATTGATTTTTGATTCACTTTGATTTTTGTTGCCAAGTTTATTAAACTAGGTGGGTATCCAATAATACAATATTCTGACATAAGGCTCACGTCCTGAAATTGAATTTTATGGGATGACAGTGACCATATCATTTGCCCTAGCAAAATTCTTTTATTAACTTTTGGTCAGAACCCTCTGTAGATACATACCAAAATTGGTGGTGGTCACAGCAATGGGTGCATTTAAATTGAGATGACCCGATGATTCAGGGAAAAATAAAATCAAAACCTTGGAATGAATTTTTCAAAAATTTGCTTTGTTGGTGGCACTACAGGGATGGATGGATTGACCCCAAATTTGGTGCCTAGATATTTTGGACTGTCCTCTATCAATACACCTGATTTAAACAAAACCCACCCAGGAGTATTATGAGTTGCCATTGATTGCCATGGCAGAAAGTGTAATAATAGTGAAAAATTCTAACAGTTACAACAGGTGCCCTTCTCCTTTGGTGCCTGGCCCCTAATAACATTACACTGCCAGCAGAATGGGTTGCTCTAGAGCAGCCCACATATGAGCCGAAGGTCACCATGCCCAGTGTCAAGCATTAGCTGGAAACATATAAAGCTCCTGAGCTTAGGGCCATGGACCAGTGGAGTTGCATTCTTAGGAGTGATTAAACGTCATCAAAGGCATTTGGGATGAGTGCAATTGGCATTTGTTAATCCAGAACTATCATCAACATCAGTACCTGATCTCACTAATGATCTTGTGGCTGAAAGCAATCAAAGTGTAAAGCTGCCGTTCCAGAAGAGCAGAGGCTGTTACTACTGCAAAGGAACAAACTCCCAATTAATACAATTAATTTCAGAAGAAACTTGGACAGGCAAATTACTGTGTACTTTTGACAATAACTGGGTTGAAGTAATAAATTTCAATCCAAAGAAATGACAAACACACACTTTGAATCGAGAAGATTAGATATGTTAGTTTTTTCAGTACTGAATACTGAAGCATTCACAGTAATTTAAATTCTTGGTGCTGCTGTGTGAAAAAAGCCATCACTTATTACGCAATACCTGGTTGTTCTGCTAAAGCTTGTTGCCTTTTCTGGAAGTTTCAATCAGGCTGATCCCTCATCAGTGATAATGTTAAACCTCCTCTCCCTAGACTCAACAAGAGGATGAGTCATACTTTCTGTTTATTTTGTGCTATTCATTTGTGTCAAGTGAACACAGCCATTAAACACAAAGTTAGACAAAATTACAAACAAGCAATCTGTGTGTGCATACCTATCTTAGCCAAAGGAATTGGAGACACTGACCCTGTCTGTCGCTAAAGCAATTCTTTCCCATTCCTGTCAGGTTCTTGAGTAGTCCTGTTCTGCCTGACAAAGCTATCCATTCTCAGCTCATCACGGTCATTCGTCGCCTTTCTATTGCCATGATGTAACATACTGGAGCTTTGCCAGCACAGTAAAAGCAGGTGAGGGTTTAATTTCTGAGGTACTAACAAAATGCTTGGAATTTTCTATTAATACATCATCTCTTAAAGTTAACCTTGACCAACTGTCATCGGAAAGTTTCGACAACTGGAAGTGAAATCTGTATATGTCCTATGGATATGATCCATCAAAGCAGAATGTTGCTTTTTATTCTTCAAGGCCAAGGTCATGGGGAGAACCTTGAATCGACTGCAATTAATTAGCAGAGGCAGGCAGAAGAACCCTGAAGCTCCACACGTTGCTATGGCCAACATCACCTTCCTGCGTCCTCAAACAGCCTGACATATGGGCCTCTCCATTTCTGTACCTCTTGGTTATGGAGGAACATTCGTGCCAGCTGGCTATGTGGCATGGAAAGAAACAACTGAAGTTACATCAATAATATTTATTTTGGGGGCTCACAAGTAGCTCAGTCAGCCAAGGCACAGCTTTTTAGTCACTGTAGTGTCCTTCACCACCTGTGACTGGATAACATGAGAAAATAATTTGGCGTGTTCTCTTTGGGTGCGTCTTCTGGTGTAATTCATTTGCTAGACAATGTGAATGTCTGCTAGGTCAAGTAGGCAAAATGGACTGATAGTGTTCTCCTCCGAGTATAGTGAGCTCCTTGAGAAGGCAGCATTAGTGACAGTACAGAAGGATGTGATGGTTGACAAGCACTTAGGAAGGTGTTAACCTCAACCCTTCCTAATTGACAGTGCCATCATGTGGACCAGAAGACATGGACAGCAATGATGAGTGGTTATGACTACCACTGGAGAAAATGTGAAAGGAATATTTCACAGCTCTGTGATACATGAGCTGTTAAAATGGTTCTTTGAATTTGTGATTCAAATATACTGAGTTGTTACACGAGAATAAAATATGTTACATTTACACATTGCAGTCTTTTTAAAGCTTCTTAAGCAGGAACTATTTGCTGCTCATCAACTGTTTCTTTCAAAAAGTTTATTAATGGGGAGTCAAGCCTCCCCATCCCCCTTTTTTTTTGCAGTTACAGCTTCTACTGGAGGAGTAGAGTTTTACTCTACTCTGCTGGATACACTAGATGTTGGAATGAACATTGCCACAAGATCATTTGGGTGGTGAGACACTGCTGGGTGATTAGTTCTGGATCACAAACACCACTTCACCTCATGTACTGCATCACCACGTAAGAGTACACAGTTCTAATGTTCTACAGTATAGTGCTGGGGGGCTTTATACACGTATAGCTGATGATTGGCATGGGGCACAGTGACCTTAGTCTCATGTACGGCTACTCTAGACATGCCATTCTTTTAGTAATGCTTTCTTATGACAAAATATCATGAGAATATCGATTTGTGAGCCTAATATTGCAAAACAAATAAAATAGCCTGAGTGTATTGTTGCACTCTTATCTTTGGAGATTATACAAGTTGTGTGCAAAGTTGAACACCGGTGTAGGTGGATTTTAAAGCAATGCCTACTGGAAAATGGTGAACTTTTGACCCGCCATGAGTAGTGTCTTAACATACAAATTAGCTTATTTAATTGTTATTAATTCAAAAACAAATGTTCTATTTTTGCATGCAGTTAATCTATTACACAATAACCACAGCGTTATCTGTGCTAATCATGTCTGATTAATATTTATGGACTCTTACATTTATGCAGAATTACTCTCATTTTCATCATTCAAGTTTTGGTGGGTGAAATTCTGTGCTTGACACTTTGGCTGAATAAATTATATGCTGATTTATGTGAGCTTGTCATTCAGCTAATTTATTAACATCATTGAGTCAAAATGTTACACACAACATTCTCTGTTTTATTTTGTGTTGAATGTGGCTTAAACCTGCAAATACTAAACCAGAATTAAGATTTTACAACAAAAAATACTTATAAAATTTAAAATAGCAGGGATATTAATGCTAATAGAAATTATGTGAGATGCATTTAGAACGCACAGTATTCCAACCTTAAGTCAGAATATTTCTGAATCTTTCTCTGGCTGTTCAAGTGGCATAAGATGTGATATCTTCAACATTTTTTATGGTGGACTGGAAAGAACCCTGACACTTCCCTGGATTTGTTCATTTAGAACAGTCATTGTTCATCAGGTTTTATCATGACATTTGTGTTTAAAGGGAAAAATTAATATATATGTAATTTGGCCTCTTTATTAGGGGTTTAAGCAGTCTATACATTATAATCACATCAAAGCTTTTAAACTATTTCTCATATCTCTTTTAAAGCCACATTTGTTTGCTTGTGTCTAAAACTGTGCTATTTATAGCCACGTGCTGTCAGATACAATAATCCATGTGCGTGCTTCCTGCACTTAGAGAAGTATTATCCTAGGAAGAGTGGAAGATGTAATTCACTGCACTGAAGCGACAGACAACCAATTCAACTTTATTTCATTATTTCCTGCTTTCATTTTTCTGCTGACATGCCAGGTTTTCATGAACATGTTTTATGGCATTTGTGCCCTTTTGGAGACAGGATGCATTCTTAGACAGAATGATGAAAGTGGAGGAACGGTACTTTCAAATGCAAATGCAGTCTCTTATTGTATGAAAATTGTTATTTTGCTGTACTTTTTTGCATGGAGCGTCCATTTTTCCACCTTGAAGTTTCAAAAGGGTTTTAAATCACTCACGTCTATTTCAGCCGACTGACACAGTTTGTACTATTCTGGTATTAACATTAAAATATAAAAAGAGGTGTAAAGGTGTAAAAAGAATTTTTAAAAAGTTGGTAACCTGGTTGCCTTAAAATTGTTAAGTTCATTGAATGTAAGGAGACAGAACAATAATCAGTGTTTTACAGTGTGTTAACCTATTATTTGAAATTTAACTCAAAATTTTAAGGCAGCTAGGTTACTTCTTTTTTAAAGTTAAAACATTAACTAATTTTTTGCAATAAAAGAAAGAGTTTTTAAACTGTTGTAACCATGTGCTTCTGGCTGAGCTGCTTCACACACTGATGATATCAACTTCCAACATGAAACACATGCAAATTAGTAACATTATGGACTGATATATAAAAGCAAGTCAGACTTAATCTATTCAGTCCAGCATAAAGTTCTTGCTAAAACAGCACTGGCAGTACACCAACTTAATCCAGTTATGGCCCTGCATTTATTCAGTTACAACACTTAAAAATAAGTACCCATGCTGCCTCAAAATAACAAATTAACAGAATGTTTTGGGTATGAGAACTGTTACCATTATGCTATTAGATGTTCCCAGAACTCAGATCTCTAAGGCAGCCCGTCGTCAGGTAAACTTTGTTCAAGGTTTTCCATGAGTTTCACAGTTTGCAACATAGAAAATCCATTTGAATTTGATTAAATGAACTGAAGGAATCATTAGACTTATTTTCCATCCTCTGAGTTCCACAGAAATTGTTCATTCACTGCACACGGTTGTCTCTGACTGTCTCATCCAGCAGCAGTTATGCTTTCCAGGGAAACTAACTGGGCATCTGAATGAAAGCCAAAGAACAATGAAAGGTCAATGTCGGTGTTTGATCCTCATGTTTAGATGGTGAAGGACTTCATAATGTAATTCCACTTTAATAGACCTGTAATCCCCACTGATCTAAATCAAATCTGTAGGTCCTGTACCCTGATATGACACTCTGCTGTTCATGGAATGAATGTCAGACTTGGGTTACCACACTATGCCAGCAAAATAATGCAAGAAAGTTTAATTTGTAATGACAGAAATGATGTAATGACTAAAGGCTGGGATACATGTATATAAAAAGTGCATCTCCAGCATAAGGATATGTACTCCTTGCACTCAGTCTTTTAAAAATAATAATGGGGCTCCCCCTTTACACAACAAGCTAAGCATTAGTCCTGTCATCAGGAGATGGTGAGTTCAGTCCCTAGGGATGCCACAGGAACTGTGGCCAGGAGTCCAATACAGTATAATTAGCCTTACTGTCTCTGGGTCAGTATCAGACATTGTGCTGTCCAATGAGGCTGAATGAGCAGCAAATCTATGAGATGGGGTGGTGGTGCTTCACTTGTCTCTAGGGAAACACATACTAGCCTTCACCTTCTCAGCTTGATTGTATCATTTCATGGTTCAGCCTAGCTAGCAGGTTAAACTGAAAATGTGAAAATTGGGTAGAATTTTAATAAAATTAATCAATACTATAGAATAACCACTTTCATTCCCTAATGAACCTTAGAAGTTCAAGTTAACTTAAGGGTTTTTTTTTCCTTTAACTGTACATCCATGCCAAAACCCATTTGGAAACCTTTATTTTTAAGAGAATAGTCCTCAGAGAGCAGAGCTGGGCACCCCTGATTTAAGGTGTACTTAAGAGAAGGACAGAGCAACGTATTTACTCAGTCACGGTAGAGGAGTTAACAAATCGTCAGTGTGAACTCCAGGTTGACCTCGGCTACGTGTGTAACTGTAAGTGGCAATATAAATGGAAATTGGGTCCTACAATTTAGAGTCCCATAAAGATAGAAAACAATTACAACAGCCCATTACACAGGCCTGTAATAGGCACACGGCACGGTAGGCCCATATGATTATTTCTGATTTGTAGCCTCTATTATGACCTTCATGGCATAGAAATGCAATATATATAGCTACGGGTATAGTTTTGTATACTTAATTTGATTTCCTGTGCTGTATTATGCTCAATAACCATGAGCTTCCAGCCCCTTTCATAGGCATATGACTTTTAGTTAAGGGTTCATTCAGGGTAGGCTCATAAGTAAGCCTCTAAATGTTCGCATTTGGGAAGATTGTGAAACATCTGTGATGTTTTATTTCCATTTTTTCCTTTGAACCAATAGATAGAGGCCACCATAGAGTCAGTTTTTTAATCAGAGTGCAGATCAAGGTCAAAAAATTGTGCCACAATGAAAAGGTGCTTTCAGGTATCAGTTATATAGTCATAAATAAAATTAATGCTGACAGCAAATTATGAAGCCAGCCAAGTGAGTTCAGATATACTGTGTATACACTACTGTCAACACGCATACACTGCTAACCATAACATAATCTTAAAGTAATCTTAGTAGTGACTTAATGTAGATAACTGATGTTATTCATATAATTTTAAATTACTTCTTACAATTCTATGAAAGAGGATGCTGATCATATGGAAGTCTGTTCTTGCATTCTTGCTTCAATGACCTGTCTCTGCTATTTAAGTATTTACATTTCAAAAAGAAAAAAATCCATAATGTGATTTACAAATTGGTCCATCTTTAACTACACACTGGCGCTCCAGCTTCCCTCTTAATTAGCTGAATAAGTACAATTAGATTTAAAGGAGCATCACATATCCAGCCAAAATGCCATTCCTGACTGGCAAAGTGTTTCTAATGCTTTTAGTGCACCCAGAAATGCTGAGCAGTCTAAGCCAAAATGGCAGAGAACCCACGATAATTATGTGTGAATCAAGTCAGTGGTCTCATTAAATAATGGGAGAAAGTAATTTGTTGTATTAACAGAATATGTTTGTTAAATTAATAGAGTCTGTAAGGTGAAACTACTGCAGATCACGCTCACCTTTACACTTAAGATGACTTTCATGTACAGTCAGTCATAGTGATTTGCCATTTGAGTGCTTGATGTCTGTGCTTTACGTCACTGTGACTGTCTCTGCATCAAAGTCACCTGAATTGTAAAGGTGAGTCAAAGTGACGTGCAGTTTGTGTGCTTGATGTCTGTGTTTTATATCTGAACTTCAAACAGTTAATTAATGCTGGGTTTATCATTTTCCCTCACCATTTCTTCTGTAAGTGAGTGTCTGCGCTACAAATAGCCTATGCCGTCTACAATGTTTAAGGTTAAACATCTGGAAAATAAAAATCCTTGCTTCTAATATTCACCTCTGAGCCACTTTATTCTGCACACCTACCTTGCATCTAAATTTGTTGTCCATTTCATGAGCTCTACTTACCATATAGGTGCACTGTTTCTCTGCATCATTTTATTAGTCCCCTTTTACCCCATTTATCAATGATCAGGATCCCTACAGAACCACCAGTGAACCAGTACTATTTGGGTGGTGGATCATTCTCAGTACATCAGTGGCATGGTAGTGGCATGTAAAAGTGAAGTGTGTGTGTGTGTGTGTGTGTGTGTGTGTGGGTGTGTGTGTGTGCTTCACTTCCTATGTACTCTGTTAGACATATGTAACTTATGTTGGACATATGTTGGTCCACCTTTCATAGTTCTTGATAAGAGTTTGTCTGATGCAACACAGCTTGTGTAATTTATCCTATAGTCCAGCCATTTCTGAGCACAGGGCATTGTTGGCTGGATATTTTTGGTTGGTGGTCTATTTCAGCAGCACTGCTGCGTGTGAATCACTCTGTGCAGCACACACATACACACACATTCACACACACACATCTGTACACACACACACACACACACACACACACACACACAAACATGCCACTACTTTGTCAGTGTCACTGCTGTGCTGTATCAAAATAATACCAGTGGGAGTCCTGACCACTGATGACAGGGTTAAGGGGGCTAACAAATGATGCAGAGTAACAGATGTACTATAGTCCGTAACTGCTAACTGCTGAGTCCACATATGTGGTGAGAGGAATTGATAAAGTGGACCATGCGTTTGTATATAAGGTAGGTGGTACCTAATGAAGTGGCTTGTTGGTGTACACTGTTGCTCTCAGAACAAAACCCTAGAAAAACAACTTTCTAGGAGAAGGGAGGAAAAAAATTGGACCATTTCTATTGGTCCATTCCTCATGAATTTTTGACAAATTAAAAAGCATGAAAACAGAATTCACTTTGCTGCCCTAGTTTATTTACCTTTCATCTCAAAGCAATACATACTTAGATTGACAAAGCCTTTATATGAATGCATATTTGAATTGAAACTTTGCAGAATCTGGCACTTCCGTCTTGTATAACTGTTAGGCAGCAAAACATAGCTGTTCTGGCCTGCTTCACACTGAAAGAACTGTGTATTTCCCTCCCATCTTCAGTGTCTGATTGAAATTGCTGCTTCTCACTGTGCTAATATGAAGCAGGCCGAGCAGAGACAAATAAGCAATAATCCTCAGCTGGAAAATGAGTATATTTCTATCCCCGTCAGTGTTGCTTTTTACGAACTGTCACAGCGAATAAGAAAACCATTAACAGAGCTAACCTCGGTCGCAGTCATTTTCCTCTTCTGATTCGGTCCTGCGTCAGCAGGCATATGTCTGCGCTAATTGCTTTGTAGCTCCTCAGAGGTCTTTAATGTGAGTTGGTCTGCAGTTAAACTTGGAAATGCCAGTTTGCTTGACACATTTTATCTTACGAGCCACTCGACTCTGGTGCAGCTAAAACTGTCCGGTGAGGTCAAATGGGGGCAAAAGAACTTCTGTTATAGAACAGTAAAACTACAAAATCTTTGTTTGGGTTCATGTTGATACTTCAAGCCACTATGAAACAAATACCAACGGGAATACCTTTTTTTTTTTTTTTTTACCCAGTCTTCATTTGATGGATCTATAGCATAAAGTCAGTAATTATGGTTGACAGTCCTCCTGTACTTGTAACAAACAACTGAAAACTTTTAAACTTTTTGACTCACTGACTTTTGCCATCAATGAGTTTTGTGACAACAGATTTTCTGCTCTTCTGCCAAGAACAAGGAAATTATTCAAAATGATTGCCCATGGTCATCAACTGTATGCTACAGTTGCAGAGGATTAGGCTGAAAGATACTGAAAGGTTGAAAGATACTTGAGTTTTCTTTTGGCACCATTTCAGCTTGATCATTGGTCTAGAGAGATTTCATACATAGAAAAAACATTTTAGGGTACAACTGCTGTCCCTCAATTAGGGAATATAATTGTACCATATTCTGTTACATTAATTCCATACACCCAAACCTGACTCCAGGCTTTTTATTTTATTTCCGTAATTAAAATGGAGCTAGATTAAAATACTTGAGTAAAAATATACTCTTATCCCACAGATAAAAATACCTTTAAACCCATTTGACGACCTTAAGGACAAGTTGTACTTTCGATTTTTAACATTTTCTTTACAGTGTGAGGTCAGTTTCTTGGACAAGGATTAAGCCTAGTCCTGGACTATATTTTCTTCTCAGTTGTGGATCTGCCCAAGAAATCTACCGGCTCTGCTACACAATTGCCATAGAAAATCATTTTTACATATTTTTATACACATTTTTAAATAACATACAATGTATTCACCTATGTGGCCGTCTCCGTTTCCCCCCCCCCCCCCCCCCGGGGAAAGTTATTTATTGTTTCTTTAGAGCAGCACCAGATATCATTCAAAGACCATCACTGACTCTAATTATCAAACCATGCAAAGAGGATCAACACATAATGAACTCAACCCTCCCATCTCTGTCTGTTACGATAAAACTCCATTCTGATTCCCAACACTCCATTCTGGCCAAGCAAGGTCACCTTGCTTGGCCAGTTAATGAGTGTCAAAGTGTCACGGATATACAGCCAAACATTCTTGGCACTTAAAGCATGCACGTCCACTCAAATTTTCAAATTGTGTAACAAAGGGATCAACTAATTCCAATTACTTTCCTGAGTGACTGAAGTGGGGAGAAGCGTGGGACTATCCTCAAAATAAGTACAGAGCTAAACAAGCTGTGAATAATGCAAGAGGCTGAGACGGTGTTCATTTATTGCTTTGTCAATCTGGCAAGGCCAAGTAAGCCAACTTGTAGGATGAGAGTATTCATTTCTCAATCAAATCAATTTATATAGCAATATACATTTAGTAATGCATATATAAAGGAATTCTACTGTGACTTTCAACCTAATATCTACCTGCCACATCTGAATTGCTCAATCACCCAATTGACATTTTTCTTATACTTTGTAAGAGAACAGAAAACTTAGAACCTTTCAATTGGCTTTTATTAAAAGCGCATTTTGAGTGAACAGGTTTTCTGTTCATTAGAATCATAAGCCACAGATGAAGCACACCTACTATGGTTTGGAACTAAATATCTGAAGTGATGTTATGCACTGTACTTAGCTGATTGTAGAGTTTTTATTTATGGACAGTATGCAGTGGTGAACTACAATAAATCAGTATTAGCTTAATGACATCAAAAGAAAAAAAAGTTTAATATGCATTTCAACCAGATTATTAATGGGCTCATGTCATGGAAACCAGGTCTCCAGTTCATACAGCTCATATATATTAACTAAGCTCCAAAAAAACAGCCCGTAATGAATTACATGTTAATGTGATGTCGCAAGAGCCAACATAATATATCCACCTATTCAGCCTGCAGCAGTTCAGCTCTGCCCATTCACTTTAAACTTGTATGGCGTGTTTTTGCCTGGACTGCTTTTCTAGTAAAGCACATTTTAACTAAAATACCACCAAAACTACTTAGAGGAAAAAAAATATAGTATATGGACCCTTTAAATGTGTTATGTTTTAGGTACATTTGTTGTGTCATTTTGCATAGTTTCTAGGAAATTTACCAAAGAACTTCACAGACATGCTCACACACAGAGCATCTTACTGAACTTGGTGTGTAGATTCACCATCCTGTGCAGATTTGTTAAATGTTCATTTTCTAACTAATATAACCACTGAAAACACAACAGATTCATTCAGTAAGTTTCAGTAAAAATACTGAGTGGGCTTAGAGGTGAAACTGAAACATTCCCTCAAAACGTTACAATGCGTGATGTGTGAAAAAAAACAGTAAATCATGGGCAGTACAGACACCAGTAACAGTACTGTAAATTTACAGTGGTAAACCATAATTTTGCTTTACAGCTCATTACTGTATTGTTACTAAACTACAGTATTTTTAATGTTTACAGTATTTCACAGCCAATATATTGCTGAAATTTTACAGACTCTGTGCTGATTCTTCCATTAAAGGCTGTAATACACTAGTAAGTTCATTTAAACATGTGAAAAACATCCCATACTGCATTTCTTAACACTATAAAATGTTGCAAACAGACTTACTGTCATGTCGGGCTCCCTGAAATGACGCACTGCAGAACCAGCGTTAGAAAACACAGTCTCTTTATTGAAAGTCC
>JBBPCZ010000115.1:11716436-11741443 GCA_037974445.1 Brycinus macrolepidotus | reverse complement strand
CCCCCCCCCCCCCCCCCCCCCCCCCCCCCCCCCCCCCCCCCCCCCCCCCCCCCCCCCCCCCCCCCCACCCAGTACATGTTTTTGCTTTGGATTGGGTTTCAAGAGAAAATGGCTCAGTATATTTGTCTAAATAAAATTAAAAGATCTTACTGTCTCCAGTGGACTCATGGCAATAGCTAATTAACTAAAACCATTGTAGACCATTCTGAGAAGTGATACTTGATATGTACGTCCAGCAAAACAGTAACAGGCTTGAACAACAGACCCGTTGTTGTACTTGTCATTGGCAGCCTAAAATTTAAATTTAAAGCATCACTGGTGAACGAAATTACTTCTCAAAGTTTGGTCTGGGAGACAAGCAGGCCTCATTACAGTGATAGATAGCCTGACGTGCACTCATCTTCTCTTAGCTTAGTTACATAAATTTTGACCAAGGACAACTGGCCCCATGCTTATTTAAAAAATCAATATCATCTCTACTATCAAAACAGGCTCATTCATCAGACTTACATTTCCTCCATTGACTGAACTGTGTACGCTGCTGCCTGAGAAAAGTTCAAATGCAAACAGCAAAAATAAGTACAACTGAAAACAGGTGAAACACATACAACTGAATATTTTCTGTATAAAAGTAGACTCTTACAATGTGCTACAACAACGCTGAAAATTACAGAGCTTGCTCAGTGTGCTTTTTAGTCATTTTCTTCTGTGAAATACTGGTGACATTTACACTGGGAAAGAATAGCATTATAACGCCACTCTTCCTTCATCTGAATGAATTTTTGAGAAACGTTAATTATGCATAGCAGGCGCTGTAAACATTTTGATAATGAGGTGGGTGTAGCCAGTGGATGTGTAAATATTTAAAGATGTTGCTCTCTCCCTCAGCAGACATGAGCTCAGATGTAGTGAAGACAACGAAAAGTGTGAATTCTAGAAGTGCTGGCACCATCCATTAACACTGAGGACGAAAACAGAACAAGACCTACAGCAACACTTTTGGAGATGCTCCAGTAGAATTTAGAGTAACTGTCACATCAGCATTTTCCCTTTAAAACTTTTAAAATGGCCCCAAATGAATGAGCATTAAGAGAAATATCTCAATGCATTAAATCACATACACTCTAAGAATGAATTTCCTTTCTCCTAGAAAGTAAAGTAAAGTGACCCCTTGTAGTCACGTGTGAACACACCACAGCACACAGTGTGAAATTCTTTCTCTGCATTTAATCCATTCACCAAGTGAAGCAGGGGGCTGCCACCAATGAGGGGTGCCCAAGGAGCAGTGTGTGGAGACGGTACCTTGCTCAAGGGTACCTCAGTGGTGACACTAGCAACCCTGGGATTAAAACCCACAACCTTCTGATTGGAGGATCAGATTGGTAGCCTGGTGGTTAGGACGTTCGCCCTGCGATCGGGAAGTCGCGGGTTCGATTCCCAAGACTGCTAGGTGCCTCTGAGGTACCCTTGAGCAAGGTACCGTCCCCACACACTGCTCCTTGGGCACCCCTCATTGGTGGCAGCCCCCTGCTTCACTTGGTGAATGGGTCAAATGCAGAGGAAGAATTTTGTGGTGTTCACACTGTGTGCTGTGGTGTGTTCACGTATGACCGAATGATCACTTTCACTAGGCCATAGCTGCCCCAAAGCTCCCATCCAAGAGATATGAAAGGGTTTTGCTATGGCAGCAACAGTGTGTTTCAAACTCAGCCAGCCAGTTATTTGTTTTTCTGTTTCTCATTAAGATTTTAAGCTGTTTTATAGTCATCTTTACTAAGGTTCATTTGTTTGCTCAAGTTAGATTTGTTCCAACAAAGTTAGGCAGCCAATAAAATATTATTTTTTTAATGGTAAAACTTGGTCTACTTTACATTTATGGCATTTTGCAGACATTCCTATACAGAATGACTTCCAATGTAATCATGTTACAGAGGCTGGCACCTACTGCAGCGTTAGGAGTCTTGCCTAGGGAGTACTGAGAAAAGAAATCTCATTAAATAATGACATTATCATATATTTCCATTAAGAATTTATATTTCCTTCTCCTACAGAGTTACCATTTCAGAGATAAAGAGTTTCACCATGACAACAGCTGAGTGGGTTTCAAAGTTATTCATTTTTCTAGCGAATCAAATGATGGGATTTCCTGGGTTCCTTCTTTGCATACACCTAATGGTGCAAAACACTCAGTTCCCTAGTGCGCCAAATACAAATGTCGTTGAATATCTTACAGCAGCACGTTTTTTCCTTGCACTAATCCTTCACAAACAGTGCTCCATTCTCTTCACTGTTGGGAATAATTATTTAATCTGTAAGCTTTATTTTTCCTGTCAGCATCTATCGGCACTAACAACAGGATATCGGTATTGTAGATGTGGAGCTGTGCAACACTTCAGGTATTATAATTAATAAGGGTTCACGGCATGAATAAATCAATGCAAGATGCCCGCTGCTGCAGTCGAAGGAACTCAAAGTGACAGAAACACAATGTTACAGGCAAGTCAGAAGCATTTTAAGGACAGCAAACAAATGGAAAAGTTTACATCTGTTCTTTTTTAGAACTACCACCAGAATTTAATAATGGTCTGGTTTAGAAGAGCATAAGACAAATAACATAAAGCAGAAACTGACTGCTTGTACTGTAGTATGTATGGCACGAGGGCAACAGTGTATCAGCCATGATTCCTGTAAATGGTGATTCTTATATCAAACAAATGACAGAATGTTACATAAGATCTAAAATTATTTGCAATCATCACTAGTTGCACACATGAACAACGTCAGAAAACAGGCCGGACTAAGCTCGCGAACCTGTTTTGTTTCCAATGACGCAACTTTCCTTTGCAAACTGAATTTGCTGTGATGTCAGTTGTGAATGCAGCCACCCCTTCCATCTACTCCTGCTCTAAGTGGTTTGTTTGTCATCCTGCAGAGTCAGTTTTCCCATCCAGCCTTGGAAACTCTTCACTCTGCGATGAACGCCGCTCTGTCATGCACCAGGGATCTGCCACTAACATCACGCTTTCTAATAGCCAGCCAGCAGGCCACAGAAATGCAGACAGCAAACACTGGCTGGGCTTCCTGCACCACACTAGAAAGCCCGACACAATGATGGGATTGTGTTGACAGAAAACAATAATACCTCAGAGACAGCCTCCGACCTGGACTTGCATGGAAACAGCTGAGTCCAAATAGCCTGTGCCAGATATGCAATCCCTAGTCAAAAGTAATAACAAATTAATGCTTTTAACCATGTCTGTCAGTGCTTGACAGCACCAGCATACAGTAATTACTGTACATTACTCTATGCTCCTTTTAGCGAAGATGTAAAACCATATGATGTACTACCTATAAATAGAGCACTTATGCATTTTTAATTGAAGCCATTTATCACTCTCAGAGCATTGTTAGACTTGGATCTTCAGAATCAGTTTTCTATTTTTATCCTCATTTATAAATTTTTGAATTGCCTAATCACTGGAGTCTCTAAACGAAAGTGAAAGAGACAGTGGCACATTTCAGAGGGATTACACCACTAATCTTACAGAGTCATTCTGCTCTTTCCAAGAGTTTGCACACTGAAGAGTTTTCAGCAGGTTATCTGACTACTGTCAACATCATAATATCCAGTTTTTCAGATGGATTATTTATAACTAAGCTGCTAACCCCCTAGAGATATAATTGTTTTCTCATGACAAATTTGAAGGATGACCATTAAACCATTAAACAAAATTGTAGTGTCAAATTACAGCATTCTTAGACTCCTAAAACACAATACCGCCATTGGTGAATTGTAAAATCTTAAATTTTGACATAAAAGATAGACAAACATTTACCATGGAATGAGCAGGCCTGGAATAATGTGTTCTACAGAATACTTCAGAAACAACAAAGTCTTGGGGAGCCTGGCACTTAATCCAGTTAAATAGCAGGGCCAAAGGAAATAAAAACTTCTCAGTTCCATCAGAACTGCAGTGTAACTTCTAGTACATCTATCTGTCAGTGTAGGAACTGAAGTCTGCTGCATGCTATTCCTCTCTTTCCTGGATCCTTTTAGTATAAAATAACACACTAAAGCTTGAAAGTGTGCGACGGCAAAGCAGGGCAGGAGCTGAACCCAAAGAACAGAATAAAATTAAACCCAGAAAAAAAAGGAATTAAATGTGGAGAACAAAAATGGAACTAAGGACAGCAGAGGCTCCTTTCCTCACAAATAGCACTGTGAAAAAAAAGAAACTGTGTAGAAAACTCAAAATATCAAGGAACCCAAATGCATTAGGACAACAGCTTCTCTTGTAGTCGTCCTTAGGGCAGCTGGTGGTCTGGTGGTTAGGGAGTAGCCCCGGCAATCAGAAGGTTGTGGGTTTGAATCCCAGGACTGCTAGTGGCACTACTGAGGTACCCTTAAGCAAGGTTACGTCCCCACACACTGCTCCCTGGGTGCACCCCTGTTGGTGACAACCCACTGCTTCACTGGGTGAAGGAGTTAAATCCAGAGAAAGAATTTCACACTGTGTGCTGTGGTGTGTTCACATGTGACTATAAGAGGCCACTTTACTTTAATGAGGGTAATTTGTTTAAACAACCTGGATTGTTTCCTAATCCAAAGCAAAGCCAGCAGAAAATATCACAGTTTTTAAAAAGGGGAAGCCTACATTACATTCACAGAATTTGACAGACAGTCTGAATGACTTCCAGTCTAATAGTGTAACAGTGCTAACTAATTTAGCCTAAGGACTCTCAGAGCGAGGAATCAAACCCCAGTCAGCTGGGTGGAGGGCAGCAGTGCTTCAACAGTGGTTTGTATGTAAGGTGGGTACTACCTCTGCCCTTTGGCCAGCACTTTGTGTATTGATTCTCAATCTAGAACATTATACTATACCAACAGTTGCCCCTGGGCAAGACTCCTAATGCTACTGTAGTTACCTCTGTAACATGATTAAACTGGAAGACGTTCTGTATAAGACTGTCTGCCCAATGCTGTAAATGGAATGCAAGGTATATTTCCCCTTTAAAGTGGCTGTATTATTGGTAGCCTTGTATAAATGAAAAAATAGGTCAATTAAAGACATTAACCATAGCAAGGTTGACTACAAAAGCGGGTGAGATTCTAGTGCCTCATGCTGCCTTGATCTTTTCAGCACTGTAAGCATTTTTACAGTGTAAAAATAGAAGTGGTCAAAGTGTCTGTTTGTCGTTCGTGAACACACTACAGCACACAGTGTGAACAGTACAAAATTGTTCTCTGTATTTAACCCATTCACCAAGTGAAGCCGTGGGCAGTCAGGAACACAGCACCCGGGGAGCAGTGTGTGGGGTCGGTACCTTGCTCAAGGGTACCTCAGTGGTGCCACCGGTAATCCTGGGATTTGAAACCACAGCGTTCCGATTGCAGGGGCAGATCCCTAACCACAAGACCAACAGCTGCCCCATATCAAGTACACATATCATTTGAAAATACTACAGAAAGTACAAATCCAATAAAATTATAACTCGATTAATGTTACTGAGAAAAAGTAATTACTCCTCATCCACCTTTCTTACAGAGGTCCATTTCAATTTACTTCCACTACTCCATTTTCCACTGTGTGGTGAAGCGCAGAGCTCCTCAGTCTGCTGTCCGGTCAGCCCGCTGTGAAGCCGTGTCAAAGACCCTTTGGTTAGTCCTGCAGGCACAGCTGGCACCCTAAGAGTAACTAGCTCACTGGAACCTCTCATGCAATGAAACTGCAAATGAAAGCTCTCTGTTCATCTGAGGTGTTAAGCAACAAAACAACAAAGTCAGAGAGGTGTGTGGGCCAATGTGTGCTGTTTTAGATTAGAGCTACAGAAAGACGTCATACAGTTAAACTCCACTTTGCCTCAGGCTGCATGTCAACGCTTCAGTGATATTTCAATGTGAACACTTTCCCCGTGAGTGAAAGAGGCAAACAGTAGGGAAGAAGGAGGTAGAACGGGCGTTGTTTTCTTTTCCCACCCGTATTCCACACAAAGCACGCCCCCCTCGCTGTGATTGGCTAGGAGCTCATGCGTATGGATGAGCAGGAGATACCAGTCAGTCCTGGAGCAGAAAATGGAATTGAAAGAAGACTTCTGCATGATTAGATCAAATCAAGATGAAGTCCAGTAACAGCACAGAGACAGATTGAAAAAAAAAAGCAAAGCAAACAAAAGGAAAGGTAACAGATGAATACACTTTGAGTTTGAGAGGATCTTTTGTAATATCAGAGAATTTCAGCATACTACAGATATTTCACCAATTATTAAAGCGTAAAGTAATAATAATAAAAATAGTAGTAGTAATAATAATAATAATAATAATGATAATAATAATAACAACAACAACAACAACACCAACAACAATAATAACACCAATAATAAGAAGAACAAGAACAATAAGAACAACACCACCACTTAATAATAATAATAATAATAATAACACCAACATCAACAACAATAATAATAACACTATTATTATTATTATTATTATTATTATTATTATTATTATTATTATTATTGTGTGTATGGAATTACAAACTCACTCTATTTGGTGGGCCAGCAAAAATGTATTTCACCAGATTTAAGGTGGAGCTACCAGCCAATCGCAGATGGAGGGGCGTGGCCGGTCACAGTACAGGTGGAGAGAGAGAGTCGGGCTGATAAAGGAGGAGGAATGAGCTCCGGAGCGACACAGCAACTCCGGAGACAGCAGGAGGGGTCCGACCCGCAGCAGAGGCGTGAACCGGAGCGCCGGCTGGGTTTAATGGCACGAAGAGAGAGACCCTGCTCCCTGAGCCCAACCGAGACCACTTTGTCCTCCAGACTATGAATGAGGCTCTCCCGCAGCTCAGAGAAGAGACCAGCCGAGTCAGAGAGAGACTTATCACGGTTTAGACTCAAACTTACCCTCCTTTACTTTCTGGACACTTTTTTGCACGAATGAGCTTTATACGCCCCTGTCCCTGGCGTGCAGCTCTCTGACTGGCATCCTTTATTCCGGGGGACCTGAATCAGCTCAATATGTACCAGGGGCACCTGCAGGTAAGAATCTTGCTTAAAAAAAAAAGGGTTAAAATATTTATATTTGTTCTCCATTGCATGCTGCTCGTGATAATTTGAGGATGATGCTGCATTCTGTTCTTACACAAGCCGAACGGTCATGTGAAAAGTTGTTGAAAGTAGCTTGCCAAACACACGCTTGTCTGATGGTTTTACACGCTTGCGGTTGTTTTTATTCCCACCCGTTTTCCTTAAAGACCCGCCTCCCTGCGCAGCGATTGGCTGATGATCTGAACACCAGCGGCCGGATTGCCCGGTGTTTCGAACTCAAGCAGACAACAGACGTTCAAACTCCATGTGAGCAAGAAAGATTAGCCAATCGTGGCACAGGAGGGCGGGGCATGTGCGAATACTGGTGGTAAAAGGAACGCGCGTTAATTTGTTGACTCCTTTGTAGCTTTAACGGCACTGAGGTTGGCGGTAGAGAGTTCATGAATGTATTACCTTTACATCTGATAGTGTGTGGTCTAATTGCTATCTTGTTCAATCCCGTCCGTCCTCTGCACTCTTTTTGTGCCAGTAGCACCAGACGCTCTACCTTTACAGGCTGAAACACCCATTGTAAGCAATTCTTTGCTCACCTCACCTTACCTGTACTGAAGATTCACTTCTACAAGCAGATAGCCTCATGTATATATGCATATAAACAAAATAACATTTCATGAACAATGACATATTGAACTGAGGTTCCTCTCCATGTTATTGTAGGGCAGGTAGTGTGTGGCGGTGCAGGGTGTGCAAATTTAGGTATGGAAGTTACTGTAAGCCAGGATTAGTTTATTTTATCACAGGACTGTATGGTGATTGCACGCTGCCAAATCCCCAGAGACACATCCACTCTTACGTCTTCTTTTGTGTCCAGCTGGACTTTCAACCAAAACTCGAGGTCAGCTTTTCCCGGTGCAGTCCATGTGGACCCTCAGCCGATCCTCATTTTTCCTATGTCCGAGCTCCAGAGGTGGAATAGAGCACAAATGTGCACCAGCTGAGGGTCCCCATGGGCTGGATCAGGCAACCCCTGCTTTAGTTCCAGCTCTGGGAATTTTGTTGTAGAGCCCAGCCGATAGGATTTTTAAGGCTGGTGCCAGGTTCAATATTTAAGGTTTTAAAAGACGATATATGTATTTTTTTTTCCCGAAGCACTTAACATAAACAAGAATACACAATTGTTATTTAAGAGTCCTCATCAAGACAGCATGATGGAATGCAGTTTAATAACAAGCTTTTGTATTTTGGACAAAATTGTTACGGAATATATTCAAGTTTTGAAAAAAAAGGAGTCAAATGATAAAAATACATAAAAAGTATTTCAAATTATCTGATCCATTATAAATGAACGTGCGTGTGTGTGTGTGTGTGTGTGTTTTGTGGGCCTGCCATATGAACATCAAAGGGAAACTGTAAATAAAAATGAAAAATCAAGCACAAAATATATTATCCCTGAGAAAAATATGGGTGAAATGAACATAACTTCACACTACACGTTTGACAGAGAAGCTGGATAACTCTGTTTGGCTACCAGCTTTCAGCTCACGTATGTTTGTGTCTCCCCTCTGGTTTCATAATTTCCAGTGGACCGACTGTAACTACAGACATGCGAGAGGCAGATATAGTTACCGTTGCTTCATTTAGTCAAAACGAGTTAAACGCCTCAGTTTAGCAGTGGACAGCATTAAAAGCTGCTGTAAGCGATGTGGCCAGAGAAGTTTTAGAAGTGGCAAGGGAGAAATGATAAGACCACTGTTTGTTTACTTGGTAGAATTATCGCATAAATAAACCTACAGTCAAGTTCGTCTACAGCTTAGTCCACACCACCTCACTACAGTAATGTTCAACATGATTTTGACGTCTGGTGGTACCAACTTTCATGTGACGTCAGCAAAACCAGGCATGGGTGACATGAATGTAATCAGGCTTATTTAGGTTAAGTAATGTATTAGTAATGTATTTAACAGGACATTTATTAGCCTAACACAGATGACCTCTGTTATGGGCTGCTCTGCTCAACTCTGCTTGGGTCAGTCAATTGTTGTGATTTGTGGTGCTCCAAACACGCATGGAACAGTGGAAGTGCAGTGAAATTATGTAACGCCAACACCCAAAACACGCTTTAAATGTTCCATTGTCTGTCTCTCAGTTCTTAAAAATTATTATCAGCCATTATAAACGGCAATACCAATTGAACTGCAATTAGTTCATATCGGCCGATAATGTCAGCAGGCTGATTTATCGATCGGGCTAGAATGGTTAGAATGGATAAACCACCCATACAGTAATTTGTTATTTAGGTACTACTGATATATAATCACTAATGATAGCAATTAAATAGTGAAATCACCCAAATAAAAACTTGTCCAGGTTTTCAAGCAAACTCTATGATCTAAACCTCTTATTTGTAAGGAACACTTTTAAAATGGGTTGTTGCTCTTGGCGGTAACTTCAGAGCCTGTCCACTGGTTTCTGTTATAGTATTGTATCAGTTCGATGAGTTCTTTGTTTTACATCAAGGGAAACTGGTTGTCCATGATAATTTACTGATTGTCCATAATAATTCACTAAATGCTACAAATAGACTGAAAAAACTGGTGTATTCCTGTAAGAGGGCTGTAGAATTCTGAATGCAACCATTTAACAAATAAACCACCAAAAACGAAAATAAGAACATTTGAAATCCGACAGTAGAGTTCATAAATAGAAAGTAGCCCACAAGACAACCACTTCATCTGCTATGGTTATGTGATTAACATATTGTCACTGTTGGAACAACATCTCAAAAAGTAAGAGAAGCAAAAAACTTTTGCAACATAGATTTTTTTAAACAGTTATTTTGGACCATTTCTATTGGTTCAATCATCACGAATTTACCCAGATTGTAAAGAGTTGCTGCCTTTTTCAAATTATGAAAAGAACAAATCTTGAGAAAAATAGATTTTTTTGGAAAATAGAACATAAAGGTTTTGTTCTGACAGCGACAATGTAAACAATATCACAAATAGCATAATGATACAATGACAACATTTATAGCTGAGTAACAAATATGTGCAAAACAGAGTTCTTTGAGTGATGCCACAGAAGAGCCATTTTAGTTTCCAGAAGAACCCTTACTGAAAATGAGATTCCTAAGTGTTAAGAACCTTTTAAAAATATAATGTGTAGTTTCCTTAGCAATCTAAGCGTTCTTTTAAGATCCTTTACATTACGTGGAGGTTCATTAAAATTTAAAAAGCAACTTCACACTCACATATCTCATTTACCAAAATGGTTCTTTTAAGAACCATCTATTGAAAGGTTTTTAGAGAAACAAAAATGGTTCTCCTATGACATCACAAGAAGAGTCTACTCTGGCACCAGTAGTTTATATGAAACACAGCCACCTGAAACTAGAACAATTTCCCATGCATGGTCCAGCTGAAGAACACTGAGGAGGTTCCACTGGATGCTTTTTTTACCTGTTGGCATGCTGAATTATAAGCATGTTGTAATAAAAGTTGCATTATTCCTCAGTTGATACTGTTGGTCTGCAGTTCAGAGACATGAATAGCTCTGTCAGCATGTGCATGGAGGTAACCCTGCACCTTCTCCAGGCTCATATGAACCTATTGATATCTTCATTGACCATGCCAGAGGCTTTTATTTCATTCAGTGGAGAGTGAGCGAGAATAAGCTATCACATTTTCCCTGTCAGGTAAAGAGGTAATTCAGGAGGAAATGTTCTCCCAGATGTTTTATCTGTCCTTCATGGATCTCTCTAAGTGCATCTGTTTAGAAAAGGCATAGCTGTGGAGAGATCCATGAAGCTATGCCTTTTCTAAACAGATGCACTTAATTTGACATTGATGGCTCATTCCTCCTTGAAGCAATCTCTAAGTGTATGCTTATCACTATTGAGCTCTGCTCTTTGTCTGAACGTGCCGAAAGATGGAAATTTCTCTTCAGCCTCAGAATTTATGCTGCAGGCTTACACGAACTTGATTTACCTCACCATTACGTGCAAACAGCGCTGCTTTAATCACTTGTTTTCCAACCCCATCAACAGTGTAATTATTTCAAATCAAAAGGCAGTATGGTTCATGCAGTATTTCTTACAGTTCATAATTATAGTCCATGGATGATGACTACTCACATAAGGAAGCATGAATGTCTTTTTTTTTTCAGATCCCAAGACTGCATATACCTTTAAGCTTGTATGACAAGTTATAAGCTGTTGCAGTTTGGTTGCAGCCTCCCTGACAGTTCTCACCACTTTTTTCAATTGCTATAAATTCTTCCCAAAATCAAGTTGAGGTTTTGTTTACACCATGACAGGTCATCATCAGCCCCCCTCTTATAAACCACCCCTACCTCACTTAGCACACTAGGAGGCATTGGAAATCAATATTTCCCACTGATCAAGTCCGCCTTTGAGCTTTCCCCTTTTGTGTTGAGTGTTCTCTTTTTTTTTTAACCACAACATAATGACAAATAATAGTGTTGAAGTACTGGTGACCAGAAAACAGTAATATATGTACATTGTGTTTATATTTAATATAGAGCCTGAGACATCTTTAGAATCTATCATAATTGATTATAATAACTAAACATTTCACATTGCAGTGTGTAATGTGACTTCTGCAGAAGTTTAGAGAGTAAGAGGTAATGTGTAATGTGGTCTTTTGTGTTTCAGTTAATGTGTGTTATTGTGAGTGTTGATGCTTGTTGTAATATTTTCTGAGACGTTTGATGTATATCATATTTTTTGTGGAAATTTGAATTTTTTAAATGTTACTTAAGGAATTAAATGTAACATAAAATGAATTTTGAAGATAGACCAAACTATTTCAAATGAACAGAGTAAAACAATTTCAAACAAGATTTGTTTGAAATTGGGTAAATAGCATCTAAATGTCATTATAAATGAGCCTACAATGTTTCTTTGGCAATTCACACAGGAATGTACTGGCTACTGAATTTTGATTGGCTATTGGTGGCTGTTTAGTTGAGCAAATCGAATAGAACCGAAGGAGATGTATGTGAATGTGTGTATAGATAAACATACCAGATTTCAAAACTGTAGTGTTAGCGGTTCTTGACATGTGTAAAATCTGTCAGCTGCAATTTGGTGTGCATCCAAAGAACGTGCTAGTGATACAGGTTGTGGATGTTTGTGAAATTTGAACCTTTAGATCACAAGACATAGTGACTTGTGAAGCAGTAGATATTTGCATTAACGTTATTCACTAGGTGGCGCTACTCCACAAATGAATTGTGTTGAACTAGGGTCATGCATCTCCCAGAGGCCAACTTACAATACAAATATCGTAATTTTTGGTGAAATAGTTGTGAAGCTGTCCACTTCAGGAGACACTAGCACAAAGGGACACAAACGGCTTATTCCATATCAGCCACGTTGGGCTGTATGACTACATTATACCATCGACCAAAAAGGCCAAACATACTTTGAGAAATGCTATATGACCACGCTGAGCTGCATCCACATGCTCAGAAAGGCTTAATGTGGTGCAGTTAATCGTTATAGAAACAAATTCATTGTCATGCAAAACGTCGCTCTGCGGTTATTTCAGTTTGGGTCCCTTCGAGACATGAGGCTCAAGTCCAAGTCCTTGGAGTCAAAGTTGAGCTGCAAGTCATCAAATGCATGAGTGTGTTTACACAAATACAGATCTGATCATAATGCATGCTCAGCTACCTCAAGATCATGACCGTTAGATCCAAATTCTCGATCACAAACAGTATTATACTTTTAAATGTGCATAGGGACAATATCCAGATATGAGACACATTTTAATGTCATGAGGGCCCAAATCTGCTATATTTAACAATTTCCTTTACTAAAGAACATATGAAGAACACTTTTTAAGGATGTGACTCCACAAGTAACATTTGTTACTGGTGCCAAAATAATTTAGGTAAATTGGATTGTGGCGAAATTTGAGATCACAAGTATTCATCTTATCTTGTTTTGTGAAACAAATGAATGCCTACTTTTATTTGCACATTTGTGCTGAATAGACAGAAGTATTTTCAGAAACAGGACAAATTACGATTATTTTACAATGCTTGCTGCTTACTGTAGTGATTTGGCTGCCAGGGCATAAGTGATTCAATTAGCCACCAAAGCAGTGCTCCAAGTTGGCTGAGGCAGTTGAGTCTGGTCATCAGGAGTGGTCGGAGAGCAGCTATCTGCGTGAGTAATCGGTCTATCTGACTCCTGGCATCGCTGGCATGCTCCAAGCTGTCTGGCAGAGATAATGCACCTTATGAAACTTCAGCCGAAAGCACCATCTCTGCTAATCCCTTTTTATTTTGCCTAATTAACTGAAGCACATAATAAGTGTTTAATGTTACATTCCTAAGCACATTTCTGTTCCTCATATATTAGTTCATGTATTTGCAAAGGGGCGATTTGGAGGACTCCGTTTCCTTTTGCCAGCACCAACTTGAGGCAAGCTAATCTTCTTGACTGTTTCTCACAAGGCTGTTTCTTGTCATAGAGAAAACACAGAAGTGATCGTTCAGTGATTCTTCTGAACAGTTTGAAACCCGAGCCATTATTTCTCTCCATAGTAGTTTAGGATTGCACTCTGTAAAACCCTTCATGTGACTTCACTGGATGTGTCTCTCTGAATATCCCAGAACTCAGAGATGTGCTAAGGATACAATCCTCTCAAACCTTTTTAGCCTTGCGTGCCATGATGAGCCATTTCCTCTGTGCTGCACAGCACACTCTGCTCCAATAGCCTAGCAGGCATGGGGTCGCTTGGCTCTTTCATGTTAACTTTAACTGCTCTGGCTAGGAAAATGTTGGGGCGAGCGACTCATGCTGGGGAGAAAAGCAGCAGTCCATCTGCGGCCCTCTCCTTAAGTCCTTAAAACACACATCAGAGCACACACAACTTATTCACTGAATTTACTTGATATTTTTTGTTGTTCATTTCAACTGTTGATTGTATACTGTTTCTTTCTTTTATTTTGCACAGCACCTGGGGTCAGTTCTTGTTCTTTAAAGTGTGCTTTACAAATAAATTGACTTTGTGTTTGACGTGTATATGTGTATGTATATATCATGAATGAATGAATAAAATGTACATACGTTTACAATATATTATGTTGGAACATTGCTGTGCGGATTTGATTGCAGTCAGCCACAAGCACAGTAATGAGGTCAGACACTGATGTTGGCTGATTAGTTCTAGATCACAAATGACACTCTTATTTTTTCCAAAAGGATCAGATGTTGCCCCATCACTTTGGAAAACACAGTTCCACTGTTCCACAGTCCAGTGCTGAGGGGCTTTATACTGGTGTAGTCAACGCTTGGCATTGAAGGTATTGATCTTAGGCTAATGTGTGGATGCTCCAGGCAACATTGTTTAGGAGTGTGTATATGTGCATTTAGCTCTTTGTGAAGACCAAATGTCCCTGCGATAGTATAAAATAGCAATAGTTTGACAATAATTATTACTAGTATTTTAGTAGTGTCAGTGAAGGAAAAAAAATACCTTATCTTTTGAGTTTAAGGGTGGAACACAGCAGCCTTTGCATACAGTCCATATTAGTGATTTGGTATGGAGTATATGCTTTTCATGGTTTGGTCCGGTTCGGCCCATGGTGTCCGAGCCATGATTTGGGTTGTATCATAGTTCAATTCAGGGTCAGGAAAAAAAAACTGAACCTTTAAATTTAGACTTCATATTTTTCCTCTTTTGAAAATCTAGCCAAATGCACTGCATTAACAATGCTTGCATTATCACTCCCATTCACTCTCTTTCAGCCTAGTACTGTGTGTGCTTCTTTGTGTGTGGTTTTGTCTGGAGATCTAGTTTTTAAATTTCCCATGGATCAGTCATGTTGTGTGCTGTCTGTAACCAACCTCTCTGCTGCTTGAGAGGTCCAGCTATCCATCGTAAATGTGAAGTATAGAGCCTTACTCAGCTCTTCACAAAGGTTTGCCTTTGTTTCTTCATTCACCCTTCACATAACGCGTACTAAAATGTGGTCTGCTCTGAATTTCATACCATGACTCGTGAGCATGTCAAATGGGACTAGCTGTGTTCCTGAACTCTGTCACTTACTTTTACATTTACATTTACATTTACGGCATTTAGCAGACACTTTTATCCAGAGCGTTGTTGTTGTTGTTGTTGTTGTTGTTGTTGTTGTTGTTCAAAAAAGCACTGGAATGTATTGGTCTTGACTGAAACCATGGAAGCTGCAACAGCTGGAAGGGATCCCACAATTGTGAGGACTATTGATCTATGAAAGCCTTAAAATGACCTTCTCATAAGACAGAGAGAGAGATAGAGTGAGAGAGATATGTTTTGTTTTTCTTCAGAAAGAAAATGCTTTAAAGAAACTCTTTATTTAGTTGTTATGATTTTTGAACTGCTCATTTGACATACATTGCTGTATGTCAGTTTCTGTTGTGATAATGGCAGTAGTCGGATAGACGATAAATCGTTCAGCACTATGGACAGCTCATTTGCTGTAGTTGGAGGACTGCAATTAGAGAGCCCAGCAGGCGACTGCAGTGCATGAGAAGCACAGTTGTGCTGCACTGGTGTGTTTAACAAAGCATTTGTATGTTGCACTAAACGTTTATAGAATTTAGTTGACTATTTAATGGCTCTTGAACCAGACCGAAGCATTTACAACCGTTCATTTTTTCCAAACTTTTTACAAGGCATTCAGAAATGAGCATTATTGACTCATGGCATGTTTATGTGTCTGTCCCTCATTTTCAGGTAACAAGTGTACACAGTACTGCAGTGCCTCATGAGCATGTGAGGATTTAATAACTGAACCAGGGAAAAATTATATAATAAAGAGAGATAGATGGCAGCTTTTCAAACACTAAAATCGATGGACCATCTGTCTCGTTCAAGGTGTGCTCTCTAGCAGGAAGTATAATTACAGTGCCAACCTAAGAAGGCCATTACTATCACTCTCAGCTTTGAGAGTATCATGCTGGAAGCTTCGAGAATGCTGGCTCACCTCGAAAACAGGTGTGGAAAAAAGTTGTTTTTTTGGGTTTTTTTTTTTTACTATTCTGTAAAAGCTGCTTACGACAAGCATGTCACCTCTCACTAATGACCACTTACGTGTGAGGGCAATACTCAAGGCCAGCACTGAAAAAATAATCTGCAGGAACGAATCCAAGAGGAAAATAAGAGGCAGAAGCAAGTCGAGGCCAAGCGCTGAGAGGCACAGAGTTCACAAAGCCCTTGGAGAGAAAGTGAACTCCTTTCATGAAATTTCTATCTTATTTGTCTTCTTCATAGTCCACCCGACAACGTCATTTCTATAGAGACACTGAATAAGTCATTACTGTCTTACACTAGAGATGTTCACACAAGCTGATACATAATACATAAATAAAAGTCTAATAAATATATTATAAATTAGAGAAATTTAAAATTGATGTTGGGAAAATGCAACTGCAGTACAGGGGCAAAAGCCTGAGCTAGATGCCAGATTTAATAAAACAAGCCACGTGTCCATTTCTCCATGGATGTCCACTTTTTATATGAAGAAATATAAAGAGCTGACGTACACTGTGTTACAGTATCAAACACTTTTGTTTTATTTGTTATATTTCCAGTGTATATATCCATTTACACACATAGGGACTGATGTAGTAAGCCTTTGTTTGAACTTGAACTTATTCTATGTGCAGTTTATTGGCTGTGTGCTTGGTGAAAAATCGTCAATTTCCTCCATGCATATGCATCAGGGGCAGGCGGGGGGTGCGTAAAACTTGGGTGGAAATTTTACAAATGGATATTCCACTCAATATAAACAGAGCGTATTTAGGCCATGACCATGCTATGAGGTAAAAACTATGCTTTACTTTCCACTAATTTGCATCACACAGTTCTCTTTATTGTTGATAATAATGTTATTGTCAAACAAGAAGTCTCTGATTTAAGCTTTTACAGGGTTCCAAGATGCAAAACAGCAAAAAAGACATCATTGCTGACTTAGTCACAGGGACCTTATGAGATCCTGATACTATTTCTGTCTATGTGTGCGGTAGACTTGTGTCAGGGAGGTCAAGAAGTTAAATATGTATGTGATTGATTCCAATACCCAAGAAATATTAGTTTAGTTAGTTTGTTAACCATCTATCCAGGTACCGTAGCTTGCTCTAACTTGGCTGGCTATCTAGCTATCAAAGTATGATTGACCTTCACGTCTTCATGGCAAGTTCATTCAGACTGATTCAGACTGATACAGAACAAGGAGGATAATGGTAATAGCAGCACTAATATTCAAATCAATTCAATTTTATTTATATAGCGCTTTTTACAACCAATGATGTTACAAAGCAGCTTTACAGAATCCAGGTCCGAGCCCATAGTGAGCCGACAGAGGCGAGGAAAAACTCCCTGGAGGAAGAAATCTCGGGAGGAACCAAGACTCAGAAGGGAAACCCATCCTCTTCTGGTCGGCCTGGAGAATGTAGCCTAATAGTAGGCTATAGTACTGAGCATTTTGATCACAGCATTAGCTAACGTTAGCTACGTAGATGGCAATATCGGCTATGTTAGTCAAAATAAATGATGGCTGGCCGCTATGTGGAGTCATTTTTCCACAATGATTTTGAACAGAAAAGGGGCACACAGAGGGGAAATGAAATTAGGCTGGTTTTGACATTTTATGTTAAAGCTGTTTCAAGACCTGGTGTCCTGCATTTTGCCATGCATTCATTTTCACTTTTGCGAAATGTTTTCCCCCATGAGGAGTGTGGCTTTGCCTCCAATGATGCATTGTGTTCTGTCTCTTACTACAATGTGAGTATTTGAGTTTCATTTTTCTTGAGCTTGTTGACTATGTAACTGCCTTTTAAACCTCTTGAGTGTGCAGCTGGTGGACAGGGATATGCTTTATATTCATGATAAACTGCAGTTTTAGTAAATCAAACTTCAAACTTATATTGCGGCCCCATCTAGACATGTTTTGCAGCTGCACTTGTAAGTACATCTGGCCCATAGAGTCTTTTGACTTTGGGCAAAAAAATCGTGTGCATTCACATAAACAAAGTTAAAAAATGAATTAAGTAAGGGAAAGGTTCGACAAATTAATGTCATACTTTGTTGCAAAGCTGTAGGTGGCAATTACAGTAAAACGCAATTATCTTTTTGCAGCATTGCAGTTTAGTTTTGACCTGTTCTTCTTGGTAAACCTCAGTTGGACAGGCAATTTCACAATCTTCTATTAACATTCAAGTCAAGAGACTGATTTGGCCATTCAGGCGTCTTCTTGTCATCCCTGTGAACTCCCTGTGGCTCCTTTACCTTTGACATAAACACTACTTGTTGTGTGAAATCTTTTTAAACAACAACACTGTCTTTTATTTACATACCTTTTGTTTATATTCAAAAGACATGATGTGGGTGAGTCTGAAGTCTATATATGCATGGGATATATATTAAAAAAAAACAAAAAGACACTTCATCTAAAAGAAAAAAAAGCATTTTTTATTTCTAATTTCTAAAAGTACTATTAACCACTCCCAACAACAGATATCTTGAAAAAAAGATTAAGTTCACAAAAGTGGTGTTTATAGCGTTCTGGAGTGAAACCCATTATTTTGGTTGTTTAAAAAGAAGTTTTTGTCATTCTCTTTGCGGTGCTGAGCATGCATGCGCATGTGCAAGATTTTAAAAATATGCAAAATAAAGGTGTGTAAACATACATCATGCAAGACTCAAAATCGTCTGCTTTAGGATGCATTCTGTTAATACAAGGCAGTGATGTATAGTTACATTATACCTTCCATTTAATCAGATAATAAAATACAAAATACAGCTGTGATTTGTTGGCGGAGGGAGCTTTTGTGTTACTGGTTTAGACTTAAAGTGGGCTATTAGGCTAGACCCCCTGTCCACTGGCTCTCTCAGCTCAAAGCGTACTTTCCTGATAAGAGCCCAGGAATTCATCAAGGCCCATAGACTGCTCATGAGGAATGTGTTCTGACATTGGCTACTCATGACTGAGAGACATTATGCTCAATCTTATCCCACTGAAGTGGTAAAGCAGGTGTGTCTGTTCACACAGTAACACTTTCATGTTCAGCTATAGAACATTAGGTCAGTGGCTCCAGTCCAGGCACACTGTGTATTGTTGGCATGTTCACTAAACCTGAAATTTGTTCAGTCCAGTTTTTGAATCTTGCTACTCTAAAGTCCTCCTGTTGTTGTTGGTGTCACTGAGTTTTCCACTGTTGTGTGCAAACTGTGTTAAGCTTTCAAGATTCAGGCTAACCTTTAACAGAGTTTGGTCATTTACAGTCTCATCATATTTATAATATCAATACAGCATATGTTTTATGCAGCAGAATGGCGTTATGAACCCTCATTAGTGGGAATGCACCAATCCGACCTTTTCTTTTCGTGTACTCGTTGCTATATATCTGGATATCAGTCGATACTGAGAACTGATCAGACATTTTTTCTGCTTCAGTTCAAAATCTTTATACATCATGTAATGTGTTGTTACTATTAAAGAGTTTATTTCAAAACATGATAGATCTGTTTTAAGAAGTTTCCCAATTTATTTTAAGGCTACGATGTCTAACTGATCACAGTAGATATCTTAACTCATCATCTTAACTTATCTCAACATCTAACATTTTTAGCCTTTATTAAATTGCTTGTTCTTCCACAAGCCCCCAAATTAAGTGGTTATTTCTAGTTATCTGGTCTGTACTGTAAGAAACAGTATCAGTAGTGGATCGGTCAGGTCCAGCTGATACCCAATCTGTTTAATAATTTTGGTATCTGTACCAAAACTGCTCCAGTATATCGGTGCACTACTCATTATCATGACCTGTCTGGCATTGATTTGCTGTAGTGCCACCTATTGGCCTGAAGGCTCATATGCTATACTTAGTTGGTGGTTTGACATGTGACTATTAGGGTACAATGAGATTCATCAGCACAGAGGTTTTCATGCACAGTTGGTGATTCTGACAATTGGTGTTCAAACTCTGGTTTAATGAGCAGTTTTCTTATTCAGATATTCAAGAGGGTTTCTGGAATGAAGCTCATTAACTGTGTAAAATAGGAGTGGAATGCAGCAAAGCTTGACCACGCTACGCAACCCCCCCCCCCCAAAAAAAAAACAAACAAACAAACAAAATGAATTTCCTCTGTTCTGTCAGATGCACTCCACTAGCTCAAAACCCTGCTGGCTGATCCAGAGGCAACCGGAGCGGAGACACATTATGCAATTATTGCATTTCCTCATAACCTGTTAACCATATCTCATAATACTGAGGTGATAAATCTCTATCTCTCTCCCTGTCTTTCACTACCGTTACAAATCAGCTGAAGCCAGCCATTCTCGAAACTACTCCTCAGAGATCAGAGGGAAAAAACAAACAAAGACTGCTCTGATTTTGCAAATTATTTTTTAAGGGCTTATTTGCGACACAAACAAATAATTGGTCTCAAAGCGCTGTTACGTAATGTTTGGAAAAAGAAAGAGGCCATGATGAGAGAATCTTGATACAAACAATCTAGATAATGACAGTAAGAGGATATGAGCGTAATTGCAAGAAATGAAATCATAGTCACTAAGCAGCAACCGGGACACAGTCAGAGCTTCCTTGGATACACTTGAAGATTCTGGGGGAAAACACTTTAATTTCAGATTATCTTTTATTTACAGCTGAATGGGAGAACACTGAGACAGTTAAAATCCGCTCGTTCTCACATGTCATGTCTAAACAGACTTTCACACATATTTTGAACCAGGCAGCTTCACTTTTGTTGACGTCCACATCCATAAGTGTGAATTGTACATCATCTGCTACCTTTCTGCGGCTTCTCTGAGGATGCACGGTGCAAGCTGACCCCCTCTCTCTGTTAAGTAGACTGGGGAGTGGGGATTTGCACCTCCATAAATATGCACACTGCTGCTTCATTTCTCTCCAATTACGAGGGCCAGCGTACTGTAAGCAAGCACAGCACCATCAGAGACCACTGGGAGTTGACTTGGTGAAGTGAGGTTCAAGGTTACCGAGGCAGAGTGTTCTGGGCGTGCATGCTACTCTCGTCCTTCGTCACAGCTGTGCCCAGACCCCAGCTCAGACCCATCTGTTCCTCACCAGCCCATGTGTGCTGAGATCAGCTGGTGCAAGCATGATCAGCCCCTTCCCAGAGGCAGAAAGGTTGTTTATGCAGTCAGGGGCCACCAGCCACCCAAGTTAACGAAGGGAAAAAGATGTAGCTATAGGTTTAATGGACTGGCCTGTGGAACTCTTTAGGAAGGCGTCTTACCTCACTGCACTCTTTTTGCACCACTGTCGCATGTTTGTGATGTAACAGAAATTATGAGACAGCTTGTGGCTGTGAAGTTAATGAGTGGTTTCAGTGTCTGCAGTGTGGAACCCCTCAGGCTTAAATGCAGGTTTTTGAGGTCCCTCCTCGTTGAACTATGCACTTTTGTTTTTTTTCAAGAGTGTTGATAATTTATTTGTGTGATGGAGGTGTGTATGATTTGTAAAACTCATTTTTGTTACATGAAAGCTAAAATTTACATTTTATCTCAACATTTTATCATAGCTTTCCATTTTATCTCAGCATGTCTTTGTGGAGAAATGTGAATTGTTTTCACAGAGGGGGGTTCCCTCCTATTTCACCTCTAATTTCTCTTTAGCAGCTCAACAAAGAGTCACAACATTTCACACACAGAGAGCTAAGAATGTCTTGGTTAATCTGATAAGAGATGTTGGGAAAATATTAATAAAAATACATTTTTTTTTTTTTAAAAACTGGTGTCGGATTTCCACTCTGGCAGTGGAATGGTCACTAAGAGGTCTGGAGAAAGAAGTGGAACATTAAAAACATCTAACAGTCCGTTGCATCCATAATGATAGTATTGAGCTAAATTACTGCAGCCAGACTAGCTGTACAGCTTACTTGCAGCTGAGAGAGCAGAGTGTGTCACACAGTGCACATACTGAACATGAACTGAATCTACTGAAGCATTTTAAAGTAACTACCAAGATATCCCTAATGCAAAGGAAGAAAATAGAGACTAGAAGAAGAAAGTGAAGCCACTGATGGTTGTTAAAAAGTGAGAGGTAAGTTGTTTTAAGAAGTGTTGTGAAGCTTATGGAAAATGTTCTTATCAATACTGGAGCGTACACTAGGAGTTGAAGCGTGGATTATTTCTTTTTCTGTTGGAAGTACAGTATATCGAGTTGAAAAAAAAATCCAATATCTCCTCTGGGCTTTTTCAGTGAGTCTTCTTCCCATTCATCTTATCTGACCTGCCTTCACTGAGGCAATGACGGAAACACGATGACTCACAGCGGGCAGTAGCCCTGCTACCACAGCGCTAACCATCCTCAACGCTCATGGGGAAGGCAAACAGAAAACAAATGTAGGTGCTATTGAGGGCATGGCGGATGCTCTGTTTTTCAGCATGGCAGACAGCAGCCTGCGCATCTATTTTTGGTCTGATAAAGCGTCCCATCTCTCGAGCTGTCCTCTAATGCACGAGCCTTCCTGAATCACGCACCCTCTTCAAAGCCCGGAGAGGGGCCGCGGCAGTCAGCCAGCTGCATTCTCATCAATCACTTGGAATCATTCAAATTACTCACAACCAAAGACCGCACACCTGTGTGTGTGGTATGTCTTTGTGTGTGAAAGGGAGGGAAAAAAGATAGAGAAGGTGCTTCAACCAACTACAGGTGGGGTGCAACCAAACATCAGGAAAGGTCTGTTAGGGAAAAAAATGCAACAGTTAATCAAAATTAAGCTCTTTATTACATTAAAACCGTTATGTTTCAGCCTCATTGTAATACCTTCATCAGGTGTTGGAATAAAATATTCGAATCAAATAAAGTTGTTGCAGTCGAGACAGTGACAGAGAGAGACAGAGTGTGTGTGTGTGTGTGTGAGAGAGAGAGAGATTACAAAATTACAGTATTACAGGGAAAAGTCTTGCCCTGATACAGTGTGTGTTTGTGTATTTGTGTGTGTGTGTGTGTGTGTGTGTGTGTGTGTGTGTGTGTGTGTGTGTGAGACTGATAATGTGCCCCCCTAACCCCACAGTCTGGGTCTGTTATCATGGGACTGGTCCAGTCACAGCCCACAGATGGCTCTCTCTCTGTTCAGGGTGCCGTGCTCTAGAACCCAGCTTTACCTTTGGGATTCCTCCTGCTGAAACAGCTTGTTTGTCCAGCCAAACCCACTTATTCTGCAAACGTGCGCTCTCAGCAAATTAACACAGACACCACTATAAATCTCTACCTGAGAGCCCTCTGCTACAGCCTACCCATTTTTTATGATCCGAGGAAGTTTATATATAGCTGCTGGATATTCTAGGCACTGATTCAGTCTCACCGTTTTAACCATTTCCTCCCTGAAAAGTGTTGTAACTATGGAACCTGTGTAGAAACTATGATTATGAACAAATTTCTTGTTCTTTATAGTTGAGAATAATCTGCATTTAAAATGTGTAATACACTTTAAATTAAAATGTTATTATTATATCCAGTTATACATTGTTTATAATCTATCTCTTTAAAAGGCATAATTCAACAGAAGGGCAGTGCTATTATTACAATTGGAAAAAAGTGTGTCTACTGAAACAGTAAAAATACTGCAGCTCTCCACACAAAGAGTAGTTGTTGTTGGCAGGAGATAATACCTTTGAAGGCCGGGCACTATTTGTCAGCAAATAGAAGCAGTGTAGCAGAAAAGTGGGCGCTTGCAGCCAGAAATGCACCGGCACATTATTATTTCTTGAGTGGAGGAAACCAAGCGAGAGGCAGCTGAGAGAAAAGGTCAGATGAAATATAGTTTGTTGCTAAATGAAGGAAAGGGAGCTATGCCGTTTACAGTAAATGCCATTTATACAGAAACACTGTTATAGTTCACGAATCTGCAGTTACATTTCTAAATCGATGATGAAGTGTCACTTCCACTTCAAACAATGCAAAACGTACATGTTAATTCAATGTATTCCGCAAACCAAAAGATATTACCACAGACTTTTCGTTGTACTTATTTTCACTTTTCGTTTTCCACTGGTCCTCTTGAGAAACCTTCAGTAGCCTACGACGTCAATTACATTGTACCCTGAGGCACAGACATCTCTTTTAGTAGTTAGAGGAGCTGCTATGGAAAGGTCAGTCACAGCCTCAACTCAGGCAAAAAAGCTGCAGCCCAAAAATACTGGGAATATTTACTGAAAACAGCAGCACCCAACTGTATCATTTATGTACCCCCTCCGAGCCCCTGCTGTCCTATTGCTTCTGATCTTCCTGACAGCTTTTAGAACACTGTGTAATCTTTCTCCTGGATTAACTAGTCAGGACTAGTTTAATAAAAGAAAAAGTTATGCTGCAAATAAAGCTAGAGGCACGTTTCCCTCTCGTTATATTAATGACGTGTCTGGTCTTTTTTAAACCCTTACTTTTGGCTATATATTTTTCTTAGTTTTGCTTTTTCTTTATTTACAGTTTGAAATGAAATTATGTAAAATGCCAGACAGAACACCACACCGTTTACTTTGTGGCTATGTAGCATAATGGGAAACACCACTACCCTCCATGCAGCAGACTGGGGCCTGGACAAGAACCTTATACAGCAAGAGTTATTGGGCAGGACTCCTAACATTGGGTGTGACACCTACACCAACAACATCTTCTAACTGCATGCAGTATATCCCAGTTCTGTCTCCTTATTTCTATCTTTATTCTTCTTTCTTTGATGGCCTCATGAATAGACCTAACAAGCAAAATTTAATTCTGAATGTTGATGTCCTAGGGGCAGTGTTGTGCATGAACGTGTTCAATGAAAGGTGTTCATTGAACACATTCCTATTTTTCGTGAACGCTTAACTGAATGAATCAGTTTACAAATTATGAACGTGAACGTGAGTGACGTTCACTCTTGCGAGACTGAACTCTGCTCACGTTTTATGACAGTTTT
>JBBPCZ010000115.1:11701987-11715185 GCA_037974445.1 Brycinus macrolepidotus | reverse complement strand
AATGAACTGAACTTTGAACTAGTTCTTTTTCAGTGTGAACTGGCACAACACTGCCTAGGGGTGAGACATGTTGAGCAGACTGAGTTTTTCCAGTACTGTAGTGTTCTATATATGTCACAAATATACATGGACTTGCCAGTGTCTGGGGTGATAATGATGGCTAGCAATGCTCCCCTCTTCAATATGAATTTGCTCCTGCCACTTCCTCTACAGCCGATTGATGAATGTGAAAGGAGCAAACACCAAAGACCCTTCAACTAGCTATTTACCATCTGCTACTGCAAGCATCTAAAATTCAATAGCTGACATAATTTATAGCCATCAGGGGGCATTGCCATTCAAGAGAGAATTTGATTGAAGGCAAAATTATTACACTATCAGTCAGCTATTGTTTATTTCTGATTTCATGTCAATTCAATGACATGAAAGAAAAGATGAGAAATCAATCATAAACATACTTATTTCCACTTCTTTGGTGTAAATATTTATGCTCCAATCAATCTCCCTACCAAAGTTGAAATCCTTCAGAGTAAACCCAGGTCAGCGAGTGTGTTAACTGCTGTGTCTGTTTGGAGAATGAGGATGGATGGCATGATTGCCAGTGTCTCTTTGAGCCTTGTGCAATCAGGGCCACAGCACTTGTCTAATCTCGAGTAGACTCCTCATGCTCCAGAACAGCCATAAAGACAAGTTTTACAAAATGGCCTTCCATGATGAACTCTTCAAGTGAAGCTTCAGTGATTAGCTCATACAGTTTGACATTTACACGGCAATAGGAGCGCTCACTCCCTCCCCTCCGTCAGAAAACACTAGAGTGAGCACACAGCCTTGTAACTCTGGCCCTTGCTATCCTTCACTCCTCGGGAAATGTATTCGTCTCCTCCAGCCCCAAGACCCCAAGACTGATTGCCATCCAGCACTTTGTGTTTTTTCACTCACTTAGAACAATGCCGCTCTGATGAACAGATCACATCAAGCTGTGCACATCTGTCACTCGGGGAGTGATGGAGTGGATGGGCTGACACAAACATGTATCAAAGAGAGATAAAGTGAAGAGCAGAGAGTGGGGAAACATCCGATTCCGTTTCGTCACTGGAAACAGCGGCGGGCCCCAAATTAGCTCCACACCTGAAAGCCGTTTTGTAACTCCATACCTTCAGGTCGATAGATGGAGAGTGGCCAACAGACATTCCAATTCTGGTCATGCAGTGGAAGGGGGATGCCACGGGAGAGTCCTGAGTGCATACAGATATCACATTACCTACATGCCCCTGCTACACGGACCTCTGGGGACTGAGCATTGATCATAGCTGTTACGTGCAGTTTTCTGACTTGCAAAGAGAAACTCTGCCATTTTTAGCAGTACTGGGGACCCTGCATAAATGCATATCTTATACAATGTTAATTGTGCCACATCCTATATTTTTCTTGTATTTTATTTTTTACCTGAATTATAAGGTTTTGTGTGCTTATCATTCAGTTTTTCATGTCTTTTTTCCAACCCCCCCCACTTTTACCGCTTAATATTAATCAGGCCTGTGCCTTTCTGGCTGATGTATGTAATCATTTCTGTTCTGAATAGTTATTGTGTGTTGTGCAGATGAAAGGGTACGTCGCACTGAAAACTTCAGTGTGAATGGGTAAGGCTAAACTGTAGTAGGTTGAATAAGCAGATATATGTAAATATGTTGGATCTCATGTCATTGCTAAACCATTGACTTTAAACCGTTTTTGAAACTTTGTTTCTGTGTTTGGATTGCAAGGGGTTGTGAACGGTGTGTTCTGAAACTTTAAAAGCATTTATATATGACACAAAACAAAAAAGCGAGGAAAATTCGATTTTTTTCATTACACAGGCCTTTTAAGCCTTCATCCATGGGCATAATTTCGCATGACTGATGAAATATCTAAGCTGCAAGACTGTGTGCCAGGGTCACACTAAGATTTTAATAGATTACTGTAATTATGCTCGATTCAAGTGAATTAACGTGGGAAATGAATCATGGCAACAAACGTGTATTCCATTGGCTTTTGATAAAAGCCAAACATCAGCGTTAGTGATTGCGCCCTGTGTTGAGGGAGCATGTGGTATCGCAGTAATGAGCCTGTCTGGTGGCATTCTGCTAAATGCAGCTCTGTCTGTCGCATATGCAGCTACGAATGCGACCGGGCGATTTTCAAAGCAACCTGACGCGTGGTACATGAAAACAGAGGCGATAAAGCCCCCGCCAGTATCTGGCCTCGCACAGCGTTCCGTGTGAATGGGCTCTGTTCTCCTAATCTGCTTTCCAGATGCAAGGCTTAGAGCGGCCGTATCAGGACATCAGACTCCCTGACAAAGCCGCCTGCCGCCAGCCACGGCCAAGACGGCTTGCAGCGGCCGTTGCTGGGAAAGCACCCAGCTGGTTAAGGCCTGTTTCTCAGGCAAAGCATGACAGGCAATCAGACCGCCCTTCATTATGAGTACTACAGCACACGTTGGTCAGGGCCCCACAGATGTCAAACAGGATTACAATGTAACTGAGGCCAGCTTGAGCCAATAGCGTTTAATGACCTGAAACAGCCAGTTGCAGTGCAGCTAGGGTGACCAGCCGCCCCGCTTTTGACCAGACAGTCCTGAAAATTAAATATTCATCCTACTGCCTGCATAATCCAAACAAAGTTTTTCAAAGATCATGGGGAGAAACTTAAAATATTAATTTCAGGGTCGATTTCCCAGACAAGGATTAAGCCCAGCATCTGAAAAAAGATTCACCCCTTAAATATGCAATAGTCCAAACCTAGGCCTTATCCCTGACTGGAAACTGACCCAAAGTAAAATATTGGATATGTAAAATACTGTACATGGCATATAAAAATAAACATGATATAACAATTCTAAAAAAACCCTAGTTTCCTTTTAAAAATGCCAGAAAACATGATTCTGAGTGGTGCAACTGTCTAAGCATTGGCCTTATCATTGTGAGATTGAAAGTTCTATCCAAGTGAACATAACTGGTGTTAATCTTTTTGAGTGAGAAGAATGTCCTTCCTTCCACCTCATCACCTGTGATGCCGTTCGCCACAAGTGTCTGTTAGCTGATCTGAATTGGCATTTTGTCTTCTCCTCCAAGCATGTTGAGCTGTCAAATGGCATTACCTTAGCGACATTTCAAAAAAATGTGATGGTTTCACATTTGTTGGGGGAAGTGTATGCTGACCTTCAGCTTTCAAGTGTTGGTAGTATCATGTGAAAGGGGAAGACCTACCAAGTGGGTGGGACATATCTAAATCAGGAACTACATGAATGACAAGGAAACTCCCAAAAAAATAGGGGGGACATAATTTTTTTAAAGCTTCTGACTGAGAACTGACTGGTTTCTTTTGAAAGATGCACTGGTCAATATATATTCCCAGCACAGCATATAATTTGATTATCTTAGTGAGAATGAGCCTAATTGTTGTTCCTCATCAGGTTCACCTTCAAGCATGAGTGTATAGTTAGTATAACAGTATAAGTATGCGCAGAATTTTTTTTACCAAAATGTTCCGAAAGAGATCACAGAAAAAGAAAAAGCTACATTTTTGATTAAAAAAATTATAGGCTAACAACAAAGTATCAAAATGCAAATAGTTTTAATGGTAATGAAGAAATTTGTTACTGGCCTGTTCCTACTTTCGTGTTTGACAACAGAAAAATATCAAAGCAATCTGTAATCACTGTTCATGTGTATCAAGAGGGAAAACCCCCTCTTAAGAGCTTCTCCACTACATGTTAGAGACCACTTGAAACCTGCTTGACATGAAAAATACAACAAAACAACAGAAGCAGAAAGGAAAGACCCCACTGACATGCTGACACCATCTGTAACCACAGATTTTGAAATAATAAAAAAATTCAATGCCAGAGTTAAAGTACACATTGTAAATCAAAAATATCAAAGTGCACTAATACTGGACCATGAGCTTAATTTCTCCTCACACACAAAAAAATCATGTGATTAAGGCAAAAAACATGGCAAAAAAGGTCCATTTAAAATCAAAGTTGTTTTTTATAACCTTCTAACATCATGTTTTACCGGGGTTCTTTCCACATGCAGCTTCCTTTCCACAGGTCAACCAAGTTTAGAGATGGCTTGATACCAGTTTTTTATTTTATGGTACCATTATGATATATACAAATTATTTCACTATTAAGCTTTGTTTTTAACTGAAGCACATCATATCAAGATGACCATCTAAAAGTAGGCCGTTATACTCGCCGTTAGACTACTCAAACACTCTCCTGCCCCACAGGAGGAAATGCACAGCTAACAACATGACAACACACAATGAGAGTGTGAGTTATTTCAGATTAGGTGTGTTAAAGGATTGGGTCAGATTACGCCTTTATTTACCTCTGATATGTGATACACCATTTTCTGCTGATATTGGCTTGATACAGATATCTGATATCAGATCAATATCATCTCTGACCTAGATCAATGCTCAGATTCCCATCCACATATTTTCAAATACACTCCCAGTCATAGAGAGGCTTTTAAATGTTTCCCTCACTGTTTCAGTCTGACTTTTGCGTGAGTTTTACTAAACAGATGGCGGGAGGAAGAGATTACAGAGATTATGCAGATATATTGCAAAATACTGGAAAATTATGATTAACAAGAATTCCACCCTATTATGATTCTGGTGAGATTTCAGCTAGTCTCAGCAAATTCCACCAGCAATAATACTGCACATTGTGTGAGCTTTTTAAAGCTTGTAAACACAAATTTGTTACTATAATTTAGACCCGAAGGGTCTGTGACAGTATTTTGTTAAGTTAAAACAGACAATAAATGTAATGGCATCTTTTTGCTTAATGTTTTTCTTAAATAATTGACGTCACCATCACAGTTTATCAAATATTATTGGACACCCAGCTTGCAGTTCAGTCTTTCAGATGGGCATTAGCTGCACATTTATAGGCAAATTTGAGATGCTTCATTTGGACATATGGAAGCGTTATTGTGTGGTGTGTCATCATTTTTAAGTAATCAGAAATTTCCTGTTCATTCAAAAGAGATTTCTACTGAATCATAGCTGCTAGTTGAGAACAGAGCTTGACGGCAGTTAGTTGCTGTAGAAAGCTCTGGTGTTCTCTGTCTGAGCTGATGAGTTTTTAAAGTGTCCACTTTAATCGCATAAATCTGACTGTGTGGTTGTAATTCAAAGCTTGGCCTGAATTTGATATATTACGAAACAACTCTGTCAGCCCACTTTACTTGGAAACTGTCCCCTTTACAGATGATAATGTTTCTAGCACACAGTCATTGTTGAAAAACAGACTCGTACAGGCATTTGGATTTTGCTGTAGATCATTTAAAAAGTATAAAATTGAAGACCTAAGAGTTGAGTATTTTTAAACGTTTTTGCTTCTCATGTGAATTAGAATCTTTCTTTCAGCCTGCCACTCAGTTATGAAAAGGTAAATTAAAAATGTTATGCAGTACACTTTACTTGATTCAAATCTATACATCATTTTCACATGAATACAGTATATTACATTAACCCTTCAATGCGGAAATGTACACATTGGAATTAAGTAAATCTTGTTGTATAACAAAGGAAATAATGTTGTAATTACTGTATATGAAAACATGTTTTTCACATGATTTTGTAATTGTACCTGCCCTTTACATTGTGTGAACGTTTCATGATGCATGGACCATCAAAATGGTCTAAAATGAATTATCTTGTTGCATTAAAGGGCTGATTATGGAACAATGGAACATTTAAAGGGCACATTTCTCAATATTTTTAATGAGTTAAATAAGACTTTAAATAAGAGTTTGATATAGTATGTGAACATTGCTAAAGTTTCAAAACATTCCCACCCAAGATTATATATGGAAACTGAGCTTAAAAAATAATTGTAAGAAGCTTGTTTTGAATTTACTGTATGTGGTGTCATGAATAGCAACACATTTCCACATATGTTCTTCAGCCTGCAGCAGTTTGGCCCCTTCCACTCAGACTGAAGTTGTGAAGTGTTTCAGCCCAGACTGCTTTTTGAATGAGGTGCAATGTAGGGCAATCAATTAGAACAGTGATCATTTACATATATCAGCCTCAGAGGCACAGAGACAAAACAGCCTGTTTAATTCAAAGGGGTAATGAAGGGTTGAAAATGATCAAAATCAATTAGAATTACCACACAGAAACCTTATCAGTGGACTTCAGGGAAAAATAAAATACAAGAAAAATGCAGGATATGCCATTTTAATGTTCTATAAAGTACAGAACACTGTTCATTCACATGTCAGCCTTGAAGGCACAGTAACGAAACATTTCAGTGACATTATACAGTATGTAATATATAACTTTAAGTTTATTTAATGAAATAATTGTGCGACTGTGTTTACTTTATTTGGAAATTATGGCCACACTTAAATCAAGTAGATTAAATACATCACTTCTTTCAGGGAAAGGCAGAGGGAAAAGCAACCAAATCTTCAGCTGCTGGACTTTCTGTTAAGTGCTTTTTTAAGAAGATGCAATAATTCTCCTAAAGCGAATTAAGGACACACACATCAGCCAAACCAGACAGCAGACCACAGTGCAGGCCTACACAGCAGGACCCGTAACAGCCAGGCATTAGGGAGTGTGTGACTGTAGTTGTGCGAGACAGAGGGAGTGCTGATGTTAACACAGCAGTCTGCCTTCCTGCCACTCAGGGCTGATGCTGAGGGTAATTCACACGTAACTCCAGGATTGGGTAACAGTAGGTTTAGGTAACACATACAGGAACACGTGTGTGCTCACATGCGGCACAAACTCGACTGCACACACATTCACAGATGTGTAGGAGGGTACAAAGTCCTGGCGAATGCCCCATTACTCTTCCCTGCCAATCAAAGGGTGCCTAAGAGCAACTGTCAGCGAAAACATCTGTCATAAATTAAAGCTTGCCAACTACAGTGATACAAAAGAGAAGTGGTGTGAAGCGAGTGATAATGAAAAAAGGGCTGAACATGACTTTAGCAGCACACCTGACCCAAAAATCACTGCAGTCCGACACATTTGCCTTTTCAAACCACTAAAAAATGATGGGCATATCTGACGGAACTTTTAATATCAGTTAATGTAAAAGCATTTTTGGAGCATTTCTATTGGTCCGTTCATAATGAAAGTTCTTAACACAATGTAAACAGCTGAATGATGGAAGAAAATAGGGATGCTTTTCTGTGGACAATGATATTAACAACTGCATTCATAAAAGAATACTGTGACATTAAAGACATGGTCATGGTCTGCATTACTTACCAAAATAATGACCTTTTGTTGGTTTACATGTATACCCTAGTTCAAAACTCTGACAGACACAGCAGATGTTCATAGAGCACAGGAGAAAACATTATGATTGGTCAGATGGGTAATTTGCATAGTGCTGCGTTCTGCGATATAGTGTGCAGCTGTAACAAGAGTCTTTGTCAACTGAAAATCACAGCAAAATATGCAATAGACATGTCTGCATGTTGTCAGAAAGATGCTAAACTGCTGTATCATGAACACTATTTGGGCCCCTTAAGGTTGAAATTGTAAGTTATTATAAAGTTGGTTGAAACACATTTGCAGCTAAATGTGAAAGCTAGTTTTTAAGGGAAAATATGACTATGTAGCTAATATGTACTATCAAGCTGTAGGTTCGGTGTCCAAAACGACACATTCTATTTAGAGAAACGCTTCTTAGATTTGTTCTTCATTTGGGCTAGTTTTTTAAGTGAACACACGTCTTTGTGCAGTTTGCAGTGTGTATATTGGGGAGGTAGATCAGGTTTTAAAATCAGTTTGGCTGAGAAATGCTCAAAGCTATGGTAAAATACAGCATATACCCTCAATAAAGAACCCTTTCATGTTCTTTACACCGAGTGCCAGAAACGTATGAAATACATTTGTGAACCCACTGAACTGTTAAAACTAAAACGAAACCAGAAGTGACTGTGATCTGCCAGTTTTCATAAGATTTGAGGAATGAAGGCGACATGTGCTTCTGCCACACCACCTGACTGAGCAACAGCAAACTTCACATCTAACCAATCAGAAAAAAACTCCCAAGTCACCCCGTGGGGCCGCCTCAGCTTCATTTCCTTTCTAGCTCTTCTGCTGTATATTTCTATGAGCACCGTAGATCTAGGACACCAAGAGTGGGAGGTGTCCTGGGAGAAAGAATGGGCTTTTCTAAGGCTAGGTAATCAGGCTATATCCAGTGCAGCAGCAAGAAAGACCAACAGCAGGCTCTTTGTGTTTCTCCTCCTTCACCAGTAGACGTGAAGCAGAAGCAGACGTGTAACAGCTTTTGTAAAGCAACAGCCTAGTTCTTTTCAGACTTTGCAGCTTCACACTCAGAACATGCGTGTCAAATACAACATATGTGCTATAATAAATTAAGGTTCCTGGAAGGTCCTTGGCTTGGACGGATGGTTCTAGGAAAAAGAAATGTAGAACCTTTATATTATGTGGAAGACCTCTGAAATTTAAAAAGGTTCTTCATATCTGTGCATTACCTTTGCATATAAAGGTCCTGTAGAAAAACAATGATCAAAATACATGGTGTTGCATTGTGTGTGAGTGTGTGGACCTGTGAGGATGTGTGTGCCTGTGTGTGTAAAACAGACAGACAGATGAGACAGACAGAGATCCAGAGGTGTGTGTGAGAGTATTAGTGTGAGTCAAGCATTTTTTAGACTGTCTCTGGCCTTTCTGCCCTGCAGCAGATGTGAGCTAAATGGCCTCACAGGACAAAGCAGCCAGCACTTAAATTTAAGCCCTATCCACTTCTCCATCACTGTACATTCTCTGTTATTGCTTACACAGCCTAGAGGATGTGCTTGTTTTCAATTTAAAATCAACAGAACATGTCATTTTGGAGGAGCTATATTAATGCTACATTGCAATTCTAAGGCACATTATAATACTGTCATCCTAAAATGACATCCTAAAATCCTTATTGCTTACATGTACACTCACATGCATATTCTCAAACACATCTATAGCACTGTAGTTCACTTTTGAAATGTATTATAAAATGTTTTAGTATAGTGGTGAAAACTAAATGAAATAGTTAGAATAAATGATTGGAGATAACCCGTTCAGATGCTTCCAGACATGCATATTGCTTGCTACAAGCAATTAACATCCTACTATAATCTGCAACATGTATGAAAATGCCAAGCGGGCCCAGCTGACCTCGATTTTCAATCTAGATAGCAAGAGGAAAAGATTTTAGTGACTTTGAAATAAGGTTCATTATTGGGGCTCAGATGGCTGGAGCTTCAGTCACTGCTCAGCTGGCTTGTGTTCCAATATGAACATTAACTAAAGTGACTTCAGCATTCAGATCTGTGAGAAAGACATCAGTAAATAGAGTTTGAAATTGTGGTCGACAGCGCACATTCTGTGACCGCAGTGCTCTTGCAGTAGAGTGATATGTGAGGAAAAACAGAAGAGCGACTGTTTCTCTGGAGACTGAGAATGTCAGTATATGATGAGATCAGACTGTGTCAGAAAGAACAGCCCATCCACAGCTTCACAGAGAATATTATAGAGGGATGTAGTTCATAAACCCTTCATCACACACAATACACAGACGAATGACAATTTGAGAGTCCACTTCTGTAAAAACCACAGAGACTGGTATACAGAGTTGTGAAAAAGAGTGATATTGTCAAATTTTCAGTGCTTTATCCTGAAGCCTGTTATTGTAGTATCTTTTTTCCTTCTCTTTATGTTGCTGATTTGTAAATGACTTTGAATTTGGATGAATCTATATAAGAATCAATAGATAATTTTTTTATATTATTATTTTGATTATGATTGTTATTAGGTGAGCCCTTCTTCACCATATTCTTGACAAGTGGGCGGGTGCGTGTGACGTTCGCCAAGAGAACAGTACAGGCCTGAATCGTGGATGTCTATAGTGAGGGGGTCCGGTAGGAAGCATTTTGCTGGTATGAGTTGGCCCCTGGTGGGAGTCGTCACTTTACTGATGACGCTGCTCCATCCAAGGGCACAAGGGGCGACTGAATGGTTTGATGAGTCTGAGAATGACATAAGTCATTTGCTATAGTCTTCACAGTCAGCAGGTCTCAACCTAACACCTATGGGAGCACCAATGGGAGATTTGGGACAGAAGTGTTAAATAATGCTCTCCACCTCTACCATCATAATACCAAGTGAGGGAATATCTTTTGGAAAAATGGTTTTCTGTCTCTCCAGTACAGTTCCAGAAACTACATCAAGGTGCAGTGAAGCTGTTCTGGTGGTCTCTCTGGACTCTTTGGACACTGTGGAGTTGAAAAGAAGTGTATTCACTATACAGAGCCATGTTTACATTGCTTATTCCCTATTATTCCCATAGCTCACTTTGGCTTTATGACACACTTCAGAACTGAATATTTAAAAGCTGCAGGAGGTAGGATAAAATTTCATAAAATTAGTTGACTTTTCTAAAGGACGTCTGAAGGATCTTTTCAAAACTGCTGTTATTTGTCCAGAACACACTTTTAATGTTGATTTGTGGTGCTATAAATATCACTATTCATACTGTTCTACAACTTCAACTTCTGTCTGTTCCAAAGTATCTCTGTAACCCCCATGATCAGCTAATGGGGTGAGAAAAGAGCTCATAAAGGGCGAGGGCCCAGGAAAAGGAGAAATGAGAACATATCCAAATTTAAAAATAACACATTTATCACAAGAAGGGCCCAACTAATATGAACATTTTGGGGCTGATACCAATATTGTTTTAAGGGGCTAAACAATTACAAGCGAAGATAATAAAATAATGTAAATAAACTCCAGTAGTTTTATTTGAGCTGTGATTTACTGACTAATATTATTAAATGTGAAGTTTGACTGTGAGTTTATTTATCTAATGCAAAAATATTCTCCATATGTACAGATCTTCGTAGTTCGTAGTCTTTACCATCGCTTTCTTTTGTATGGACAGTCTATTTATATGGGCAAATTTTATCTTATTTTATGTTACATTATTTTATTTCTGTTGTTAGGTGTATTTAATTGTGTATTTAATTATGATAAAGCGACTGGACCCCCAAATTTTCTTTGGGATCAATAAACTATTTGACTGTCTATCTGTCTGTCTGTCTGTCTATGTATTCTCACATTTTTTAATCTCAAAAAAAAACTGTACAAACTCTCAAGCCATGAACAATATAAATAGTGAGCTACATCATAATCTTGGCTTTTCTGGTAGATGCTAAGAGCAATTTTTATTATTGTAAGACTAAAAACACTCTTTCAGGGCAAAACTGCTGTAAGCTAAATAGGTGGATGTTTGTAATTGCCTTAGTTTTTTTGACATCACAAAAGCAATTAATCCAAATGACCTGTGTTTTTTGTTACTTAGTTTTTGTATATGGACCACACAGACTGAGGAGTTAATTATACATTTTGAAAACAGTGTTTACATACTGCCGTGCATCCATGCTACAACTTTTATTTTAAAAGAGCAGACAAAGCTGTCTGCGATATGGGTTAAACTTAGTATTGTGTTCATAATGACGGTTCAGTGTGTAATTCAGCATTTGGTGATTCTAAACATAGACGTAAATGATTTTCTTCATGTCAGAGCTGTCTGTTTATAAGAATGTGAATTACTGATCCATTAGCAGCAAGATTTTGATAAATTAACAGGATGCCAGTGTATTGATCAAACCCTAGATACAAAGGTATAACCTTGTCCTGAGTGTTTGCTACACTTTTTTTATGCGTCCTTGGGCGCTTGAAAAGCCCTCCCGTTTTGAGACACAGCACAACAACAAATTGAGCGTTTATGATGAAGTCATTAAAACGCCCTCGTGGGCATTCCTTTCATCAGGTCATGTCCGGAAGGTTTTATTGGGCTCTTGTGTGGAGCTTTTTTTGGTTGGTTTGTTGTCTCTCAGTATCCTGCCTTTGGAAAGTTGTGTGCTGCCTCATAAATATATAAACCATCTGCAACCAAAGGCAGCAAGCTTGCAAAAAGCTTGCTCATCTGTCATGGCAATTTGCAGGAAGGATATAACAAACACCTTCAAACCCTCCTCCAACAGACATTCAAAGAATAATGCCATGCCCCCTTACTGAGTTTTATTTTCTACAGCACACCTGCTCGGCAGCTTGCCACCACGCACGCCATCGAGCTTTAATAGCCCAGCATGCCTCTGTCTCATATCCAATGAGATCAGGACAGAGCTAGCCAACAGGGCAGTGCGGCTGACACAGCTTTGATGATAACTGAGCTAACCATGAGGAAGGCAGGCCCAGAGTGGCCACCCCCTGTTGTAAGATAGAGGACACTCCTTGAAATACGTCGTGGGCACATTTCCAGGTGGACTCATTCACATGGTATAATGAGAAAAACCCTTTCCACTTCTAAAAACACAGTGAGCCACCGTTTATGGTCAGAAGTAGAGAAGATATTTTACCATGTCTTGAATTTTATGAAACATTTTTCTTATTTTGCTGGAAAAAACTATCCATAACCAGGCCTGTTATAAACTTAAAATTCATGCAGATTTAAGAATGCAAACACTAATAGTCAATTTCATAAATAGCAATACTTTCATAAAGCAGTAAGCCTTGGGAGGTATTGCATCATGGGTAATGCAGAGTGAAATTCCTAAACCCCCTTTTCCTATAATAAAACACTGTAACGTACAGCCTCAAGTGGCAGTTTGCTTTTATAACATAGCAGACAACATAAAACATGATTGAATCAGTGACTCTTTTAGGAAGTTTTATCTGGGGTGGTAAAAGAGGTGTCATGAGGTTCCCTTTGGGGAGGACACCGGTTATTGCCCCCAGACAAATTGAAATTTCAGACCTCATTTCCTGCATTCTGGTGATGTGAATCACATAATGAGTCAGTATAAACTTTTATTTTTTACTTTTTAACACTTAACCTAATCCCATTTATTTCTAAAATAAGCTTAAGCAACTATCAGAGATAATATTTATATATTTTTCAGATATGCAATACTCATAAAGACTAGGGCATTAACAGAAAAGCTGATTTGTCGACGCGTCGACGTCGGAGGCACAAGTCGACGACCCCTGAGAGAAGTCGACAAGTTGTGGGTTTTTTCCCCTCTCTGTGTGCGCTTGTGTACTCAGTGCAGTCTCTGCCTCTGATTGGCTTACGCTGACACGTGTTCCTTGACTTAACCAATTATTA
>JBBPCZ010000115.1:11690685-11701887 GCA_037974445.1 Brycinus macrolepidotus | reverse complement strand
AAGGTATTAGCCTTTGTTTTGTTTAGTTTAATTGTCATGTTGACTGTTAATGTTACAGAGAACTTTAATAAAAGTTGTTCATTGTTGGACACCTGGGTTCCTCCGCTGCGTCTGTGTGATGACGTCATCAAACGACTCGACTTTGACTTTATTGATGATTTTTTTTTTTTTTACAGATAGATAGGTAGCTTTTTATTGTCAGTAATACTAGTTTATAACTAGTCTGAGCCTGCCTGAAGGGCTGCCAGGGATTTAGAAATAGTTCAAACCCTGAATCTAGAGCTAGGCTAGCAGGCTGTGAGCTGTAGCTAAGCTATGAGCTGACTAAGAACAGCCATAAATTGCTGTTGTAGATTTTGTCATTTCTATTAAGACAAACTCTCACGCACTGAGTGTGAGACACATTCAGCTATACACATTCACCCTTATTTCACGCCATCAGAGGAACAATAAATGAATGAAATCACCCTGTCGCTTTATTCAGGGGCAAAGTGAAATCTAAATTAATAAAGAAGCATACACCAACTATGGAGAAATATCATGAACTTTCAACAGCATTTTTCATATGAACTGCCTAGAAATAAAGTGGCAGCTGGAGTGGCAAGGCCTTTTTTGGGGGCGGCAGCTGCAGTAAATAATATTATTATTTCTAATAATTAGTAGATTTTTAGAAATGTACATTAAATGTAAGTTCCTTATTATATCTTTATTACTTTTGCATCTTTTTCGGTTTATTGAAAAGCAACAAAATATGTTTTAGTTTAAATCTTCTATTTATCTTTACTTACTACTTTATCTTTACCTCCAGCATGGTAGTATCTTATTCTACATTTGATATATGTGAATGCAAAGAGAGCTTAGATGGCTGTTACATTTGTCTCCCTGAAGCACATGATGGATTGCTGATAGAGAGGGATAACAGAAAGTTAGCCTTGTTGGCCTGTGGTTATACACGAAGAACAAGTTCCAGACAGGCAGGAATCATCAATCTCCTTCCAGCCAGAAGTAAAACACAGGAATAGGCAGATCATTTGGTGTTAGTGTAGCCTGAGCTTGGCCTTGCTTTTCTCTCACAGGGCAAGTAGGAAAGGACAGCTGGGGGGAAACAAGAACAGAACATGGAGTTGGCTTTAATGGGAGCCCATTTTCTAGAACAGTTTTGTCTGAATCTTCAAGCCTTTTCTTTTACTTCCCATAATTTATCTGACAAACTCTGCGGAGCAATCCAAATGACAGTGTAAGTGGCAGAGAGTTATAGGTTATATCCAGAATGGTTACAAATGGGTATATCTGAATACATCTGTCTAATAACTCTCGTTCCCAGTATTTTTTACATAACCTCTGCATGGCCGAGGCTCTAAAATTAACCATTGGTTTCCTCTGGTTAATCTGAATACATCTCTCATGAAACTTTCATTTCTCAATCAACAAGTTCACCATTAATTATTAATTATTACTAAATGCCCCAAAGTCGTTCTTTAAAAAAGCTCATAATTGTTATTACTTTTTGTGTTATTGTTTTGTTATTTGATTATGTGAAGAAGATTGGTCTGCCCTTTGAGTCTTTGTTCTGTCCATGTTTTTCCTCGTGCTCTTAGGGATTTAATTTACCACTATTGAGTCTGGTTTGCTCACTTGGACCTGGTTTTCCGTATAGCTGCTTTGTAACAGTGCCTGTTGGAAAAAGCGCTATGCAAATAAATTTGACTTGACTTGTCATTTTCATCCACTCTTTACTTTTGCTGTACTAATAAATTATTGAATGTATTAAATCGAGACACCGCTATATCATGTTGGTAATAATGTAGTTGCGTTGTTACATCTCTAATTTTTATTAAAGACTGCATGCTGTACTTTCTTTTTGTAACTTTTTTGCTCATCCAGACCCAGCTTTTGACCTTCTAATTAACTCCTGTATCTGTGCTAAACTCTGCACAACAAGCCGATCAGTCCAGGGTCAACCCATTTCAGCATAACTGACCTGCTTCACAATGTCAATTAAGCACACGTTATCATGCTCATTAAAAACGCATGGTAAGAGCAAAACAAGTAATTTCCTTTTGTCATAGCCTTTTCTTTTTAAACGTGACTGGTTCTGGGTGTTCTCAAGCTAGAATAATGTGGAATCCTATTCCAGTTAATTAAGTGTTCAACCAGCAGGAAAATATCCCTCCCAAGCTATTTCTGCTTTTGACAGAGGCAGTCCCTGTCTGTGAAGAACCAGAGAGTACAGGATGATCTGACACTATCATAGACACTTCAGCTGCACCTTTGTCTGTGAATGTATATCGTCGTGCTTTTAATATTTAAAGACAAAACACAAGAAATCAACTTTGACCTTGCAGCTTCTATGAGCATTCAACTGTGGTGCACTGAAACTGACAAGCTTTTGGACATGAGTTCCTCATAAATCCTTAATGAATAGGTTTCGTGTTTGTTTCAGGTGGATATACAGAACATTACCCCCATCCCATTTGACCTGTGCACTGCACCCTTATCCCACTCCTGTTCACATCTTAATAGTAGAAGGCATGGTTAAGATGAATACCTGTGATATACGTTAAAGTGGAGTAAAATGCATCAGGGTTGCCACTGTCTAATGGTGTATTTGCACTGGCACAAGGAACTGCGCCACACTGCAAACAAATGTTTTTCCACTACAAATAAAGCTTTCAATTGGTCGAAATGTTGTCATCACAACATTGGAAAGAGGCCATTGCTTTTTTACTGTCCACGCAACAAAAAAAACAATAAAGATACAAACCAACACCTGGCAAGTTGACAAAGTACAAGCACTTCTATCTGTTTGGGCTGAAGATAAATTTCAGTGGAAGTATTCTATGACGCTAACAAATTTAATGCTATGAGAAATGCGAAGTTGTACTAGGACATCACTAACAAGTTAGCTGGGTTAGTATTCATTGCATGGCTAAGCAATGCTGAGAAAAAATTATAAAAAATAAAAGACCACAATAACCAAAGTGGCTCTGACAGGATTTTTTTCTGCTGGTATGACTCCATGGATGCTGTTTTGGTCCAATGACATACCATAAACTGTGGATTGCACTGAATTGCACTGCCAACGCATCAGAAACACCGTTACCAGGGTGAGGTACACTGGAAAATCAAAGCGTGTTACAACTTCCGTGCCATCACAGTACTGTTTAGGTACAGCACAGTTCCTATATACCCATGGAAAAGTGCTTTAAGTGCTGGCCCTATACCCACTGATGGCACTGCCTTCAGGGTGGTTGGGGAGTAGGAATGGCTGACTATCTCCTCCCATCACTCCAGGCATCTGTTGGGTGACATAACAAGATGGACAGTTAGTGTTCTCCTCCAAGCATATTGAGCTGTCCAGTGGTGTTGCATCAGCAGCAATATGAAAAGACGTGGTGGTGCTTCATGTGAATCTCATTTTTCACTCTCCTAGCGTAGTAGCATCATATGATAAGGGGAGTCCAAGCTAGTGGATGGAATTAGCCATTACTGAATTTGGGGAGAAAATAAGCTATAATTGATTATAATCAGTTAAATTGTTTTTTGCCCTTAATTAAATTCCTGTGCAATAAAAAAGTAAAGTTAAAAATGTGAATAAATAATCTGTATGAACAAAATAATCAAATTAGATTTAATTGAATTGTGGTGATATTTGATATTTCAAGAAGAATTGAATTGTTTCATTAAAAAATTGAATTGAATCATTGGTGTTAGTGATTTGTACCGTGCTGTAATCCTGTGATTTGTTCAGTTCTTGAAGTCAGCTTCTTGCATAAATAATCTCATTCATAATTTTTGCAATGACAGACTAAAATACCATTGTACTCATTCTACTTGAGAGCCAAGGAATCAATTCAGCCCATTCCATCCCTGTTGTTTAGGCTTCTGATTGTTTTGCAATCCCTTTGTGCATTGTGAAAATTGAATGTTGTCTCTTCTGTTCAGGGGATTCAAAGTAATTTGAGCTGCAGATGAAGACAAAGGGCAGCCAAAGCCATACGAAACCTCTTTACTATCAACTACCGTCACTCCTTCTGAACAATACTCTAAGACTGTACTCCAGGATGTGCTACCAATTGCTTTACTTCTCTTAGTGTAAGCTCTTGGTGAGGTCTCTAGAGATGTAATTTGTTGCCTGAAAGAGCTCTGCACATGTGCATGCACCTCTCCTCTTTTCCAGTGGTGTGCTTTTCCTCAGAGACCAGAAAGATTCATGGTAGGACAATCCAAGTGACGTAAAAACCAAAGAATTCTGTCGCCTCCAAAAAGACCCAGAGGAGAAGATCAAGACATTGATTAATTGGAGACCAGAAGACTTTGAAAGCAGTCGGTCTATGTAAAGGTAAATTGGGCTTTCTAACTAATGAAACAAATGGGCCTTACTGGTGGAGCATAAGGGGATCAGCATCAAGAGAGTGTGCAGGTCGTTCACAAGGACCAAAAGTCCACTTCAGAGAGTTTCAGACAACAAAAACTATTCATCCACAAACAGAGGACCTCACCTTCCGCCCAATCATTACACAGTGAGTATAAAAAAGAATTGACCTTCAGAATATTGACATTTTGTTGCTTTGCAACCTGAAATGAAGAATCACACAAAAATAACAGTTTTCCATCTGTATTTACTCAATGCAACTTGGATAACATCCAAGTGAAGGATATAATATCAACAGTTTTAAAATAAATAAACAAACAAACAGACAAACAGAATCACTGAAATGGGTAAAGAATCACTCCCCTCCTAAAACAGCACTTGAAAACTCAGTCAGGTGTTACTAATCACGTTCTCCATTGCACAACAAGATAATTGGCTTCCACCTTTGATCAATTATAATTGCTTTGATCAGCATAAAAACAGCTATTCCTGGAGCATTCTAGTGCTTAGTAGTGCAACTGAAATTAAATAATAAACTATAGGTGGCAAGGCACTGTCATAAGATCTCAGGGTCTCAGGGATAAAGTTATGGACAGGCAAAAGTTAGGAGATGAATACAAAAAAAATCAAAAGATTTATCAATCCCTAGTAGCACAGTAAAGTCTATAATTCAGAAATGGAAGGTGTTGGGTAGTACTAGGACCCTCCCTCAGGTCGTCCCTCCAAACTGGATAAAAGAACGAGGAGGAAACTGATCAGAGAGGCTACCAAGAAGCCTGCAACTTTGAAGCAGTTACAGGAATTAATAGCAAAGAGTGGTCATGTGCATGTGACCACAATATCGCAAGTGCTCCACAAATGTGGCTTGTATAGGAAGGTTACAAGAAAAAGCCGCTCCTCAAGAAAGGCCACATTAAGTCTCAATTGAACTTTGCCAGAACGCACCTTGAAGATTCTGAGGCCAAATGGAAAAAGGTGTTATGGTCAGATGGGACCAAAATATTTGGCCTCAACACCGAACAGTACATCTGGCGGAAAGCCAATACAGCTCACCCTCCAAAGAACACCATACCAACTGTAAAGTATGGTGGTGAGAGCATCCTGTTATTGGGGTGTTTCTCTGCAGCAGGGACTGGGGCACTTGTCAGGATAGAAAGAAACTATGGGGCAAAATACAGGTATATTTTTGAGGAAAACATGCTATCCTCTAGCAGAAAGTTATCAATGTGAAGAAGGTTCACCTTCCAACATGACAAAGACTAAAAGCACACAGCAAAACTGACCACACAGGCACTGAAGGAGAAAAAAGGTGAATGGTGGGTAGTCTAGTCAGATCCCAGATTTAAACCCTATTGAAAATCTGTGGAATTACTTGAAGATTGCAGTCCACCAACGGTCAGCATCCAATTTAACTGAGCTTGAACATTTCTGTAAAGAAGACTGGGCATATATTACCCCGTCTAGATGTGCAAAGTTGGTAGAGAAGTATCCCAGCAGACTTCAGGCAGTAATTAAGGCAGAAGGTGGTTCCATAAAGTGCTGACGCATTTGGATGATCCTTAAGCTACATCTCAGGGATCTTGTTTTTTTATTTTAATTTTTTTCTAAAGCTGTCATATCTTTCACTTGGATGTTATAAGTTGCTATTGAGTAAATGCAGCTAGAAAGTGTTTTTTCTTCATTGCAGGCTGCGAAGCAACAAAATGTGAATATTTTGAAAGAGGTAATTCTCTTCTATACCCACTGTATGCTCGTTTCACAATCAACAACGAATCATGGAGAGATAATAAGGTCACCCTACAGCAGCAAGCACTACACCCACCTTCAGTGATGTGTTTGGGTAGGGAGAACTGCACTCTTCAGACGGAGAGTTTGAACGTAAACAAAGAGCTGGTGGACATTTCATTTCATTAATTGTTTTTTGTTTGTTTTGCGACTCTCATCATCACAATGAACATCTTGGAGCAAATGAGCATCCTGGCCATATAGCAGCGGCGGTTTGTGATAAATCTCTCCTGTGCCATCATCAGCATGCACTGCTTTCATGCTGAGGCATGAACCAATTACTTCACATGAATAGATGGGTCCTACTCCACAAGTTGTTTATCATTCTGGGAAAGTAAATGAGTTTGTGTTGCTGTAATTATTCCTCCATAAAATCATTCAATGAATTGAATGAATTTCACTTCTCGTGATTCATTCCTTTTGTCGCTGTTTTGATAAGCTGGTAAATTAAGCCACATCATTTCTGCTAACTGAAAGAGGAAAAAAAAAAAAAAAAACGCTTCTCTATACCATCCACAGCTCTACTTAAACAGTAAAGCTAATTAAATTAAAATGTAAAGAAAAACGTACAATATGGGTCTTTTAATAATTGTCATTTTAATAATGTAGTGTAATGTCAAATATTACAAACTAGACACCAAAAGGTATTTTCAAATGTTTTGATTCATGTTTTCCTTCTTGCATGTAGTTCTTCCAGCTGGGGAACTAAACCCCCAACCTGAAGGAAGACATTCAAACAGATAATAAAGGATGATCTGGACAGGACACAACAGCTTTCCTCCAAATCTGCTTTTTATATGCAAAAAAGCTGGACCTGCTATACTGCAGTGACTTTATTGGCTACAGGTTTAAGTGTTTAAGGAACAAGTAAAAGTTGTTAAAATGTATTCTATTTTGCTTTTCTTTTTTATTTACAATAATTATATATCTAGATTTGACTTGAGAGTTGGTTGCTATTTTGTGAAGCATTCTTATTAGAGCTGGATCATATGGGCAACATAGCAATATTGCAATTTTCCTGCTACATATTAAATATTAAAGGGTCCATATCGCTTTTCTGGACTTAGTTTGTAAATATTGTTTCAAATGGTGTGTTTACTCCCCCATCCACACAGACCATATATGGAAAATAAGCTACAAAAACAGCCCGTTTTCAAATAATAGTTTCTGTGGTGTCACAGAATCAACACATTTAAATATATCCCCTTAGTCTGGCTACAGCTGTTTAGCCCCACCCATTCATGCACTGATTCGCCAACATCTTTTATGGTTAAAAATTTCACTTTTGTTGGATTACATGAAGACCTCGATTCATCAGAACACCCAGTAACTCCCCATCAGCTGAGATTGGTCACCCTGTCAGAAACACTGTGATTGCTTAGAGGATTATTTGTAAATTGCAGCCTTCTGTGATATTAGTATTGCAGAGACCGATATTGTGATTAACGATTAGCAGATGGTATACTGTGCAGCCGTAATTCTCTTGAATGATGAATTTTGGATATTAATGAAAACTTCATTCTCAACGTTGTAAAGCTTTCTTTGGTGTTTAAGAATCGACATGTAAAATGTCTCTTTTATTCTTTGAATTATTTGACACCTATGGAACCACACAGGATAAGAATATTACAATAATTTTATACATGTATTTACAAACAAATTGAGTTTATATATTATTTAAGCCATTTTAATTATATAACAACATTCAGTCCTTACTTTTGAAGCGTAATGCAGTCTTCCTCCTCCATGAAAAAGAATTCAGTACTCAGTGTTATATTATGAACGTCTGAGTAATTCGTTGCATAACTGGAACTGGTTTCACATGCTGGGTCCCTGTGTCTCCCCAGTCACACAGTTCACTTTGAGTTACCTTGCTGGGGGGGTAGAGTCAGAGCTGGGCTTCAGTGTCCGGGTATCTAGATGTCCTTGTGCTGATGCACCGCTGCAGTCCAGGCCGTGTTCTCCGCTGGCTTCAGCACTTGTATGACCATGGATTTGACTTACACAGCCTTCATTATGCAGCCTCACTGTCTTTATTCCATAAGCCCCTTTAGTGTGAACCTCTGAATACGGTACAGGTAATCTCGGTGATTAAATATTCAGCATGGCAGCACAGACACCATTGTGGCAGAGAAAACCAAGTGAGAACAATTTAAAACTAAGGCATTGTGAAGTGGATCTTTCTGCCTCACTTGCCATTGTTCTCCAGCGACAGGTTAAACGTTAAAGCTAAACTCTGAAAGCGGTGGGGATGGGAGCCGCACAGTGGTCTATCAGCTAAGCACAGGTCTGTATATCAGCAAGGCTGATGAGAATGTCATTTAGAGAAACACAGCGGGCACTGAGCCTGGTGGACTCAAGGTTTGCATTTAGGACAATCAAATAAAGATCATTTCACAAGCTTGAGATTCCACCAAAGAAGCTTTTGATCTTCAGTCTGAATCTGAGGTCGGCAGATGGTGAGATCTTTCTTGCTAATTTAATTGGTTCAGGGTGTGTGAACATTGACTCTAAATAACTGTTTGTCTTGGTCACTTTAATTTAAAATTGGAATCATGGAAACATGTGTGCCTAAAATATGGAAAACTGTATTTTGTGTCTTTTTTTGACCAACTATTTAAACACTGCTAAAGTTTCAAAATGTGCTATTGACTCACCTGTCCATACTGTCCGTATATGGAAAATAAGATGAAAAAATAGCCTTTTTAATTCATCAAAGCTGTGATATTTTAACCATTAACACATTTACATATGCCTACAAATTCAACCTAATTTAGACCCAGCTATTTATCTGTAACAGAATCATTAGGGCAGAAGATCTTGCCAATCTCAGCCAAGACACAAAACAGGGCAGCCAATCAAAAAAGCGGTTATTTACATATCAGACTACAGAAACAAAAACAGTCTGTTTACTTCTACATGATACACAGGGTTTCGAACATGATAATGTGTAATAAATTATGACTTTCTGGTACATTAAACCACACAAATGTTATAGATGAACTTCAAGAGGAAAAAACTGTGAAATACAGAGCATGACCCCTTTTAACCAAGCTGTGCAGATTCTGTTTCTGAATACATTTAGTCGCAAATTACTATTTGCCAAAGAAAGCTCTAAATCTCAGTTTAGCTACCGGAAACACTTTAATTAGATCAGCCTCCAGTGTTCCCAGCACATGCAGAGAATTATAATTGTCAGAAAGAGGGGCTGCTATATTTAGTTCATAATACTATATACACCATGGGGTAAATAAATGACTACACTGAACCCCTGCGTGTTAATGTTTATGCAACGTGATATACAGCATCACACAGACGTTCTCTCTAATGCCCTTCGTTAGTGTACAACATGACACCAAGGCTAGTTGCTGTCTGTGGCAGGCTGAGGCCAGCGGTTCTATAAAGAGGGAGTTGGTAATAGTAGGAGCAGACGGTATATAGTGATTGACAGTCTGTCCAAGCGACTTTTGAAGGCAGTCCGCTGGTTATCAGCCACACTGTAGGTAACGATTAAAATTCTGATTCTGAGTCTTAGGGCAGACTAGACTTAATCTTCTCACTAATCTCACTGTAGACATTTGTAGCCAGAAAAAAAATGGTAGCAATCCCCCTACACAAAAAGTGAACGTAAACATAGCAAACAGACAACTAAAAGTGTTTATCAGGTTCTTCACTAGCCTTGATGACCACCTCATGTTGATTTGTTTTTTAAAGACTGAAAAGACATTCCTTACAGTGGTTAGACTTTTGTTCACACATTCTCAACACAGTCCCACAAATTCTCTGTGAGATTTGAATGTAGTGATTGTGCTGCCATGTTAAAACTTGAATTTCACTTCTCCTCAGACCACCCACACAAGGTGGCATCTTACTTGCTTTTTTTCTATACTTCTATGTTGTGTTTTTTAAACATTGTTGGATGTTGTTTATTACTCAAGTTTAGTATAATTCAATATTTAATATATTTCAATATTTTCCACAGTGTTTACGGAAGCTTTAAGTGAATAGAAGGCACAGATTCCTTCAAACACATCAAAAACTGCAGGTAAATGACAGGTGCATATATGAGCAGTTCTTGTTTGACTGGTGCTGTACCTATCAGCACACTGTTGCTTATCAAAACAGATCAAAACGTTTTTTTTGTTGCATTTCCTTAAATACATCATTTGAAACACCAGTTGCCTTTTATCATATATGATCATTTCACATGAAGAAAAAAAAAACAGTAGAAATGATCAGAAATGTCGTGCAATAAAATCTTGTTACATTAAAGTACTTGAAAAGTTAAGAATGATTTTTCTTTCTTTTATAGTGTTACTATTTCTGAGCTACAATGTTTTCTTACAACAGCAATAATATTTATATTATAGGTGACGGACACTCCATTGTATAAGCATCTGTTTGAACTCTCTTTGGCACAACACTGTTATATAACTGTGAAGTAGTCATTCACATACACACAGGACTCTAAACTCAGAGAGGACCTTAAAGGGAGATTACCTGGGGGAAACTGTTCTGTATGGTGCTTACCTCGGTTAACTGTTAAGGGCTTTGGACAGTGCAGCATTTCCCCGTGCAGAGGGGTTAGGAATATGTCTTAACATCAATCCCTGCAGACTTCATTAATGGCACCCAACTCATTCCAGGATATGCCATACTTCACTGCTCCCTCTCTCCTCGCTCAGTTGTACAAAGTCAGAGACAGTGCTATGGTAGGCTTACTTAATGGCCACGTATGTTGAGCCCAGTTCATTCACAGCAGGTTCGGAGTCAAAACCATTCATGATTTCTCTTTGAAGCTGGGCGTGGATACGGCAAATGGAAAAAGAGCCAGGAGCAAAGCTGGAGATGCATCAAACAGCCTTGCTTTATCCACGCTGCTGTTACATAATCCTGAGAGTATGTGCAGCACACTGACCAAGCCTTTGCGCCGGGGAGAGTTGAGTCTTATTTTTGAGTCCGATAACTAGGGCTGCACAATTAATCGAATTTTAATCACGATCACGATTTTGGCTGCCACGATTAAATTAAGATGATCGTCG
>JBBPCZ010000115.1:11671056-11683929 GCA_037974445.1 Brycinus macrolepidotus | reverse complement strand
CGTGATTAATAATCGTGATTACAATATTGATAAAAATAATCGTGATTATCATTTTGGCCATAATCGTGCAGCCCTACCGATAACCCCCCACGTAGCGTTATCTTTACAATGGTCCCGTAAATGTCTGTGATTTTTCACACTAGATAGTTTAGCTTTATTTCCTCATTGTTTGTGGTTAAAAAATAACCATCGTTTCAAAATGAACTGCAAAGATTTGTATATATTTACATTCACAGGTGTGCAGTTTAGAGCCATCAGCACCAATTAGACAATCAAAGTAGATTGAATCCCATTGCATTTAATCGTGTTTCATAGGTGAGGTCTCTGAGACCCAAAACAGAAGTGTTTAATAACATTCTTTATAAAATGAGCAAACATTATTAAGTATCAAGCTGATGAAACAATGTTGAGTATGTGTTTTGATCTTGTAAAGAGGGTCTGGAGTTTACAGTTGATACAGCATAATGAGTATCAACCATCAGACTTCCCTGTATGTGCAAGCACACCACGCTGTCCTTGGGCTAGACTCCTTATGCTACTATACATTCATCTCTGTAACATGGCTCAATTGTAGGTCACACTGGATAACAGAAAGTGGTGGGAACATGTCCCCTGCGTCCTCGGCGTAAATGACGCCTATGTATGCAGCTGTATAAAAGTACCCAGTAATCTATTCAAAGTAATCTGAAAATATGAACATAATGTACATTTGCTGAATGTGAAATGCACCATCAGATAAATTATATGTACATTTTTTTGTACTGACAACTTGCTTAAATCATAAGCCTTCTTTTAAACCTTTTCTTTTGCAGAATAAAAACTGCAGAAATGAATCTGTAGTTGTAAAATATATAGACAACATAGTACAAATAAATGTTTGCATTGGAAATTAGTCTTAAATGTAGAAATGCAGGCAACTGGCTATTAGCAAATTTAAAAAAAAAATAGCAACATTAATACAGCATTTTTGTTCATTAAATAAATTATTTTACTGGTTATGATTATTATAAGCCTTCCTTTTTATTTGTGTGTTTGTTGTATTTTGTGTTTGTGTTGTCTTCTGATGGATGAGTGGTGCAGTGTCGTAGCGTGAGATGTAGCTGCACCATAAAATTCTATTAGTTCAGCATCATCGACACCATCTGATACCAGACAGTAGTGTCTTTATTTACTGTGGCAATAACTGCAGCGACTTAGTGACCAGTCAGAGACTCTAATCCATTTGAGTGCACTCTCTGTTTCCCTGCTCCTTTCTCTGTTAACAATGTGGTCATCACACCCATAAATTCAGTTAATCTATTTGGATTTGCTGCTGATTGAGTAATCCTGTTGTTGCAATGTTTTTTAATGAAACTGTGGATCTTTACTGACACGCTTGTGGCACTGAAATGATTAGTATATCCTTACATAGCCCACTTATCAAATTAATCTGCTGTGTCCTTGGCTGACATCACAGGAGCTTTTTAGTGCATTGATACAAAAGACAGCCAGACAGTGTCTGAATCCTGATATTGTATTTAAACAGATTTCTAATCTACTGTCACCATTCATAAAATATCATCCACTAGTTCAAGGTTTATGAAGCTTTGGAGTAATAGTCCATGTCACCTTGGATCTAATTTCTTCTTGTAAAACTGCATTTGTGGTAAACTGTGTAAATTTGACTTTTCAGTAAACTATTTAAGAAACATAAAGAGAATCGCAGAATCAGTAATAAACATTTTAGTGATACTCAAATTTGTTTAAAAAATTTCACTTTTTATTCTCAAATTTTATTTACAAATTCTATTACCAATAACAAAATACTAACATGTAAGTTGATATTTTTGATCATTTCATTTGTCACTTTTATGAAGAAAGTGGACCATAGAGAGGAGAAAATGAGATCGTATTTCGCCAGCAGCTCGAAGAATGTATTTTAAGGTTGAAATGTCATCAAAAGACTCCTCACAATGGATTGACGTATGTCCCTTCTGTGCAATTTTCTCACCTAAAAGCCTGGTTACACTGGAAGGGTCACACACAGCAATCTTGTGAAAATAGTTCAACCTCTTGTCACTAGCGAACTGTGACCTCATTTCCCTTCCTTCATCCCCCCAGTTCAGTTCATTTTTTCCAGATAAGAAAAGCAAAATATGAGAACAAAATGTTGTAATAGTTATACTCTATCATGGCAGCTTGTAAACCATTTTGGTTTAGATGTGACGACCAAATGATTAATAATCTGAGGCCTTTCACACCAAGTAGGATATTTTTTAAGTATGCAATTTTTACACCGTGGAACATTTACATGAAGTGTGATTTATTTTTTTTTAATGACAATTAATTAATCATAATTAGTGACAATTATCTTTTTTTCAGTCAAAAGGTGCACACACTGCACCTAAAAGGCACACACACTGCGCACACGACAAATAAACAACAACCTACAGAAAGACAGCCCTGCATTTGTACGAGAGCTGAAGCTGTATAATAAGCGAGGTAAAAAAAAAAAAGGTATATTTATATGTCAGTGGGGAAATTGGAGGCACTGCTTGTAGTCCTTCTCATTAAAAAGTCAATGTGTTCGTTGTATCGGCTTTTGTGTTGGGCCAAGAGCAAAATGAGCTGTCCTGATCTCCATCTTGATGCACCCTTGTTTGAACTGTAACCATGGCAACATTTCGACCAGCCATCTCTTCCAGTACCTTTTCTTTGATAACCTGCCTTAACTTCCTGCAATTGGTCCAAAAGTCTGAACCGTCCAAAAAGTGTTTTCACACTGCAAACGAACCGATCCATGGTTCAGCTTGATCAAATTTAGGTCCTTGGTTTGGACCATGGACCAAGACACCTTTTACACCTGCTATTTTGGCCCAAACTGAACCATCTGAAGGTCCGAAACAAACAAGGTAGATTTGTAAGTGTAAAGTGTAAAGTGACCATTTGTCATACATAGACACGCCACAGCACACAGTGTGAACAGTGTGAACATCTTTCTCTGCATTTAACCCATTCACCAAGTGAAGCAGGGGGCAGCCAGGAACACAGTAGATTACTTTCCTCACAAACACATGGGCTTAGAATTAAAGTCATTACTTTTTTTAAAAAATATTCAGGAAAGTACAAATCCATCACAGTTTTATTTGATAGCTGAGTAAATGTAACTACTTACAACCCATTCTGTATCTGTTTGTGCTTCGCATTTTAGCAACAAAATGCCTGACTTAACATTTTTAGTGTGAAACATCAGTAAGATTCGCATCCAAACTGTTGTGTGTGAGACTGGCACAACACATGCAAGCTTTTAATTACTGAACCACACTTGTGGGCATTACGTTTAATACATTACAGGCAAAACGTGATTTACATAAAAGATGGAACTGCTGTTGTCATTGTTGTATTCTCACCTCATTTTGGCAGATTTACCTGGCAAACACAAAACGCCACTAAGCTATGCAGTGTGCCAGTAAGACCATTCACACGCGTGCTTATGTAAAGAAGCCTGAGTCTGAGTCAGGCATTATTGTAAAGCCTGAATGTCTTACAAATAAATGGTTTTAAATAAGATTTACTGTAAAAAAATTTTCTGCACAGTGCAGTTTTTCTTCTCTGCACAGTGCTATCTGCCTACAAAGCTTTCCATAAAGAAAAAAATCATATTGTATTGCCAACTAAGCAAACATAGACTTCCATGCCAAGCCAGTGGGCAAGATGTGTAGTAGATTTGTCCTTGTAAAGTGTTTATTTTACTTACACTTCACTTGTCTTGTGTTGTCGGGACACAGGTGGACACAGGTGGCATACAATTCTCTGGAGAAACATCCCTGAGACCAGGCACACACAGTGGCATCGCCCTTTAAGACATGCTTACAGAACAGAGAGTAAAACAAGAAATTCTCTTCATTAAAAAAATAGATGAATATGTTGACAGTCTCACTCAGGCACAAGCTACTTTTTGGTACTCCAGTGGTCAAAACTTTTAGAACAGGAATAGGTTTTTCGAAACTTTTTTATTAGAAACTCCAAGCCGTGTTAGGGGATCTTTGGGACGATACAGTGAAAAAAGCGTTCAGACATTTTTGTTTTTGTTATTTAATAATACACTTCCAGCAGATATATCCACATCACATTCACACACGTCTTTTGACTTTATAAATATGAGCAAACAGTATGTATTCATGCGCAGGAGCAAAGATTGAACCAAACTGAAAGGGAAAAACGAGGACTGCAGAGAGAATAAACAATTGGCCCCTTTAATTCACAGTCAAAGCTTTCTCTGAAACTACCATTAAGGAAGGAATGTTTTGTGTAAAAGTTTTCACGCATGCAGTGGGTGTTTGTTGAATGGAATGAAGGCCGCTTGTGTCATGGTATTGAGCGACTCTTTCATTTGACTTTTCGGTTCCTTTTGAGTCCTTATGCAATAGTCAAACTCCTGTCCCAGGGGGTAGCAGCTCAGCTCTGAAGTGACTGACTTTCCAGACACGTCGTACATCTCTGTCTCACTAGCTGAGATAAAGTCAGCCGATGACAGCCCCCCTGCCGTTTGCGTCACTGTGACGCCCCCCTGCGTGGCACGGCACATCACCGGGCAGAGTAAAACTGAGGGTGATACGCATAAGTTGAGAGTGTGTGATAGGCAGCATTAGAGACAATTCAAGGAGAGGCCTTTTAGACGATATCACAGCTAAAAGCTTTAAGAAATGTTTTATGTTGCTGCGTGCTGTGCGTAGGCCATGTGAACCATATAAGTCCTCACCATTTCATAAGCTTTACTAAACACCCTAGGACCATTAATATATTGGAATATCTAACCTTTTTTGTCCTGACACAAGTCATTGTTGATTTCACTGTTGTAGGGGAAAGACTCTAGGGCTGCAGATAAGACCGTTGCCATGGTCCTGAAGGAGATACCCAATAAGGCGTCCTCAGAAGGCAAACCCCTCCTCACGGTGACAAACAAGGTGGGCAGAACTATTGCAGCTACCCCAAGAGTCAAAAGCCTCCTCCATTCTGACTGGGCTTGACCAATGGCAAGGCTTTGACCATCCCATTTCTAACAACTGAAGCCTTTAACCAAATCATAGTATCTGTCTACCATCAAAACCTCACCACTGACCAACTCCCATATACTGTTTTTGTTTCGTTCTGAGCTGCTCTATGGGGTTTAAAACAGAGCTGGTTAAAGTTCTGGTAAAAAAAAAAAAAAACTCTTATAGGTTTATATGATTTTAGGAACAGAGAGGACCACTTTATCTACACTCTTAATAATAAAGATGCCCAAAAGGGTTCTTTGCAAAGATGCTAAACAAACAACTGTTCACAGGATAGTTCATTTAAGAGCCATTGCTGTAAATGTGCCGATATGCAGTAATGAGATATATAATATAATATATATAATATATAATAACGTGATGTTATTATTGTGGACACATTGAAATTACAGTCAGTATATTTTAAGTGTCCCATTAAAGGAATGGTTTGGCAAAATATTAAGTTTTCACAGTATCCCCTCCCCCAGAGCTACAAGGGTGATGTTGCTAACAAACATTGCAAGTCAGTAGTCATCAAATATTTTTCTATGAAAAAAAAACATCCTCAAAACGTCTCTCAACCCCATCAAACCCTCATTCAGCTCTTCATTTAAGCTGCACATACTTGTTCGTTTGTGGTTTAGGATGCAATGTGACTGAGCTACAAAATCTATAAGCTATGAAAAAAAAAAGAAATTTTACCATATAGACAAATTCACAAAATGGCCTTAGGAGTAGGAGTGCTAATCTATAATCAGTTTTTATGGCATTGGAAATATGGAGAAATCTTATCCAAGATCCATCCCCCCTGCCCTGGTGTTCTAGCCCTTTCTAAAATAGCGACTTGTAACATTTTGTTCATTTTTATAGCTCACAGTAATTCATATTGTGTCCTAAACCACATCCACAAATCTACACCACCTTACTGAAGAGCTGGATGCTCTTGGAGGGGGTTGAGAGAAATTTTGGGTATGTATTTACGGAAAAGTTCTGGATGGCTTTTGACTTTTAGTGTTTTTTTCAACATCAGCCTTGTACCTCCGGCACAAAATTAACAAAGCAAAAATGTGGACAGATAAAGCAGAAATAAAGAAAAACTGTATTTTTTTGATGAACTATACCTTTAAGACTACTAAAAATCCATTATACAAAGTCCCTTAATGAATTTTTTCAGATATTCATATTCAAAAATGCCATTTGGAACACTGCATGCATTTGTCTTATACACACAGCAAGTTTTAAATGGAATATATGTATAAAATTGTAAACTGTGCTAAAAAGATTTATTTTATATTGGCACATACCTATAAACGAGTGAACGGCATCTTCTTAAAGTTTAAAAAACCTTAACACAAAGGTTCCATATCATGTAAAGGTATTTCTAATCCAAGAACCATTTAGGAATGTTTCTTTTTAAGAGTGTAGACAGATGTTATTCACAGAGCGACGTATCTCAGCTCACTTCTCCCAAGCACAGTTTGAGTTTTGTTACACAAGCAGTTCCATTCTTCTTCCATAAGATAATCTGAGACATGAAAGGACTACTGCCAGTGCATTTCCTATTTCAGGGTCCAGGGAAATAATTCACAGCATATAGTACAGCAAAGCCTCGTGTAATGGATTTTTTACACCTCATAAGCAGCTAACCTTGGTCTCTGTTTCATTTTTAAATTTTTATATTTAACAGCATGAAATTCTGTCCAAACTAAAATTCTTTTGATGCTTCAGCATATATATCTCTTATGTGTCTGTGTGTGTGAAGGCTAGTTGCTTTGGTTCTGTGTCGCTAGTCTAGTAAATTTAATTCTTGGCGTCTTTGTGTTCTCCACATGTCTTCCAGTCGTTTGCTTTGTGATGTGCTTTGAAATATGTGTGCATGTGTTTGTGGGTTTCGGTCTTTGGTGCATGCAAAGCTCTCATAGGTGTGAAATACACTTCTTCTGTTTGTGTGAAGTAATAATGCATGTGCTGCTTTGATGTTTGATTAGGAGTAGTGCAATATTACTTATGCAATATTAATGACCTGTATTAATTCACTGTTCTGGGTTAGTGTGCGCATATTGCATGTCAAACGTCTTCTCTCCCACTTCCATGAATGAGATTATTTGGGTTTTTTTGGGGGGGGTTGGGGGGTGGGGGTATCTTGGCATTCTGTGATTGCAGATCAAACATGATCACACATTTCGTTAGTTTGGATCTGATGAAATCCTGATTGAATTTTTTGAAAAACTGAATTGAATTACAGCAGGAAATGGAGCAGACTCTGCCACACAGCACTGTTTCTGTTTGGGTAATTATGGTGTTATGCAGCTCGGATGTGTCGGAAAAACTTCATCAAATCAATATTTACAACTTTAAAGCTTCTGAAATGATCATCTCTGTCATTTTCCAGAAGCAGGGTCAAAATACAGCTGGAAAAGGGAGGCAGTAACAGAAAAACTATTCAGTTTGTGGTAAATCATGTTTATTGCACAGTAAAATAATAAAGACAGTACTGTACAGATTAGGTTTAACTCTGAAGGAAGTGTAGTGTTATAATCTCTGAGGGTCTAACTTTTCTTCCATAGTGAAATATAAATACATTTTCTCTGTTTACTATTTGCCTACCCTGTGTACCTCTCCCCATGTAAAAAAATACATTTTTGGACAAAACAATGTCTCAGACATCAAGCAATGAATTAATGCCTTTTTCATTTAATAGCCTTCTGTGAACTTCTGTGAGCTCTTCAGATGTCTGGGTCCTATCACTACTGCTGTGAAGAATTCTGATTCAGCATTTTTTTTCCACATCAAACCGCTCTGATTGTCTGTGTTTACATCTTAACCATTGAATCTGCTTTAACTTTATGGCTCAACTATGAGCACTGGGTTTATAGGTAGTCTGAATTTACCCTTCTGATACTTTTGAGGGACAAAAAACTCTAAGAAAGGCTCGCAGGGCAAACCTGTTTTTAACGGATCAGGGACCCAATTTATGCCTCGAAATTAGAGCCAATTAGCTTTTATGAAATCGGCTTCTCCTGAAATACAGTAGTCATAAATCACGAGGATAAATGCGCACTGTTATCTGAAGCACTGTAATAATTGGCTCGTGAACCTCTCACATGCGTTGCCTCCTTGGCTCTGCCCCTGAAGACTCCTGCCAGCTTAACTGCCTCTAGTTTCCCTTGACAACAATATCTAAGGGATCACACCAGGAGTCGGACCCAAGTGGCACAATTAGCTGAAGTTTTCCATTATATAATTCTGGATTTGCCCTCCGGCTCTCGTAAACAAAGAGAAAGGGGCACTTTGCAGAGAATCGAACCAAAAAGGTACAAAACGATTCAGTTATTTTGCCCAGAGGCTGCAGGAGAACAGAGGCTACCCTCAACTAAAGAAAATCCATCATGAATCAGGACACGTTGCTGTAATTGCTGTGAGAACAACAGCTCACATTATTCATATTTTGTTGTCGTGGAACATAGAAAATTGAGTGGCTTTTCTCTTCCAGCTCTTTCCATTTGCGGTGTGTGGAAAGGGTAAGCAAGATCATTATTTACACAAGACCCACGAGGCAGTTACTGTAAGTGCTTTGAAGAGCCGTGTCAGGACAGGACATCAAAAGCGCACTTGTGCCCGAATCCCAGAAGAGAAGATTTTATACTGCACTAATAGGCCTGTCCTAATTAAATGTTAAAGTAAATGACCTTGACACCCAAATCTTGGCTGAATATCATGCATTTCAATTTGTGAATCTTTTTAGTGATGGTTCATATATAGCCATACATCTCTCTCATTACATGGTGCACTTTGGGAATGAAGTTGTAATCACTTAGCTTATTACCTGCACTTTGTTCTTGATTTCTATTCTTTGCCATTATTTAGAACATTAGAAATACTGTAATGGGCAATGTGTGTGTTTGTGTGACACTAGGGCTCAGTAATATGGCAAAACATAAAAGCACAACATTGACAATATTTTATTTTTTTATGGTTTGATAAGTCAAAAGGCCCATGAAGTTTTAAAATTAGAGCTTAATGTAATACTTAAACATTGTTAATACAATTCCACACAGTCCATATGCAAAAAACAGCCCATTTCTAATTCACCGGTATCAGAATGTCACGCATACCAACACATTTATGATTATCCACCGATGAATCATGCAGGGCATCAGAACAGATCTCAGTTACATAAATCAGTCGCAGTAACAAAAACAACCTGTTTAATTCAAAGGGATAGAAACAGGTTGGACAATAGTCATGAAAAATAAGTTGTAACTGGTTTTGGAACATAAAACAACATGAACATCTATAAGTGGATTCCAAGGAAAGCAATAAAGCATAAGAACAGTATAGGGAATGGACTTTTTAATAACTATGCAGTTAATAACTATCTTTTATTAGTACTAGCGATGCCCACAGTTTGCAAAAAGCTTACAAAAAACCCAAAGCTTATTATGACATAATGTATTATGATAATGATGTTATATCATATCAAACAGCCAGGCCTGTCCCAAGTCACAGGTTCAGTAATTTGGACAAACTAGCTCTGCTTTTCTGTCCACTCAAAGATGCACAGGTGAGCAAATCTTCACTTTTCATCACTCTGTGGGTGAATTGCAAAGCACTTGTGTGCCCTGCAGATTACAGTTTCCACCTGGTGATACAACGAGCCACAAGCAAATAACAGTATTTTGCCAAGATGTTCCTACCATGAATTATTCAGACTGAGCTGAGAGCGTAGCTATTTGTTCCTCTGTGTCCTCAGCATTGATGTTACTGGCCTGCAAGTCATTTTGGCTTAATTACGAGGATGGGGTCTGTCCCTTTAATAATTCCCATTAATGTCAGCAGTCTTTTTATATTTGTGCCAAAAAGTGCAGAATGGTTTTAATTGAATACAGGGGGAAATGATCTAATTAAGTGGCGGGGGCCTAAAAGACTTTGCAAAACATTTTTTTTTTCCATTAAGGTCTATATTTCACTGGCAATTATAGAGGAGGAAGTTATGCTTTATTTTAATGAGACTGGCAGACTCAGTAAAAGTGGAGCCCACAAGCTGTAGCCTACTAACATCCCTATAAAGCAACCCGACTGATGCTGCTACAGTCCAGCTTGCCTGGCATTATGTAACCCAGCCTGTTACATGGAAATGCTTCTACATGAAAAGATCTGTCCAGTAAAAGAGTCTGGTGTTTGAGGAGATCATCATTCCACACACCTATGTAGTGGCCCTTACACACGGAGCCTATATGTGAAAACATCTCCACTCATTCTTCTCCAAGATGTAGGAACAGCAGGAGTTCAGCTCAGGTAACATCAGGCATTCCTCTCAGCAAAGAGCTAAATCTACCTCCTGACACCAGCACAGCCCCACTCACTCTTGCAACCCAATTAACTCTGCTGGGTCATCGTTCTGAAGGAACCACAATAGCTAAGTTCTTCCAACTTGTAACACATCACGTTCGCTCCTCATGAATATTCCTTTGGCATTTCACTCGTTTTGTCAGAATAAAGGGCGCAAACCCATTTTTCTTTTTGATGTCAGACTTTAAACGGAGACTGGAGTCAAAAACGTGTTTTATTAGAATGAATTAAAATAATGAAGTCAGGCTAGACAACTTTATTTAGAAACCAATTTTGGAAATCTACATTTTCCATAGGTTTCCAGTTACACGCTTATTGTTAGTATCAGAGTCTCCATTCTTAAAAACTCTCAAAAAGGTTTCTTTTTTTTTATTTTGAAATTGAGATACACAAAATTTAAAAAAAAAATCTAAATTTGCTTTGCACAAAGCAATAATGTCCTACATAACTTTAATATGCTCCCAGTTTTTTGTTATTATTCTGCCATTTGAGCCTTCAGATATATTCAGCCACTTTTGTGCTAGAAATAAGACCTGTTTATGTGTACAGAATTTTTTTGTGTGACAAACGTTTGTCCAATTCTGAAGTCTAAACACTTAGCAGACACCTCATCGCTGCAGTTATTGGTTGAACTGCAGTTTTCATTGGATGGTATCAAGTCATATATTTTGCTTTTGGTTCATTTGTTAATGAGATTTTTTTGGGTGGGTCACTGACAAAAATGGGTGGGCCTAGACCTACTGGGCTACATCATTTTGCCTTCACAGTTCACATCTAAATACTTTATTTTTAATCTTCAAAAACTGAATTAATTTCAAAATGTACGTTTTGCAGAGGTCTCCAAAATCTCTTAGTTCAGTTCTCTGAACTTAGCTTATTTTAGAAGATGCATAGCAGCCTATTGATACAGACTTTGCCACAGATATTGGTCACAGAATGTGCTTGTGATTTAAAGTCACGCTATTTCCTATCCAGCAACATAGTGGTTAATACATTTAAAATGTTTTATTTGTGTTCTCTGTTTACTGTACAGTAAATGTCAAAGGCACCATGTGACTTACAGTATCGTGCAGTAAACATGTTACTGGTCTGGACTTTTTTTTATTATGAAGATCTACAGGGGAACAGACAGAAAGAGAAATCCACCAAAAGGACAAGGTTTTGGCATCAGAGCAGGATAGTTCTCTCCAACTTTTAAGACCCCACATAAATAATCTCTGATGGCGAGGCAATTACAGTTGAGGAAGCACCAGCGCTGCACGCATGCAGGGAGCACACAAAGTGCTTTCCTCGCTTTAGTCTAGCACGGCTGAATGAACACCATGAGAGCTGGATGATGATTGATGTGTTTTCTCAATTCTGTGCCACCAGTCTCCCTGAAGGACAAGTGCACTCTCTGATATACACACACACACACATGTACGATCAGGGATTAGGGAAATGCAAGAGCACCGTATCAGGTCAGGAATTGAATTACATCCTAATTACACAAGCATTACACGTGTGCACTGAAATGGCAAAGCTATCACGGGTGTGCTGTTTCATTTTCTCTCCATCAAAGTAAAAAAAGAAGTATAATCTGATAGCATTGTCACAGCTTTGTCTCAAAGGTACGCCGGCAAAAGAGTACCTTGAAGTGAAAGTTGATTCCACCACAGTTTGTTGAAAAAAAAATACACTGGATTTGGTATTAAAACTAGGATGTTTTGCCTATAACAAAAAAAGGGGAGATCAAGGAGTGGCTTTAGGCTGGAGACACGCCAGCCATCCGGGGCCGGGGTCGAGAATGGGAGCTGTATTTCTGTAAATAAACCAGAGACAGCCTGGGAAACATCACCGAGAAATCAAAGCCAAGCCTGTCATTGCACTAAGGGTCTAGTTTGCCTCCACACATGGCGTGGGCTGACAGGATCGCAGATGCATTTACCTACGTCTCAGTGGAATATTTCCCTTGGTTTTTCAGCTGGTGAGCGAGCAACAAGAGAGCCGTCCTTTGCTGAGTCCCTCCATCGACGACTTCCTGTGTGAAACAAAGTGTGATGGAGCTGCCCGTCCAGTTACCTCCAACACAGCAGGTAATAGAAGTGCTGACCTTCTTCTCTTAAATGTCCAACACCACCCCCTCACTTCAAACGTGTGCGTACCAACCACAATCAGCGTGCTCACTGCAAGCCAAGCAGAAGTGCCACCATCCTTTAACCATCCTAGGCCCCCCACTGTCTGTAGATCCTGACATGCCCTCTTCTTACATTTTGTTGAATTATTTCCCACTCACAGATGATTTCAACAAGCAGAGAAATGTTGTGAGTTTTAAACATTTGTGTCGAAGAGGAGATATTTTAAAAGATTTGAATGTAATCAAGTACTTTTTTGTGTATATGGACATATTTTGTGAAAAGAGAACTTGTCCTATACATTGATCACTTTTTGATATTGAAAGTGCATTTTAATCACATATGTAATTTGAAATGCAGAAATGCAGTGTACTTAATTATGGAAATTATAT
>JBBPCZ010000115.1:11643662-11667560 GCA_037974445.1 Brycinus macrolepidotus | reverse complement strand
ATATATTTCCGTAATTAATTACACTGCATTTTAATTTATATATATATTATTTGAAAATTCCAGCCACATGATGATTATTACTTTAAAGAAGTAATGTAAAGTAAAGCAAAGTAAAGAAGTCATTTCCGTTAAGAATATTTTTTTTATTTTCTTTTCAAGTTTCAATATTCAAAGTTTTCTTTCAAAGTTCTGATATATGATACCTTGAATTCATTCTATATACCCACCTGAAACTCGGTTGGTCTATTTTGAACAGTGATTCCAAACTTTTGAACAGTAGTGAATAAAACACAACTGTAATAAGGTAAAGGTTTTGGATGGATGTATATTCTACTTGTTTAGAAATCTGAAGTCTCTAGACTCATTATATCAAGCACACAATATGAGGGCTTCTGTGCGTTCTGGCTTCCCCTGTACACGAAACACTAAAGACCCTCCCTTGGAGAGCGTTTTTGTTAGTCTCTAACTGTGTATGCCATTTGGAGAGTACTTCAATATCAAGGTACTAATTACCTACAGATTACATTCCGAAGATCCTTCAGGCTGTTTGTAATAAAACAGGCGTCTGTTAATTACTATGAGGTATCTCAGAACTGAAGGCTTAGTGGAGCTCAGAAATGATCGGGTGGCACTCAGTGCAAACAAAAGGTTTTGTAGTGTCACTAAGCTTCCCCTAAAGAGAATGAGACACTTTCAGCTTGTTACACATATAATGAAATCAGCAGTTGTTTATTGATCTGCGTGCTGTTAGGCTTGTTGAGCTGGTCTGTTATTTATACACACATTCTGTAAGTCATGGATTAAACAGCACTGAAGTGTGCCTCTGAATCCTCTCACTCAGTGTTTGGACCTCCTATCTGAATAAATTTCCTTATTAAGCAGTTTCTATACACTGGCCATTACAGTAATAAAAAATCACTTACATATCACTTACATAGAGCAGTTGCTGCACTGGGATTTGGTCTTCTGGGAACTATTTAGATTACCTGGTATTTGTTTTGTGACATTATGTAAGTTCAGGCCCAGCCACATGCTATAGACATTGCTCAGTGTAAATGATGTAAGTAACAGCATATAGTACTTGAGGTACTAAATATTTTGCTCATTGCTCATTCATGTGCCTGCTGGACATTTTTAAAATAAATAGTATCCTGGGTGGAAGTCTGGCAGTCAATATATAGGACATCTGTAGATGGGCAGTTAACAGAATGCTGTATGTATAGACATGAACTTCTTCTTGTAAGTCTGTTGTTGAGAATCTGGTGTGTTTTGTTGCCTAACATGGCCAAGGAACATGTACTTTGACAGGAAAGGTCCATGCAACTGACATGTAAAATAACCAGTCACATGAAAAAAAGGTAGTTTGTGTTGAAGTTGAGAGAATACGTGATCTTAAACAAACTACCTTTTTTCATGTGACTGGTACCATGAAACTTTCTTCAGTCCGGCTACTATACCTGGCACGTAGGCAGTCAGCATGCAGGCAGAGTGGACAGCTCCTTGAAAAAGTCTGTAAACCACGTTCACATACACTATGTGGACAAAGGTATTGGGACACGCCTGTTTTTCAGGGTTTGGGCTAGGCCCCTTACTTCCAGTGAAGGGCAATGTTAATGCTTCAGCATACCAAGACGTTTTGGACAACGCCATGCTTCCAACTTTGTGGACACAGTTTGGGGAAGAACCTTTTTCTATTCCAGCATGACTGTGTCCCAGAGCACAAGTCAAGGTCCCTAAAGACATGGCTGGATGAGTTCGGTATGGAAGAACTTTACTGGCCCGCATAGAGCCCTGACCTCAACCCCATCCAACACCTTTGGGATGAAGTGGAACGGAGATTATGAGCCAGGCCTTCTCGTCCAACATCAGTGACTGACTTCATAAATGCTCTACAGAATGAATGGGCACAAATTCCCACTGAAACGCTCCAAAATCTTGTAGAAAATCTTCCAAGAAGAGTGGGAGCTGTTATAACTGCAAAGGGGGACCAACTCCATTTTAAAGTCTATGTATTTGAATGCAGTGTCATTAAAGTCCCTGTTGGTGTTAAGGTCAGGCATCCCAATACTTTGGTCCATTTAGTGTAAGTGCATACAAACAGTGTGATGGACAAAATCGGGACAAAATCCTGATAGGCCAATAGATATCACAGTCTCCACGTGCAGCTTTGGGCAGAGCATCTAAGGCTGAGGCTAGAAACCTCTCTTAAAACATAGAAGAATAGGCTGGGTATGCCATCCAGATTTTAAAGTTCTTTCGAAAAGTATGTGCTTTGCTTTGTGTCTCAGCAAGACAACAAGGTGGCGGTCCCCAAATGACAAATTCAGTCCGATCCTTGATTTCAGAGAACAGAAATCAAGGATCTTGATTGGACTTTCAGGTGTTAGTGAAAGTCCATATTAATCAGCACTTAGCAATGTTAAGAATGAAGGTGCAACATCATGTATTTTGACCAGTTGGATAGAAATTTTGAATTGCTAAGTAATGGAATAAAACCCCCCAAAAAATGTCTTAGTTTTAAAGTTCTCAAATAATAATAAAGCATGTCTTCCTCGTGTGTGTTCTAATTTCTGGTAATAATAAAACCATGCTAGGACATTTATAAACATTTTTAAATTTGTTTTTGTTCTCACAAAACAGGCCAGTTCCCAGTGTAGCTGCATATTTGTCACACCACATTAGAGTAGCTTTAATCTGAGAGAGACAAGAGGTGGGCACTATGTGACACTGGTAAGAGGACCTATGCCGAACAGATGAGAATATCTTAAACCTCTGAAAGACACTTTCTTACCATATTCATATTGTCCCGTGCAGTACTGTCCTCTTCTCTGGACCTGCTGGACCTCAGTGAACCTGGAGAGAGGAGAAACAGTAAAGACAGAAAGAGCCCTGTGTCCAACAAGAGCACGCCCCACAGGAAGAAGCTGGACGAGACAGAGTTGATCCAGGTGGACATTGAAGAGAACACCCCCTGCTCTCGCACACCAGTGAAAGACTCTCTGGATTCAGGTACACAGTACTGCACGAAAATGAAAGACATATTTTTATCTCATTTACCCAAGAGACCAAATCATATTTACTAACTGTGAAATGACTGATCCTGCCATGTCTTATAACTCGACTGATAGCTATTCCTTCTTCACTGGAAAAATGGGAGGAACTGACCCTACATCCAGAAAGAACTGGTAGCAGAAAATGGAAACTGGACAGGAGACGGTCCTCAAAGAATTCTGGAGAGTTTGTGTGGTAAGTGTTTTCTAAGCTATACTTCCAGAAAAGAGAAGAAAAATTCACATAAAGATAATTGATATTACTTTATTTCAAGTCAACCTACATAGGGACTTCATAACACATGCACAGTTATTGAAAAACATTTTTATAATGCAATATTTGAGCATGAAGATTGTGGCAGTAATCACAAGATCCAGGGAGTGTTATGACGTCGAGGACATTATACTGGTAAAAGGGACCTTAAATATTTGTTCTGTTAATAAAACTGTTGTGGAGGATTATAATGGAGCTTATGAGATAGATACCTAATTCCATATATCAGCTCCATGTATTTGTAAATTGAATTAATTCCGGTCACTGAGACCTGTGTGGCAAATCAGCTAAGAAAAATAATATAATTGCACTGTACCTCACTGTACAATTACATTTGATACTTAAGTCCTTTCAAATTAATTTTTGTATTTTAAATGGTAAATTTTCATTTTTGTTCTCAAGTGAAAATATACATGCAGGGAGTAATATTACACAGGAATAATATTTCACCAAGTACAGGAATATGCATATTCATGCATATGAGAAAATGTGTTAAAATGATCACTTACGTTTCATAGATTCACTTTCACTGCTTGAGAGTTGTTAAGGGAACAAAGGTCTATCTCTTTACTTTAAAGACCTTTAAGTCTATGCAATACAATTTTCTGTTACCTTGTCACCTTGTGAAAACCGGCTTAAGCTCTAAATAATAAAGTACTCCTTTATAAGTGCATTATTAAATACTTATATATGTTATGGAATCCCTATATGTGTTGCCTTCCAATCAAGTGTTCCTAGAACTTTTAATGCTATAACAGCCACTTCAAGGTAAACATTACCTCATTACTTTTGTCCCTTCTGATACACTGATAGGTCCATTGATGGCAAAATACAACCCGAAACATCCACCAAGACCTCATTAGAAGTAAATTACAAGGTGGAGATGGAGACGTCCCCTGCCACTCAAGTGAGCTAATTTATGTTCCCCATTTTACTGGTATTACTTATGCAACAGCATTTCGAATCAATGCAGTCCTTCACTACCCGTATTAAAAATGTTGACATTAATGCACAGAGGTGGGTAAAATGGGAGAGTTAAAAAGAGGAAATTATTTCAAAACCATGTCAGAGTGAGAGTAGTGAGTAAAATGAGTCAGGCATTTTCTGATAATAGGACAATAGCACTTTCTGACAAAAATTTAGCATAAAAAAAAGAAAAAGTGCATCTGAATGAAAGTGAAATCAGTTAAAAAAAAAAAAACACCCAGAAAAGTATAAATTAATCCATGCTATGCATGCATGCATGATTAATTCCAATGTACACTACCCACCTCTTTCTTGTAAAAACAGCATGTTCGTCTGGTGTTAAGTGCAAGCCGAACTTCAGGCCCGTCTGAGCTCCATTTGAGCTTTAAATGTTGTATTGCACTGTCGCCTGTAACTATATGTTGTATGTGTCTTTGCTAACCCTTAGAATTCTTTTATTTCAGCTCAACAAGCAGTATATTAGTGGAAGACATGTAAGCCTCTCTATGCTTTTTCATATGACATGCTGAATGGTCATTGCATTTGCACCGTGCCAACAGTATCACCACCGTTTTATTTTTTTTTATTTATTTATTTTTTTTAAAAGGCCACACCGTAGTGGTTACTGAAAACTTTTGAAGCTGAAACTGTGCCTTTTTTTGCAGCATGTCTCAGTTTCTGAGGAATTTTGGGTTTTATTTGTTTAACTTGTGGCGCTTCAGGGTACAAATGTTACGCGCTTCTGTCCTCAGTGGAGCATGCCGATCTGCTGGGCCGTTCTTTCTGTTGCTACAGTATCTGTTGTTATTAGATTGATAGCTGATGAATTATTCATCTCTCACTCTCGCTGTGCTTATTACAGTATAAGATATCCACCACAGCAGGTTAAGTGCACGTCACGTTTTCAACTCTGTGTGGAGGAGTAGCTCTGAGACGAAGAGAGTGATGGGAAAACGAAGCAACAACCAGCTGATGAACTGATTTTTGCACATGAATTTAATCCTTATGAGACATAATCCTTATTTAACATAACTATTTAAACATAATTACGAAATTGCATGATTATTTACATAGTTCAGTACATAAACAATTTACATTAAATTTGCGTTTAGTGTCAAAAAGTTTGAGTGTGCACGTCCAACTTTTTTCCTGTTGTTTCATAGCCAGCAAATGACAAACATGGAAAAAATCTACTTTCTGTTACCTCAAAATGAGACTCAAAGGCCTATTCTACTTACACAGTTTTGCCATAGATTAAAGGTTTAGAACCTACACTTTCAATAGGACTTCACTTCTTTCAGTGAGCTAGATATCATGAGCTGATATAAGACAAAGTGAAAGATAAGTGAATATAAGATTTATCAGTAGTTTTACAGTTTCTGAGTCTATTGCATGAATGGATACTCGACAGCAGAAAAATCTGATTGCAAAATGCAATATACCTTCAGATCTTAGGGGGCCTGTCTCAAGAGGCCAACTGCTCTGCACAGCAGTTGACAATGTCACTTAAATTCATGCTCAAATTAGCTCTTAACAATGAATGAGCATAGAAATGGAAAGTGCAATGTTAAAGGTAATTGTTGCACTGACTTAGTGTTTGATGGAGCACATTAGTCATCAGGACACAGCTAGGGTTACAGCGTCCTAAAGACTGATTGTCTGTTCTAAGGCCTCTATTATAATTTCCTGTGTGAAATCCATTTAATGCTGTAGCCCTGGCAATAGATGAATATCCAATGAGCCAGGTGCCAGGCACCCCGCTCCTGTGTTCCTCATTCACTGTAGCAGTGGGATTTTCTTGTGATTAAATTCGACTGGCCAGAAGTTTGACAGGCAGAGATTCTCCCTAATATTTTGTGGGACGTACATTTTACAAAATGTCCCTCTCAGCAAAAAACAAAATGCTATGAGGGCAACAGAGTAATTGCTACAGGAAATAAAGCTGTAACCCACAGCTATGGTACATAACGTAGTTTGACAATTGATGAATGTGGCATTGCATGTCACTTACAAATATACAAAGTGAATTGGCCAACCTTATTAGAGATGGTACAGATCAGAAGAACTCATAAATTGGGCCACAGTGGACCAGGGTGGAGCTTCGGCACCTCTGCTTCATTGAACAGCTGTAATTTGATGGTCATGTAAATTGTTTCCAATATGATCTTAGTGAAATCAGTGTGCTAAATAACAACCTCTTAACAACCAGTTTCACATTCTGGCTTCTAGCTAGATATCAGTGTTTGTATTTGTTTAATTGGTTACTGATGTTAGGCTTTTAGAGGTTTAAGAAGTTTTTCAAATTTGTCTGGATGACACTGCGCTTTGAGAAACTGAATTGTCTCTTAAAAACTGGAGGACGCTGCTTAGAAAATTCAGTTGAAAAGCCCAGAAAAGGTTCTTGATGTCAAGGCATCATTGTTTAAACAGTTTGTTTTGGCAGTGGCTTTAGTTTGAATTTCATCTTTGTTGGAAAAGAATAAAAAATCATATCATTTTGATGCTCAATAAACTAAAAAGTAAAATAGTAAAAAGTAAAATTAAGTGACTTCAAAAACAGATAGTCTGTTAATTTTAATGACATTTATATAATATCAGTGCTGAGAACTCCATAAAACCACATACTATGAACAAGATTTCTCCCACATTGTTGACTCGTGTGGAAAAAATAGGTCTCCTGACAATATAACCCTTCATGATAACAGTAGCCATATGTAGCCTAATGTTAACATAAGAACAAGAAGTCCCTAGATATTGAGCAGAGTGCCTAAATAGCAGTAGTAGTAACTGTTATACAGTGAGTATAGAAAAGAATCACCCCCTTCAAAATATTTACATTTTGTTGCTTTGCAGCCTGAAATGAAGACAGACACAAAAAACATTCTAGTTGGATTTTCTCAATTAATAACATCCAAGTGAAAGATATTATAGCGACAGTTTAGAAAAAAAAAAACAGAATCACAGAGATGTATAAAAGATCATCCCCTCCTCAATCAGGAGTAACTAATCACGTGCTACATTGCACACCAAGCTAACTGGATTCAGCTGTAATCATTTTGAATAGTTCAGCATAAAAACAGCTATTCCTGGAGGATTCCAGTGCTTGGTAGAGCAACTGAAAGCAAATAACCAGCAATGACGTTATGGACAGGCACAAGTCAGGAAATGAATGCAAAGATCATCAAAGGTTTTACCAATCCTTAGGAGCACAGTAAAGTCTATAATTACAGATCTTTCCCTCCAAATGCGAGGAAATGCAAGGAGGAGGCGGCCACAAGGCCTATAGCAACTTTGATGCAGTTACAGGAATTTATGGCAAAGAGTGGTCATTGTGTGCATGTGACTATCACAAATGCTCCACAAATGTGGCTTGTATGGAAAGGTTGCAAGAAAGGCCACATCAAGTCTCAATTGAGGTTTGCCAAAACGCATCTTGAAGATTCTGTGGAAAAGAAAACTATTGGCCTCAACACCGAACAGTACATCTGGTGGAAAGCCAATATAACTCACCATCCAAAGAACACCAAACCTACAGTAAAGTATGGTGATGTCAGCATCCTGATTTGTGGGTGTTTCTCTGCAGCAGGGACTGGGGTGCTTGTCAGGACAGAAGGAAAAATGGAGCAAAATACTGTCAAATTCTTGAGGAAAACCTGCTGCCCTCTGCCAGAAAGTTATCAATGTGAAGAAGGTTCACCTTCCAACATGACAGTGACCCAAAGCACACAGCAAAATTGACCACACAAAGTCTGAAGGAGAAAAAGTTGAATGTCTTCACGTGGCCTAGTCAGAGGACTAACTTAAACCCTATTGAAAATCTGTGGAATAACCTGAAGATTGCAGTCCACCAATGGTCACCATCCATTTGACTAAGCTTGAACAGTTCTGTAAAGAAGAGTGAGCAAATATTGCACAGTCTAGTTGGACAAAGTTGGTAGAAAAGTATCCCAGCAGTAATTAAGGCTAAAGGTGGTTCCGCGATCTTTTATCTATCTCAGTGATTCTGTTTTTTTTCTAAGCTGTTGCCATCATATCTTCCCATCAAAATTGCTTTTAAGGTGTCAGGCCGCAAAGCAACTAAATGTCCTTATTTTGAAGGGAGTGATTCTTTTCTATACCAACTATAGTAGTTTTATAATGTTTTAGTTTTATTTTTCAATTTATTGTTAAGCTCCTCAGATAAAATTTAGTCCCATGTATCATTTCTTCTCTAATACTTTTAAAACACCCCCTTGTCTTAATGACAGCATCAAACCTGTCAAAAAAAAAGAGATAACACCAGTTTCTTCCTGTCCATTTTAACCTACTCCTCCATTAACTGCATATCCATCATAACCCAGCATCACAACATTGTGACTGGTTCAGCAAACATGGTGAAGCACTGGGATACTTTGACTGACCAGCAAAATCGCCAGGGCTCAGTCCTCAAAATGAAAAAGCAAGGGAAATGTTGAAGTAAGCACTCTAGCTGAAATGCGCAGCTAGCTTGTGGAAGAGTGAGTTAAAATTGACAGGGGCTCTTTCAAAAGACTGGTCTAATCCCTACTTTTTAACAGGATTGATGCTGTCATTCAGGCAAAGGGATTTGTTACCAAGTATTAAACCAGAAATGATGCAAGTGACCAATTTCTTTGTTCAGTGAGCTTATTATGTAGGCTGTGTTAATAGTTTCCACATTAGATGGCCATCTCAGATTAAGTGCTTCATTTGGTAGTTTTTAAAGAAAAAATATTCATATTGACATCAGCTAGCATTCAAAGTTTCAGTATCAGTATTATATTGTAAAAGAAAAAGTGGTGTTGTGCCATCTCTAAACATTATACATTTTATAAAATATGAATGACAGTGAGTCAGAAGTCTTTTATGAGTACATAAAGTTGGTATAAAGGAAGAATAAAAAATGATGGAGGCAGCGAGTGTTGTCTCAGGAGTTTAAATAAGGCTCTGAAACTAGGGCTGCCAGAGTGTTCACATCATCATCTGATAATTTATTTGATAAATCTGATAAATCATTTTAGCTGGTCACCATTATTAAAGATGATCATAATCATCTTCCTCTGTTATTAGAGTTCAACACTATATTACAGTGCAAAAAGATGAAAAAGAACTGTGTGCACTTTCATCAGTTGGGTTAAATAAATCTAATTAAAATATATAGAAAGTGCATTAATGGACATATGGAACAAAGGTCTGACTCCTAACATTCAGAGGACAGCACTGAGTAATGTTTGTTATTACTTTAAGAATTATTATGAGCTTGGTAGTTAATGTCAGTGTTAGCCTGAGGGCATGAAGGATACAGAGTGTAAGAATGAAAGAGTGTTTTTGACTTATATTGTTCTATTATTCTAATTATAAAACATAATCTGTGTGTGTGGGTCTTGACAGATTATCATTTCATGTCAGTGCATCCTATTGTGTGGTAAAGTTTGCTGGAGCACAAGATAGATCAATTACTTTCACCATATTAGTGAAAGATATTTATTCACAATAAATAAAAAACAACAACTACATTCTTATTTGCAGTCATTTATGTGAAAGTTTATCATCAGCTAAAATTTCATGATTGTGATAAGCCAGACTATAATTGTATCTGACATTATTGTTCATATTTTTTAAATCTTAACATGCATGCTTCATATACAGTTGCTTTGCTGCATATGTAGCATGTACTCCTCCAAAAAATCTTGCCTTTCTTCACATTTAAATGAATGCTATGACCAAATGTCTGCATCCATGCAATATTCAGATATGCACATAGAGAGGAATGTTCAGAGGAGCGTTTGCTGACGATGGTGTGTCAGTCCAGGGCTGTTGTGAGACAGGGTGAATGGCTAATGCAGGAAGGAGGTTGGGGAGGTGTGTGAGCACAGTGGAGGTTCAGGGAGAGAGGTGCAGGCGCGAGCTGCTGATGGTAGCAGATCCCCTCGCTGCTGGCATCAGAGGTTTGCAAGGGCAGGGCTTTTTCCCCCTGACAGGGGGGCTGGAGAGATGGCTGAGCTGCTCGCTCTCTCACTTCTGTTGTGTGTGTTTGTGTGTGTGTGCGCGCGCGTGTCTGACAGGGCCGACTGGGCAAAGACCAGCGGTGGGGCAGTGCACTCCTGTCCAGAAACCAGTCCCTGGAGGAGGAGTTTGAACGAGCCAAAGCAGCTGTGGAAGTAAGCGACATTGTCAAATACACAAGTCTGACACTATGCCCTATTCACTATAGAGTGTTTTGTTTTGGGAGTAACAGAGACCCTTAGAGGGCCAGGGGCACACAAGTCAAGAGTTTAAAACACAGACTACAGCATAACCTCTTTAACTACAGAAACAAGCATCATTCAGAAAGATCATAACACAACACAACAGAAAACAACAACATCACTCCATATAACATTATTAGACTGGCTTTTATCAGACTATAATATAAACATTTCAGGATTCTATTAGTCAATCCTGTAATATCGAAAATCATTACCATCATTAATAGTTATCTTAATACTTGTGAAAGCCTTTCAGTTGCTTTCACACGATTAGTGCATAATTATGATTGGTTACTTTTGATTATCAAAGCAGCTGGCAGCCAATAAATTGTAATTAAACAAAAACAGACACAAAAACACAGGGGTTAACTGAGTTAAGCCTGCTACCACAAGACATAACAGAAATATGTTTCAATAAATAAAGGAAGGCAAAATGAAGAAAAAAAAAAGTAGAAAAATGAGAGGAATGAAAGGATCTTCTAGGTTTGAACTGGATTAGCTTATTTACTTTATCTGCTTAAAAAGTAACTGCAGGGCCGACATGGAATTCATATGTAACATTAATTCCCGTTTCAAATGATCTGATTTTGATGAATCAACATAGAAAAACCTTAAGCATGTCAGTTAATCTGTAGCAGACATTTTACACACACACCTATTCAGTTAAACTAGCTCATTATATCAACTAACCAGCAGATTAAGTGACTCACCTTTGATTATACAGTGTTAGTATGTGTGTTCAGCTGATGGAAAAGTTTAACACACAGATTGATTCAAAGATTTTATTTGGAAATATGTCTGTTAGGCTATCTGAATGGAGGCATGTATTCAAAAACTGATGCAGGCCAAAAGTGCCTAGAAAATAAGATGGGATTTGGGAGTGGTCTGTCAAAAAAAGGGACGGTTAAACGTCTTACTCTGAATGGTATGTGACAGAGTATGAATGTTGTTATAAAGTCTTGAACAAACCCATGAAACAAAATCCGTTACTTAAAACATGAATTCTGTTTCCTAATAGTGTGTCATTTCCAATGCTCGATTTTCCACTGAAGAGAATAATGATTAGGCAACAATCTAGAGACCAGACAGTATAGAAACTTTCTGACTAATAATGATACAGATTATAATGTACTAAAAGTTCCAACAATTCGTTTAAAAGGGTCAGAAATTAAACAAACTTTCCAAAAATTAATTTAACAAATTATTTATACTTCCCAATAATTTAACATGGTCAGAATTTAACAGACTCCAGTAGTTTTAGTTAAATGGTATTTTACTGACTAATATGATTTGTCATTTTTCAACTGTCATATTTCTTAAATCCAGATAAACACCAGAAAGTTATAATCTGAAAGACTTAAATGATATGAATAATGTAGTGTAGGGGTCTAGGCTTATTAATGTTTCGTTGGTTCCCAATAATTAGCTCTGATTTCTTTTTAGTTCTCTTTGTATAAGTTTTGCTGTGCTGTGTCATTCCCATACTAATGGTTAAGTTTAGATGCATTTTACATGTTTTTCTCATTTTAACCATGATAATGTTTTTGTGTTGAGTTGTGTATATGTTGACATATTGAATCAAAATTACTTGAGGGAAGTGGTAAATAATGAATCACCAAAATTTGCATTAAGGTTTGTACATTTGCTTGAAATTAACCTTAAAACAAATGAGATACACCACAATGGAGGTAAAGTCAGTGTAGGGAAGCCAAACTTGTCTCAGGGAAATTAGCTGCGGTTACCTTGTGCGTGTTTAAAATCTAATATTACCATTATGTTTACTGTCTATGTCTTTTTTTTTTTATAACTATTGCCAGGCAAAAATGTAAAAATGTGATCGGTCCTTTGACCTTTACTCTTTTCATATTTACATTATTTATTCAGCTAAGGCATTTCCATCATAACTGATCAAATTTCTATCTGCCTCAAGCAAGCGTACATACCTTTATCTGAATAATTATGCAAACATCTATGTGGGTGGAAACCTGATTAATTTGCAGGACTTCAACATTGACCGATACTCATGGCCAGCTGATCTATTAGTCAGGCCCTATTCTGAACACAGCTAATCTTGCCTCCTGGCTTCTCCTCACATTGAACTAGTTTAAACATATTTTTGAGTTAGTCAGTTCTTTTATTTGCAGTATCAAGGCTGCTATTTTTCCAGTGATAACATCTCCCGCAGTGTTTTAGCCCTGCACACTTATTTCACTTGTAGAATGTGAGGATAATAAACCAGCTCTGAATGACAGAATAAGTTGTTCATGGACTAATCCAAGCCCTATAATAATATAGTTTTCCACTGCAGAAAGGTGAGGTAAATAGGTCAGTAATTTCTGCTGCAGACATGCAGGATCAAATGGCAGCAGGTATAGTAGTTACAGTAATCAGATAAGGGCTCATTCACCTGGAGACCATGCTGCTAAACACTAGCTGTTCAGCTCCAGTAATCATCATAACCATGTGCTGTTCCAGAAACAATAATGAAGGAACCTCATGTAGCTCTTAGGGGGAAGCATCTAGGTACAGTTTCCTGGTGTTATGAACTAGAAAATCCATCTTTAGAGATGACTACAAGTGATCACTGAACAACTGAAGTGCATACAGAGCCACATTGTCTGTCAGTTGATTTCTTTAAACATTATATAGATGACTGACAGCATCTAGTGTGAAATCTAAACCGTTGGACGAAGCTGTTGTTTCTTACCATAGCGGACACTCTTTGTACTTGTCTTGCTTGGGTCTTTTCTGCTCCAGTTGTTGTAAGAGAACCACTGGCTATTGTATTACACGTGTTTGCAGTTTCCAATGGCTGGAGGGCTGCAAACATAGGTGATTTGTCAAAGCAAATGAATAATAGAGGAGACACAGGAAGGAGATGCAAAAGTGAGAGGAGTGCTTAGGAAGGAACGTTCCAGCCAGTATTCTCTGATTATCTCGGGAATCTCTCCGCTGTGCTCGCTGACGTCACGTCTCTGTGGTGCCCTCCAGGCAGGATTTGCTGAAGCTGAGTGGGTGGGGCGCTGCCTCTGAGGTGGGCTGGCTTTCCGATAAGTAATATTACCCAGGGGCGCAAGGGAGCAAATGGAGGACTGATTGATTACTTCATCCTGCATTTGGAAGCTCCTTTAGATACCTCTCTGGCCTCTTCCAGGCATTTTTCTATCTGTATACATTTGTCCTTATCAAGAAACTGGTGCAGGGCACAGTTGTCTAGAAGGTTATTTTCCATGGCGTGCCTGTTAGCTTCCGATCCATTTCATTTGCGTAATTGTGGGCTGTCCGGAACGGAGAAGTAGCTCAGGCACTAAAACGGAGTAGCACTGAGGCTTCAGGCTGTCCAGTACATTGGAGCTTGACAAGGAGAAAGTTCTAGCTAACCTTTTAATGCCTAGACAAGAAGGCTCTTCCTTTAACTAAATTGAATGCCATTTCATTGGCTCTTCCTCTTTAACTACATGATGTTGTCATATTTATTTTGATAAGTAAAGAACATAATCTAACAGCTGAATTTTTTTTGTTATTACCAACAACTGCTTTGAGCAAACAAACACATGAACTATAATAAGAATGTGCACTTTTATTGTTACTCTGATGAAGCAAATCAGTGATAAACCCTGTGATGTGCATATGTGTACACTCACTCAGAACCTACTGTAGTGTATACATCAATAAAGGCAGCATGGTACTTCTCCTGTTAGTGAAAAAAATCACGATAGCCAGGGATGGCATCACTCCAAATATGCTGGTCCTTCTCAAACAGATACAACTGGGCCACTGACGGACTAAAACTAAAACTAGAGCTTATTTAAATATCTGTCAGAAACCAACGCAACCTGACTACTCACGTCCTGATATATACTGGACTCAGGTTGGGTTCAAAATTTATGTTCAAGTCATAACAACCCATCTCCCACTTTACCCTGCATACATTTTACCCGGCATTCCCCACTGCTTCTGCACTTCATAGAGTGAGAACAGAGCAGTATTTACAGTTTTGACTTACTAAACTCACTTCGATTGTTGTTGGAAACCGTTGTTTGTTTAAATACATTTGTTGAATCAGAATTTCAACTTAGTTACACACTTGAATATGTTCTTATTTTCTTATGGGATTTTTTATATTGTGTAATATTTCATATATCTGTAATCTAATAACAGCAGATCATCAAGTTTTATTTGGCACAGTTTCTGACTCAAAACATCATGCTATCTAGGATGAGGTGAGCTGCAGCAGTTCTCTCATTAAACACAGGTTTCACTTTTTGGGAAATATCCTACCCCCCCCCCAGCTGAAACTGAGATTTGATTTGGTTCTACCACTGAGTATGGATGATTTGGTAGAGTGGAGACCTTTGTTACTGAAATAAGCAGCCTGGACTCAATCAAAAAAAGTTTTGGGGGGATCACCTACATTCATTCTTGATGTCCTAGGGGCAGAGGTTTTAGGAGCCAACATGAACATTTCTGTCAACAAATATCTGAATGATTTACCAAGAACATGTTGGGTACAATAGGGTTAAAATGCATTTTCTTGCATACAAGTTCTGAGGGACAGTGAAACTAAAGCTTTGTGAAACTGGAGGAGCTTTTGAAATGTTCTGCTTAATTTGAGTGGACCTTGAGAAACAGATCATCAAGGAAATGCTCTGACCACCCATGTCCTTTTGGGATGTACAAAAAGCCAATGTGCAAATTAAGGCATGCTGCTCTCATTAGGATCAGCTAGTAGCGGCAGAAGGTGAGAAGTAGGTTAACACTAAGGTGGGCCGTTCTGCTCAGAGGCAGTGATACCATTAATGAAGCACTGCAAGATTAAATTGACGGATATGTTAAGTTCCACTTCAGCAGAACTTCAACAGAAACACAGGAAAAGGTGTTTCATGTTTGTGTACAACATAGAAAATACAAACATCACAATACAGTTTAATACCCCTAAAGTGTTCTCATACACAACATGCCTTATTTCAACATATATATATTACATTGTCATCCAGAAAAAAAGATGAAAAGGAACAACAGGATCCTCATCTGTGGCAGTGCACATTTCACCTCACTGTCAATTAAATTGCTCTCCCTCTATTGTCGAACATGGTTTTAGTTGATACAAGATGACAGGCATTGCTATTTCACAGCAGGAGCTTCTTCCACCACTAAGCATTTGACAGTTTGTCAATTTCTTTGCTAAATGAGAAGTTAAGCATAGTGCATTCTTAAACCAAACTCTGTTAAAAATGCTGCTCATTTCCCTTTGAAAGCAATTGCTGCAAAGAAACATTTCACTTCATCTGTTTTCTTGATTACAGCTGAAACAGATTTTGTTTGCATTTTCCATCCGACCTGCAGTCTGTGCACGTTTTATAAATTGACACCAAACTGTAGATCTCATCAATTATCCTCTGTTGCTAAAACTATAAATGCCTGGCTTTGAGATTCAGAATCTGGCTCTCAGACAGAAACAGACACAGCATGTTTTAATCCACATAAAAGTTGCATAATTACTTCTTTTCAGCAGTGATGACTCCACCGATGTATTTATATGCGCATATATATTTAGAAGAACTGTAACAATCCAACTATTGAGTTTCCTGAAAATCACTGACTGCATTTACTTGTTATGCCTCTTTACTTTACTTAATACCTCCTTTACTCTATGGCATGAACTGCATTTAACATCACCAGAGAGACATAACACATAAGGACAAGCATTACCATTTCAGATTTGAAAAATAAAAAATCTGCTTCTTTTACTTTAACCTCCAAGTATTCAGTTCTGTCGAGGTCTCGCAGTTTTATTCTTTACTTATAATGAAATGTAAAAAAAACAATGGAATAATTATCACTGAATGTCATACTCAAGCACTTTTAACTGTCTGTTTCTTGTCTGTCTCCGAGCCTTTTGTAATTCCAATCACGACGTGACCCTTGGTCCCTGTGAATTTAATTATGAACTGAATATATTTGCTTAAGGAGACGATGTTCCCCAATATATAAATCTATCACTTGTCATAGTTTAGAGACTGCTGTATCCTTAAAAATAAAACTTTGACTGTGAAGCATTAAATCAATTGAGGCATACTTTTATAACTGTTGTACAGAATGCTCTTTCATCCTGTCAAGTTCTAAATGCCAGTGATTTGTAACAGTTGATTTATTTTCTTTGGCTGTTTCGCTCTCACCTGAAACACATTTCACTGTATGAAGTCTAAGAAGAATAGAACAAGGGCTGCATTTCCCAAAACCTTTTCAATAGGCCTAAGGAAAACTTTTCAGAAGCTGTTGTCCCAGTGTTACTCATCACTTTTTCCCACCTGCTGTCTGAATCTCCCCTATTGTGTGACTAATCTGCATGGGTGAGGGATAACGTGCGTCCTCTGAGATACGTTTTAGGAGCCAGCACGTCTTTTCAAACATTATTCAGACAGCAGAATGTGCTTGGAGGAAAACGCTGACTCAGGGACCACGGTAGGTAGGGCCAGGCATGAGCCCCCCACTGGTTAGTATTTCACATTTGATAGCAGTTACTCACTGTAACCTGTGTTGCTATGCAGATGACACAAAGTGCATTTAATCTGCATTTAATCTTAGTCTGTCAAATTTAGTCTGTCACTGCTTGCAGAGAGATTTTGTAGAAAGAAATTTAAGCAACACAAATCTTAGGTCCATTTCCTGCTCCTCTATTCCATGGTCCATGTGCTAATTACCATTTATATATTTGATTGAGCAGGCACCTACAATTGTCCAGTATTGGTGCAAAATAACTAAGCTGTTCCTCATATTTAGAGAACAAGACAGATTGACATATCCAAGCTTTGCTGACTTCATTAGGAGCAACAGTTATGAGACTGGACAAGCTTTACAGAGCCTTTGCAAAAAATCCTATTTAACCAAAAATTGTAGTTGTCTTTGGAGTAGCGCTGGGTTTCCAGTTTAAAATTTTACTCTGTCAACTGGACTCCTACTTGTAGCTAATCAGTCTTGGGAGGCTCCGGTTGGTTGATTGATTTCATGACACAGACATACAGTTTGAATTAAAAAAGACATGATTGTTATGTTGTCATGTGCTGGTATGGTTAAAATACATTTCTTGTTAGGGTGAATGGAGTTCTGTAAAGCTTGCCCAACCTAGCAACAGTTTCTACACACTAAAACATATGTGCACAAATTGGTCAGCTGTGCTATCTACTCGATTCATGCGGTTCTAAGTCAGGTCTAAAGCCTTTGGTGTATGAATGCTGCCATCTTAAACAGTCACACTACTCTGAAGCCAGTGTAATTGCGCTGATCATTGACTGTTACAATTTATCACACATGGCTTCAGCCTCTGATCATATCAAGTCTATCTTGTGCCTGAATTTCTCGACAACAGTATACCGGCCTTGTGCCATGTCTCAGAGGATAGGAAGGGCTCTGGGTTGTGATCTCTAGCACAGTTTGTGTTAGAAACAGTGACTAATTGGAATGTAGTCTCTCACCTCAGTCAAGCCCCCATAGCCTTGATTGTCTGTCATGTGACTAGACAGGGTGCAGGCCGATCCCTCTCATCCAGCAGAGACCACAGCACCCCAGTTAAGCCCTCTGTCATGGCCAGCTGACTTCCTGGCAGCATGTCAGACTTTATTGCACATATACAGCTGTATCTCTCATTCGCTTATCAGCAGACTCACTAGCCTGTTGGAGAAAGAGCTCTTTTAAAGTGATATCTGTCTTAACTGACAGTTATTTTATGGACCTCAGAAATGTTCCTTCTTACTGACCCCATATATCTTTTTTGCTGCTTTTGTCTTGGTTTGTTACTTTGAGCAAGAGGTGATTCCTAGCACTTTGTGAGTGATAGGGATATTTTTACACCTCCAGTCAATTTATGGAAGTTCAGCAGAGTTATCTGCGGATAAAAAAAGAAATTCAATAATAAAGCAGTATACCATGGGAGGGATCTTACTGCAGTTAAGGCAAACCAAGCAAAATAACAGTAAAATCGTATTCTATGAACAATACAAAGGTGGTCAGATGACTTATATATTATCCAGAGTGACTTACAATTGAACTATGTTACAACTGAAGGAGAACGTAAAGCTAGGAGTCTTGCTCAAGGGCTCCTGTTGATTTAGTGTGGTGTGCTTTCCCAGGTGAGAAACCGACCCCCAGCCTCCTTCATAGAGAGCAATACACAACACAGACCACTAGCAATTGAATGAATAGGTCATGGTCACCATTTACTACAAAATTAACATTTTCCCTCAAGAGTCTGAATACTGTTGTAGTAAATGTAAGCAAATTAATCACAAACAACACAAAGGTGACACTTATTTGAACATAATTAAACATAATTAGGTACTGCTTGTGAGATGTTAAGTTAGGTTGTCTCTCTGGATAGAAAATCTCCATTTATAAAGATGAAGACAAAGGCGCATTCTGCTGATATGAGAAACAAAATCATTGAAATGCACAAGGCAGGAAATGGCTACAAAAAAATATCAAAGAGTTGGAATGTCCCATTAAGCACAGCTGGGTACATCACCAGAAAGTGGAAGGTTCATCACAGCATTCAGACCCCTACAGGCCCTCCCTCAAAACTAAACATCAGAGCAATGTGTCGAGTGAAAAGACAGGCTGCTAAAAATCCAACTGTCACTCTCAGAAGTCTGAAAGGCTCTTTGGCTGAAACTAGAGTGAAGGTTACAATTTCAAGAGCTCTCCATAACACAGGCCTCTACAGCAAGGTAATAAGAAAGAAGACATTCCTTAAGAAGGTCCACATAAATGAATGAGAAAGACCCCATTAAGATGTGTGAGAAGGTTTCATGGTCAGATGAGATTATTATATTTTTCCTAAAGTTTCTTAACTTGACACTCTTTGGGACAGGTTTTACCTTTATATTTCAGGATTTGGTACCTTGGAGCTATAGATCAGTTATGAAGCCTTTTACTTCCCCCTTTTTAGGTATAAAAGAACTTACAGACCAGCAGCTCTGGACTCATTATCATCGAGGGCAGTTCTGAAATGAACGCAGCACACTCCCCCTCTCTCCAGCTCAACTATGTAGTGCTGATAAGGATGTTCTTAACCTCCCATTACAGCCTCCTGAAACATTCAGCCCGAGAAACGTTTCCAGGATGGGGGAGATAATGAGCTTTCAACTTTGACCTTTGACTAGTCGTACTGCCAGTGTGCAAGAGCTGACAGGGGGTCTTCCAATTATAATAATTGGACACTTAGCAAAGCTGCGGCCAACACCGAGCATAGAGGAGCAATTATCTACATAACACAAGGGACAGCACCGAACAAAATAAAATCTCATTAAATTTGTTATATCTCGAAGAATCGCTCAACAGTCTTTGAAATCCACCATCAACATGTCGCAGCATGTTGGGAACACACACCTAGTGATTAATTTGGGATTTTCAAGGTGGGATTCCCCTTATTTTTTTCAGCAGTGCCAACAATTTTGGAACAAGATTGTCCAATTTATGTGGTATTACATGGAGTTCTCATCATTGACATCATGAAAATGTGATTGAAACTAATAGCCTTTTAGCTTTTGTCATTAATTACTTAATTAAATTAATTTGCTTGACTGTTCTTAGTATTCATTGTACATTGCATGTCAAAATATCTGCAACAATTATGATATTAAGAAACCTTTTAACTATATGCTTAGAGCCGCTGCCTCCAGATTTGAAGAGACTTATGATAAAGATAATAGTTTATCTTGTTATACCAGGAAACCTGTTAAATGGTTCACAGCTGTACAATAGTAGATGTTCAGTTCCACTCAGTCAGATATTGGAATTCTCAAGCTATTGAAATCTTGACTGTTTAGAGGTTAGTTCTCAGCATGGTTTATCACATTGAATATTAAAATGGATTTCATGAAAATTGCATTGTAAACAATTTACATTTCCATCAAATTACAGAATAATTACAGAAAACAGCTCATTCACAAAGGTGCTTAAGTTCTGCTTTTGTGTCCTCTGGCCCAGCTTAACCTTTTCATTAAGGCTTATCAGTGGACCTTGGTAGAATGTAGAATGTATTTTTCCATATCATTGGATATAGATCATCATATACATACTTTTTTCGTGTGTAACCATGGTGTTGGTTTGTGTTACAAGTGAATGGCTAGACTTCTCCCTTCCAACGTTTGAAGTACTTGTTAAAAGTAATGCTGCCAAAAACAGACTGAGGAACAGAAGCACAATGATTTTATTGAAATATCTCTGATAACTGCATTAGGGGATCTGGTGTGGTAGTGCATAGAAAATACAAAAATGTACAATCCGTGAGAATTGCTTTAATTGCTTTAATAATGCAGAGAAAGAATTTCACAATGTTCACTGTGCTGTGGTGTGTTCACATAAGACAAATGGACACTAAAAACAAAACAAAACAAACTAATTACTTTCATTCCAACTAACTGTCAGGACCTGGACAACTTGAGTAAATTGCATGAAACAGAATGTAAAAACACTTTGTTAATGCCATGGCGTCTACTTTATGGGGTGGTGGTGGCCTAGTGGGTAGGAAACTTGCCACTGGACCAAGAGGTCATGGGTTCAAATCCTACCTTTAGCATACCACCACTGGGCTCCTGAGCAAGACCCTTAACCCCAAGTTGCTCCAGGGAGACCATCTCCTGTAGTTAGGGAATGGAAGTGGCTTTGGATAAAAGCGTCTGCTAAATGGCGTAAATGTAAATACAGTTTTAGAAACATCATGAGTCACTGTAGCTGTGCAGTACTGTGAAAATTAACATGAAATTAAGAGGCAGGAGACACTTGACATTACGATGTTGTTAGAGTCTGTATGCACTGTTAAAAGTTCACCTTCAAGGTGACATCAGCAGAATATGCTCTTAAAAGCAAATGTGGCAGTGATGTTTGCAAGGTACGGCCTAGAGTTGGTAAGTCCATCCTGTTGTTCCTAATGCAAATCACTTTCAGACCACTTGAGCAAAAAAAGTTCTCTCATAATCAGAAGTGGAATTGTGCAGAGCTTAGTCACCACATGATTGGGACCGGAGTGACTCAACTGCATGCCTGCAGGAGAGTCCCTTCTCTCCATCAATATTCATGCACATTCATTCATTATTCAGATTGATGAGCGCAAGGAGTTCAGACTTATGTTGATACAGATTTGAGAGGTTTGTGAGTACAGCACACACCTGCAGAGAACTAGCAGAAGTCACCCTGTACTCACAATTAGAGATGCAGGAAACAGATTTTTCCATAAAAGCCTGCAACACTCTGTGGATGTATACATGTTTCCTCCCCACAAAATTAATTAATCAATCTTTAAGGACCTCAATCTCAGTCTTACGTTCCTTTTGATTTCATAGCAGTTGATGGATAGTAAGCGTGTTGAATAATAAACCTACACTTATCTAAAAAAAAGATGCTAAAATGTTTTTCTGCGTTGTCACAATAATAACCACTTTTTGTTCTAAAAATAAACTTTCAGTGAATGTTTTTTTAAGGAACTATTTTGAACATGAAGAACAATTAGGAACCTTTTTTTAGGAACCTTTATTAGGAACCTTTATTAGGAACCTTTATTTTTAAGATAAAAAATCAGCTGCCCTACAGACCCAACACTTTTACAAAAACCGTGCTGTACGTAAACTGTACTGCGATGGCTCAAAAGTTGTAGCACGCTTTGATTTTCCAGTGTATCTCAGCCTGGTAACAGTACTGCTAACACGCTGGCAGCTCAATTTTCTCCTCACAGTTTATGGCAGGTCGTTGTCCCAAAACTGCATCCATGGAGTCGTACCAGCGGAAAGTTTTTTCTGTCAGAGCCGCTTTTGTTATTGTGGTCTTTCATTTTTTGTAGTCTTGTTTGAGTTGTTTTTTTTGTTTTTGTTTGTTTAGCCATGCAATGAATGGCTAACGTGCCTAACTTATTAGCAATATCCTGGTAATCTATTTCTCAGAGCATTAGACAACTCTTACTGAAATTTACATTCAGCCAAAATAGATAGTAGTGATTGTACATTGTTGACTACCCTGTTGTTAGTTGATTTCTCCATTGTTGTTGTTGTTGTTGTTGTTTTGTGCGGATATTAAAAAACAACAACAATTGGCTTCTTTCCAAGTCAATCTGTTGTCATGACAAAATTTTTTTGACCCATCAAAAAGCAGTCAGCTTAGCTGCAGCCCACTTTTGGTACTTTGGGTCACTTTATCTGTAATGGAAAAACACTTGTTCGCGGTATGGTTCTTAGTGCCAGTGGCAAAGCACCATAAAATGTTCTCCTGCATTCACTGTTTTTCAATGTCCACCCCCGTGCATACTAGTTCAGTTGGTTTATCGGTTCTTTTTTCAAGCTTTCAACATCAGAATGTTAACTGTTGATTTATGTTTTGTGCAGTCAGACACGGAGTTCTGGGATAAGATGCAGGCTGAGTGGGAGGAACTGGCCCGCAGGAACTGGCTGATGGAGAATGAGCAGGCCCAGATCCCCTCCACCGTGTCTCCTCTTGAAAAGGTTCAACACATTTAGACAAAAAAAAACAAAAAAAACAGCTAATGTATCAAGTTGCTTTAAGGTCTGTGCATTTATCTCTTTAAAAGCTTTCTTTAATGCATCTTGACATATCAAATTGTAATGCCTTGGGCACTTTCTGTTGCAGGGTTATTACTTCCACACAGACAATCCATATAAAGACTGGCCAAATGCGTTTGAAGAGGGCCTGCGGAAGGCCAGGGAGGGGGACCTGCCAAATGCAGTTCTATTGCTGGAGGCGGCCATCTTGCAGGACCCTCAGGACTCTGAGGTAACTAGACACCCACCTTGGCACACACCATGTGACAAAACCAAATCATGACATGAAAATGACATGAAAGCATCTTTAACTTCTATTCATTCTATTCAGTGAAAAGTATATTATTAAAATTACTTTTACCCATACATTATACTCCTGCTTGATAGAGCCCCTCTCATTCCTTACATGTTATTCATGTGTAATCACAAAAGGCAGTGGTCAGTATGAAGACACATATGAGTGTGTGAGGGAGCCCGCTGTTGTAAAATAAACTGTTCATGGACACCTGCCACAGACCACATACAGCACAGCAACGTCATCTGCTAAACATCTGTTGAAACTAATAATAAACTTCAACCGTGAACTAAACCACATCTGTGAAAGTGAAGCTAACTCAACACAACAAACAAGTATGCTTACAAAAGTATTGGGATGCCTGATCATTACACCAGCAGGGACTTTAATGACATAGCATTCAAATACATAGACTTTAATATAGAGTTGTTCCCCCCTTTGCAGCTATAACAGCTTCCACTCTTCTTGGAAGGCTTTCCACAAGATGTTGGAGAGTTTCTGTGGGAATTTGTGCCCATTCATT
>JBBPCZ010000115.1:11629172-11639868 GCA_037974445.1 Brycinus macrolepidotus | reverse complement strand
GTAAAACAAAGACCATGTTTATGACCAAGATTATACTAGGGTTTAACTGTAGCGAAACCATGATAAAATAGTCATAAGCCATGGTTTTCATAGTTACCCAAAAAACCATGAGAAAACCATGGTTAATTTTCGTAAGGGTAATAGTACATCCAACAATAAGGACAGCATGGTGTTTCTTTTATACAGTGACAGAAAACACAGAAACACACAGAAAGCTCCAAATCCACATTCATTTTACTGTGACCAGCATAAAGATGCACATGTCATAGCTACTCTTTACAGTAGTTTTCAAATCCGTCCTCTGGGACCCCCCATTTGGCCATATTTTCGCTTTAACCTAACTCTGGGGATTGAGCAAAATATGGAAGGTATAGGAAGGTATAGAGGTCCGTGAGGACTGGTCTATCCTATATATGTTTTTTGCCATATTTTTCATTTCTCTTTCCATCATTTTTCGCTTGGCTAAACTCTCATAAAAAAACAAGTGACCTCTATTTGAACTCCTTTATTGTGTACTCATGTAAGTTTTTGGTTTTACCTTAATGAACCTCTCTTTATACATCTTCAAGTAGAGACACACATCAGAAGACACAGGTAGTCCCCCATAAATTAAAAACAGAGCTAATCAGGAAGCGTCTGACTCTCATTATGTTTGTTGTGAGCTCATTAGTGTCCATCAAAGCTGCAGTCTGTTTGATGCTGCCCTGCTCTGTGTGTGTCTGTGAATGTCCGTGTGACGTGTGTGTGTTTGTGTGCGCGCAAACATGTACAGGTGTCTGGAGCTCCACCCCAACAACCTCCAGGCCCTGATGGCCTTGGCAGTGAGCCTGACCAACACAGGCATGACGCAGGAGGCCTGTGAGGCACTGCTGAGCTGGCTGAAGCACAACCCCAAATACAAACACCTGCTGAAGAGCCGCAGCCACCTACAGGGCTCGCCCGGGTCCCGCCGCTTCTCCTGCTCCTCACCCATGCCATGGTGGGACCCTAAAACAAAGTAATAGTCAGAAATGTGGTCAGATTTAGGGGCATGAATTTAAGAATCATGTTTCATAGCACATGTAATGCTTAGTCATTAGTCATGTTTTGTAAAACCATCTGACAAACCATCTTCTCTCTTTCCAGTATCAAGTTTAAAAGTTTTCATTCACTCCAAATATTGGGTTAGGATGAGCCACGTCATGACTGGTGTCCAATCTTTGCTACTTTAGTTTGCTATTGATCCTCAAAAACCTATGCGGCCAACAAGTCATGAAACCTTAATATCCCCCACTAGTTAGCATCATGCAAACTGCAAAAACAAAAACATAAAAATGGACAACTGTCATACTGAAGTCTGAATTTTGTCTGTTCTTAAAAAATGTCTTCTTTGAGTTCTTTGCACAATGCCATAGATAAACCATTTTTGGTTCTCTCAAGAACCTTTTGATGAAGGAGATGCTTGAATGTGAGGAATATCTCTTTAGGTTAAAGAGCTTCCACATAATGTTAAGGTTCCAGAAAAACAGTTAACTTGGTAATGAACCTTTACATTATGTGAATCTCTGTGTCAAACATGGTTCAAAATAGTTCTGTGACACTGCTTTATAAACTCTGTGTGGCACTTTTTTATATATAAAAAAGAGTGCATGTCATGCTTTGTCAGAAAACACATAAGCAAGTATATTTAAGATTGTAACATGAGGTTAGCGTGCACTTTGTATGATGAGAGCTGGTAATAATAATAATAATAATTTTTATTTATATAGCGCCTTTCCAGAGCTCAAGGACACTTTACAATGCATGTAACAAAGAAGAGATAATACGAACAGACATTGAAGGAGAACAGTAATCAGGTAGAGAAACATTAGGTCAACAAACATACAAGAAGCTGGTGTATGTAAGTTTCCATTTCTCATTAACTATATTATCTCCAGTTTAAAATCTAAAGACACAAACCATATCTTGGCTAAATAAATAAAACTGAGCTGTGGGAAATTATGTAAATTGTTTTTGAAAACACTATCACGCATTCTTTACTATTACACAGCCAGCACAATGTTTGGCAAAGTATAGTGCAAGTGCTTAGTAAAGGACACTGGAAACAAATTAGCCTCTGTCTCTTTCATTTCCTTCCCCCTCTCTCGCTCTCCCCTGTCCCAGCTCTCTGCTGTCGGAGGTGAAGGAGCTGTTTCTGGAAGCTGTTGGGCAGAACCCAGACACCATCGACCCAGACCTACAGACGGGCCTGGGGGTTCTCTATAATCTCAGTTCTGAGTTCAACAAGGCTGTGGACGCCTTCAACACTGCACTGTCTGTCCGGCCAGAGGTCAGCCCCAACCTGGCTCACTCAGCTGACAGAGCCATGCTAGACACACGACTGCTCTGATAAGAGCAGTAAGAGAGAGAGAGAGAGAGAGTCAAGGAGGTGCTTGAGAATATTGTCGTTGTTTTAAAAACTGACTGACGCTTATTGGAATAAGCCTTTATAAATGTCTGTATAGGTCAGTTGTGTTTTCAAAAGGTGTAGAAAAAGCTGAAAAAATGGAATTATAAAGTTTTCCTATGACAGGAACAGCAAGAACTGTCACAAAGTCGCTGGTGTAATACATTTTGAACTTGAACTTGAGGGGAGCTTTATACTGTCCCATTAAAAAAAGAGGACCGGCCTATTCCACAGACCTGTGGGTCACCTTGTCTGCAATTGATGCTTGCTAAGCCCTATTCAGTCCCCTTGCGTAGGCCACATTTACACACAATCGAAAATCCTCCCCGTCTATTTGACTTGGTAATGTGTGCTCGCCTGCTGGGGGGCTCAGATCCTGAATACAATGAAAGACAATGTCGACAAGACAGTTCCAAAAACTCTGAGACCAGGCCATCCCTGGGGCATGGACAGCCACACACTCAGTAAATACGACTGCCTTTCTGCCAGCATATAAACTCAGTGGAATGATGAGACAGCCAAGTGCATACAAAGAGACAGATAATAGCATTCACTTCAAATATTAAATTAAGATCTACTGCATCTGTGAGATTTTCATTTTCTTTGATGTCAGACATGGACATACAAAAGATGTGGCAGAAGATTAAACCTCGATGATGGTATCAGTGTTAAATGTGTTTGTGTGTAACTGCAGTATTGTGGTGGGATGACATAAATCCTCAGTAAATACCACACAATGTGACATCTTAGAGGAATAACCATAATTCAGGAGGCCATTAGGCCTTTATGTTGCCTCGCTGGCAGAGATATAATAAAAGTCACACTCCCTAGCTTGCATTAAAGTATTATTAAATACTGCTTTAAATCCATTTGAATGTACAAACTCTTAAAGTCAAAAGAGACAGTAAATGTTTTCACCTAAAAAGTTTACATGACCTACCTGCCTTTTCTCTATTGCTTTTTAAGGTAGCTTCTGAATTAACTGTGATGAGTATACAAATATTCCAAGCTACTACAGTTATTTTCCACTGGGTTTAAGCATCTTTATGAAATGTGACTCCATGTATTATTGAAAAAATGTAGAAAAAAACAGAAATACTCAAGTATGTTACTGTTGTTTAAGTAAGTGTGTGCATCAATTTCCATTTTTTTCTACTAATAGGACTACTTGTTGTGGAATCGTCTTGGGGCAACGCTGGCTAACGGCGATCGCAGTGAGGAGGCGGTAGAGGCCTACACTCGGGCCTTGGAGCTCCAGCCTGGCTTCATACGCTCACGCTACAACCTGGGCATCAGCTGCATCAATATGGGAGCACACAGGTATGTGAGCTCTGCTGCTTTGTTCCTGTATAGATTCTGCTCCAGCTGGATTAGATTAACCAGAGAAAGTTCTGTGACGTAATTTGTAAGAGATTTGGCTAACCGAAACATAGAGTATAAAGTGCCTGTAATTTCATCAATCGATCACAGCCTGGATTCTAAGGTCATAGCCTGGAAATTCACATCCGTGTTACATGATGGGTGGCTCACTCAGAAAAAACTACAACACATCTAACAGCATTTTTTAATCTATTAGTGTGAGGTGGATTTGATCAGAACTGCATTCCTGGGCCAGTTCCAGGTTCAACCAATAACAGGAGCCCATTAGCTCCCCAGTAATTATTTGGCAGACTTGTAAAATCTATGAACATTGCAGAATCATACTAGATTCAAATCACAGATCGCATTGTTAATCACTAATCCAGCTTGAATGGGCCTTTACAGTGCAAAACTCGCTCGCCCACTTCTCCAGCTGATTGAATTTAAATTACCCTCATTTCTGTTCAAAGGAACAAATAAGCCATGTAGTTCTTTTGCTGTTCTTGCAGGGAAGCCGCCAGCAATTTCCTGACGGCACTCGGTCTGCAGAGGAAAAGCAGGAGTCGGCAGTTCTCGCACCAGGTCATGTCTGGAAACATCTGGGCAGCTCTGAGGATAGCGCTGTCCATGCTGGACCAGCCCGAGCTTTTCCAGGCGGCTAATATAGGGGACCTGGACTTACTCATGAGAGCCTTTAACGTGGATATGTGAACTACGAAGCCCTTTAGACTGCGTACAAGCCAAGAACCCAAAGCCCTTCATAGGAAGTATACCTTGACCCGCGTTACAGACCGAGTCTTTTATTCCTTTTCGCAGAGCACCTTTACATTCCTGAGGACTGCGAGTGCTTGATGAGAGACTATTTTCGACAGATTTGCACTGCAGTGGAAGATTTCCCCGAAGAGCACAATGCCCGGCGAAGATTGTAGAAGTATGCCTTAGAGAAAATATCAATTAGCTACGACTCATCCAGTGGAGGCGGGACATGCCGTAAGAACTCTGAAATACAGTTTGTATTATCCAGAGTTTTATCTATGAAGAAACAGTACATACACATTTGCATTGTCGAGTAGATCAAAGCAATAGTTTGAAAATTGCTCAAGAAACACTTCTGCCCTCATGTCCACTTTTAATCGAAAAACAGCAGCTTTCGGAACACAGTAGAGTAAACAATTATCCGTAGTCCCTTGTTACATGAATGAGGGTGTCCTCAGCAGACCTTGCACTACTCAGACCTGTAGATGCTTTCCTCATCACTGCGTTGCTAGAAAAAAGACCTTCCCATTCTTTGCTGTAAACAGACCAGATTGTAAAGCCTTATTCAAGATGCATGCTGAACAATTAGTTATTTTAGACTTTATGAGGAAGATTAGCTGAAGGAAGCCATTACCTGCCATATTTTGCCTCTTTAAATACCTTGTCCACTGTCACTGAGATCTTTTCCTCAAACCACTGTCAGGGCTGTTCTGTTTCAACCCCTTCACCATATCTTTGAATGCCATAGTGGTTGTTTTTGCTACACAAAAATTGGGTGGTCCTTTATATTCCCACATGCCCGTGAAATCTATCACATGCCACCTATTTAATCACATACCAGAACTTTACTGTTGTGGCATTGTTGCATTATCCTGTCTTTAAAGGGAAATTCCACGTTTTTGTCCGAAATCCAGTATAATTAGAGGTTACAATGTGATTAAAGAGCGTCTTGAGAAGCAGGGAAATCCACTGTTCTAGAAAAGTGTACTGAAGCATTATCATCTAAAAGCTACCTTGCAGAACATGATTACATTGCTGATGCCTGAGACATTGTTCTACAGTAATTGTGGGACAAGACTTTAGTCCAAAACAGATTTTTAAATCCATTTGTGGCAGAGAGGTACATGCAGGTCATTGAAAGGCAAAATAATCCCCAAAGAAAACTGTGTCATTAGTCATTTTGTGTAGTAAAATGACTACTAAAATGAATATATTTGTGTTAAAGACAGCACAACCCCTGGTTCTTATCACTACCATTGAAAACAACACACCATTCCACGTTAAACCACCCTAAGTGACTGTTTATCTCTCAATGATCTCAGTATTTGGAATTCCTCTTTAATGCTGATACATGTTTATTCCAAACACTAATATTAATATTTTCAGACTCAGTAGGTTTGAATGAATACAGCTCCAAAAGAGCTGTGTGTTGCAGGCCTTAGGCAAATGTGACAAGAGGGAAGTATAAAAATGCTATGCAAAATGATTCGCATGTAACGTGATGCCCTGGCTGCATTTGTTGGTTGTAAAAGTGGATGTAGAAGAGGAGGATAAGCAGTTTTGTTTCAGTTCATATTTTCTGAACCTATAATTACATGTCAGGCATTTAATAGTATCTGTTCAGTTTAACAGATGGAAATGTGGGACATACCATGTAAAAAGCAAGGTCATTATTTGAAACATGTTCTCTTTACAATTGGCTGCTACTGTTTTCTTAAAGAGTTTATTAACGTGCCCAAACCACAAAACATAGTTCATAACCTAGTTCATAAAGAGCATTAAAGTCTATACAGAGTGCTTATTTTCTACTTCAGTATATTTCTCAGCAGTAATGCTGTAGCAATTTGCAATCCACCTCTGGCAGTTTTAGCATGACTGACCAAATCCAATTTAATTTCTTTTGTATTATCGTTTTTACGGTATTTTGTTGTGGTTTGGTCATCCGGAATAGTCTAAGAGCAATGTAGTAATGCTCGGGGATCAGAACAGGCCTGTGCTAGCTAATCGCTTGCTACTGTAAATTCTATTCCGGCTGTGTTAGTAGAGCCTGAGGAAAGCCTCCCTTTTTTAGAATTTTGTACAGTCTCAGGTGAGATAATCTAGATGACCTTCTACTACTCTAGAACTCCTAATTTAAGAGGACCGCATGCTGAATGCACTTATTTTTGAATGCAGTAGCTTTATTTATATGCATGAAATTGTCATGCCTCTTTTACTCTGTTCTACCCCTCATTTCTATGACATATACAATGATCATGACAGTTTTGCATTTCAGAACATACTGATCTTTGCGTATGGAATTAATCTTAACACACTATATAATAGTAATCAGTTTTGCAATGCAACAAGTACTCTAGACAAAATATTCTTTATTGTATACTTATTCATACTATCCTCACCAAAGACCAGATTTACTGAAGCCTGTATTGCACGCAAAGCTTGCTAGCTTGAGCAAACCGTGTGCACCATCATCGATCTGTTATGAATCAGGCCTACCCATAATTCATGTCACAGGCTTCATTGATTCTGGTGCAATATATTTAAACATAGCAAAATATATAAAATATCCAGCAAACATATATGAAAAATACCTTTTAAAATAAAAAAATGCTATATATTTTGTGTGCTTGTCCTTTTTTTTTTAGAATTCTGACTGCTTTACATTTATAGTTTTTTTTTATATAAAAGCTGGAGCAACTTTTTATCAATTGCAAAGGTGTTTTGTCAGTAACTAAGGCGCAAGATTCCACAATGGTTTCCCTTTTCCATTCCATATACTGCATATAAAGTTGTTTTTTTTATATATATATGAACAAAATGACCAGGAAATCAACAATCATGTGGTTTATTGAACAATCCAAACATGGGTCATGAGGTTTAATGGACAGACTGGAAATGAGCCCACTTTTGCCCTCATCAAGTTCTGCCATGAGTTGTATTTGGATGAGAAGATCCATTACAAAAGAACTTATTCAAGTTGTGTAAATTGGTGTAGTAACTTCGGTAGTATTAAGTTGGCACGCTTTTTTTGCAAAAAGGAAAAAAAAAAAAAAAAAAAAAAAAAAAACACTTGTACCCCTTGACATTCAGTTCCATGAAAAAATGAAGAAAAAGATGAACCACAAAAGATCAACTATACAATTCAAAACATCAACTGGCTAACTTTTGAATTTTAGTGCACAAGCTGTTAATACCGAGGCATGTTTCAGAAGGAGGCGATCAGAGCATCGGCCTATGCACCCTAAACAGAACAGGGAAGGCGGGAAGAGCGCAGTGATGAGCACGAGCTCGTTTTATCCTTTAGCTCTCCAGCTACCCTTTCAAAAAAGAGCGTGAGAAAGTGAAAGGAGAGAAAGAGCAAGAGAGAAAGAGAGAGAAGCCATCTGTACTATATTGAACACAAGAACCTTTGCTAAGCTGAGACGTTTATTCTGAACAAACTTCTCACAAATATTCATAGCCAGTTATAAGGAGTGATTACCTGGGGTCAATAGACAAATTGTGTATCCAGTCCTTGTATGCAACTTATTATATATTATTCTCAAGATACATGGGGGGAAAAACAAGAAAGGGTGCAAAAAATCATAAAGCTTGAGAAAGATTTGGTATTACTGAGCACCATAGAGAGTACATTCAATGTGCTGTAATATCCCAAAAAGACTGATGTCTGAGTTTTGTGTAAGACACTGCATATGATATTAGAAATTCGGATCCACTTGTCGGTACATATTGCTTCTTTACTGGATACAAATAGTCTATTACATTTGCTATAAGCGAGAATAAAATGAGATTTTTGACTTCGATGAATTAGGCCCGTCCAGTCAGAGAAGCTGGGAAAGGTCATGAGAGTAAAGCACTTTACTATTGCACAAAAAAAAAAATCATTGGTACGTTTTCCCAGTCATATAACACTGACCAAGATGTCAACCTGCATGACGTATTGTATTCCCATTGTGCTGAAGTTTTCCAAGATCCACAAAAAATCAACTTAAATCAATCAAAACATCAAGGACATGTAAAGATCCTGTTACAGTGCATCGATTCACTCCTGCTAAAAAAACGTAGGCTCCTTCTTCCTTCAGGCAAGTGAATCGCCCTCTACTTTAGCCATTTGTGAGTAGTCGTGCATGACATTATGGTACCTTAATTCTACTTCGCTTCACAAAGTTCAAGCTCCTAATAATCTCAGTACCTTGACTGCTTTTCATTTCTTTGTGCAAACCTTGAAAGTACACAGTAAGGTGTTCCAGTGCTCATCCAAAAACATAATTCAAAGTAACTGCATTTAGAGCAGACTTGGCAGTAGCAATACTTCCACATCCAGGCACGTGTGTGTGTTTTCCAAAAAAAAAAAAAAAAAGGGGGAAAAAGAAGAAAGTACTTCTTGAAAAATACTGGCACAGTAACTTAAGGTACTGAAAGAGCAAAGTATTTTTTGTATATATATGTTGACATTAATCTGCATATTTCAAAATTGCACACATCCCCCTGTACTTCAAGTACAGTATGTACACCACTCTCAACAAACAAACAATAAACAAAAATTACCAATCACGCAGGCCAAACAAACACATTCATTCCCCTTTCTGACCATGCCTATAGTGTGGTGTGTTTTGAGCTGGTCTTGGTGGGGTGTGAGGGTTCCTCTCTTCGTCTCTGCAGTATGAATGGCTCTCAGGAGTCCAGCAGTGTCATCGGTGTCCTCCTCCTCCTGTGTGCCCAGCAGGCTGTGCAGCTCTACGGTTGGGAAGGTCCAAGTCTAGCAGCTGGACAGGCGTCGGTAAAAGTACATGTAGCCTAAGTCTTTTGGGGGCCTCTCTGACAAACATACTTTGTGATCGTTGTAGATGACCCATCTAGAAAGGAAAAAAAGGTTTTCACTAATTAATTACTTATGCAATGTTCAGATTTTTACTGATATCAATACTGTAATTGGGTTTGAAACAAAAAACACTTAAAGGATTATTTGAAAGGATACATTGTTGTTTTTTACAAACATACCAATGTATGCACCAAAAACAGTAGTAGCAGTGATCCTGAAGCTTTTTACAGAATATTATTACAGTATTGTATCGAGTATATCTCAAATATTCAGGTGAAGTGTAAAATAGCTATTTTCCCCCCCAAAAAAAATCTAAACAAAGGAACATACCTTCCTTCCTTTTTGATATGACATATATAATGGCCAGACATTGTGGATGTTCCCATGTGACTTATGAAAGCAAAGAGTTCATAGCCTGCAATAAAAACACAAGGTAAATATGAATATGTACCTCTACAGCAGAAGCAGATGTAGACTGGCACACCGACCATATCAGCAATTAAACTGGTAGTTAAAGATTTTCCATCAGACAGCACTTACGTCCAGGGCCATCTCGGATGCGGGGGCTGGACAGTTCCTGGTCCGGGGACAGGGTGGAGTCACTGTGTGCGTTGGCATTCGAGAAGCTGGTGTCATTGGGTTCAGTGTCAGCCATGTCTGACATGGCCTCACTCTCCTCTTCACTTTCCGGGTGAGTGAAGATCCAGTCCAGAGCTCGTTCCAAATTATTGTTCTAAAATTGAAAAACAAAAAAACTAACACAATCAATTTTTAATTAAGGAGTTTTAAAGGGAATAATTAAAAGGATCTGGTGGGGTGGTTTTACACAGTACGTTTTCAGTACTTCAGTTGCATGTCTCTCATTTTATCACATGGAACTCTAATAGCCATTTCATGTACAGTATGTCAGTATGGTACATCATCCTTTGAGGTGTTTCCACTGACTATGAGACAACCGGTAATCATTTTACACACAAAATGATCTAAGAATATCAAAACCAGACAAAAGGTCAACCTCCCTTTAAACATAAAACAAGTATTTCAGTTCCTTAATTCAGTCACCATCATCAGTGCATGGTCCTGCCTAGGCTTCAGCCTTAATCTGAAATAGGAATATGATTCACAGCAGATGCCAGCTCTGAAAGTGGTCTGACGTCCACTCATTTTTATACCCTGGTAGAATCTGTATACTAAACACTTCCTCTTGCTACTGGGCTATTATTGGCCTGTGTGTGAGACCCTGCTGTTTCACACCCCCCCAGCACACACACACACACACACACACACACACACACACACACACACACACACACACACACACACACACACACACA
>JBBPCZ010000115.1:11611775-11629072 GCA_037974445.1 Brycinus macrolepidotus | reverse complement strand
ACACACACACACACACACACACACACACACACACACACACACACACACACACACACACACACACACACACAGTCTTAGCCCTCAACAGCTCAGTATGTAAAACACCAGATAATCATTTGGTTGGAAGTGATGTTTTGCCTCCTTATCTTCAGTGACAGGTCCCAAAAAGGTGACACACAAACTCGCAAAATGTTTTATAAATACACCAGCTACAGAAAGTGTAATGAAGTTTATTCTAAAATTCTTTCACTAAACAATGTCTGTTAGACAAACTATGGTCATTATATTTCCGCTACATTCATAGTTAATTAAAGCTGCGTTGAAACTGAATAAAAATACAGACATACTGTTGTATGCAAAAAAAAAAAAAAAAACATCTTTGGTAACATTTCATAAGCACTAATTTATTCCCGATCTGCCACTGATGACCTTTTAACTGATAACTACCGTTCATGAAAGACCACAACAAAATCGAATGAGAATTAACACACATAAATACTGGTCTTTGACACATCCTGGTATAATACATTAACTCTGATACATGAGGTGACCAGCATGTTCAGCCACTGTGAAGCCTTTTAATGAGATGCTAAGCCGTGAATTACAAAATATCAATGTGAACATAATATGCAATACATCAAACGTTAACAGGCAGAAGCATGATTGGGTCTCACATGCTTGTTCAGTGAGCATCTAGTAGAAGCATTGACGACAAGTCTGAACTTGCTTTCAGTCTGTGTAATATGAGAATATGAGAGCCAAATTCAAGACTATTTAAAGAGACATTCTGGTGGCAGAATCAAAGCCAAGCTATGCACTTGGGTAAATATATATCCCTGTATTGGAAGTAAAATTTTTAGTTCTGTCTGTGTGAACAATTGAAAACAATATAATGCTCAAGCACAATGTATTGCATTTTAATCATTCATAATCTACACCCTAATCTACTTTAGAAACTTTAAACCCTCTAATGTTGAAGCAGAAAAGAATCTATGTAATCTGGTACATCCCTTCTTAATAAAAGTAACTTAGTGTGGGTATGCAATCCTAATGCATAAACATAATTTAGTAAAGTATGGGAATGGGACAGTTAAGTCATGACTTAGTAAGACGTGTGAATGGGATAATTAGGTTGCGACTGTTAAGTTGTTAAGATGAAACAAGACTGTTGAGTAACTTAAGAATTATGATCCCATTCCCATGCCTTAGTAAGCTGTGGCCATGTTATTATTTTACTAAAAAGGCATGTCATCAACAGGGCTCCCCACTTATCCTTTAATAATGTCACTGCCACTGCCAAAATTATTTTGACATAAGAAAAGTAATATAAATTCTGAATGCGTTTGCTCTAACTTTTGCAGTACTTCCAACACTAAATGCAGCACTGTAGTACACAGAAAGCCTCAGTTTTACATGCTAATCCATTTTACTATTGTCAACAAGGATATGCATCCCAACTTCTCTGGCTACAGATTTGAATGAGTTAAAATGGGACAAAGCCAAAGGCTCTGAATGTATCACCAGGGACATGTTAGATAGGATTGGCTTAAAGGAAATTAAGGCTCTAAATTGGCAAGCAACGGGAGCAACATCTGTTGGCTTTATAGATAACATAAGCCTGAAGATGTGTGTTGACTGTTCATAAAGCAGTTTGGTAAACAGAAAGCAGTAGAGTTATGCTAGCTGTAGGCAAAGCACTCACTGTGGCTTTGAGAGCCTGGATGGTGTGGTGTCTGGGGAAGCCCATGGAGGTAAGGATGGCAATGCTCTCCTCAGGTGGCTGGTTGTCCAACGGGGAGGCGGTAGGGAGGCTGGGACTGGGCAGGTTGGGTTCCATGTACGAAGGAATCGCAAGAGGCTCAGCAAAGTCTGCAGAGAACGCAAAGGGTCTAAGCAAAAGCCATCTGTCAATATGCAAGGCCTGTCTGCATATTTATACTCGCATAGCATAAGGATATGCATAGAGTGGGCTGCTGCTGGGAAACATGTACAGAATTTAACACAGCAGCATGTGCTTTCTAGGTTTCTCATCTAAAAGCAATATGTGTTATAAGATTCATTCATGCATTTCGACAACAAGTACTACTTTAAATGGAGATCAGGACATATAGCGGAACTCCGGCTTGCAAATAATTAAATGGAGAAAACTAATCAAGCTGTCACTCCTGAATGTTTTTAAGTTATTCACATTTAAATGAAATGCTGCAAAAATACATCTTTCATGATATGACTACATCTCAACATTTTACACTGTTAAAAGCTCTCGGATATAGCAGCATAAACAGAAGTTGGATTTCACTCTTCTTAAATCAAATTATCTTTCAGGGGGCAAATGGCTATTTCTGCCTTTTTCCGCATAATCTACTCTTTGCTTCCTAAGAGGCTGTCAACTTATTTTGTTAATCCGCTTATATGCTTTTAGCTATAAGCTCCAGCATGACTATCACTTCGATAGGGAGATTTTTGCTATTTCATGTTTCCTTGATATGGCTATATCGAAGACAATGATGACGAGTGATCCCTCAAACCAATCAAAATTTTTGTCAAGGGCTCCTTTACACAGCCCAGCTAGCTAGCATAAAAAAAAATCACCCCTTAACCATATATGGCTTTAATAAAAACAGAGTTTCACCATTCCACACTCTGGGCTTCAGAGAGCAGCTTGTTATTTGATTTATTTCTTTCCTCTTCTCTCGCTCTACAGTTGCTAGATGTCTGCTGTCGCTAGAGGTCTGAGTAAATGAAAGCTCCTTCTGCATAATTTGTTGGCAACTGTAACAGCTCACATTGCTTGAATGGTTTGACACCTACCACAGCCACCTAGCCACGGTCTTATATTTCAGCAAACCCCACCAATGTTGAAAAGATTAGCTAAATTCTAACTTGCGCTGGCTAATACTAGCCGGGTTAATTGTAGTCTCTCCTGGTTGATGATAAATTTTGTTTTGTAATCTGATACCTCACACAGATTCAAAGTCGATCCTCTGCCAGAAAATAACAGCTCAAAACAAAAACTGTGCCCATTGGAATATCCGCTCAGTACAGATCAGGCCAAGAATTTGCTCTCTATTTTTTGTCTCCACTTGAATTATAGTGTAGGATTCTTTTTGGTTTTGGATTTGGTTATTGGTTGTTTGGGTTTGGTTTTGGTTATTTAACTTATTTAACTTAAATTACACATCTTTAGGATGATTAAGAGTCACATGTGAAACATTGCAGAACTGTGTTTGTCACAAACTCTTCTGAGCAAGGAATCAAATGCATGACGTATATAACTGAAAGTATGTTCACTTTTTAAGTCGCCTTTCATTGTTACTCTGACTAAACAATAATAAGGCCTTACAGACATAAATTATGCTTCATATACTGCCTAAATATACATTATATAAACGTATTCCTACACGGCACGCTTGCTCATGAACTATAGCAGTGCATCCACAAGTTAAAGGCAGCATGATGCTACTTTTATATAGTGGTCAAAAACACAGAAAGCCTCAATTCTGCATGCTGATCGATTTTACTACAGCCAACATGCACACACACACAACACACACACAAACACAAACACACAAACACACAAACACACGCCAACTTATCTGGAGGCATTTAATGAATTAAAAACACCAAGTATTTAATGTTAGGTTTAAAACTGTTATGTTTAAGAAGGTCTTGATAAATTATCTGCATACTTGAATGAGGCAAATTAATTAAATGAAAACATTAAATCCAACAGCACTGTGGCTCTCTAGGACTGGATTCTGACACCTCTGTAAAAGTGTAACCGGATCACACACAGACACTACAACCTGAGATAAATACAGCACAGACTATATCAGTATGCTCATGTGACTGCAGCTGAGTGGTCCAGAATAAGAGAACATGCTGAAACCCAGGCCTGGCTGCTAGAAAGGTGTTTGAGCTCTAATGGGGTCGAGCCCTCCAGGGACCCAGCTTGTGTGTTTGTCTGAGCCGCTGCTGGCTCTCAGGTGGCTGCTTAACTGGGGCAGGAGAGTGAGAAGCGCAGGTGGACAGCACCCAGCACACAGGTGACAGAGAAGGGCGAGGACTGCATCACAAGGAGCGCTTTCTTTAACAGGGTGAAAAATTACACCACTACTGCTTCTTCTGTGGTTGAGAAAGGGACTGTAAAAACATACACCAATCAGGCACAACATTAAAACCAGTGAAAGGTGAAGTGAGTAACATTCTAGCGGTCAGTACCTACCAAAAGTGAGCCAAGGAAGGACGACCGGTGCACCGGCAACAGGGTCATTTGCACCAAATGATCACTGAAGATCTCACAGAAAAGCTACTCTCGCACATACAGTACTGTGCAAAATTCTTAGGCTCCTGTTCAAACCATTTAAAGCCATTTATCTGAGCAGTAAGGGACTTACTGCCAGCCAATACATAAGTTAACATAAGAATAAATGCAAACAAACAAGAAAGCATTAAATAATATCAAGATTTGTTTTGTTTGTAAAAAGTACTAGTTTTGTGAACTAGTAAGAACACAGGTTCCGTTCTAGATTTCACCTTCAACCTTTGCATGGATTTGTAAAACTCCATCAGCAGCTCAACTGAGTTAATCTAATGAAGTATCGATTGAGCTGAACCAGGTATTTTAAGTCTGGGAATGATTAAGCAAACACATACAAATAATCACTATTCACTGCATTAATATTGTTAGTATATATTCTGAAATTAGCTTTTAAAACATATACTGCTCCGCTAAATAAGTTTTAAATATAATTATCTCAGGTGTCTAAGTCTGTTGCACAGTACTGTATTGCTGAAAAACTTCATGTTGACTGTGAGAGAAAGGTGTCAGAACACGCAGCGCATCACAGCTTGCTGCATATAGGGCTGCATAGTCCATGCTGACCGTCCACAGTCGAAAATTCCCACAACGGGCAAATGATAATCACAACTGGACCATGGAACTGTTCTGGTGCCACCTATAGATATTAGGCAGGTGCTTTTGTATGTTACAGCTGAACGGTGTATATACGCACTATTAAGGGAATACTCCAGTGTTTCTCAATCCAAACTCCCTCTGCTACATCTGTAGCATGCAGTCATTCTTAAACATTTTTACTGTACTTAAAAAAAGAACAGAAATCCTATTAACTCAAAATAAACACTGACAATAGAAGCCATTTGGCATCTGCTGAATTCTGTTAGTAAATGTTTATGCAAAAAACTTATTTTTGTAGAGCATTTTTATGTCCTTTAGTCAAAGGTATTTGCAAATTAGGATTAATTAGTTTTATTTTTTCTTTTCAGCAATAGGACTAGTTTTCTGAGGGGAAGGATTTCTGGTAATTCTGGTGGTGAGGGAATATTTTTACAGGCTCTGCCTGACCACACCCGGCTAAAGGCTACCACTCAGGGGAAACAAAAATAACCAGGAATGGTTATTTAATGTTTGCTCGTGTTCAAAAGTTAAAAGCAAGAATAAAACTTCATAAGAAGACTATCTCATGGCTTATCCTAAAACCTAAATTAAGTGGCTTAGTTTTGAATGTGCATATTACAGTTGCCTCAGTTTTCAGTTTTTTTCTAGGTACAGGGTAACATATTGAAATTATTATCCATGATAATCAACAGCACAACACAGATGCTGCAGATTGAAAGACACATGTTTTTTTTTTTTAAAGAGAAGCTTTAGTCTTTACGGAAAAGTAACATAAAAAGTCATAACCCATGGGTTCACTGGTCACACAGCTGAATATGCTTTTGCAGACTGTAGGATGCAAAAAATGTAATGCAATATCTTGGAAAGTGAAAACATCTTAAAAATATTTAATGTAACTAATATTCCTCATTATGAGGTCACTGAAAGAATATTATAAGGTTATTCAACTCATTTCTAAGTTTTTACTTGTTTTTAGTCAGTTTAATCAGAGACATCCATCTTATTCTACTGGCTGATCGTCTGACTTGTTTCAAGACAGTATACAGATAATTTTGCTTATTTAAAGATGAAACTAGCGAAATGTTTTGCCAAAACTTTATGAGAAATATTAGCCATACTGACAAGAAATTATTTTACTTGCTAAGATGAATTTTGCAGTTGTTCTTATCTTAAGTATAAAAGAGAGAGGAGAAGAGCAACCCTACCCTTCTGTCCGCCACCAGTAACAGCCCAGAAACAAGCAGTAAACTCAAACCAGCAGTGTTAGCACCTTGGATAATTAAACAGAATGTACTTTGCAAACGCACAAGTTTTGATAATCAACTTGTTTGTAGCAGACATAAATCGCCGCTAGCTGTCCGACTAATGACTCTAGTGCTTGAATATACAGTGTACACAAGCGATGCCCAAAAGAGGAAATGCTGACACTGAACAGCACACTGGAGTCTTACCTGGCTCCTCCATGTGAGCAATGATCCAATTAAAGGCCATTTCAGCTCCCATGTTCCCAGTGTAGTACACCGCCTTCCGGCAGGCCTCCAGGGGAAAGCCCATCTCTGCCAGCTGCATCACGGAGGACTCGTCTATTTCTGGAGCTGAGGAACACGTCAAAGAAAAAACGCTGTACAGTCTGCAATGGAAAGCTCACATAAAAAAGCAGCCATGTCTATTCTCTCATTGGGTCTCATTACAGGGACAATGAAAATAAATTGTCAAGGGAATCTCATGGAGAATGTATTGCACTGAAGTATCTGCGCTGAAACTAACAATGTCCAATTTATTCCAATCCAATAATGAGCACTGAATCTTTTTGCTATTAGCCACTTCAATTATTGTAAAAGTGTAGTGTAAAAATGTATAGACACTTACATTCCAAAGAGTTATTCATCGAGCTGTCTGAAAAAAAAACCCAGAGAGACACTTGCAATCAGGTCCAGATAATAAATGCACACTTCAACAGTTCGCTGCTGTCACAAGGAAGAATAAGTATTTTAAAACTGTCACTTTAAAAGGGAATGAAAAAAAATATTATTTACTTTAAAGGCACAACATATAGAAAGATTTTACTCCAAGCAATTTTAGTGCTCCATTTATGATTATACAAGGTAAAACGGAGCTGGTAAATGGTGTAAAATAAAAAATAAAAAATGAAAAATGGATGCACTGAAGAACAACAGATGCATAAAATATACATATCTCAAAAAATTTACATCATTACCTCTTGTGTCCTCAGGAATGACAATAGGGGGCGTAAGGTCAGGCAGCTCTTCTTCACCTGATTGCAGTCCTGTGCCCCGGAGCCGATTCAAGTCCAAAAAATCAGGCACATCCACTAAAACATCTGAATGGACAAAACAGCGGAACAGAGATTACACAAAATGCTTTCAATGAAATGAAAATCCTAATCTTGCTTCATATGGCACAAAAAACAAATCCACAGAATCGCAAGTGAACCAACCAAAGCACAGAGCCACAGTGCCCTCTGTAGGACAGAAGAGTGACTTTCTCTACAAAGAAGGAATGAGTTGTGCAAACTGGTAGTATTTTCAGCATGTTGTATTGCTCAAGAACCTTTGCAGCATATGATCAGCCTAAATTGCACAAGAGAATGTGTGATGGACAGACACAGATGCCAACCATTATGCAACAGAAACATTGACTGATCTGTTAATAAGGTGCTTAAGGGACAGGAGGCCCACTGTAGCCAGAAAGGTAAAGGGGATTAAGAGAGAGAGAAAAAACATCTCCTGAAAAAGAAAAAGAAAAAAAAATCACTACTGACTTAGACCACATCCTATACAGAGTTTTACTCACCTAACTTTTTTGGAACCCAGTCCACTCCAAATGTGAATTTTTTGAGCTGCACAACCATGTAATCAGGGAAGGATGCAAAACGTGAAGTCCTAAAAAAGAAGTTACAACAATTTAGTAAGACAAGATGACTTACTTCAATGATGCTTCAAATATTACAGTTTCTTAAGAAACAAACTTAATTAATTTATCAACCAGTTCTGTGAAAGTGGGTTCATGATTATATTGTCTAAAATGATTTCTATAATCAGTTGCTTTTAAATGCTTTACTTAACATTACATATATGCAAGCTATTTTTACTGAATAAATGTTGAATATAGTTAAATAAAACCTGCCAGAGGTTTTGCATAGTGCTTAGTTGGGACTGAACAACTATTAAATGCAAGTTGGCCAGTGCTAGTAAAGGGTTGTGCTAAAGTTTACCATCCAAGGCACTGGTGTCTGTGGATTCTTAGCTGTTTCGTCTTATATCCAAATGTATGGGAGCTGAAATTGACGGTGTTTTCTTAAGACACGAATATGTTTTATCTGATGTGTGAAACCTGACCATGTGGCCTGAGGATGTCCTAAACCATAGATCTGGCTACCCCGACTGCGCAGCTCACCATTTGGTTTGCATGAACAAATCAATAAATGAACAACAGGGTTAGTAGTGGTTTTGGTAAATGGGTTTTTACCATCACTGAGTGCTTTTTCCAGGATAACTCAAGTGTACAGACCGAAATCAAAGGTGTAAATGCAAGGCAAACGTAGTTATCTGTTTCTTTTAATTCCTCACAAAAGACTGTGTGTGTCTGAGCATTACTGTTCCATTAGCGCACTGTTCACTGAGTTTCGGTCAGTGATCCATCCCAGGCTTTGGACCAGAACCTTGCTTACTTCACTCCAGCCGACTTGGCCTGTAGTGCAGAACTCCAGAAGTCTGGAACGTTCTCAGGTTCCGTGAAGGCTTGCAGGCAGGCAGTGAAGGGGACACGGGCCCGCACTGGCTCTGGAGGGGCCCGCATGTTCTCCTCAGCATCTTTACGCTTAACTTCATACGCTATTAGCTCTTCTGCAAAAACAAAAAAACAAAGAGAGCTGAGCCTCTAACAAGCTTCGGATAAACACCAAACAATCCTATAATACAATACAGTTGCTTATGGTAAGAATAATTATTTAGACAAAAAAGTACAATGATGCTGTCATAAAAAATAACAGAAATAAAACCTTTTACATTAATAGATGTCAACGGCATTTTCCCTTTTTCTATATAATGTTCCTGTTTTTTTTACAACACCAACCGAGGTCCAAAGACACACAAAGGTCCAAAAGGAATGTGCAGCAGCACTCTGGTTTCAGGGAGTAAATTCATTGCTGCTAAGACTAATGCTGGATCGTTGCAAATGTACTGTGGAGTGTATTACCTCTGTTGGTGGCAGCCTCTATGGGCACAGGGAGCTGCATAAGGTAGTCCACTCTTTGTGTGTAGCGCACCTTCTGTGTCTGACAGCACTGTACACGCTCCTCTACGACGAACCGGAACACGTCGCTTGGGTTCTCTGTTCCAGCACTATTCCTCTGCAAACATTACAGTACAGACAAGCTAGAGCGCTCTGATGAAATTTTCCATTCACTACTAATAACCCTCCTGTCCTCAGTGCTATAAATACTGTTGTCTTTAGTCCCCTTTGTCCCTTTGACACCATTCAGTTATTAATCTTGAGACTCAGTAAATAACTACTATGATTTTCTTCAGTTGCTACAAAGAAACTAATATGTAAATTATATAGATAATAATAGTGAGGGATTAAAGTGAGTGTTTTAAGGGCTCATATCATATATTTTTCATGCATTTTACTTTTATTATTTTCCAAACTCTCTTTATCCCTTAGAATGAATCAGGCTGTTTTTGTTACTGCACCTTAAGATTGATATATGTTCTTTAATTGGTTGAACTGTATTGTGGCTGGGTTAAAAAGCAGACCCTTCTGCTTTTATTACAGTCATTAGCATGGATGAGAAAGCTAAACTGATGTAGGCTAAATATGTGGATATATGTAAATGTGCTGAAGCTCATGACATCACAGTATCACACGGTATGTTTTGAAATGATTAAAATGTTTACTACAAGAGGTACTACAACCACCTCTTTTATTAAAATACAAAAAAAAAGAAAAAAGGTTTGTTGCAACAAAAAGACAGCAGAATACCTCCCCGCCTCCCCAAAACAGCTCAAAGTCTAACACCTAAAGCATTATATAAAACATGCCTTCGCCTGTTACAATCAACATGATGTCTCCAAGTCCAAGCCTCATTCTGGAGGCATAAAAGAGAGCAACTTTTATTAAAAGTTCAGTGAGGCCGTCTTGAGAGGAGCTGCAGCAGTCTCTCTATTCTGAGGCCTTACAGAAATACACCAGCTATATTTCTCCTCCAACAGCACTGAAATACCAGAGCTGAATGGCCAGATAGCAGGCAGAAGGGCAGTATAAGCTCCTCTCACTGTCCGGCACTCCACAAATAAATCAGCCAGTACTTCTTAGCATGAATATTCATAGAAGCCCTGTCTTGACCCTGCGAGGTTGACCATTTAAGGATTATATACATTTTGGGGACACTGCCAGCAGATGGCAATACAAATATCATATCATGTAGATATTGATATGTTTTGTTCTTTGATAACCAAATATACAGACTGGGGAACTCAATACATAATGTGTCACGAGGCTTCATGATGTTTTTGTGGTCACTGAAAAGTTACAGGGCAGTCGATGCTGGACATGGCTCATGCAGACGAGGTAAATAGGAAGCATTATCTAGCCCGTGTAACTGATAGGAGGTTCTAAATTTAACTCAGTTGAGAAAGTCACTTCAGAGCACAAGTGTATGTCTGGCAGCTCTGGGAGCAGGAATGTTGCTCAGAAGTGTCTTCTGAAACAAGAGTCAAGCGACAGAGAGACTTCAGACAAGCCCTGGAAACTACTACAGAGTTTCAGCCCACAGACACTGCAACAACAGACATTTGCCGTTTTTCATGATAAAAACTTCCCATTCTCTACTAATAAGCTCCCCATCTGCCTGTTTGAGAAACCATCATAACATTCAGGGCCCTAAAACGGATGTCTTTAGTTACTCTTTCGTACAACGGTTCCTCCTAAAATGCAGCAGATGGTAGTTTAAAAAGTCTTTGAACCACTGATGCTCCACTTTTCTACAATAGGAATGCTTATAAACAGAACAAGGCAGAACAATACCTCCACCAGGTTGATGAAATGCAAGAAGAATTCTTGGGCATCCTGCTGTCGGTTTGAGGAGAATTCTGGGTGGCCCTTGCTGACCAGAGCCTTGAACATCTTTGGAGAAATCCCTCTGTGCTGCTGCTACAGAGGAAACTGATTGTTAGCCATAACAGTAGAGGCTCTTTAATAAGCTATAATAGAGCTCTTTCAGCTAGACTTGTGCTTTTCATTTGAAATGATGCCACTGAAAAGTAAACCCCTATCAAGGGATTAGCACCCTCCACCACACAAGAACTGCCACACAAGCACAGAAAGCACTGTTTTTTTAAATACATACCTAAAACCTCATTAGAGAATCAGAGAAAAGAAATCAAGAAATGACAAACTGCAACTTAAATTCAAAGATGTTATTTACATAACATACACATTTGCACTATAACAGTGCAAAAATGCAAAAAGATGTAGCACCAATGTAACATTCAAGCCATTAGGTTTCATAATTTAAAAACAGGGTTGGCGAGTTTGACGTGTTCCCATAGCTTGGAGTTTAAAAGTTCCCTCCACTCACATTCTGGTTGTGACAGTTCCTATTCTAATCATTCATATGCCATTAGGTTATCTTTAATAACATGCAAGCACATGCCTCCACGGTACACCAATCAAGTCAAATCAAGTCAAGCCAAGTGTTTATGGTCATTTTAACCATATACACAATACACAATGAAACGAAACAGGGTTCCTCCAGGACCATGGTGCAACGCAAAGAACAAAAACAGAAACACCACAAGACTACATAAGTGCAGACAGGACAGGACTACACCTAAAAGAAGCATACCAAAAGCTAAGAAATTCTGAAATCCATGTAATGATTTCAAAGAAGATAGTTTATCTCAAATTGTTGCGCTGATACTATAACTTCTAACAAAATATTTTGAATAAAAATAGAAAAAATGAATACAAAATAGAAGCATTTTCACTAGTGGCTGCAGACCTTCGGACCCCACTGTAAGTAATATAACTGAGTTTAGTGAGTGAGTTGGGTTAAATAGCAGGAACCCTGCACAATCAGACAAACGGCTTTCTGCAGTAAATAGGTCTTATACTAATTTTCAAACCCATTCTGTCTGAAGCCCCATGCTCAATCCAAATATCAAGCAAGACAGACCAAGTCAAATACCTTGTATTCTTCTTTCATCACCTGTTCAATGAGTTCTGTTTTGATTGGAGGTTTGGAATACTGGCCTGAAAGAAGCCCATGACCTAGTTTTGCCCTGGATACAGACACAAACAAGGTATCCAGTATACCATGTCATATGGTGGAGCCGTTCATAACAACAGTGATATTTAGGCACAAGCAAGAATTAGCCAGACTACAGGTGCACTGTGTAGTTTACGATTAAGGGCTCTCGTCCATATGTTTCTCTGCATCATTTGTTAGTCCCCTTTAACCCATTCATCAGTGGTTCAAGGACCACAGTGACATTGTGGATGGCTCACAGCAGTGCTGCCACTGCAAACACAAAAGTATTAATGAATGGGGTAAAGAGGGTCTAATAACTGATGCAGAGACTACAACTTATTGTAAACTGCAAATTACATATAAATGGTGAGTGGAGTTGAACCTAATGAAGCGGCCTGTCATTGGACAACAGTAAAAGTAGTCGAAAAGTATTTTTGCACCATGCTGTTGACATCAAATTGTAGTGCAAGAAGACAAGAACATTTTTACTAACGTATCAGCAGCTTTTTCGTTACTTACATCTGCGTGCTGAAGTCTTGGGTAGGATCGAGTGGTGAGTAGTCATATATTCTCTGAAGATTACCTACATACCTAGTAACCAAAAACAAAACCCTTCAACAATCACTGCTAATAAGACAAATGTTCATTAGTACAGAAAAAAAACATTTTCTAAGCACCTTCATGATGCCTCCTAATGTATATACTGATAAATACTATTTAAATCTAAGGTAAATTTTACTGTTAATAAAACACAATATAAGAAATGGAAAAAGCTGTGAGCTCTTACGCTCTCTGGAACTCTGGGATGCTGAAGAGGACTTGCATAGTGGTACTGAGGTAGCAGCTGTTGCCCAGGTTTTTGATACCTGTATACCCTGAACCATAGACCGCCTTCAGCTTCAGGCCAGACTCCTGGATCACCTCCCACTCACTGGCTCGTGACTGCATGTGGTTATCTGTGTGGTGGCCGTTCTCTGTCTGTATGACATCACCATAGACTTTCAGTACAGAGGAACAGTGCACATCCTACAGGAAATGGGCATTTGTTTGAACATTGCATCGATTTCCAAATGAACTTCCAAACACACCCTTTGCATTTTTAACATATCTATTCCAAAGTGTGACAAGTGTTCTCCTATGTGAGGGTCAAGTACTGCTTCTTCTTCATCAAAGGAATAAACATCTGTAAAAGAGAATGATAAAGAGAGATTAAACCATTAGAGGTTACAAATATCACTGCAAGATATCAGATTTCTCACTGGCAGCTCATTGAAATGAGCAGGTAAATTCTGTATTCTATACTTCTAACTGGTACCACACACATTTGTGTAAGAAGTCAAAGAGAAGTAGTAGAAGAATAAGACATTTTACTGTGACATAAATCTAAAACAAAACATTACTGTTGTCCACAAATCCAGGCTAGACAAAAAATAAATGAAAAAAGCGGGAAGTGCAGACATGTATGTAAATGTAATTCATTATGTAAATCATCACAGAATTAAATGTGCAATTACACAATTGCATTTCACTTTGCAAACACTAGACATCTAGAGATCCTAATTAACAACATGTTCTTGAAAAAACAAATCTATTTTCTTTCTTAAAGCACTCAATTTACCACACACTTCTCACCTTAATTGATCTGAAGGCACTCTTTAACAAACCAACAAAGTATTTTTGAGCAATGCCACAGAATAACTATTTTAGTTCTCTAAGAATTATTTTTGTAAATGAGACATGTGAGAGTGAAAAGTAAAGGACCTAAAACGTATAAAGGATCTACCCATGACATACCAATTCACCAAGAATCATTACGGCATGTGGAGGGTCTTTAAACTTTATAAATAAATAAATAAATAACAGTGCATTACAACATTCAGAGTATATAATGAATAATATCAGTACATTAAAAAGCAGCATGTTTTATTACAAAGAGGGCATAATTAGCTCTGTTTGAAGGGAGTTAGTGCAGTGCAGTGTGCAAATCACTGTAAAAGTCGTTTCCATCAGACCCATTCCATCAGACTTCAGGAAAACATAAACAATGTGTTGTATATCCTGTATCATGAAAATATCCTAAAGTATTGTGATGTTATACTAAGGAGGCATTTGTACTTTTGAAGATGCATTTCCAAACGTTTAAAAGCATTTGTGCAGTGTTTGGCCTTAAGCACTAACCTGCGCCGTCTGGGGTGATGGTGTCTAGTTTGACTGCCAGAGGGAATTTGGTTTCTTTGTAGTGCTCGAGGGCATGCCCGTTCCCTCCACTCCCATCAAAGAACCATTTCCCACAGAGGACAGAGCCATCCGTCAGGTTCAGCCACAGGTTCTCTCTCATTTCGCACTTGGTACACTTCCAGCCACTAAACCCACAGCAAACACAGGGAAGACAAACACAAAAGGTGACAGAGAGAGGTTGCACATCTCTGAAAAGAATGAACATACTCTCTGTAGAGAATATAATATATATTTTTTTCCATCCTCTAGCTACATCCATAAATTCTACGATTTTGCCAAAAAAACATCCTAGACATGATGAAAAGGTCAGAAGAAATATCAGTTAAAAGATTTCTACAAACCCATTAAGCACTAAAATGTCAACATCAACCAACACCAAGAATGGCCTGGCGTTTCAGCTTAAAGGGGCGTTTTGAGCGACCCCACCATCATAAGCACAGCACCAGTAGAGAAATCTGACTCTGGATTGCCATGTGACCAACCTGGGAGGAATTCGAACCCCATTATCTTGTTGTCTGAGACTTCTGGCGTGTTTGGACACTTGAAGCTCCTCTTCCCAAGAATCTGACTCTTGCTTTTTGTATGCAGATGCAGCATTAAGCACAGCATCACATGCAATGGTCACCTAAAAGGGGAGATACACACATTCATACATGACTGACAAATCTTGTTAACAAGCCAATAACGATCCATAGAAGACTAAATGTTTGGCTCTGTATTACAGTCATAGGATCTGTGACATTCATGTTTAGTATGATGTGACACCCAAAAAGTCTCAAAGCCGTGCCACAATCCTGAGCAGCCAAGTTAGATCAAAAACTAGCTAGGCAAAGCCAAACAACACTCTATAAAAATCACATCATGCTGTTAATGAAATAACTTTCAGATTCATGCATATACCCAGCCCTACACTCCTCTTACAGCTAACATTAATACGAAAATATGTTCATACAGCTTTAAGAGTGCAAGTGCAGAGCCAGCTGTAATGCACAAACTGGGCAGTCTGGAATGTGTTCAGATCTGAATGACTGGATCTGGAGGTGAACAGACTCACTCGCAGTCTGACCAGCCTCAATCCAATCAAATAATAAAAGCAATCAGCCATCAGTAAGCAGGCCTTATTGCTTCAACATCAATGGGCAGTCGACTGTTGCTACGCATGTATGTGTAAATGCACTGGTTTACATGACATCACAAAAACAATGGGCTGATTTTACAGCTTAATTTCCAAATATGAACTGTATGAACTGGGGAGTAAATGACACATTTTAAAAATGTAATGTTTACAAACTACATAAAACTTCCTAGTTCCAAAAAAGTAAGTAAAATTCTATAATACAGGCTCTTTAAAGTCCCAGGGAACAGAGTGTAGAATAAAAAAATGTTTACATTAAACTTAAATTGTGTGTTGCATTAAACGTCCAGCAGAGCTTGAGAGCAAAAATCTTGATAGAAATATGATTAAACATTGTTTTTTTTACTTAAGAGACCTCTGAGAACTGTCTGGTTGCGTGCCTTATGATAGGTAGGTATGACAGGCATCCCCTAGTCCAACAAGGCCAGCATGCTAAGCAGAACCAAACACAACAGCACAAGAAGAGCAGAAGAAATTTAGTGGATTTTGAAAGTTATTTACAGGACTTAGTTTATACATGCATACTGACTGTCCACAAGAGCAAGACCAACCATTTTAGAACGAAAACACGAATGCAGGTTCCCTGAGTCTTTAAAGAGTCCATCCTTGTAATTATAACCATCACGAATTCATAAAGACTCATATCAACAAACACAAAACAGGGTGAAAACTGAAAAAAAAATTCACTAACATAATGTAATGACAATTCGGCAGCTGAAAATACATTTATAAGAAATTTGAAATGTTCCATGAATCTTTTCAAGACATCACAGACATCACAGTGTAGAAAGAGAACTTAAGGGTATGCATGAGATAGCACTTAAGTATAAGAAAAAGTAAAGAACATACAATCACAGACAAACAAGCCAAGTGTTACACTGAAACTGTAATGATTTTTGACCCAAAGATCTATAGTCCATAAACTTTCAGTTGAGTGATAATATATTCTCTAGCTGCTATATAACATTCTTGAATTAGCATCAGGCATGATGATAATTCAAACTGATTATCAAATTACAGAAAAAAAAATCACACCGTTTCTCTGTATACCTACTGTAAGCAGACCTGTGTATAAGAAGTTATCTAATGGCTAAGACAAAAGGCAGTGAAGAATCATTTGAAATTTCAGTTAAGATACTTGTGTGCGAGAGCTTTGGGTTGAAGCACATTACAGCACTGTTTCAAATCCAAGTCAGAACTTTGGCATGCAGTGCATACACAGGGCATGCTCACACACTCTCACTGACCAGCGCAGGCAACTCCTCAATATTTGGTAAAGGGATCTCAAAGTGGTCTGGGAATATGACAAGCTTGGCCTCATCTTCATATTCATAATCATCCCCGTTAAAATCATGGTTAAGTTCTAAATCTTAAAAAAAGGAGATATGAGAGGTGATCAGACAGATATTCCAGTGTCATTGCCTTAAAACCTATAAAAGAGCAATAATAATAATAATAAAGAGCAATAAGGACATTTATAAAATAGAAAAACGCTGACTACACAGTTCCACATTTAGATAACAGATTGGAAATTACAAACACCTAAAATGATGCTCTAAAAAGTAGCTTTTGTGACTAGAGCTCAAAGAGATCAGTTTCAGTCAAAAGCTTAAGACACTCATTCATATATTTATGTGATATATATATATATATATATATATTTATGTGATATATATATATATATATATATATATATACATACACACACACACACACACACACACACACACACA
>JBBPCZ010000115.1:11588751-11606845 GCA_037974445.1 Brycinus macrolepidotus | reverse complement strand
CCCAACACTGTTTCTCCTTTGTTCTGCTTGACCTCATGTCAGTCATCGGTAGTCATCATTAAGTGATGCTGTTTCCATGTTCAGATACAGCTGGCTGTGTTCTGCTTCTGCTGTTTTCTCATGAGATCGCTTGACTGAGGAGTGTGTCAGCATTGTACTCTCCAACAGCCTATTTTACTCTCTTTTAGGTGGTCCTGACCTCAGCACGTTTAAGGGTCCCCACAATTTTTTTTTAATATGACCAGACTTACTCTATATACTCCTTACACTAATCTTCCTGTAAAGCAACATGTCCCCAAAAGTTCTTCAGCTGCAATCAGAGCACTGATTTGGGATCAGAGCATCACTGTAGGTCCAGGTCTCAACTTGTTTGACCTGGAATCCTGTTGGAATCAGGTCATGGACTTTAAGACCGTACTATCATACTGGCAGAGCTCACAACGTCTCTGCCAGCCTGCACTTGGGCAAAATGCTCTCACTTTGTTTATGAGTGAGATGTTAAGACAGCAAATATCTTTGGGAAGCAAAGGGTGACTCTCAGCTGGAGGGACCTGAAGGCTGGGTTTATCTGGTCTGATTTACAGCCTCCACCTTATCGCCTCGGAACAAAAAGGCCGAGGTTTCTGAGATGTAAACCATCATGCTTGCTGAAATATTGCAGCATACTGTGACACAAAACTGAGACGAATGGTTGCGCACGGGATTCCTGAAATCTCACGATAAACGCTGCACTGCCTTTCACGTGTCAGGGCAGATGGAAGAAAGAAAAACCCCAAAAATGACTGAACATGCATCCATGCAGCCAAAGGAAGCACACAGCCTGTGTTTACTCACTGGAGAGTCGTAGGAAAAAGCACACTCGCTCTTGTAAACCCTGTCCCCAGACCTCGGCACCCTTATGGTGGGCATGTAGGGGACCAGCAGCTCTCCCAGGTCTGTAGCCATCTTTGCATTCCTGCTGCACCACAGTGTCACGGAGTGTCAGTGAGAGGGAGAGATGAGGGTGTTATTTTTAAATCACACAGTGGAGACATTCCCCCTTCAGGATCAGGAGGAGGGGGACATGACGACGAAAACATTGAGGGGTGGGAGGGGGCACTGATCTTTTTGAGAAACGAGCCAATATTTGTGTCTGGGTTTCCTCAAGTACCGATTGGTGGAATCCTACATTTATGTAAATATATTTAGGGTGTAGGGACTCTCCTATTGGCCACTGTAACAACGGAGGGTGGGGCCACTGGACATGTTATAAGATGCTGGTGCATGTTTACATGCTTAAATATGCGTGCTGGTCCACCTTAAAAACAGTATGCTAAAAAAATATTCACAGGTTTAATCAGGAATGGTTAGTCCTAATTATTGTTAACACAAGATTTTACAATTTTTAATAATAAAGAAATATGCATGCTTGCCTTTTTATTTTAAATATAAAGTGCAAACGTTTGCCTGCATATTTAAATTTGCATAGAATGTTTTGTTTTTTAGAATAAAAAACGGTTTGTAAAAGCAATGGTAAATTGTGGGTAGTGTTCATGTACATTTTAGAATTAAGAACCGTGATTAGTCCATAGTGTGAATCTATTATGATTTGCCCAGTTGATTTTTAGTCCAAGGGAGCCTTTTAAAATATAATTTAACACACAAATAAGCCATTAAAGGGGTTAAAACAAAATACAGCTTTTTATATTCCCGACACATCTATTTTTATCGATAATCGGCTTTAGGCTGGTTAAAAAAAAACATTTACATCATTCCTTTAAAGAACGTAAAGGTTGTAACATCTCCAGCACAGTCTTGAAAATCTGAAGAGAGTACTGCTGTTATGTTGAACAATTGTTTTTTTTTTTTTATCTCAAAGGCCTTAAACTATATGCTCACATAAAGGAATTGGTTTCATAATTTCATTTATTCTAACCAAAACACTCTCCTTTCCACTAATGATAAACACCAACCCAACCTGGACCCATTTCCTTAACATTTCACATAATGAAATTTTTGATACACTGTGTGATTTGTAATTGTACTATGTGTTTTATGCTTGTGATCCATCAGAAGTATCTATTTCATAGCTGTAACCTCAGAAATGCTACGTGCTCTAAGCGTGGGTTTGACTGATGCACTTACGTGGTAGAGTCTAATACTGATGTTCAGATAATAAAAAAGTAGTTATTGATAGTTTCAATAAACAACCAGGATTATAGTACTACACTTTATTGGTGCCAGTGGCAAAAAAACACATTTGCACAAATATGAATATGCATTATACATTGTATAATGACAAGATTTTTGACAGGTCCCTGGTGACAGGTACCGAAGTTAATCATCAGGTGTGGCCTTGTGATCCTGGTCGATCAAACTCTTGTCAAGTGTCTCGACTTGGAACCAAGGTCCATCTCCTCTTTGTCTCATGTGTTTCCGGACCTCGAGTTGTTTTTGTCTGTGAACCAGGAAATCAAGTAAATGTTATTATTTGACATGAAAACACTTGTTTAAAAGCAAATACACTTTAAAATCTGTGTCAGTTGACATCTGACAAACCCTGAAGCCAGACGCACAAAGCTGTCGCACATTTCTGCATTATGACTCTCGGAACTCTCTGAATACTACAATCAGTGCAAGTATAAAGTGTCTAATCTGATCCAAAGCTTAGCAATATCATTCACGATACATTTTAAAACTTCTTTGAATTATGGTGCTAAGCACTATTTTTAATAATACAAACAAACAAACAAACCTCAGTCAATTTAGAGAAGTATCACATTCACCAATATGTCTTGTTAATTTTGTATTAAGGGAACACATTAAATATAACTTCAGGCAAATCTTACACCCCATTCCACTGAAGGCCACTAGATGGTGCACTGTTTATCATCTACCATACAGTACATGTAGTATCCACTACAAAAATGGAGGTCTTAATCCATAGTCAGATCATTTGTAATCATGGTCTTAATTTTCACTTATGCAGAGGACATTCAGATGTACTTTAGTACTGCTTCCACAGCAGTTTTATCCCAGGTGCTGAGTGGACTGATCCCAGCAGAGGTGTACTGTAGGTGCGGCCAGACCTTTATGCTTGCTAATCATAGAGTCATAACAGTCTTCATAAAAATGAGAAAGCAGCATTTTTTGACTGAACACTCCTAGAGCAATTAAAAGCTCTATGTTTTGTATACCAATTTAGATACTGAAACCAGTCTTCTTTGCTGTGGACCTGCAATGTCCCCCCCACCCAGTCATTTTTGTAATCTAATTTTAAAGACTTACTCCTTTAAGTCTTCTCCTTCTCTATTAACACCTTCTTCCTGTTCAAATCAATCTCTCTATTCTCTCCACCTTTTCTACATCTGCTTATTACTTAATTAAAAATGAGAAAAAAAAACAACCTCATGATGTGCGATTTTGTTTTGGCATCACTGGTTCATTTATTTGGTAACAGCACTTATTACCTGCACAAAGCCCTTTTGCTTAAAAATGAATTGCAGTTAATAACTACTGCAAGCTTATGCTATCAAGTAACTGAACCAGTAACAAGCTTGCAAGCTGAGCAGCTATTAAACACACAATCTTGATGGTGTGCCTGTTAGGCCAGCCCAGCTTATTAAAAAACTTTTCTCCTCTGATTCATCACTTTTAAGCCCCATATTAAGTTTCTCACAAAGACTGCATTTTTTAATTTGCACATTTTTGAACACCTATGAAACTCAGCAGCCAGAGCCCTCACATTTCCTAAAAAAAAATCTGCACAAATCTCTATCCTGTGCCACCTTTACTGGCTATCACTGTCTTTCATATCAACTACAAACCACTCTTTCTAACTTTTGGACCTCTTCACGACCTCCTCCATCAGTAGTGTCCCTCTCACACCGTCACATCCTCTGGCACTGGGCACACAAGCTGCTCATCAATGGACAGGTCATTCAGTGTTGCCTACTCAAAACTCTCTGACCTTTTCTGAACTCTCTACCACAATTTCATTGTGACTGTTTTAGTTTTTCACCCATTAACTTAAACCATTCCTCTTTCTCTTTTTCTTTTCCCAATATAAAGCACTCTTTGGTTTGTAATATGCACAAAACATTATAATTTATATATTAACATTTTTTTTATTCTCTTCCCCCCCCCCCCCAAATTTACACATGTCCAACTCCACCCACTAGCAAGGAGTCCCCTCCTGCCCACCCAGAGAGCGCAAAGCAAGTGATGTTTTCTTGGGCTCCCAGCCACTAATGGGACACCAATGGGAATAAAACTCCTTATGATAGGGCCAACACCTAGACAGTTGCGTCACTTTGGAATACGAAGTTCATTTTTCTCTTATGAACATAATGCAATTTGTTTTTGGGCCATGTGCACCAAGATATTATATCACATGACCAGTTAACCTTACCTCAATGAAGCCAGACTATACACAACTTACCTCAATTGAGCCTTCTCAGATTCAATGTGGACAATGGCCAGCATTTTCTCATATTCCTTCACTGGGCTGTCATACAAATACCGAGAAATCCATCTAGTAATGGGATGCTGGGATAAAACAATAGGAGACATTCATAAGCATCAAGCAAGTTTATTCACTCTGAAAATTTTACCTTACATTTAAAAAAGCCATGCAACAGCACTCTGAACAAGAGAGATTTATTCCTGACATCTAGAAACAATAAAAGGCCATTTGTATCATATTTCACTGCAGTATATAAAAGAGTATACCTTGTAATACTCCCAGTGCTCAGGTTCATATCCTTCTGGAGTCTCAGCCAACTCAGCCTCACCTAAGAGACAGTATTTTAAAAAAATACTGAAAATTCTTCTGAATGACCATCATATCACCATGTTAAAATACTGCAAAGGCTTAGACAAAAGAACCGTCAAATAAGGCTTGTCTAACAGTGTCTGGAAAACCTACCAATGAAAACATTCACAAATGTCACAAATGCTGCCACAGGAATCCCAGTCAGCAGTATGTAATATTTCTGGTAAAGAGATAAAAAAAAGATGTGGAGGAACAGTATGAACTGATGTTTTTTAATGATGCATTTCCATGAGTCTTCCATACTCATATCTGGCATGAAATCTAAAAAAGCATCTGCTTGTCCAAAACAAGTGTTAAGATATACATGGAAGATATCTAATGGTCAAAACTTTTACACTAACCAACAAATGGAGAAATCTTCTATCATAGAAGTCAGTAGGCTTGATGATAAACATCCTCTTTCCATGACTTTCATAACGGACAGCAACTGCAAGAAAAGCATGCTCAGGTAAATTCATTTTCTGCACAGATGGCACATTAGAACGAGACACAATAAAAGGTAAACAGGGAATAAAATTAGAACCAAAAGAAGGTGATGACATCACCTAAACTATTAAAACCCTCAGATACAAGGGACCACAAGCCCGAACAATCTGTGATTAGTAAGATCTGAGTTTTTAATTGCTTTTTAAAGTGAAAGACTAAATAGAAGGCAGATTCAGGTTCAGAAATGAAGGCAACACAGTAGCGTCAAAACACTGAAACACTGTGGGTTTGCAGTGACTGGTGTGCTGAGCTTCACTGGTCTGCAAAGTCATATTTAGTTCAGTATTAACTACCTAGCTCAACAAAATTTAGCTGCAAAAAGGCTTTGGTCTGGTTTTAAAGTGAAAAAAAATGAGTGGAAGAGAAAGGAAGGTCACAAGTGAATGCACGTAGTGGCACCAAAACATTGAGTGACAAACATTGGTTTTGCAAAGCCAGGGTGCCGTGCTTAAGATCTTAACCTTAGCAGCGTTATAAATATAGATAATAGATAACTAGTTGTTTAAACTACAGTTATAAAAAATTAGTGTTTTTTTTTTTTAATCAGCAGCACCGAGGTAGCAGGATTACTAGCAGAGCAAGTCAAACAGTAGTAACCCAGTTAGCTTAGCACGAACACTGCGAAGGTCACTGAGAAAAATAAACCCTTACACTGACAATACGATTATGTCTTATGAAGCTAAATGTTCTTTTACCTTGCTCTGAACGCACTACAGCTCTCGAGATGAGGTGTGCTGCCTGGTTTCCCCGGTTTAAGGGGTTTATTCGGGCTGTAAGGGCAGCAGCAGCCCTCAAAACGCTCATAGCCACCATGGCTGTCCGTGACGTCTTCAACCAGGGCGCCTCTGATTGGCTCAGAGAGTGGAGCCTCTCATTCTATTAACAGTTTATATATATATATATATAAACTTCTATATTTACATTTTTTGTATTTTTTGTATAGTGTAGTTTTTATATTATACTGATGTGTTGTATAACTTTTATGCGATTGGTAATGCTGCTTCTACTTCTTTTCTTCTGCTCAGTTTGCTGCTGTAACAATGCAAATTTCTCACTTGTGGAACTAATAAAGGGTTGTCTTATCTTAAAAAGTCAATGTGCTGTACAGGAATAGAATAAAATAAAATAAAATAAAATAAAAATAATGGAAGAAAAAAATAGATAAAAGAATATATAGAAAAAAATGAAAGTGAAAAAGAAGGCAGAGGAGAATAGTGCAGTTTTAGCAGCTTTTTAAATCTACAGTTGGTGGAGATCTTATACTGATGGGCAGTTTGTTCCAGCAGGGAGCTGCATGGTGACTAAACACCATTTCACCACGTTTAGTTTCAGCTCTTTTCACCACTAGCTGACCAGCTCCTGCGCAGATCTAAGAGACCTAACAGGATTATACACATCAAACATATCGGAGATGTATTTAGGGCCCAAACCTTGTACATGATGAGTAACGCTTTGAAATCAATTCTGTATTAAACTGGGAGCCAGTGCAAAGACCTGAGAACTGGAGTGATGTGCTCTGTTGATAAAGGGGTATGAAACTGGCAAACAACCAGTAAAAGTTGCCACGTTGAAAATCCGCCCGAAAACCCTCATTATGTATTCAGTGAACAGATACATTTCAAGTTGATGTTCATAATATGCAGTTTGACGCTGATGTGTAAGTTAAAAATGGAGAAAAAATATTTCGCAAAAGCATCCTAAGTTTAAAATGTTTTTTTTTTTTGTAACAAATAAGCCTATCTATGACAAAAATAGCCAATCCTCAACTGGTTGACAAAAGCTTCTGCCAAAAATGAATCATATCAATTTAAATGTGTCATTTTTTCTTCAGTGTGGACTCAACACACTAAAACACTGTCTCATAAGGTGCCTCATGAAAATGTACAGTGTGTACAGCATTAATCACAAACAGTGCAATTTAACGAAATGGGGTAGTCTTGACCTACCTGGCAACCACGAGCATCGTTGACATTGCTGTTCAAGATGGCCGCGGCCAGTGCATGCCGTCTTTCTGCAGTTTGTAGACAATTTCAGCGTGTTATAACGATTTCTTCGCCCAGGACATATCACCCTTCTTCGCAGGGCTTGGTCAACTATCATTTCAGCCTACAAAGGTAATGTAACCCAGTTAAATACAGGCTGGGTACTGGGAATAGGGAGGAGCTCTTGTTAGCATGCAAGGAAAGACTAAGAATAAAAACATTTATGTATTGTATTTATGTATTAAAAGCTTATTCAAATGAATATTAAGCTTATTAAGTCTTTCTCTTTCACGTTTCCAGACAAAAGTATGGTCTGTTTCGGTTCAACCGTCCTCTGCACAGTCGTTTTCTCCACACATCCTGCAGCAGGTTGGGCCTGGAAGAGTTCTTTGACTTCCCTGAAAACTGGGGAGAAACAACAGTTAAATCAGGTAAAAAAAAAAAAAAGGAGACTGTCTGTACTAAAGTTGGTTTATGGGCTGGGAATGTGTTCAAAGAGGTGGCTGGATAATCTTAAACCCATTCTCAGTCATTCTTAATGATTTGTAGTAAAAGTAGCTACCAAAACCCTGCTTGAGAAGAAAAATTGAGTGGCTTTTACAGTGATGTGTGAACGCAGCACCCAGTGTGAACAGTGTGAAATTCTTTCTCTGCATTTAACCAATTTACCAAGTGAAGCAATTGGCTACCGCCAACGAGGGGTGCCCGGGGAGCAGTGCTTGGGGATGGTACCTTGCTCAAGGGCACCTCAGTGGTTCCACTACCAGTCCTGGGATTCGAACACACAGCTCTCTGATCGCAGGGCCAACTCCCTAACCACAAGGCCACCAATTGCCCCAGTGTGTCAGATTGTAAGCTTAGTTCCCTGTAGAACGGCAGGGTAACGTTTTAACAGCACTGATATTTAGTTTGTTTGGTGGCATTCTTCTCTTTTGGTGTAACATAAAGAAGAAAATGAAGACAAGGTGTGTGAGGTGAGGGCAGCAGCATTAAATGAAACCAAAACAGAATTCCAAACTAAATGTGGGTAAGTAAGGGTAAAAATGGAACTCATTCCTCATTAGCATACTTAAGCAGAAAAGTTAAAATCATCTGATTTTAATAAAGTAGATGTGATTTAATAAAACTAGTGAGGTTTGAGAAATGGGTAGAAAAGCTAAACTCAAGTTTTAAAGTTAAGTGGCCCCTTATAGTCACATGTGAACACACCACAGCATACAGTGTGAATAATGTGAAGTTCTTTCTCTGCATTTAACTCCTTCACCAAGTGAAGCAGTGGGCAGCCACTGACGCGGGCCCAGGGAGCAGTGTGTGGGGAAGGTATCCTACTCAAAGTTACCTCAGTGGTGCCACTGGCAGTCTGGGATTCAAACCCACGACCTTCCAATCGCAGGGGCAACTACCTAACCACCAGGCCACTAGCTGCACCATCTCTTTTTATTGAGATGGGATTCTAAAAACAGTCATTCCTAGTATCTTGAATGCAGCACAACCTCTTCAGAAGAGAAAAGTACCTTCAGCCTTCAAATAGTACCTTCAGATAGTTAATGTACCATCACAGCTTTTGTTCTCTTTCTTTTTCATAGGTGCTCCATGGACGGCCAAGCAGCTCAGGGCAAAAAGTAATGAAGACTTGCACAAGCTGTGGTAATTTATCCTGTCTTGTTAGGATAAATAGGGAAAGTTTCCCCTAACCCTCATTAAACAAAAGCTAAAAAGAACTCCCAGTGAAAATTTGCCATTGGCACTGTGTTTAACTTTTTATACAAGTGCTCATCGCTTCTGTTGTGCTGGACCATCTTCAATTTTTGTGTTGAATGTTTTCGCTTCTCCAGTTGGTAGTAATTGGCCTTTTGTGGGTAGTATTTAATTATTCAGTACATATTCTAAGGTCTAGTGCCCCTGGTAAAATTTGTTAACAGACGAAGTTGTTTGAATACTTATGAAAAGTTTACGCGATGTGGGTTACACTAAAGATTTTTGTACAATGCTTAATCAGACTCATATGTGCATATTTACATTTGATCGTGTTTTGTTTTATGAATTAGGCTCATCATTTACACTTAATTGTCTAGCACTACCGCATGACCTGACATGACCCTAATAAAACTGAGATATTCTCTTTAATATAAACGTGTTGGTATTCAACACTCAACATTCAACATTTTTATGGACACCTTCAAATACTATCACTGCATTTTAGTCCAAACTGCAGATGTTTCAGATATACAGAGCAGCGCTGGTTCTGCAGGCTTCCTTTATGCTGCTATATTGTGATTTTGTGCTTATTTTTCTATGAATGTTTGTGCATGATTTGTGCAAGCACCTTCAAGCTAAAAAAAAAAAAAACACATCTAGTGGCAACCAGACTCATTAAGCAGGAATCCAGAAATGAATTAAGACCATTAATGTCTGTGATAAAGAGCCATGAAGGAGCTTTTTTAAAAGAAACTAAATGTATAACCACCAACACATAATTGCTATTAAAAATGATATTCAGAACATGTTTTCTTATATTACTATATTATGAGAACATTGTAAATTACAGTTAAAGGTTAAGAAGTTATTTTGTGTTTATACTGGCACATGCCTACTGTAATAGGTGCACTTTTTTATTTTTCAGGTATGTGCTTTTAAAGGAAAAGAACATGTTGCTTACGACAGAGCAAGAAGCTAAAAGGCAGAGAGTTCAGATGCCCAGTCCAGAACGCATTAAGAAGGTAAACATGCTTTAAGACTCTGACAAGTACACTTTCTCCTCATGTTGAGGTTTTAATGTACAGTTTCATTCATATAGCACATCTTAGTTTTAGGTCTGTGATGGCACCAATGATTGCACATGTGATTCCATAGATTCCCAGTATGACTGACCGCATCATTTCATTAGGTTGAAAGGTCTATGCGAAGGCTTGACACTGTTGTGAAAGAGAGGGAAGATGCACTCCGCTTACTACAGACAGGAGAAGAGAAAGGGAGACCCGGAGAATGGAGGAGAAATATATTTGGCAAAACATTTTGGTAAACAGAATTATAAATCCATGGAATTTCACAAAGCAGGATTTCTCAGTTTAGCCCAAACCTTTAGATAACTTTAGTCCGAAAGCCAAGCCTGTCCAATTGGAAAAGAGCTGAGGGTTATTCCTGCTGGACAATCCTCAGTTTTGGGTTTAAGGTATCTGACCACTTGATAAATCCTTCTTTGTGAAGTACACCCCTGTGAGAAACTGATCTATCTCTTCGGATATAAACTCAGAACAGAGCAGAATTGAGTTTAGTGTTTGTTTTATACTCATGAAAGATAACTCTCTTTTAGGTACCGTTTTAGAGAACATCCTATTCCCTGGTATATGAACAAGATATACAAGAGGAAACGTTTCTTTACACCTTCATTTGTTGCCCCTTACACAAGGTAAGGCTTGAAACTTTGTATTTTGGTACCAAAAAAGACCGTGTTGGTGAGAAAACATTTTAAAGATGAGATTACATGGTCATGTGTGTTATCTTAATTTCAGGCTAAGTCTTGAGAAACACCTGATAAGTAAAACACGCCGAGAAAGGAGAGAGAAGGCAAGGCAACAGAAGCTGTCCAAGATGTTCCCCAAAAAGAGTGCCCAAGAATGAGGTGATCAAAGGAAGGAAAAACCAAATTCCTTCTGCTGCACAACATCTGTCCCATTTTAAATTTCGTCATGTTGGCGTGGATCTTTTCCCTTCTAGACTGGAGTTAATCATGCAACATAACAGAAGTAAAGCTGGGTGTGCAGTACAGCAGTGCAGAAAACAGTGTAAAGCAATGAAAATAGACTGATGACAGTTTGTTGTTTTTCATACTATTATAAAAGTAGTGACTGCTGAAATAAAAAAAAAATCCTCAGTGGAAAGCCTATTCCCTTCCAGTTCTGAAGCGAGTTATTTCCATTATTTTAGTTGTGGTGTCCCCTCAGTACCCTTTTAGATTACATTTGTATGAGTATGAACAGGATATGCATAAAACTGTAACAAAAGTCTTTATTTTCAAAACAGCCGATCAATAATTAAAAGCATAACGACAAAATTTGCCACAGAACGCTGTCATAATAGCCTGTATTGCTTAAATGTTGGTGGAACTGACTGGGACAGACAAGATCATGACTTTATATGTACCAAAAGATACAGCAATATCATTTTAAATGGTTAGAAACAGTTTCTGAAGTGCCAAATGTGACCTGAAAATACTGGGAGTACAAAAGTGTGTGACCATGGCAATTATTACAAAACAGGGAAAGTATAATGAAGCAAGGATTAATTTTTCTGATGGGGAAATGCAAGTGTCCTTTTTAGTTCCTGAGTCCACTAAGAAGGCTTTTACTATATGAGGTGGTTTTCTCTAAAAGGTCAGAAGGCCGTGAGCCACTGGAGTGGGTGGTCAAGGGCACTTCCGATCAACACACTGTTTCCCACCTTCTTCATACTCCTGTTTTGAAATCCACATTTGCTGGAATGTTCCCTAAAAGAGAGGAAAAAACATATGCATCGCATAAACAAGCAGCATGCAGCCGGTATGCTCCTCTACTGCAGGTCATCAGATTGCATCACAACATGAAAAGATAAATGCATGGAGACAGGACTCACCAGTGATGCCAGGATAGAACCTCCGATCCAGGCACTGAATCTGCGCTCTACGGTTGTATTGTTGGCTATTAACTTCAGACGCATACTCTGGAACACAGGAAAAATTTCATTACCATGGTGCTACACACAAGATAAACTTTAAACTCTACTGTTCTTGCTCCTACAAAAAGATGTGCGGCTGGGATACTGCTACTCCTGAGTTAAACAGGCAGCACTAGAACAATAATGGGTTACGATCCCTGTATGTTTCACACAGTGAAAGACGTAAACATGGTCATGAAGTACGACATTCAACAATCTAGCGCAGCAGCACTAACCGGTGGAGTCTTCTGAGAAAGTTCTCTGTTTAGTCTGTCTGTAAATCCTTGAATGAGTGTGTTTCCTCCAGTAACTATGACACTGCCGTAGAGGCCCTGAAGGAACAGCAGAACTGGCGTCAGTGTCATTTCACTTACTCTTGTGCAGATGAATTGTTGACCAAATTAAAGCATTATACATAAATGTGGTTTCAAGGAGTTGTGCAGGCTTCAAAACGTCTTACAAGGCAGTTGTGACTCATAGTACAAGGTGAAAATATACTTACTGGTCGAATGTCGATGTCACACATGCCAACACTAGTAGTCACAACATGGCCAACTCCAAGCATGGTGTTGCCGGACAGACCCTATGAAATGGAGATCAACAGACCTTACATATAGAAGTCGCAAAAAGAAATTAGATAGATTTAATGAGCAGTACTTACCTTTGCATTTGAAGGGTCAAAAAGCCCCTCAGGAATCTTCAGTCTTTCAGCTCCAAAGTCACAGTTGTATCCGTTAGGGAGCTCATAATGAACAGTTGGCATCTGAGCAGCTACTCTGTAATTGAGGGTTTAAAATAAATAAATAAATAAATAACATATTTGATACATTTCTCTTCCACTTGTACCAAAGTGAATGTTTTCCTGTCTCCTTCAAATGCATGTATGGTGTTTTGGTTGGTGTAAAGCTAAGCATCTGTACAATCTGCTGGGATAGAGTGAGGAGAGAATAAATGGACATACTGTTCATCATAAGGTGAGTCTGACACCTGCAGGACAGAGGCCTGGAAATCTTGAATAACAGTCTGCAGGAAAGGACACAATTTATTATATTTGTGTTGGCAGGTTGTAGTGCAGTTGTCATATAGCAGAATAGATGTCCTTTTTCCCTTGAATGTTTACTACAAACATGATGACAGTCCTTACATTACACATGTAGTTGTGCCACGAGCGAGTAACTTGAGGTAGTTTCTCTTTTTTCTTCCAGTTGGGTGTTGCACCTTCACGTACTGACTCCTTGAATAAAAAAAACTTATTAGTCGCTGCAACATATACAAGAGAACTGATATAATGAGTAACAAAAACTAAGGTTAACCTGGGGTAAACTAAAACTAGGATGAATTTTTTTAGAGTTTGTTCCATGTGTCATGGTAGATACCTTGTCTTAAGTATATTTAAAAATCTATCTGTTCCTCTCACATCATAAGGTGATATATGGCTAGGTATATGGAAACGGCATTTCCTAACCACTGTGTTGTGGAATGTAACTTGGCAAAACAGATCATTTATAGGCCTCACCTTTGATGCAATCATGTATGGAGGAATAATTTCAACACTTAATTCCTGAAACAGCTCTCTACACTGCATGCTCATGAAATCACCCGCAAGAGGGGACTTGACAATGCCTGTAAAAGCACAAAACAATTCAACATAAAGGCACTCAGTGTTAGAACAAATACTTGCTTGACAGGTGATCAATTAAGAAACATTGTTACCTAAAATTGTTGAAGGTTTGCTTTGAACATAGTGTCAACATGGTAACATCAGTGATAAGACATGTGTTTTGATCAAGTGCCTTTTGCTACACTCTATTAAAACATACGTGGCAGCATGCAAATATTCTAACATGCAGATTCCCAAGTAGAATAATGTATTCTACTCAGAAGGGAACAGTACCAGTGTGAGTAAACACAATTTAGCAGAATATTCAGCCATAGTTATGAAACTTGTTTAAACTGACACCTTCAATTCCAAACCTGCCCTTTTATTCAGGAGGCTTTTTGTTTTTTTTTATTAGCATAATTAGGTTTACAGCAAATGTAGGGCTTTCTGGTCCTTCCCAAGTGGTTCTCAATATGTAAGCAGGTGTTTTCTTCTAGATAATATGAAAGAGTCAAGAATGACATTTACCTTGCTGTAGGACATAACCATCATGCACTGGAATGGCAGTTGTGTGTGTGGCTCCACTATCTAACACTAAACCAGTGGATCGTCCGTTGGCAAATCTGTAATGATTTCAGTTAAGGCTGCTGCTACATAAATAAGCAATCACATATTTTCAACAGTTGGCACAGGAATGTACTGAAGCCTAAAAGAGATCTCAAAAAATTGGGATGAAGGATACGCAGACAAGACGGCTGTTTTACACAAGAAGAAAGCAGGAATGTTGTAATGCTCAAACATGAGCTCTGTCAGCTTCTCTCTCTTGGCCCGCGTGTTCCACTGCATGCAAAAAACAACCCGTAAAAACAGATGAGCAATAAGGGTGATGGGAGGTGAACTTCAGGTGCACAGTGTGTAAACAAAAGGTATTTTGTGAGCACCATACCGAGGCTTCTGACATTAGCACAGGATGCAAATTTGGGTCTGATTTGAAGTGCATTTTATAGGTGTGGTCCAAAATGGCTTGAAAGCTGTCCCAGTCCTCAACTGAGAGAGAACACAAGAGAGATCATTTTGGCATAATCAGTTATTATTTTTGTAAATTAAAAGCCTGGAATCCTATTACTGAAATAAAGCACTCCTAAAAATTACGTAATCATTTGGCATTTTGTTAAAGGGCAAAATAAAAAGCGGGGGGAAAAAAAACACCTACTCATGCCGTTTTTGAGGGGTGACATGACCTCCATGTTTTCCCGCGGCACCCTGAGCTGGTTGGTGTCTATGTAGTAAGTCGTCCCACTTTGCTTGCCTTTTTCCCCATCCGTTTCCATTGGAGTGGTGCCATCTTCCCTGTCCAGCGTCACCCCAATCACAGTGGGGAAATCAGCCTGCAAATCACAACATTTTTAAAAGCACTGTTGGTCACCTGGTTCCACTTAATGTGGACACAAAACGTTTCTCTTAGCTGTGGAGAATAAACTCCAGCTTACTTTGGGGCAGTCTTCTCCAGCGTAACCGGCTCTCACAGAATAGGAGCCAATATCAAACACAAGGGCTCCTACTTCATCTGTTCACACAAAAAAAAAAACAAGAAAAAAAAATGAGTGAAAGTGTAGGACTCAGAAGTAGGTGTCACTGTAATATATGGACTGTAGTAAAACAATATAAAACAAAAAATGAATAGTGGCATTTAGATTGGTCAATATGTTGATTCAGAGTGAAAGAATCACAACACAACAAAACAATTTACACAGGTACATGTTGGTAGAAATGCACCATTTCATTAATTACACTAAAGATCCCACCATAATAAGGAGAAGACGAATAATAAAAGACAAGAAAAGATAACCCTTTATTAGTCCAACAAGTGGAAAATCTGCATTGTTACAGCAGCAAAGTGGACAGAACAAAAGTAAGAGCAGCATAACCAATGGAACAAAAGCTATACAACACAACAGTAAAATATAAAAAGTACACTATACAAACACTACAGAAACATAAATATAGACGTTTCTGTGTATGTGCATGTAATTTTATATATATATATATATATATACACACACATCTATATTTATGTTTTTGTATTATTTGAAAAATGTACTTTTTTTATATTATACTGTTGTGTTGTATAGTTTTTATTCTATTGGTTATGCTACTTCTACTTTCTTCTTTCGTACTGACCACTTAGTAATGGACTGTAAAAATGCAAAATTCCCACCTGTGGGACTAATAAAGGGTTATCCTATGTTAAACATTAATATCTAATATTTTAAGGGACCGACAGCTGATTAACCCTCTCAAAAAGAACGTTTCACTTCTGCACTTTTGTGCTCTGTCGTGATTTTTGTAAAAACGTAGAGAGGTGTCAGTCCATCAGCTTTACTAAAGCATGAAAAATAAGTCTTAAACAGAAATCTGAGTGAGCAGAGCTCTCAGAACCACAGGGTTAGAGAGGGAGCTGCTGGCTATACTGTTACTCTAGACAGATGTACAGGGTGGCTGATTCTCCACCTAAACATTAACAGCATTAATAAAGTGTAAATAAAGCTTTATAAACAGCAAGGAGCTCTGAACTGTTTCTCTCCATCTCAGCTCCTCTCTGCTAACGTTAGCATGTTAGCTGAACGTGGCGCTCTCATTCATTTAATCCCAACAAACTCACCTCCTCCATACACTCCGCCACTCATTGTAGCCTCCGGTAGATCTGTATATATTAATGAATTACAGAGCAGCAATTTTACAACTACAACACCCCGCTGCTAAAACCCAGGCCTCGCGTTTACTATTTTAACTCAGAATTCATAACAACAAAGGAGACCAGGCAGGGCTCTGACTCTGGACTCAACACTACCAGCCGCCTGGACTCATAACTCAACACCGCCCCCTCTGCTGTGGAGGAATGGGATTTTCTACACACAGAAATATCCTTCACTGTATTTAAAGAAATAAAATAAAATAAAATATAATAGAACCAAAATGAGGTGGTTAAAATGTAAAACTGTAATAATGAGTAAGCATGCTGACACTCGGTTCCTTTTCTTAACTTGCACTTCTACTGCACTTGTCTTTTATTGATTTTCTATGTATTCTTTTATTTCTTTTAGTTTTCATTATTTTATTCTATTTTGTTTTCTTTTGTATTATGTTTCTATAAAGCACATTGAATGACCTTTTGTGTATGATAATGTGCCATATAAATAAATTTGAAGCTTGAATCACATGTTCTGCATCATGGACAACCCCTCCCACCCCATGCCCCCCACCTTGATAGACCGCTGGAGCACACAGCAAAAGACTCATCATCCCTAAACGGAGGACTGAACGCCACAGGAAATCCTTTCTACCTGTGGGTGTAAGACTGTATAGCTCCTCCCCATCTGTAGGGGAAGTTTTTTTTTGTCATTCTGTTCAGATTTGATTTTGTGCAATATAACTCATCTGTTTCATCTGTGAATTGACTGTTACTGAATATTAATCTCATCCCCTCATCATCTGCTGCTATTTTATTGCATTTATTTTTATTTTTATTGCATTAACACTAAGTCACATTCATAAACTTTTTTGCACTACTGATCTGCTGGTACAGAACTCTAAATCTTACACACAGCAATGTCAGTGTTGCACTGTTATTTGTTACAATAATGTTCTTGTTCTTGTCATTGGATTGCACTATTGTTTATTGTCTATTTTTACTTTTTTTTTCTGTTGTCTTATTAGCTCTTATTCTTTCTTGTTGCACTGAGCATGCTAATGACAAAAGAAATCCCCTCGGGATAAATAGTTATTTCTTATTTATTTAAAGTACTGTGAATAAAGTTAAAACATACACACACACACACACACACACACACACACACACACACACACACACATATATATATATTTCTATTTCTAATACGTTTGTCCATATGATGTGTATATATATATGTGTGTGTGTGTGTGTGTGTGTGTGTGTATTAGTAGTAGAAATATTTCTATTTCTATTTCTAATATGTTTGCCCATATAATGTATGTATATATATATATATATGTGTGTGTGTGTGTGTGTGTGTGTGCGTGTGTGTGTGTGTGTGTGTGTGTGTGCGTGTATAGGGAAAAGGAAAACAATCTTTGCATTGTGATGTCATGTGTTTGTGACATCATATCATTCCAATTCTGTCTACGTACAGAATTGTGTTAAACACTCCACAGTCTTTCTCTGAGCTCTGAGAGGATCAACAGGACAAGGTGGGTTCCCGAGGGAAAACTTCCTCCAAAAGAAAAAGAACTATAAAAAGACGCTGTTAAAAGTGGGCAGAACTGTTGTTTTAGAAGTCTGTTCAAAGGTAACAAAAACTGAGAGATTTTGATTTCTTTTCAGACCATTTGCTAACACTAACTTTGCCGAGCTCCTGGTGCTCCGCTCCTACCCAACTTCTCCACCTGCTCCACCACCTGGACGTCACTCGGCTCCCTCGCCGGAGATGTGTCCACCGTGGTTCGCGGCGGAGCTGTGGCACTGGCGGCACGGACCCCATGCCA
>JBBPCZ010000115.1:11574882-11588651 GCA_037974445.1 Brycinus macrolepidotus | reverse complement strand
TTGCTTACTTTTTTAATGCGGTTTCTAACTTTTTAATCCGCTACATCCAAATTTAGATATCCACCAAATTTATGCATCCATCGTGTGGAAGAAATCACAAATAAAAACAACTGCTTTGCCAAATCACCTTATCACTGGCTCAGCATTTGCTTGTGTGGATGGCTTTAGTGCTACTTTAAAAAGGTCATGTTTGTTTTGACACTGGAAGCTAAGGTGTGAAGTTAAACTTCATACTGACTACATCCGTTTTGACCTTTCAGTGCTGTGGTTGTCTGCGACGATGCTGCTTTGCTGCAGAGGGCCGTTTATAAAATCTCCAGGAAGTGTACTCGTACCATATGTGCCCAAAACGAGCTCTTTGTCATTGTGATATTACTCCGCTCTGTACAGGTCTGGTGTCTCAAATGATGATTCACTGAAGTGCACACTGACTGTAAAGTTTAAGATAACTGTAGTCATCCTTTCTTTTTACAGGCCTTTGTGTTTTGTGATGAGCAATAGTGTCTGAACTTGATGCTCCCTCCCTGCTACTGAATACTCTTATGAGTCTGCAGGGCATTGTGTGCTGATACGTAAACCTCATGAGAATATGCTTTGTGTCTGTCCACAGCTTTCATCCAGTCAAACAAAATCCTTGAGGTACTACATTTTGGGGATGGAGGTCTCTTGCAGGTATGCTTTGGGGTGCACATTCATTTTCATACATAACATTTTCCAGGACCCTGCTCAGCAGTTTTCTTTTTGTCTTACACGAAACCAGGCACGCTTATAAAAATCCAAACAAATTTATTGTGAGGAGACTGTCCTTGTTCACTTTCTGTGACTGAACAAAAAATTAAGTAATCTGTCGAGAAGCAAAGTTTGCTAATGTTAGTCAGTTTCAGAACATTATTTCCAGTGTGCCCTCTTTAAACTGTTCCTGATGGACGGAACAAGAACCGGGAAAAAACAGGGCCAAGAGTTTGCTCATACATCTCTCTCTCTCTCTCTCTCTCTCTTTCATATCCGTCATAGTCATTCTCACACTCACTGTTACAAAATAGACCAGCATACATATGAAGTATTCCATACACTTTTCACACACCAAAAGGACATAGTTGGCCCAGAGTGTGTTCCCCTTTGTGTGTGTGTCTAGGTCACATTACTGCAACGAGTGTCTCTATATAATGTACCCTTAAGTATTCTAATATGATTATTGGTTATTAGCAGTGGTGACAGAATTACCATTTTTGTTAAAACATTTAAATAACCTCTACATAATGTGTTTGTTTCTGTTTGCAGACAGAGTCTGACATTGACCTTAGCTCATATCATCAAAAAAGGTAAGAATTGAGTGTCTGGAAGTATTTAATTTAACTATGTGAAATTTTGAACATGGCACGTATTAGCCTGGCCATGACCTTCATTTTTAACATAACACTTGGGTTACATATTCATACCAAACACAAAATGGGAACGTTCTTTCTTCATACAGAATGATAGTAAAACTTTAACAGTAAATTAATGATTGTAGTAGTAAAACTTTATCTGTAAATCATAGGCTTTATTAATTGAAAGTGTGTTATCAGTAATTGATAATTCATCAGAAGGTCAGATGCATATTATTAAACTTAGTTGTTAATAAATATCCTGCACGATTCTTGGGTATAAAATATTTCCTCTAAGATCTCCTTTTTGGATGTAATTTCCCATAAGAGCAACCATGACTTTCACAAATTCAGCAGAGGGATCTCGGTGATCTCAGAGGAGCGAGCTGCTTTTTTTATGTTTACTTCAAACTTGTTTTGCATTCCATAATCCGGTAGAACAACTCTAGTGTACGAAGTAGCCTGTTCACTCCCTGTTCACTCACAACCAATCAAAACCCTCCAGCTCAGGGCACTGGCAGACCTGCCCTGCTGTAAGCGCTGGCTTTCATTGGATGAACCTGTTTTTTTTTTTTTTTGTGGTTTGTTGTCTTTGCTGTTGTTAGAAAAGGACACACCCTCATGGAGACCAGCCTCAAGTAACATAATGCTCATGCTGTACTCAAAGAGGTGCACCAAGACATTGTATAATATTCAAGCTAAATCAGTATGTTCTATCAGTCCTTTAAATCTTTAATCCTTTATTCAGATACTAATATTTCATTACACTCACGAAGACTTGATTCTTTATACAGTTTTAAGACATGGCACCGTAATAGTTGCCCTTTTGCTCTCAGAACGTTGATTTTTGCTAGATGGACCCACAGTCCATACTGAACTTTGTGTCTAATGATAATGGAACTTTTATTGCGAGTCATAATCTTTGTGTCTTTGTGCCCTGTCGCCATACACATGAGTTGCTTTTAAAAGGTTGCTTTCAGTTTAGCTCTTTTCCTCTTGCTGTGGTTTAGCAATCATCTAACCAACCAGGCCAACTCATCCTCCAGCAGACTGTATCTCTCAGATCATGGATATCTGCCAGTGCAGTCAAATGCAGCCCCCCTCTAATAGAAATCGAGTGTCTGTATGGAGAGAACATATTTACCTATGCTTATAGAGATTTTCATTTCTGCAAAACGAAATTTCTGATGACCAATATTAGATGACACGCCCACTAAATTCTTATAATTCTTGTGACATTTTTGAGTCAAAGGGAAAACCCCTCCTAAGGGCCTAATATAGTATTATCATCTGTGGTATTAACTCTGTATTACCCAAAATCTTATCTTAGTAGCACGTCTGTGATTATCTGGAGACTTTTGTTGCACCGAGAAGTAGTGTTAATTGACTTTAACAAATGACTGTGTGCCTTATGTTGTATATTTAGGAAGTAACCTTTAACACAACGTTTCCACATCATTCTGCTTCCCAAATTAAATCCTGCAAATCTCAGTTTTGTATACAGTAGGGAGTAAATTGTGGTCACTCTCCACCTGATGCCAAAAGATTTTTTTTTTTCCCATTTTTTTCCTTTTCTGGACTCCTGAAGCTTTTTTTTGATGTTCATTTTCATCCTTAGGCTAGCACAACCTGTACAGACATAAAATGAAGCTTGGAATACATATTCCAGTGTGTTCCAGTGTGTTCATGTGTGTTTTTTTGTTGTATAAATGAGGGTGCACCAGGTGTGCAGTTTCATATTGAAAACTTGACTTTGTAAATAACTTTTGTATGCTTTAACATAACTAGCGCTTTAACATTGCTCATGCTGATATCTACAAATTTTCTGCGAATTAACCTACATTGTGTTATCCAGTTAACATATCTGTTTGTTCACTATCCTACATAGTAGCTAATATTTTTTTCAGGATTGTAGGCTGACATTTGAGGCTTGTACAAAAGAAGTATAACTTTTTTCATGAACATTGAATCATTCAGTAAATTCAGTAAACTTGAGGCCCAACTCTTAAAGGTGCCTGTTGGCCTGTTATCTATTTGCCTAGCTGGTTATTAAACAAAACCATGTTATATAGAGTTTGTTTAGGGCAGACTCGAGGCTTTTACTTCTGAGATAAGTGTGATTATTTGTATTTTCGAAAAACCAAGCTTGTCCCTAGTTTCTGTTCCTTATCTGTTTTCTGTTCATCCTCATGCATGTAAATTTAGGGTTAATATGATCCTTTTTTTCTTTCCAGTGGCATCTTTGAAAGTAAATGTTATAGTTGAAAGGAACTTTCAGCTCACAGTGTGTCATGAGGTTGTCATAAATATGCAGCACCCTGGGGTTTATGCACACAATGTCAAATGAAAAAATGTTGACACAGAAAGTAGAAAGTATAGAACACTTGTTTTAAAACCATTTTTGGGGAACTTTGGGAAGGTGTCTTAAATGGTTGAAATAGTTTGCTGAAATACTATTACAGCATGTCCTGTAACATTACAGTGCTGTTGTAGAGGTCATCCTGACACTGTTGTCCTGAACAGGCCTGGTCAGTCTGTTCATACGGTGGTAAACTTAGTCACATGACCTGTGGTTAGTTTGAGAGCTGAGGACTGCGCTCTCTTAGCCAAAACGCCTGACCAGAGGGTTTCACTTATTGCAAAATGCCCAACTCCAGCAAGACAGTGTCTTTCGCCACAAGTAATGAGTCAGATTGGCACATCATGCCACTTGGCACATTGATAGCTGTGGTGTAGGTTTTTTTATAAAGATTCCAAAGTAATACTTTATTCAGAAAGAATTTAAATTAGAAAGCCTTTACAAAGACTTGATTAAAGGGTGTATATAAAAGAATTAGATGCAAAAAATGCATATAAATAGGTGTGTTCATTAGGCGTTTCTTTTTGTAATAAATACATATGTAAAAATACATTTAAAAAAAGGAGTGGCTACACGTTTCTTGGGAGTGAAGCCCTAAAATAAATATGGTTTGACTCTAACACTGAATAGTAGAAAATGGCATAGGAACTTCGCTGCTCAAACTCCTTTTCTGAAATCCTAGACTCTCCCGTTCTTTAGAATCCAGAGTGAAGATGCATGTTTCTCAGACAGACAGTATTTTTACCTCAGGAAACTACATGGTAACTTGCATGCGGTTGGGTGTGGTGAAAAGTAAATCCACTTTTGCATCCCTCAGTTCCTGGTAAACACAATCTAACTTGTGTGGAGAAAGACAAGTGCAGTCAGAAAGTTTCTTTTGTTGTCGGGCAAGTTTGGTGGGTTTGAGGTATTGAACCTGATGCTTCTGATGGAGAGGCAACATTATCAGATTTGTGTGTACAAAATTGTGCAAAAAACCTTAGTAAAGAAAACTGACTTTTTACTATGCCAGTAGAACACTATAATGTTAGAATATATACAAATAAACATACATTTAGTACATTTAACAATTAGTTTTTAATGTTTTCAATTAATTCATTTGTTTTCAAATAATGTTTTGAGATGTTATGAACTCAAGACAGGAAAAGCCAGTCTGCTAACTTAATCACACAACTAGTCCCTTACTTTGTGTGCTATGTAAGAGCGTGCTTGTGCTTATCTGCCTAACCCCCCTCATAACACACAAGTACACACTGTGGGAAATGGCTTCTGTGAAGGCAGCAAAATTTCATCCACTGATTAGTTAAGGTAGTCAGTGGCAACTGTAAATAGTGATCTGCATCAAGGAGAGCTGTGAGAAGTTAAAAATTAAGCTAACACACTTCAAAATAATTGTATTGTTTTTGAGCTTATTTTGTATGTCTGTATGGGGCATTTTGAACAGATAAATGTAAACGGAGAGAAATACCTAGATAAATTACAGATTGTTTACTCAGATGCTTAAGACTTTGCACGGTAGTGTGTGGGTGTGTGTGTGTGTGTGTGTTGGAGGTCAGAGACATTTAAAATTCTTCCAGTAGTCTATATCTGATGGCATGTGTGTGTTTGAGCTGAACTCATTCTGTGCTTTGTGTGTATGAATAATAACGAAAGGCAGTAGGCCAAAGACATTAGTGCTGTTGGAGTTGTAATGTGGCACTGAACAAAACCTAATAAACACATACTCAGATTAAACAAGTGCACAGGTTTACATGCTTAGAAGATCTTTGTAAAGATACTCAGTGATGACTATTTCCATAGGTAAGAGAACTAATATAAAATGTATGAAGTTTAAAATATCCTGACTTATATGTCAGTGCGTTTAGGCATTAATTAATTTAAACTCAGTTGGTTCTGATTTTAACACTGCAGGTTTTGTAGGGTTGTTCCTTTTTTTTTTTTTTTTTTCTTTTTTTTTTTTTTTTACTTAAACGTGGTCTTTCTCATTTATGCAGTGCATCCTCACAGAGGGGGAATAGTAGACCTATACGCTTCGAGCCCCCAATGCTGGACTTCCATGAACAGTAAGTTACATGCACTTTACTTCCTGTTCTGTGTTCTGTCCTTTGCCACGTAAACGTCTCGTCTCATTTTTCTGCCAGTATCTTTGAGCTAAGCCGTTTGTCAAGTTCTGCATGAAGCCACTTCTTCATTTTTAACCTACAGACTTTTTCCGCTCTGCGAATGAGGAATGTCTTGGTAGTGATGTTTTTTAATGACTGTTGTCACTACACTATCTGACAAATTATTTCCATGTATGGATAGTGGTTTAGTCTTCTAATTTGAAATATCATAAATTTTGTTTGTGGTTAGAATAATTTGCATACGTTACACTGACTTGCATTCATTCTGGCTAGGACTGAATAGTAAATGTTGTGCACATAGATGTTGCCAGTGAATAATGCAAATATTCAAGTTTGTGTGTGTGTGTGTGTGTAGTTGTATTATAATTGTATTAATATAGTCATCCCATATCAATGCATCATCTATTGTTAAGGCTCTTTTTCAATATTGCAGCACCTGCTACAAATATTGGTGCTAACTGATCTCATCTGTTGCTCTTCTGCCATTTGTCAACTGCCAGTTGTTCCAGCCTAAAGATGGCCTTGGAAAATGGAAAACTATATTTGTGGAAAAAAACAAGCTATTTTTATACCAGGATAATTTATACATAGATCCCAGGAAGTCGTGATTTTTTTTTTTTTTTTTTTTTTTTTTTAACGCCTACTTAATGTGCACATCCATAAGTTTTGTTTTCCTAACTGTTGCCATCATTAACTGCGCTCATGAGCTCACTAACTCATTCACCCAGTTGCCAAAGCCAGAAATCCCAAGTCTAACTGTATCTCATTGTGTAGGAGTTGTAACACAAGCTCTTTGTGTCATCCACTAAGGGCGCATGTGCCTGTCGTCCTGATTTTTCTCTCTTTCTGCGGCCTTCAGTAAACAGCACCTTATCAGCAGCACATGTTTGTAAGGAATTGCTGTGCAATCTTGAGCAATCCTGCCTCTGTTTCCAGCAGCGGGCAATAAAGACTTTCTTAAATTACCCAGGCCCACCATAAATCTCAGACTGTAATCTACCACGGTGAGGCCCAGCATTGTCTTTACATTTATTTTTCAGTTGAATTTTTTAACCTACTTTACAGTGGATTATTATAAAAGACAAATATGCAATAGCAATCTGCTATCTGCTGAATTAAATGTATGGTTGAATACAAGACATTAAAGCTTTAAAACAGTGTTTGTTTTTTTTAAATTAATGTTTCCGGACAATTAAGAAATGAGGTAATGTAAAATTCTAAATGTGTCATTTACTGGCTGTTTTTATTATTCAACTCATCACTTTTTATATTATTCTGAGAGAGGCATGTCTGCCTAAGTGTTATCTGATCCATCATTAGCTAAAGGTTTCGGCATTAAATGTTACCTCCTTAATGGCTAATTATTTATTTATTTTAAAAACAGATGTTAAGAATGCATTTTAAAACAGATTTAACATCCCATGCACTATTTTTGTCCTCCCCAAAACAGAGAAACCATTTCCTTGAATTACTGCCTCACCATACAGCATTAATTTTACTACACTGTACTTTACATCACTGTAAGGTTCGTGTCTGTCATGAGACAATTTGGTTCCCAGTATGTATCCAAATATTACGTTTACTGATCCTGACGTCACCAATATTTGAGAGTATATTGGGAGATATATTTGAGAACTGAAACACTTGGGTATCACTTTTTTTGTATATCTGTCTTACACAATGTAAGGAGTTTTACACACAACAAAAGAAGCCTTGTTTGCCTAAGTCAGTGACTAATTTGAGCATATCATGTCAGTGAATTCAGTTGTTTGTTTGTTTTTTTTCCTCCCTAGGCCAGTTGGGATGCCAAAAATGGAAAAAGTTTACTTACACAATCCAAGTTCAGAGGAAATTAGTTTAATATCAATATCAGCAACAACAGCACATTTTCATGCATCCTTTTTCCAGAGTAGGGTAAGTACATTCTCACTAGTTTATAGCCCTCCTAAACAGTGCAAACACTGAATAGGAGAAGTTGTAAGGCATGAATGTGTTTTTGAAGTATTGGGGCAAATGTGTTAAATGGGTAACTTCCTGTTAAAAGCTTTAAAAAAACTGAAGAAATTCTCTGCTTCCTCTTTGATCCCTCCAACAGTGACTTTGTCTGTCTGGAAGAATACTTAGTGCATCACAGCAGGGCTGAGATTTCTAACCAAAAGTCACCTGAATCTCTAAATACTTTTGATATTTGTTATATGAGCGTGGCTGTTTTGGTAGATATTCACTTAAACACACACTGTATAACCAGAGAGAAGTGAACTCATTAAAGCTTAAGGGTCTATATTAGGTGCTGTGTGTTTGACAGTGTGTGTGGAGTGTGTGCTCACACACTCCAGTCAGTAATAAATTAAACACATCCCACCTGTTCCTGACACCTATGTAATAAATTAAAGCCTCACGCTGACCTTTTCAGCTCTTTATAGCCAATGTTTAACAAGGCTAGAGGTCATCCACCATGAACTCAGTCCAGTTCACTAAGGTTGAAAAGGATCAACAAAAAATGTTGGGGTTTTGTTTTAATTTCACCCACTGTGATATTACTGTATAGTGAGTATAGATTATAATTATTTTGAGCTATGCTGTGATGTGATGTTGGTCGCTGGTTATGCTTAATAGTAATTAATACATTTCAGAATCACTGCGTAGATACACAGCTTGGACTGAGACCCCATTTACAGGGAGACCCTTTTAACAAATACAAGTATGAATGAAGAAATTTGAGAGTAGACCATCAGAGAGTTTGTAGAAGTAGTAGAAGTGTTTGTGCATAGTCATTGTCTGAAACAGAAAAACGTTTTTTAAGGCTGTGTGGCCACATGTTCATGTCAAGTTATATTCCACATGTTCATGTCAAATATGTTCCGTAAAGAGCATTTCTGTATTAAAACTGCACATCAGTTACTTGGCATTTCTTGATCTTAAAAACACTAAAACTAGGGATTTAATGAGTGCTCTTTTTACTCCAGATTAAAAGCTATTAGAAGCTACTAAACTGCTTTTTCATCAGTATGTTGTCAAGATGCGCCTGATTGTAGTCCACAGAAAAGTCCAGTGGCTTTATTTAACCAAGACAACCATATCTATGTGTGTATTTGGGTTTAATGCAGCCATCAAAGTCATTGCAACAGCTCAAGATTGTTTACATTCAAAGTAGACTAGCGGCTGTACTTCCAAGGTCACTTGTCACCCTAAAAGCCAGCTCTAATGTGTAGGAGTATGCATGAAATATCTTGTGCTCCTTCAATGTTGCTTATTAGGAAAATTGTTTGGGGGGAAATTTCAGTTCAAGGTCATGTTTGTGGAGCTGGTATCGTGATGAAAGCAGAAGGGTCTTAATTCATCTCGAATAGTAGAGTTTACATTTTGACAAGCAAGTAACTTGTCTGTTTTCATCACTGAAGTTTGTGTTTTAACTTTGTTAATTCAAATATACTGTAGTGACGGTGACTTTCTTGTTCTTGTAATTACAGATAATTCCACCAGGAGGAAACACCTCATTTGATGTAGTGTTTCTTGCACGAGTAGTAGGGAATGTAGAAAATACGTTATTTATTAACACATCTCACCATGGAATGTTCACATACCAGGTAAATTAAATACGTTGTGGTGTTGGTCAAAGGACTAAAAAATGTATTTGTGAAGTGGCAGGTTGAAGTAGGCCCTATATGAAGTTGACTAGACTGTGTGGTGTGTTGTTTCAGGTGTTTGGTGTGGGCATCCCTAATCCTTACAGACTCAGGCCCTTTGTAGGGGCCAGAGTACCAGTAAATAGCAGCTTCTCTCCCCTCATAAACATCTTCAACCCGCATAGTGAACCACTCCAGGTAAACTATTCCTCTTGACATCATAACAGTGGCCTGTTTTGTGCCAGATGTCTAAAGTTGAATACATATGAATAGCTGCCTTTTTGGTCTGAGCTACCTGACAAGTTGACAGATTGACACATAACTCTGCCTTCTTTTCCAGGTTGTAGAGATGTACTCCAGCGGAGGTGATCTGCATCTAGAGCTGCCCACTGGCCAACAAGGGGGCACCAAAAAATTATGGGTGAGCATGAACTTAAATCATTTCTTTGAGATCTATGCATACATCGAGCTCAGAGTGCATAATAATTTGCCTTATTTGTGCAGGAGATTGCCCCATTTGAGACAAAGGGTGTGATGAGGGCCAGCTTCTCCTCGCGAGAGGCTGACAACCACACAGCCTTTATCAGAATCAAAACCAATGCCTCCGACGAGGATGAGTTCATCATCCTCCCTGTGGAAGTGGAGGTCACCACAGGTGAGGATGAAATCCCATGACCATTCCTTCGGAGTTAAAACATGTAGCCTTAGATTTTTGGCTCTAATTTGAAGCTCAGACTAAATATGTTGAATTTTTTTCTCCAGCACCTGGTATATACTCTTCAACAGAGATGCTGGACTTTGGTACGCTTCGATCACAAGGTAGGTTTTTCCCTTTTTTCTTTTTTGTTAATGAAGATTTTCTATTAACAGTATGTCTCTTGGTGCAGGTGGCAATGTAAATTCCAGCAAGATTTTATGTACATAATAAAACACTGTTGTACTTTTACAGATCGACCAAAACAATTGAATTTGCATCTTCTAAATTCTGGAGCAAAAGACGTGTCAATCATGGTAGGTTTTTTTTTTTTGGTTTTTTTTTTGTTTTTGTTTATAAGTTTATAAGTCCACTGAAAGCACTGCCATCAGCTGGCCAGGTTGAGTGTGGCTGCTTAGGTTGAATCTCACCTGGCTACATTCCATATAGTATGCTGCATGAAACTATGGTTCCTGATGTTTGAATACAGGGATTTTTGTTCAGTAGCTCATGTACTGTGCTTATCTGAATGAAACAGGACTAATTAGGCTCGCATCGTAATGAAACGTGCAGTTAGACAGTGTTCTTTATCAATTGACAGTATCCACAATAAGCAGATTGTGACACAATATAAAATTTTCACATGAATGATGAATGTTATCTTGCCCACCCCTAATTTTGGCCTAAACAGTGTTTCTATTTCACAGAGCGTTCGTCCGACACCATCAAACGAAGCCATTACAGTCGAGTTCAAGCAGATCACACTAAAAGCAGGAGAGAGTCGATATACCAAAGTCGCAAGTATTCATTTTGATGGTGAGGAAGGTATTTTATAATCTTATGCTTAAAGATGACCACCTTTTATTATTTAATTCATCAAAAGTTATGTCACAAGTTTACTTAGTGCACTGAATTATTCAGAGATGTCCTGAGCAAATATTAAGCAGAAATAAGTCACTTTCTTTTAAAACCTAATTAAATATTAGGCAAAAACATGTTACCTTTAATAACTCAAAGGAGGTTTGAAGGCATACTGTAGTGTCTGCACTACAGGAGTCATGGTGTTTTTTTGTTTTTTTTTAACGGTGGTTAGGGAGAGCATAGTAGTTACTTCCTTTTACAACCACTTGACCAGCAGTCAGCCAATGGGTAACTGACAGCATTTCAAAGATGAATCTCTAGAGTCCTGATACTATTATTGTGTACTTGCCTGGGCTGAAGTGAAACCTTATTAGATTACAGAAATAGCTTCATCCGTTTATTTGAAATAATACTTTTATCAATAAATAAATTTCTGTGTTTTACATAATGTTTTTGCTCTCTTTTTATCTGTTTGCTTTGTCATTTCAGCTTCAAAAGCAAGAAGACCAGACCAGTTTTCTGGAAAAATAACAGTAAAGGCGAAAGAGAAAAGCTACTCAAAACTTGAAATCCCTTATCAAGCTGAAGTTTTAGAAGGGTCAGATATACTTTTATTTATTTTTCATTATATAGTCATTGTTCTTGTGCTGTCCTAGAAAAATGTATTCATTTTCTTTATTTTTCTTAGGTATCTGGGCTTTGACCACACAGCCACCCTGTTCCACATCAGAGATAGCCCCGTAGATCCTGTGGATAGGCCTATCTACCTCACCAACACCTTTAACTTTGCCATACGCATCCACAATGTGTCACTTCCTGAGGATGCAAAGACTATGTTCAACGTGAGTCAGCATGTTGAGTTTACGTGCATGGAGCTAGGTTGAGGTTCATTTTCTTATTTTGTCTACAAGTTATTTATACCTGATTGATGACAACCAACTCTGTTTGTTTATATTAATAAAACAGGCCTAGTTAAGCCATAAAAAGGAGATTTTAAAAATTAACTGTAAAGTAACGTTGGTATTTTTGAGAATGAAGTCCAAGATGTTTTGGTGTTGCTACTTCCATTAAGTTATCAGAAATGTGAATGTAATGCCAGTGGCACTTTCGGCATTTTAAAGCTGCACTGCGGACACACACAAATATTGAATTCAGTTTTGTTTCCTGTGTGGTTTAGGTACATAATTTTAGTGCGCCAGTCCTCATTCCTCCCCACGAGTCGCGCTACATGTTCTCCCTTCTGTTCCGGCCTGTGCGTCCTTCCATTCACATCGACAGCAACATCCTCCTCATCACCAACGCATCCAAGTTCCACCTGCCTGTCAGGGCATATACTGGCTTTCTGGAGGTAAAGTAGCAGAGCCTCTTTATGGAATGGAGACAAAGTCATATCACTTTTCCAGATGATGTCATTTTTATAACGGTCGTAAAACGATTAAAAAAATGTGTCGCAGGAGTAAGACTACTTCTAAGTATTTTTCCGTGACCATTTTATACTGCTGTATAGTTATGTTTTTATTTTATTATTATTTTCTGTAAATAATTCTTATTTGTAGGTTGTAACTTATCAAAATAAAGCAACCGATCAGTCATAAGAGATTTCTGGGTTTTTTTTTTTGTTGTTTATTTATTTGTTTATTTGAAAAGGTTGATTTAAATTTAGTAGTGACATTTTGGAGGATAATAAAGGAGAAATCTGATAGTTCCTGGTAGTTAAGATAATATCTTGGAATTAAACATCTCTTTGTATGTGTTCCTTCCGCAGCCTGTAGTCCTTTCACCAAGTCCAAAAGAGCACATCTTAGATTTTGGAGTCCTCAGTGCCACTGACACCAGTAGTTTGGTGTTTGTGGTCGTCAACAGTAACCCCATAGAGGTAAGTGTCAGGTGACTACGTGGGCCACTGGGTTTGGGTTACAGGGTGGTTGTTCCATTTCCAGTGAAGAATGGCTGATAATTTGCCACAACTTTCCCTCCTTGAGGTACAGAGTACAATTTGTTTTAATACAAAGCATGAAATGTCTTGTACCGTTTTACACGGTTATAATTATACAGGGTGGTAAGCTTGAATGAACATATCACATTTACTAAATGGGAATGAACTGAAATACCTTGTTAGTGAACGATGGCACACTGATTTTGTAGGGCCTTTTTGTGGATCTGTCTGCAGTGCTTTTTTGTGGTTCCTTCTAAGGCTGTAGTTGTACTGTTAACATGCTGTCTAATGTGATCAATTGTTTCTCTGGGGCAGCTGGTGGCCTAGTGGTTAGGGCATTGCCCCTGCGATCAGAAGGTCGTGGGTTCGAATCCTAGGACTGCTAGTGGCACCTCTGAGGTACCCTTGAGCGAGATATCGTCCCTACACACTGCTCCGTGGGTGCTGTGTTCCTGGCTGCGCACTGCTTCACTTGGTGAATGGGTTAAATGCAGAGAAAGAATTTGACAGTGTTCACACTGTTTGCTGTATTCAGAATTGTCACTTTCACTCTACAGCTGGAAATAAAGTCATGGCTGGTGACTGGAGATAGTCTGTCGATGGAGCTACTGAACACAGAGAAAGGGAACAGAAGTGTAGCACTGGGCCGAATCCAGGAGCTCCAGAACACTTCAGCTGCCCATCACAAAACGGTAAGGCTATATGTAATAGTTCTATAGTTTCATATGTTAGGTGTGTGTGTGTGTGTGTGTGTGTGTGTGTGTGTGTGTGTGTGTGTGTGTGTGTGTGTGTGTGTGTGTGTG
>JBBPCZ010000115.1:11521566-11536554 GCA_037974445.1 Brycinus macrolepidotus | reverse complement strand
TGGATTACTAAAGCACTGATGTACGTCGCTCTGGATAAGAGCATCTGCTAAATGCCGTAAACGTAAACGTAAACGTATTGGTCCATGCATCGTGACATTTACACACAATACAAAGGTCAAATTATATAAAGTAAATATATAAAGTAAGTCACAATATGTTAATTTGTGTTTGTTATATTTACTGCCCTTAACACATGAAACCAAACCATTTTTAGACTTAAAGCATTAATAACACAAACTGTTTTCTATCATGAATCATTTTTTTCATAATTTGGTTTCATAACTGAAATATGGTATGTAATTATAATGAGATTCAGACAGTGCAGCCCTTACTTAGCTGAAGAAGAACTCTATGAACTCTAAGAACTCTTAGTGAATATATGAGACTTTTAGTTCTGCTACAGTTTAGCTCTGCAAGTTACATAAAATCAGCCGTTTGTGAGTTTTACCTTCATCTTTAGCAATCTAGAGCTCTCCACATTCAAAAACACACTGTACATTAATGCTGTAATTGCTCCAGTGAAAGTCACTTTACAGATGGAACTGCATTTCCTTTCAAAATCATTAAGCCCATTAATTGTTTTAAAGGCACTTACTTGAGTACACAGGGCAAGATGTTGTTTTCCAGTCCTGCTTTCTTTGTTGAAACATAAAAAAGTGAACCGTGTTGTTGCAGCTGGTCAGTTTTGCTGGCTTACTGGAAAATCCTGTGATTAACAAGTTCCTTTTTTTTGTTGTTAGACTCTTCTAACTTATAATTAATATCCACACCTTCCATCATCAATTTCTAATTATTATATAAATATGATAAAACAAGTATATCATGAATGTGAAAATGTTAAGATACATTTAGGTTGAAAGACACTCTTCACTAAATCACATTTCTCCCCACTTTATTGCAGTGTCCTTAGTAAGCTTACAGTACATAATATGAAACCAACACATCAGTATGAACCCATAGAGTGAACATACTAATGTAGATCTCTTTTTACAGGTAATCTAAAGAAATTTGCTCCAAAGAAAATGAAATCTTCTGATCGCTCGAGCAGGAATCTGCTGGACCTCCCACCGCAAGCTTCTCTGGAAGAGATCAAGCAGAGGAAAGTCCTGGACCTGCGGAGATGGTACAAGTGTAGCCCTTGACCTCATTAGTCTTAGAACTTAATAAGATGGCAGAAAGTCATTCGTCATTCTTTTTTTTCTGCTGCTCTTTTTATCTCTTTAGGTACTGCATCAGCCGCCCTCAGTATAAAACTTCTTGTGGAATTTCCTCACTTGTCTCTTGCTGGAACTTCCTGTACAGCACCCTAGGAGCTGGAAGGTACAGAAACCACTGCAATCCAGCTTCAGATTTTTACTATATAAAGAGTGAACATACACTAAAATTTAAAGGAAACAGTTTACTGAATATGCATTTTTCATCATCTTTTTTTGAGCTGAAAAATTCTAATTGTAGTTTTTTTGTTTCTAAGAAGTGCTGAAGGAGTAATGCATATATACAAAATTATTTCCAGAACAATTTTTCGTCAATCCATTTTCTGAACAGCTTATCCTAACCAGGTTCGCTCATATGGTGAAAGGCAGAGTAACACACTGGACAGGTCACCAGTCCTTCGCAGGGCATATTTTCAAAACTATTTATATAAATATAAATTGCCAAGAGTGTGTCGAGAGGTGCATCGAGGCAAAAGGATACTAATTCCTAAAAAGAATCTAATATAGAAGATATTTGATTTGTTTGTTTTGATTACTCATTATTCCATGTGTGTTTTCATATACTCACATAATTGTAATGTCTTCATTGTAAAATGTGGTAAATAGTAAAAGTGAGAAACACTTCATCCAAACTTGTGACTGGTAGTGTAGATTTTAACTGGGACTATTGGAACACAGTGCAGTTTGGTAGTAATTAGCACAGCAGTGACAGTGTTTGTTGGACTCTATACTTCAGTACATTGGATGTGAATCGAGGAGTTTAAAGTTAGGGTGTCAGAAATCACAGCTTTTTATTATGGTCATTCATTTCTGGTGCAGACAGTTGTAAATGATCTTGAATCTTAAATATTTGATTTGTAATTCTCGACTGCTTGCTGAAGTTCTTGTTTGTTTTTTGAAGCGAAAGCAAAAGACTGCTCCCCAAGTTGAGACATTTTGTTGGATATAAGCAGCTAAAATACTTCTGCACCATCAGAATACATGCTGCTGATATGTTCGTAATTTACATCATTAATAAATGCATACCTCTCTTTTTCACAGATCTCATTAATATATGAATTAGTCTATGAAAAAGGACTGTGATTTCTATTAGGGTTATCTGATATAAATGTAAATACCCACAGCTGAAGGTGACATTCCACAGTTTCGTTTCTAATCCAGTGTGCTGGAGTACAAAATGAAAAATGCTGACTTCTGGATTGTATTGATTCTAGAAGTGTGTACTAAATGATATAATGATAGACTTATTATTATCTCATTATTAGTTATCTCAAAAAAATAGCCTCAGATAATCAGACAATGAATAATAATTTCACTCTGTTGTTGTGAATAACAGTTTGTACCTAACAACGTGTCACTTTCTCATAGTTCTTGTTCTTTTTATAGCAACACTATGTTCCTTTGATCTCCAGGAGCTGTCAGGCATCTGCATTAGAAACAATAAATAGTAACCCTTTCATTTTTCTGTCAGCTTTCCACCCATTTCCCAAGAGGAGGCCCTGCATATTCTTGGTTTTCAGCCTCCATTTGAAGATATTAAGTTTGGACCCTTTACTGGCAATGCCACTTTGATGCGGTATGATTATCCTGCTTGCTCTTGACAACTGTAAGAAATCGGAAACATTTTTGAAGTTGAAGTTAAAGTATTTTTAACAACTGGTTTTGTTTTGGTGCAGATGGTTCAGACAGATTAATGACCATTTTCGTGTTCGAGGATGCTCTTATATTTTATATAAACCCCATGGGAAGCACAAGACAGCAGGAGAGACAGGTGAGTTAAATATTTACTTACACACCACTTCTGACAGCATATAGGTGTGTATGTGTGTGTATACACCAAGGAGCCACTTCGTTAAATACACCTTCCTTGAATCCACTCTCATTGTCCATTTTATCGGCCTCACTCACCATATAGGTGCACGTTATAGTTTCCAATAACAGATCCTTTTCTCTGCATCATTTGTCCCCTTTATTCTGTTCACCCACAGGACCAGTGAGCAGCTATTATTTGGGTGGTACAACATTGTCAGGACAGCATTGACAGTAACATGGTAGTGGCACTGTTGACTGTTTTGAAGCGTCACAGTCAGAAAGGAACTGTAAATAAATGAATTCCACTTGGAACAGACTTACTTGTGATTGTAAATAGTTGGACGTAGTTAAGATTTTAAACATTTTTCAATGTGTCTGATTATAATACTAGTATGTGTGTAAGGTGAAAATTTCCCAAATGTTTAGTATGTTTACTATGTATGGAGTACTACAGGAAAGAAAGGAGAGAAATTTCTTATGGATTCAGTTGTGTCAAAATAGTTGGTTAAATTATAAAACATATTTTATTATATTGGCTAGGTTGTGCTGTAAAAGGATATTAGACACTTGTACATTGCTTTGGCCTTAATTGTTTAAGGCCTTAAATATTAGAAAAGAACCATAACAAGAACATAAATGGGGAAAAATACCCTCAGGATTCTAAGGTGATTTAAATATTTCACTGTATGTTTTAACTGTGTGCCTTGATGCTTCCAGGTGTGTGTTTTTGTGTGATAAAATTTGGCTCACAGCTACGACATGACCACGAAAGTGTTCTGCTTTTGATACAGCAGAATTGGGTAATTTTAGTTTTGTTGTTGCAGGTAAAAGTTAATATCAAGATCTTTAGGCCTCTTGCAAAATAAATGCTGTTGATACTCTTCACCTTACCTGTCAGTGGCTTTAATGTTCTCTGGTAGTAGACTAGTGGGTAAAACACTTGCCTGTGAACCTGATGACCGCAAAGTTGCAGGTTCAACCCCCCACTTTCTACCATTGTGTCCTTGAGCAGGACGCTTGACCCTCAGTTGCTCCTGGGGGACTGTCCCTGTAACTAACGATTGTAAGTTGCTCTGGATAAGGGCATCAGCCAAAAGCCACTTTACTGTTCTGGCTGATTGATGTATTTGGTGTATTTCCATTATCTGCTTTTTTTTATGATCCTTTTGCACACTAACAAAGGTCAAAGTCTCTGTTGATTGGTCTGTATCTTCTCAGCTTACATCAAGTACTGTTTAATGTTGATGGTGCATGATCACTTGGCAACCAGAAAAAATACAAAACCATGCTCTGAGATCCTATTTGAAGTAGTTTCTGTATTCATTTGTCAATGGTTCTCTTTTTTTTATATTATTGACAGGTTAATTTGGCACATTTATTTGATTATTTGATTTTCCAAAGTACTCTGCACAGCATATTATAATACTATATTATGATGGTTTTCCATCTGTGTAGCTGAGGGAGCTTTGCTGAAGTTGACACAGGGATTGAGGGACGAGTCTATGGCCTACATTTACCATTGCCAGAACCACTACTTCTGCCCTGTGGGCTTCGAAGCAACACCATTAAAGGCAGCCAAGGCCTACAGGTACAGCGTAGAAGCAGTTTATTTTCATCTTTCAACTCTTCTTTAGTCATTTACTGTTGCTGTTTAAGTTCATCTGAGCTACTTTAGCATTTAGGATTTTTTCCTTAACATTTTAAAAAAATTCTCATAAAATGGTGTACAACTACAATACAAACAATCAAGACATCAACTACTTTTTGGCTACAGGGGACCACTTCCTTTGAATGAAATGGAACACTGGATTCTTATTGGTGAACCAAGCAGAAAACACCCTGCCATCCACTGTAAAAAGTACATTTCTTTTAATGCCACTTTTACTGGTATGATGCAAAGGCTTTTAAGAAAATCAGATTGAGAAAAATTTAGATGTTCATCTGCACTGTTGACATTGGTAATTTTCTGCAAAGCCTGTTAAAATGCGTCTCTTTTTAGGTGGGCAGATATTGTGACAGACCTAAACACACAGAACCCAGAATACTTGGACATTCGTCATACAGAAAGAGGCATTCAGATACGGAAAACCAAGAAGGTTGGTAGATATTTGTGTAAGGATTGACAGAGTTGTAGAAAAATGTTTTAATAGTCTTTGCCTCAGCAGAGATGTTCATTTCATCTTCCTTCAGGTGGGGGGCAACCTACACTGTCTCATGGCTTTCCAGAGGGTGAACTGGCAGAAGCTAGGACCCTGGGCACTGAACCTGGAGAACCTGAGGCATGACCTCCACCAACAGGGGGCAGAGCAAAGGAGCCAGACTTCTGGAGGGGAGGGCTTAGAGGACAGGGCATCCAAACACTTGGGGCGCATGGGCCGGTCCCACAGCACAGGAAACCAGAAGTCTGAGCAGGCCTGGAAACGTCTCTCCAACACTGCAGAGTACAGGCACAGAGCGTCTCCTGACAGTGACCTAGATGAGGACATTACTGACTGAAAACCATCAGTCCACCTCCTGCACATCCACATACCCGTTTAAAACCACTGAAAGTTCAGTTAGATTGGAAATTGGTGAGTGGTTGTTGCTGTCCAAGAAATGGCCTCGCCCCTTAATGCACAGGCATCTTCAGAAATAAGACTGGCAAAACTGGGTAGATCAAGACCAAAACGTAAAGAAAGCATTTTTATTTGTGTGAAACATTTTATTCATTAGTGTCATTCCAGACGTGTGCTTCTTTGGACTTGGTGTTCATAAATACATGGAGCACAAAATGTAATAATAATGACTTCAACATTAAGTGCATAGAGCTCCTATCAGTGCATAGAACATGTTCAACGTGCATAAACATGAATCGCACAAGTCTGGCAGTAGAAGGACACAATCAAACAGAAATTGAAGCAGAAACTGTTTTGTCCTGGGGGAACTGGTAAACAGATAGCTTTGTCATTTAAGGTAGCTGAGACAGATATGGTTAACTGTGAAATCAATAGAGATGAAATGATCGTATTGTGAATGATGGCTGAATATCAGTTTGAAGTTTTTTTTTGTGAAAAGCATGGTGGCTTTCATGTTACGTGCACTGTGATGTCCACTCTTAATTTACCACAGCAACATTTGAAGTATGTACTATGACAAGTGTTCAAATCATCTACAAACCCATATCCATGTGAAATCAGTATGAGTCGGAAATAGCTGGTAATTTTTCTTTATAAATAAATATTTATACAACTTCTTATATATCAGTTGTGAGCTTTGTTCCACAATCAGTGTGATATCAGATGTGTTAACCTCAGTCTTGGAGGTTTTGTCTAGATTAATTGACTTCTCAACTCTGTAATGTCAGTAGGACCAATACGGCAGCATCCTCCTGTTGAGAGAGCAAAAGGTCATGTTTGACTCAACTCTTGCAGATGGGATGATAAGTTAGGACGTATCCCCGCATAATTGAATTACTTATAAAAATTTTGACACACCGATCCATAAGGCCCCTTGTTCTTTCCACTCAATGCTTAGCTCTGCAAATGACGTCTTTTTCTCAGCTTTCCATCTGTGAATCCATATGTAGAATATATGTGAATTAGTGTATTACGTATACATAAGTCATAAGATGTGATCATGCCTGCAGACTACAGAACTAGACATCAATGTCTTGACACCAGTGCCTTTTGACTCACCCAGTATTGGGGTCCCAGCCTTCTCCACTGTTGGGATAGACAACCCAGCTCATGTTGGGTGCCTTATGTGACTTGGCTGATTCTAGAAGAGGTTTCACCAGAGAAGGGGGAGAGCAGTTAATCCCAACAGCAACTAGCTGTGTAGATTTACTAGCCACTTCAACGGCCTTGGAGAACTTATTCCCATCTGAAATACTCTGTGTGTCCTGAAAAATAACTGTTAATGACATACAGCATAGGGGTTTTGCCCAAAATCCAATAATCAGAAACCCTTAATTAAATAATAATGATGTATTAATTATTATACATTATCCATTATTCTAACTAATAATTACATTATATAAATCATGGAATCCCTTAAATAATAATTATCCAGCTTGGATTGCCTTTAACAATAAACTCATTAAATCACTAATAAAATCTTCATTGGTACTACGCAATGATCAGTGTATTAAAAAAAAAGACTCCAGATTCTGTCTGGTAAAATTTATATACTGTAATATGACAGATGTGGCCCATTCACTACAATAGAAAAGCTATAAAACATGATCCGCTTGGAAGTTGTAGATACCTTGCAGGAGAAGGAGAGCCAAGCTTTAGCATCTGGAAATTCCCTCAGCAGCTCCACCAAGGCCTCTGCCTCTTTAAGACTAGGTATGGTTTCCATGGCGATTAGATCAGCTCCTGCAGCCACTAAGCAGCGAACCTGTGGCCGATGCCAGTCTTTCAGCTCCTAAGGTAAAGGGGAGCAGAGGCAGTAGGAAGAGTTTGGTAGTTGCTGTTGTGTGTTACACAGAGTATTTGCCTCTGGCTTACCTCCACACTCATCCAGCTCTCATAGGCTCCTGTGTACTCTGAGCCATCATGCAGAAATGCTCCATAAGGACCCACAGAGCCTGCTACTAAAGGCACTTTTCTGTCTGTTAAATTATATTCATTTGAAAAGTTATCAGTGAGTAACATTTGCACAATTTGTGACCTCTTCTGCTATTAGTACAGCATGTCTTCCAGATACTGAAATGCTGAATACACGTGAAATGGCCTTTTATCTCCATCACGCTGACACACACCTGCTGTTGTACAGGTAGACATGAAGTCTGTTGCTGTCTCTTCAGCTATTTGAACCCCTGACATCAGTAACTGCTCAGCCTCTGTGGAGTTGAGACCAAGGTGCTTGATAAATCCTTCAATGCTAGCCTGGTATGTGGCTGTTGTAATGACATCAGATCCACATTGAAGAAACCTGCAAAAAGACAGGTTTTTTATCCTTGTCATAGTTAGACAGGTAAAACCAGAGGGAAAAAAATATTGGATTCAAATACACTACATGGACAAATGTATTGGGACACACCTTTTTTTCAGAGTTGGGCTAGGTCCCTTACTTCTAGTGAAGGGCAATCTCAATGCTTCAGCATACCAAGACATTTTGGACAACAGCATGCTTCCAACTTTGTGGACACAGTTTGGGGAAGACCCTTTTCTATTCCAGTATGACCATGCCCCAGTGCACAAATCAAGCTCCATAAAGACATGGTTGAATGAGTTCGGTGTGTAAGAACTTGACTGGCCTGCACAGAGCCCTCTACAGAATGAATGGGCACAAATTCCCACAGAAACACTCCAAAATCTTCTTGAAAGTCTTCCAAGAAGAGTGGAAGCTGTTATGGCAATGCAATGTCATTAAAGTCCCTGCTGGTGTAATGATCAGGCGTCCCTATACTTTTGTCCATATAGTGTCTTAATACAATTGCTTGATACTACCCATAGTGTACGTCCTTAATGGCCTCTGGGTCTGAATATAAGATTCTGGCACTCCATAAGGGGTCTCCCTGCAGAAACATGTCTCATGATTGCATTCAAATAGACTGAAATTTAGACAGTTGTACTACTATGGTGTATAGATCATGCCCCGCATACCTGTAGCTGAAATCCTCTTTCTTCCAGTTCTGTTGCTAAACCACCATCCAGAATTAACGGCTTGCATGTCATGCTGGCTGTTGCAGGGTTTAGTCTCTCTGCAACACACTCAGTCTCTAAGGTAGAGTAAGACACAGAGGAGATAACAGACATTACTACTATCAGATCGCACAGTTAAATGGTTTTAACACATAACTTACTTTATTAAAGTGGCTTTTGGTGATTATATGCCAAAACTTCACCACATCTACGCTTCCAACTTCAGAAATGAAACGAGAATCCTCCCAGTCCTGATCATTGGTCCCAGTACAACAAGAAGTCCACGTGTTTAGGGGGGTCAAAGTGTTGTTTCCGGGCGGGTAGAAGAATTTAAAAGAAAAGTTAAGCTCTCTCGGATTTTTTGCTGTTATAGTTGCCCTGAAGCGGTCTGGGATTAAAGTGTCCCTCACTCTTGACTAAAATAATTTTGTAGACGGCTAGCTCTGGTCAGCTGGCGTTAGAGGTCTTTGTTTTTGTTGCTATGGAGACGCTAACTCGAATACGCTAGCAGGAAGAGCAGAGCTCTGCTACATTGTAGCCAGCAGCAAAAACAAAACAAAACAAAATAAAACAAAACAACAACAAAACAACTGCTTCAAGACCCTGGACCTGGAAAATGGTAAAGTTATTGATGGGGAAAGAGGGACGGTGCTGTTGTCTACATATTTGTTTCTTTTTTTGTAGTAATATAGGCTACCTAATTCTCGTTCAAAGCACACCTGGCTAGCTAATGCTTGCAGAGTGGTTTATGTTTATTGTTTTCACATATGTGTACACGAAATATTAAAATTTTAAGATTTTGTAAAGTTATTGATGAGAAAAGGGGAAGGTGCTGTTATCTACATATTTTTCCTCTTTTATTTGTAGTAATATAGGATAACGTTAGCTAATGCTCCTTTGGTTAAAAGCACACCTGGCTAGGCAAATGTCTACGGGGTGTCTTGGTTACCACAGTGTAACTGTTGATGTTTATTATTTTCTCATATATGTAGGCAAAAGATTAAAATGTTGCACTGGGAGGATGGATAGGATCAAGAATAAGTTTATTAGAGGGACAGCTCGAATTGGACCTTTTGGAGGAAAAGTCAGGGAGGCGAGATTGCGTTGGTTTGGACAGGTGCTGAGGAAAGACTGAGTATGTTGGGAGAAGGATGCTGAGGATGGAGCTGCAGGGAAGAGGAAAGAGGAAGGCCTAGTAGGAGGTTTGTGCATGTGGTGAGAGAGGACATGCAGGCAGTTGGTGTGAGAGGGGAAGATGCAGAGGATAGGCGATGGAGACGGTTGATCTGCTGTGGCGACCATGAAGAAGCTATATAGACAAAAGATTCTTCTTACTGAATGATAAAACTACTCTATAGCACGGTAAACATTCTATAGCATGGTGTTTAACACAGTAAAGTTAAAATTCAGCTTCATACCGGACTTATCTAACACTGCGATCTGATTTTTTGAATGAGCTGTAAACTGCAGAATGCAGAGCCCTATTTATATGTTCATTTGTTCATTTAGTGAAACTTTAAAGCAATGAATGTGGGGCTGTAAATACTGTGTTGCATTGATTTGTTGGGGTAGTGATGGATACCATGACAGCTACAGCTAGCTGTCTAAGTAAGCAGTGAATTTTTAATGGTTAAGCTGTTTATATAGATATTATGGGCATGTTTGTTTTATTTAAACAAGCTTTGGTTATGGTTGACTACCACAGACGTCATTTGTATTAAATACACCAAACGACAAAACCCAACTGCTCTTATTAGACAAATACACTATATTGACAAAAGTATTGGGACGCTTGACCCTATCAGGGACTTTGATGACATTGCATTCAAACACATAGACTTTAATATGGAGTTGGTCCCCCCTTTGCAGCTGTAACAGCTTCCACTGTCCTTGGAAGGCTGTCCACAAGATTGTGGAGTGTTTTAGTGGGAATTTGTGCCCATTCATTCTGTAGAGCATATATGAGGTCAGGCACTGATGTTGGACAGGAAGGCCTGGCTTGCAATTTCTGTTCCAGTTCATCCCAGAGGGGTTGGGTGGGGTTCAGGTCAGGTCTCTGTGCGGGCCAAGTTCTTCAACACCGAACTCATCCAACCATGTCTTTATGGAGCTTGCTTTGTGCACTGGGACACAGTCATGCTGGAATACAAAAGTTCGTACCCAAACTGTGTCCACAAAGTTGGAAGCATGGTGTTGTCCAAAATGTCTTGGTTTGCTGAAGTATTAAGACTGCCCTTCACTGGAAGTAAGGGTCCTAGCCCAAACCCTGAAAAACAAGTGTGTCCCAATACATTTGTCCATATAGTGCATGTAACTTCACCCGTTGTTTACCACAAGATGGCATGCATGTGCTTTACTCAACCTGTAGTTTTTTCAACTTTGTGACTCGATGACCAAGAGAAAGTCTCATAAAACAGGACTGTGTTTGGAAGATGAATAACCGAGTCCCCCATAAGAGCAACAATAGGCTGGCTGTCTAGTTTTAAGCCTTTATGAATATTTATTGAAAAATTCCAATACAATAAGCAAGAACATTTTCATTGTACATTTTTATTTTATTTGTCATTGCTATTGAGTGGTTGATGGCAGATAGTCCTGTTCTTTATTTTGATATTTTCCACTTTTCACATTGTGCCCCTAAATGAGTGTACATTGATCTGTACGCAGGGTCCATTCAAACAGCATGAAATGTTTGCAGTGATAGCACAGAACAACAGTAGGTGTCTGAGAAAGTGTTGCTTTCCAAGAAGAGCTCTGAAAGGAAAGCCCACTTTGGCTCGAGAATCAAGTCGAATGTGTGAGAGGTAGCAGATTAGCCTAGCCTGTTCCAGTTTGCTCTGGCTAGACTCAGACAAGTAGGTTAGCCAAGACTCAGTAGAAAGACTTCAAGTGAACTCTCCATGAAAGAAATGTTTCATGAATGAGCCGCCTTGATATAAGAAAGCAGGCGTTTTCATGGTTTAGTCATAGTCCTGATTTTAGTCAGGAAGTTTCTGTGTCCTCTCCTTATTTCTTTAGAGACTAAGCTGTCCTTGGATAAACCTAAACGAGGCAGGGAGTGAGGACACACAATCCGTCTCATGTGGGTCGTCCTTCACCTCTGCCAAGAGAGGAATGAGAGTACTGAGCATCCTACTGACAGATAGGCCAAGTGCCACAGTACGGTTCACACCAAGTTCTCAACAGCTTTAAATAAATCAATTTTTTCAGCAACCAGCATGGTTATATAAACAGTAGTTCAGGAGAGTTTTTTTTTTCATGGATTCATTTAATTTTAGAGTTTATGAAATGTGATCTAAAATGGATCTAAATTTCTTGAGTTTGACACAGCATGACCAAGTGCGTAAGTGTCTTGAGGATGTTACGTCACACGCTATCTGGGCTGTGTGATTCTAGCATGTGTAATGTCTTTTTTGAATTTTTTTCGCAAGCTCATGTAAGTTTTATGAAGGCAAGTACTTGTCTCGTGCAGCAATTTAGAAGTTTATAGTTTGGAATATATTGCTTAAAAATCTTTAAGCCAGTGACAATGTTCCTTGGGTACATGTAAGTACACAGGAGTTATTTTACCAAAATCTATTCACTTTTTCAGACTGTTCATTGAGTGAATTGTTTTCTATAATTGGCTACTGTTCATGCAGACAAAAATGTGAAATTGAGGAAGTCAATTGCATTCTTAAAATGTGTGAATGTTAACTTCTCATTAAATTGTTTTTTTTTTTTTCCTCTTTTTTCTCAGTTAAGGATAGTAAAGGCTAGGATCACTACAGCACTGAAGTACAATCAGGTCTCATTTTCTGAGAGAGTGTTTTCCTTAAGGTGACTGAATTAAAGTGCTGTTTTTCAGAAATTGCAAAGTCACATATGCCCCCAAAATTCATTTATCTAGAATGCCTTATCTTAGAGCTAGTCCTTTGGATTAACATGCCTGCTAATTTGTGGGGCTTATTATTAGAAGGAAGAAAAAAAACATATGAGCATTTTAGTCCTGAGGTAGAATTTTTGTGTTGTCAGTCAGCTGTTTTTGGTTGATTATAACCAATCAGGGTTTACACCACTCAGTTCTTCACTGAAATTGCACAGTAACCAGACATTTCAGCATGCCTGTTATCAAGCATACCAATGCGGTATATGCTTGCCTCAGTTCATTTGTCCAGAGAACGCCATTCATGCCAATACTATCACTACCACAGCTGAGTGCCCTCCCTGAGGGATGGGTCCCACAATAAACAAGATGTAAACTGCCCATTTGTGTGATAAGGGTTCTTTAGGTCAGCATTGGATGATGCTTTTTAAAGAGCAGAAAAGTGTGAAAGGGTTAATTTCATAAATGACTTGGTAACACTGATATTGTAAAGAATGTGAAATCCTTTTAAAAATTCCGTAAACATTTTTAGGTTACATAATGTGATGGGTTAGGTTGTGTAGGTCGTGTATGAGGTGGAGGCTAGTTAGTTTGTGTGAAGGGAATCTCTTTACTTACTATTATACAAGTGACTGATTGTTTTATCATATGCTTTATTTCAAAATTATTAACCGCATGATGTAACATTTCACTGATAATATTGGTCAGTGAAATGTTAGCAGTCAGTGTTTTGGCAGGTTTGCCTCATATGTTAAACTAGACTGATTTTTAAATGTACTTAATTGCTGTGCTTTTGATTTTAAGTTGTTTCCCAACTGTAAAAAAAAATACTCCAGGGAGACTTACTGAAGCAAAGCTCTCTAATTCTGTGTGCTTTACTGCTTTAACTACATAATGATGTCAAATATTACACACCCTTTCAGTTATTAACATGGATATTGAAAGCTGTTAGTTAATAAATTATCTTGCAACTTAAAGGGAATTCCAGCCTGTGGTGTGTGGCCTTTTGTCCTTGTGTCCCTGTAAGGTGACCCTTGATATCCTCTAGTTAATGCTGCATTCTGAGAAGAGTTTCTCATCAGTATTCAGCTCCAGCTCTGTCTGGATCACATGCTCTTGGAGATCCCACTCACATCTCCTGCATGTGGGGCTGCTATCCAGCAGGGGGCAGACAGTGAGGTAAAGACCATGGTAAAGACAGCCCACGCCCTCTCCTCCATGTTTCCTAGGGCACTCTCTGCCTGCTGTGAAGGTGAAAAAAGTCAAAGCAGGTGAAAACAAAAACATAAAAGTAGCATTATTGAAGTGTGAGCAAAATTTTAATATAGGGCACTCAAAAATACCATTCATTTTACAGCAAAACCACATCTTTTAGGATGTTTCTTTTAGGATAACCTTTCATTTGACCTTTGCATTGTTTCATGTTTAGTGACCTGGGGACTGTGTGTTTGTGTGAAAGTAGCAGCAGCTGTGTAACTGCTCCCTGGCTCTAGTGAGAGACCCCTCCAGGGAACAGAGGCTTGCACTCAGAGCAATGAGTGGTAGACGCCATATTGTGACACATCCAGCTGCCTGCTCATGCTGGGGGTCAGGCCCAGAGCGCTCTGGCTGCCTGTGCAAGCTCTGGGGTCGCCATACTGACATCCCCCTGTTGAGCCCAACCAGATCAGAGAGTTCACAGTGTGTTTCTGTTGTGCTCCTCACAGGAGGAGCGCTTTGCCTTTCTGGCTGAGTGGTACGACCCCAGTGCAGCTCTCCTCCGGCGCTACCAGCTGCTGTTCTACCCTAAAGATGGCTCAGTGGAGATGGTAAACACTTCTTAGTTTTTATGTATTTTCTATAGGCAGGAATTCATATCAGCTTTTTTTCCCACATACAACTGGAATATACATCCAGTTTGAATATTGCTGCTGTCTTAAACATAGTATTGTTTCAAGTGTTGTCTAATTCATGTTCTAGAGTTTGTAATGTTTGACTGTTGCTTTTAAAGCCTATAACAAATAACAGCAACTTCTTGTTGATTTAGTTTGATGTGAAGAACCAGCGTACCTTTTTGAGGAAGACCAAATATGATGGTCTCCATCCAGAAGACCTTTTTATTGGAAACCGTGTCAATATCTTCTCTCGACAACTCAACCTTATTGACTATGGAGACCAGTATACAGCCAACAAACTGGGCAGCAAGAAAGAGAGGTTGTACCCCCTCTTCTTTGCTAATCATTGTGTTTACAAAAATACAAAAGCTTGTGAACTTTATTTGAAGTGATTTGAACTGCTTCAGATAAGTAAGTATTAAATTAGTGACGTAAACCATCAAGCTCTTTTATCTTTGCCCGCAGCTGTGGTTACATATTATTACTGTGCCATGAAAGCCTTTTGTCATACTTTTATTATTTTGTGAAAAACATATGTTCTTACAGCAGGTGATAACTTTCCAAACAGAGTAATGAGCATTGTTTCCATACA
>JBBPCZ010000115.1:11488490-11510063 GCA_037974445.1 Brycinus macrolepidotus | reverse complement strand
TGTGTGTGTGTGTGTGTGTGTGTGTGTGTGTGTGTGTGTGTGTGTGTGTGTGTGTGTGTGTGTGTGTGTGTCCATAACATGACATGTATGTCATGGCAATATTGAGGTTTCAATGATTTCTGTAATGTCTGTAATGGAGTAGTTGGACACCATGCATCTTTATTGTAGTTATTGCATTATCTTTATTTTGGTGCACTAAGTTTGAATTTATTGTCCATTTCTTGAATACAAAATTATACATTCAAGGTCAAAAATACTTACAGTAAACACGATATTTGATTAAATGTCCCTCTGCACTTTATACCTTGATAAGGTGCTTTTGGTAGTTTTCTGATTTTTGACCACTGTTCTTGGCAGAATTGGTTCAACCAAATTTGTCTGCTTCTGCCATGAACCTTTTTTAAGCACATTCCACAAATTTTCAATAGGGTTGAGTTCAGGACGTTGTGAAGGCCATTCCAAAATCAGCTTTGATATGTGCCTTTTGGGTCTTTGTTGTAGTGGAACACCCAGTTTCATTCAGTATTCTACCTTCAAACTAATGGTTTGATGTCATGCTGAAGAACTCTGACATAATCTCCCTTTATCTTTATACTGTCCACTTTGTACAATGAACTAGTTACACTGGCAGCAAAACAGCCCCAGAGCATGATGCTCCCACCACCATGCTTAACAGCTGGATTGGAAGCCTTAGCGTTTCTCCTCCCAACATACCTCTGGTCATTTTGGCCAACATATCAGTATTGTGATTTTTATAGCTACATATTGCGATTGTGATGGCTTTCACGATATTAAAGGATGTATAACATCACTTTTCTGGAATTAAGAAGGCTTACATGCAGCTCACATACTTCTCCCTGGCTGTGTGACATACTCCACAACAACCAAAGAGAACTTGGAGCAGTGGAAAAAAGATTGGATCTTAACTCTGATCTCCACTCTTATTGTTTTCTTCTATCTAAATTCACCACTGAGATATCTGCGTATTCTTTCTTCAAAGCCATGCTAGAAGAATCTGCATCCAAACCTCACAAACTCTTTTCCTCGCAAACACATTTTCTTCACTTCTGAAACCTCCTGCTCCTCCATCACCTCCTGTGACTTCTTTGATGAAAAAACTGACAAGTTTAGGTGATCCTTCCCTGCAGTTATCACCCCTCTCTCCTACTCTGAACATACTGACCACACTTACTTGCTTTACCCCAATTTCCATAGATTATTCTTCAGCTCCTGACATCCTGCAACCCTACCACATGAGCTGTAGTCACACCAGTACTAAAAAAGATAACAATCGACATCACTGGTGTGAACAACTATCTCTTCTCCCCTTCCTCTCCAGAGTTCTGGAGCATGCTGTGTATAAACAGCTCAGTCTTATTCTATCACAAAATAGACTTCAGGATTCAAAGCAGCACATTCTACCAAAACTGCACTTTTAGCTGTCACTGAAGAGCTTCATACAACCCAAACAGCTAAACTATCTTCAGTTCTAATTCTTCTAGATCTTTCAGCAACTTTTGTTATGGTCAACCATCAGATCCTTCTAGGTTCACTCACCAAACTCAGAATCACTGGTTCTGCATGGCAGTGGGTTGTGTCCTGCCTTGTGAGTTGCAGTTACCAAGTGTCATGGAAAGGATTTATGTCTTCCCTACAAAGACTTAGCACTGGTGTTCCCCAAGACTCAGTGCTTGGCGCCTTTCCTTATACACTCACTCTCTTGGTAATATTATATATTCACGTGGTTTCACCTACCACTGTTATTCTGACAACACTCAACTCATCCTCTCCTCTTCTCCCAGCGATTCTCAGATCTCAGAATGGATCTCATCACCTGGAGCTAAATCCCAGCAAAACCGAGCTCCTGTACACCCCGGGGGATGCACCCCAAGACTTGTCCTGGTCATCACTTTTGGAAATGCTGTCATCACTCACACACAAAAAGCACAAAATTTAGGTGTTCTCTTCGCTGAAGAGCTCTCATTTTCATCTCACATTAACAATCTCTCCTGAACTTTCACATATCTTCTTTATAACATCAGGAAGATTCCTCCATTTCTCACCACTGGCGGCACTCAGATACTCATCCAGTCACTTGTTATTTCAAGACTGGACTACTGTAGTTCTTGCCTTCCGCCGAAGACCGCAGTACCTCTACAGATGATTCAGAATGCAGCAGCACGTCTGGTCTGGTCTCCCACCCCACTCCACTACTGCAAAACGTTCACTGACTTCCTGTGGCTGCTCACATCAGATTTAAAACTCTGATGCTCACCTACATAGTCAAATGCACAGCCTGATTTGACCCACCTCTTCTTAAAGGTCAAAGATGTGCATCAAGACTTTTCTCAGCTTTGACACTGAAGTGGTGGAATGGATATCCCTTGACCATCAGAACCTCTGAGACCCAACGATGATGGAAGACCCACCTCTTCACTGAGCACTTAGGATAACATGTTCACGTCATAAACTGACTTAAAAAACTTCATATAAAACTTTTTATTTAACTGTCTTCTGTGTGTGTGATCTGGTGGAGTACAAACTCCATCGCTGGTATAATCATAGTCAACTAGTAGCTCTTAATTTTAAGTGTACTACAAAGAACTCATGTATGTCACTCTGGATAAGAGCATCTGTTATTCTGTAAATATCGTTTCAAACAGTACATTTACTCCCCCATCCATAAAGTCTACATATGCCAATTAAGCTATAAAAACATCCAGTTTTTCAATCTTAGTTTTTGTGATGTCACAGGAGCAACACATTTAAATACGTCTCCTTATTCAGACTATAGCAGGTTAGCTCCACTCATTTATGCATGGATTGCTGACATCTTTAATGGTTAAAAATTAGACTTGGATTACATGAAGACCTCGATTTATCAGAACACCCAGTAACTCACCCGGAGATGTGATTGGTCACCCTGTTAGAAACACTGTGATTGGTTAGAGGCTCATTTGCATATTACAGCCTTTTGCGATATCAGAATTGCAGAGACTGATACTGTGAAAACAATTAGCAAATGATATATTGTGCAGTCCTAGTGTACAACAGAAAAAGAACTGTTGCAGAAATCGTTTGAAAGCTCAATACTGCCGTGACATACATGCCTGCTGTGAATGTATGTAAATTTCTAGCCACAACTGTATCAGTATGTATGTGTAATGTTATAAAATGTGATAAATTATATGCCTGCTCAGGTCAGAAACTCTGCAAACCTGTAGCCCTTCTTTTCAGGGAGATTGCAATCACGTGACTGAAGTGTACTCATGCTTTTTTATGGTCTAACATGACCTTACTATCAACCAGGCAATCAGTGGCCGAGTCAGCGACCCTTTATAATTCTCTACTGAGACCCTCCCTGAGTCATGTGTTTTTGCTGATTGTAGTGTACAGTGAATGCCCTGAGCTAGAAGCTGTTAATGAAAGTCTTTAGTAATAATTATTATTTCATGTAACAGGTGGATGGCTGAGTGTGCTCATGCAATTGGGCCAACTTTACAGGGAGACGTTTGATTTTCTTTGCCACTGAGCTTTATGCCAAGATCTTGTTTTTGATATTTACCAATAATGTGATGGATGTCCACCGTTTTTGCCTATTACCTAGGGAGAGGGATAATCAGTCTGTTGATATTTTTAGATTATATATCAAAAATGGGGCATTTTGTCCCTTTAACATTTTATACTTCTAAAAAGAATAGTAGCCTTAATTAAACTCTTTAATCCCTGACAGTCCTTATGACACCCACTTTGTATATAATAACTATACATTTTGCTGGGTTTTATTTCGTGTTTGGGTGGAAGAAATGCACCCAAATGAAAAGGAGAAAATGTGTTTCCTGTTTTTATTTTGGTTCTCTTTATAGTTCAACCTGGATCGAGCAAATGCAGAGGAATTTTTAGAAGTTTACAAAGGGGTGGTCACAGAGTACACAGTAAGTACCAAGATTATCTCATGTCACACTTTCCATGAAAGGGTGGTTTGTAGCGGTTTATTTGAAAATTCTAGCTTAACAAAATACTCTTTCAGTTTTAATGTGTAGAACCTGACATTTTTATTGGTCTCCTAGTTTTAATGAGTTTTTTTTTTTTTAATGCTCATGTTAAGTAATTATGCTTACATACACACGGCTGTCACACACCTGCCACATCAGTCAAGTAAGTTGACTATGTGGTCCATATTTTTATTCCTGAGTTATGTCAGAGGTAGTGACACCTTGCTTGCAGGCCGTGTATTTACTTGACTAAAATATAGCTGTGTAGATGGTCTTCTATGTGCTGTATGTTTCCATTAGTTGTGTTATTTCTGTGGCTGGAACACCTTGTTCATGCACTTCAGGTGTTTGTATTTTTCTGGTATAATATGCCTCACTCTGCTCAGATTCATCAAACCAGGAAAAAGGTATAAGTATACAGTGACCTCCATAACTGTGAACCACATACATCAGTGTCTTTGTTGGTGTTGGAATGATAATAAAGTATGTGAATCTATGTGCTGCTTCTGGTTGCTAGGATCCACCACAACAAATACCAGCAGATCTTATCTTGACATCTGAATATAGTTAAGCTTTTCTGTTCGCACATAATTCCTGTAAAGTTGACAAAGGATATTGCAAAGGATATCTCGACTCTGAGATACAATTTTAGTCCTTTGTGAAGGAGACAACATATCTTGAACTCATTATGGAGAAGAAAAAGCAACCAGAGTTCCAAACTTTTGTATAATAATATTCTCAGAGAAGACTGACACCCATACACAGGGCTTAAAGTATTCCGGCACCGTGCCGGATCTCCGGCGTGCGGCCGTGAGGGGAAAAAAAAAAAATATTTTAGAGCCTGCGCATGCGGTTTAATATTTTCGAGCCAATTTATTTCACCTACCAATCATATGAGAGGAACGCAGCTTTAACTAACGTTACAAGCCTATCAGAAGCAGAGAAGGGCGGGTCCTTGCAACACGGTATGATTGACACCCATACGTCAATGTCACGTTAGCGTTGTCGGAGAAAAAAAAATGGAGAATTTCTTTGACAACTTGACCACAAATTTTATTATGTTTGCACTTTAAAAGGCCCATATCATGGAAAACTAATTTTTTTTTTCCCAATTTCTTAGAATAAGAGGTTGATGTAGTGTGTAAACACTGTAAAAGTTTCAAAATGTACTGTTCACTCCCCAGTCCATGTGATCCATATATGGAAACTGAGCTGCAGAACCAACCCATCTTGAATTCACCGTTTCCGTGATGTCATGAAAATCAATACATTTACGTATATTCTACTGTTCAGCCTACTGCTGTTTAGCCTCATCTAGTTAAGACATTACAGGACAGCCATTCATTACAAACTTGGTCCACAGAAACAAAATAGTCTGTTTTAATATAAATGGAAATAGCCCAGGAATTTTTTTTTCAAAAAATGGACAAAAATTTTGATCCTTTAATTAATTAAATACTTAACTTAATAAACTTAGTGTAAGGCCACATAGTTTAAGTTTTAGAAGTTGTTTGCCTAATAAGTCACTCTTTGGTTAAAGGAAAATTTCTTGACTGCAGTACAACTTCTCTCTTTTGGGGCACACTTAAGCTGATAGCAAAGCAGAGGCTTCAGCTGAACTGCTGAAGCCTTTTGATCAACTACTTTATCTCAATTTCTCATGAAAACACTTACACACGGCCATGAGAGTGATGGTCTAATTATAGTTTTGAAGAGGGGAGTACAGTCAGTACAGTATGCTGAGAGGTTCTCATGATTTTTGTGTTTTGTATAGTTGTAATTCAGTAAGGAATGGTGGATGTGGATATTTACTTTATGAAGTTTGTTGTTGTTGATATCAGAAACTAAGCAACAACTGCAAACCGAAGTTGGCTAAAGACAGAGATTTAAAGAAATTATGTCAGCCTTGTTATTTGTGCAGTAGTTTGCAATTGGTGATAATGCATTTTTGAAAACAGTCGTGCTCTTGTATGTCCACTGAATGGTGCTTACATCCTTCAGCACATTGAGGTCTGTGCTGTGCACAAGACATGTTTATGCGGCTCAGTTACCTCACACCTTTTTGTTTGGATCACTGTTTTTCCAAAATGCTACTGTTACTACCACACAGCCATAAAAAATCCAGCAGTCTCTTTGCATGTTTTCACTTTAGAACAAGTGGGGCAAAAGTGCAAAACAGCACTTAAAACATTTATTTGTGTATTTGCTTCTACTTTAATAATTCTTACCTAATAAATTAATCGATAAATGAATTTATTTTATTGATTGACTTTATGTAAAATTTTATGAGCATCTGTTGAAATGTCTGTGAAAAAATATTTTATAGTTGTTTTTTAGAATTGAACAAATCAACTTTCCATTAGTTATGTGGGAAAAATACAAATCAGCCTTCAGATTCTGTTTAAATGCAGAGATGTGGTTTAAGTTGACAAACTTAAGCAGCATTCACACTCTTGCATTCTGTTGTTTGCTGCCCTGCATGTTTTGACATGCTGCGAAGTAATTTTTTTTTTACTTTTGACCCTGTACTGCGCTGGCCTTCAAATGTGCAACCGAGGACGGTAGACTATTTTGCTTTTTAAATAGAAACATCTGTTCTGTTAATGGTTGTTTGTTGCTCTGAGCACACACACAGTCAAATCTTGCTGCTGTACACGGCATACCCCAGACCCGTTTGCCGTGACAGTGTGAATGTTGATAGCTCCATACATTGTGCACCGCATATTAAAATAATGGCTCTTGTATAAAAACATTGTGGAGTGTGTCTAGCAAAAGCCATTTGGGAACAAATGATACACCAATCAGCCAAAACATTCAAACCGCTGAAAGGTAAATAACATTGATTATCTCGTTAACATCAATTAAGTTGACTTTGAATGTGTATTGTGATCAAATCCCGCTGAAGAGATACAATAGCACAAATTGCTGAAAAAGTTCATGCTGGCTATGACAGAAAGGTGTCACAGCACACAGTGCATTGCAGCCTACTGCAGCTTACTAACTTAGAAAAGGCAGTCATTTTATAGCAACTGATGAAATAGTTGTGTAGAATGTTAATTTAAAAAACCTGAGATAATAGGTATTTAATTAAAAAGTGAACAAAGGTCACAGTGTGCAATTTTAAAGCTGTCACACTACAGTTACAACACTACATATATGCTCTATAGTGAGACCCTGTATGCTGTTTCGTAGAAGGTATTTCCAAATGTGTTTTAAGGGTTGTTTAGAGGTTTTATGAGGCACCTACAAATGATTATTCTTATGTTCTACTACATTTTGAATGTCCCCCACCTTCCACCAGAGTTACAGAGACTGGCTCATCAGGCTGGATAATATCAAATGAAAACCAAGCCTACTGCGACCAGCTGTCACTCTGAACAATAGCTGCGATTGTTGCTTTATTTACTTTATTTATATATTTATTTAGAGGTAGTGCAGAAACCTGAGCCGTTCAGGTCTTCCAGGGGCTCCAGTGTCTTTCCAAGGTCTGTTCACATAATAGACTCTTTCACTGGCATATGTGTGAGTAGAGCGAATGGGATCAGTTAACTCTTGACTGCTTATGCCACAGAGTATGGTGGCAGAGCTGTGTTCCGGTCCCTGCATGGCCCTGGAGATCCAAAGCACTGATGCACCTAGAGAGTTCAGAGCCTTCTGCGGCCCAGCCGACCCGGTGAGTGAAGAAATTATGCTTCAAATATACTATGTTATTTATTGTGTTAACTTTTTAAAATTTCCCTGAATATAGAAAATCATGTTCTCTCAAACCAAATATATGATTATGATTATATTAAAAAGGCCTACTAACCATTACCACCTGTCCCATAATACAGTGTTTATGGTTGCTGCTAGAATGCTAACCTTTGACATATGTGGTTATACTTATGCTGTAAATTAGATCAGAATTGCTGCTTTGTCCAATCCCTTGAAAAGATTAAGGGAAAGCTGAATCAACTGTAGTTTAATTAAATATAGGTCATTTTGCAGTGGGAGTAGTTTTAACTCATTTACCTTCCTTACCTTTTTCATCTTCTCAACTACTTTATTTAGTATCTTCTGCGGTTATGTCATTCCTTACATTTCAGTGATAATATTCTTAAGTAAAAGTCTGCTTTGTATCACCTAGCTGAAATGTACACTGTCACATGGTTTTGTATTCTCTGTAAGCTTTTGCACCCTCTGTCAAGCAGCCAGAGGGTGTGGCTTGAAGCGTTACAGCAGGCAGGTTATTGTTGGCCTTCTCTGTGCCAGTGTTGCATATATTGGCAAAATCTTTAGACTTCAGGTGGTGTACGGCTATAATGTTGTTAATGCAGTTGGGTAACAATTGCACAAGTTTGGCATTCTCAGATATGAATCCCTCTAAACAAGTGTCGCTATTGTTAGCTTGACTGAAACACTACAGTTTAAAACACCATAGAACAGGTTCAGTCAACCTGTTGTTCAACCATTCATTTGTCTTGCTCTCTTATATATGACATTTATGGTGCATACTCGTTTCTGTAGAGTATCAGTGTTTATTTAGTTTATTTTCTTATTTTAACAGGCTAAAAGAAAGCTCATTAAAAAGAACAACAGTTAGTTAATTAATAATCATTCATTAATCATAGAGTTTTATTAAATGTTCTGCATGGTTCAGATGACTGTGTTTTGGTTAGAGCACCAGGCAGTTCTTTAATTTCCTGCATAGTGCACTTTGTAGGAAATAGGGAGCCATTTGAGATTCACCCTCAGTATGGAAAAAGGGGAGCACAGTTTTGAGGAGTTTTGTGGAACTAGTGTTGTTGCGATGTTATGTTCATTATTACAGGGCAAAGAAAGTTAATTAGTTTATGAAATGACTGCAGTATACAGTAAATGGCATCTGAAGTTGTAGAATTAACAGTCTAGACAAACTACATTTCTTGGCAGAAGAATTGTTTATCACACTGAATTATTTATTGGACAGTTGTGTCTATCAATTTTGTTGTACGCTATTTTATAATAGCAATAAGCAATTACTAGCCTTGCAGTTCGATACTTTTTATTATGGGTAAGAACATTTCAATCATAAAATCACTGTAATGCATGGCCTCTCATGACTTGTTGCTTTATTTTCCACTTTTTTGCCAACAAAGACTCCTTGGATTCCCTGACAGTGTGTGTGCTGCGTTAAAATGCTCAGGAAGATGTAGAATTTGTCTTGCTCTAACCATCAGCAAATATTTCACCAGTGACAGTGTCTCAATTTAAATGCAATGTATGTTTTAGGTAATAAGCAGTTCCTTTATTCACACCTGTTTAACAATCAACTTAATGTCATTTTTACATGACTAACAGGTCAAATGTTTCAAACTACAGCTAATCACAGCTGGACTACAGTGTCTAGTTGTTTTTTTGTCAATATTACAGTCTACAGTGGTAGGAAATATCTTTTGGATACACAGAATTTATGGACAGAAACAAACCGATTTCACAGGTCTTACAGCCATCCCCCAGAGCTGTGTGTTTATGGAATCCCTTGGCATATCAGGGAGTCTCACATTTCACTGCCCTCTTACTCACCAGCTTCAAAATGAAAACGGACCTAACAAGAATGAACTACACAAAGAGAGAGATGAGCAAGGTAAAGGCTGAGGCTATTAGGAACTTGGACCAAGAAAAGAATTGGTGTTTCTCATTGTAATCAACCAAACTAATTATAGTTTTGCATGTATATCATCTTTGCTACATCATGCACTGACAATGATTTTTTTTTTTTTTTTTTTTTATTTACACTAGAAGCTCTTTATATGGTGACATTACAATAAGGCTACATAACAGGCTTACAAGTAGCTATAAAGCTGTATAACATTTCGCAAAATACCTCTGTGACTGAAGTATTGTAGTGACTGAATGAGCTTTTGTTGTTTTGCTCAGTAAGCATGCTTTAAGAGCTTTCTTGACCACCGTGCGTCTTGCTGGTGTCATTCAGTTTCCAAGGAGATGGGCACAGAAGTTCTTCTTTTTAGAATAAAGGTTCTTATGAAATGAGTCAGTGAATCACTGAATACTCAATATTCACAAGAGTCCTTTTTTCCATAGAGGAATGCAATCCCTAAATATTATTTCATCCTGTGAGTTGTTTTTTTTATGCCGAGTTAAAATGGCCTCCATTTTGTGACCTCTTCAAGGTCAAACTCAACAGCTTAAGCATGGCCCCTGGAAGGAGCTCGGCACTTCTCAGCAGACAGCCCCACCCCCTCTTCCCCCAACCATGTAAATGGCAGCAAGAGATAGAGAGTGCTCTGTCACAGCATGGATATCGGCATCAATAATGTTTGCCTCTCACTTTTCACTGCTATGAAGTTCTTTTGAATTCTTTTAGATGTTCTTTGCGTTCTCCCATTTCATGCCTCTGTCCTCCACTCTGTGTGTCTCTTTCTGTCTCCGTCTCTGTGGTTGGTTAAACCCAGAGTGTATTACCGTCTTGTTTGACTGGTTGTTATGGAGTACACACTACAGAACTGTTGCTCTTCATAATATGACACCAGGACCCACCTACTCTATTATTAAGTACTTGGCTACGTTGGGTGTGGTCACTGGCTGTTTATTTATTTATTATATACATTTTAAACACTGTTTATTGTTTTTACATTACACCACAACATGTACTGAAACACAGTGTATATAGTATGAGAAGAATAAGAAATGAAATACAGTTTTGGCACAATTGAAGAGATCACCCTATTGCGTGCCTTCCCACCAGTCTTGTACTGACAGTTCTTCTTGTATGTCTTCTTGCCATGCCATCAATTTAAATTCAGAGGATTCATTTGAAGCAGCTGTTAAAACATTATGCAGTCTAGATGCAATAGCTTTCATAAGACAGTAGTGAGAGGTTGTACACATAGTGCTTTTGAAAGGTTCTAATGAAATTTCTAAGCTGTAGATATTTAAAAACAAACAAAAGTCCATCATTGTGTTATCCAGTTGAATTGACAGCACATCAAAGGACACTAAAACTTTGTCCTCAGGTTTTCTGAAGTCCTGAGGTTTCTCTGCTCCTTTTCTGCCCGTTTTTTCTAGCTCTGCATCTGACTTGGCATTTTATTTTTATTGTTGAATGGTTCTCTCATTGAGCACCACAGACAAACACAATCTCACAGGAAAAGCTATGCTAATGAAAAGGCTCCTGCACGATTTATCTGTGCTTCCAGTTTGCCACATTTATTTGAAGTGAATCTCTTCTTAAGGCTACTTGGATTCACCTGAAGCTACAATTTGCATAAATCTGTGTTCTTTCTAGGTAGCTATGGAAATTGACAGTCATAATTTACATAGTGTCACAGTGTCAAGTTAGAAGTTAAAAATGTTTAAACATAAGCAAGGGTCTGACTTTGGGTTGAACATTAGAGGAGTTGAACAGGAACAGGCACAGGAAAGAAATGTCAGAAGCTAATAAACAGCCTTTTGCAACATAATATGCAAAAGGTTTGATGGCTGCTCTAACACAGAGAACCAACCCTCTTCTTAAGTGATATAGTAACACATGTTAGTTAAGTCTTAATGTGGTCCCAGTGGGGCAGCTGGTGGCCTGGTGGTTGAAAGCGATGCCCCTGCGATTGGAAGGTCATGGGTTTAAATCCCAGGACCGCCAGTGGCACCACTGAGGTACCCTTGAGCAAGGTACCGTCCCCACACACTGCTCCCTGGGTGCTGTGTTCCTGGCTCCCCACTGCTTCACTCAAGTGAATGGGTTAAATACAGAGAAAGAATATCACAATGTTCACAATGTGCTGTGCTGTGCTGTGTTCATGCGTGGGTCTAAGGGGCCACTTTACTTTACTTTCTTTCTACTGGGTTTGATGGTGACAAGTTGTGAATATTGTCGCTCTCGTACATAAATGACGAAAAAAACAGTTACAGTTGTTTTTACAAATTACAAAAAAAACCCATTACAGTTGTTTTTGCTACTGTGAACTACATAAAAGCTCATGAATTTTTACTTTTTCTGAATATCACATTTAACTCTCCATGTGCATGAACACTGCATAATAGTGAAACCTCTACTTCATGTTGAAAAGAATATTTGCTTCATTCCTTGGTGCACGCCCTTGAAAAGGTGTCAGTTCAGAAGAAGACTGCTTTATTTAAATGAAAAGATAATGGCTTTCCAGTGGTTGCTGCATACCAAACATGACGAAATCTGTACTAAACAAAATCAAAAGACAGACCATTACTTTTGAAACAGTTTAGCCTGGTATCTTGTGCTTGTCAGAGTATAAGTACTAATGATACATTTAATAACGGTAGCATTTATTATATCAGTAAAAACTATTTGTCATTTTGTTACCAGATTTACTCCTATGCACATAAGCTATACTTTAACATAAAAAGAAAGTTCATCAATTAATTTATTATGAAATTCATCCCATTTGCATTAGTGGTAGGCTTGCAAAAAAAAAAGACCAATTGAAATTAACATCAGTTGATCATTATCAACAATCTATCACTGCTCTCAATCTGTTTTCTTTGCCCTACAAGAATATTTTGATCAAAAATTTGATAAGAAGAATTTTTTGAGCTGCACAGCCTCAGGGACAGCCATTAGTCCATTAAAGTTATCTCCATCAGATAAATATATTGATCACAGGTCCATTAAACATTTCTTGTTCTAGCCTGCGTAATGTTCAGTCTTGCAAATTGTGTTTGCACAGATTTGTTTGCAAAAGTCAATGAACAGAATGCAAGTTAAATGTCTAAATTACACTAAGCTGCATTCTCCATTCTTTATATTAAGATTTTTTTTGTTTAGTTTTTTTTTTTTTTTTTTTTGACAGTGTTTGTATGGAGAAAATGTTGGTGTGCTTTTTACAAATCACATATCCAGCAGCTGCAGTCAATTCAGCCTGTTTTATTAGTAGCATACTACTGCAATGCCTTGAGCAGTGAGTTTGCCAAAATCAGAAATGTACTGATCCACTAAATAAAGAAAGGATGAAGTCTGCTGCTTAAATGGACTAATGTGGGACAAGGCAATGTGATTTTTGGGAGATAACCTCTTTGCTATGTGAGAAAGATTAGGAGGAGTTCATGAAAAAAGGGGATAACGCTGTGTAATGTTATGAGTGTGAAGTCAAATGTGTTTTTCTTTCATTTCACTAGCAAGCTTCCAAATCTGTTCTAGGTTTTTTACACACACATCATAATTGTTGCCTTATTGTGAACAGCTTTGTGGTATTAGGCTTTGCATGAACCTGCGTTTTAATATTTATACTACTAATGCACACATGAGTCGGTTACTTTTGGGGTTAAGAATTCAAAGTTAACATACATTCCACCTCTGCTGCACCACAATGTACAATCATTTAGTCAAAAATGTCACTGAACCAACCAGCCTGCATAACACTGCGGTAACTTGCTTAGCTCCATGACTGTGACACGCAAATGCTATAACCAATATACATGTCAAGTAGGATATTGCTAGTATTGTTCCAAAATGATAAATTTTCCCTTGAACTGACACTCAAGGGTTTTATGACCTATAGGTGATGGAAACTATCAGAGATGAATTGAGGACAGTCAGTTCTCCTGGAAGCCCTCCAGCTTCAGCGTGGCTCACTTACCACGCCTTAAACCGAGTGTCCTCAAACCTACACTGCTCCGGCTGCTCTGTGCTCTGTGCCCTTTGTCCCAGGGGTTACTGGAGACACTCAGGCGCCACGTGAAGATCATAACACTTCATTAAGCAGTGGGATTTCTGTAAGGGGTTGCATGAAGTTTAACTCTTTCTTAGAACAAAGGAAAGCTTTACGGACAAATATACCTATGCTACGAGCAAGAACATTTGGGATGAACTGGATTTTTTTTTTTTTTTTTTTTTTTATCTTTCTGTGTCCAACTGGCCTGTAGATAGTAGGAAGTCAAATTGGTGGTTGTTTTTTTATGTCATTTTTGTGCAGTGTCAATCAAGCAATTCCTTGTGGGGGGAAATGCTTGATTGGCTGCACGTGTTTGTAGCCCAAACCTGTTGCATGTCCAGCTTTAACACTGGTTCTAAGTGGCCTAGCCTGATGTGATACAACTTGATACAATTACTTGAGAATAAAGCCTCAAAGTTTGTGAATGTGGTCTCTTTTGAGGTTGAACCTGGGAAATTTGGCATATTCCAGGGCAATACATCACAACCGACATACACACCTGCCTTAATAATTTATGCATTGTTTAGGCTAGTTAAATACTGGACCATTGTCTTTGTGGACACTGCACTGGCGGCATGCCCTGGTATTGCAATTTACAGTTTGTGTCCCTGATATAGGCTTTAGAATCAGCTAAATATTTTATTATAAAATCACCACCCCGAGGATGTATCAAATTCAAGCTATATTTCTACCCTAAAAATGTCATATCAGAAAAAGCACTGTGCTATTTAGAATTTACCACATAGTATTATAGTATAAAATACAAAATATATACAGTACTATGCTACATTTTGTCTTCCACAATATGTGTGTATTGATTGTAAACCAACAATATAATTTTAGAATAAATATATATTTTGTGAACTGTTTAAAGGAACATGGGTCCTTGATGAACCCAGCCATTGCATGGATTTGTTAAATACCATGACCAGTACACCTGGAGTAACTAACCGAACCAGTGAAAACATTACTGCACTTAAAAGCATAACTTATTGTATTAGTTATTTAGAGTTATTCTAATAATGTTTTCTAATAAATGCTTACTGCCCATATAAATAGCTTTTTTAATAAGACTTTGTCAGGTGCCTAAAATGTGTATATTGATATTGTGTGTTTGTGTGTTTGAGTGTGTGTGTGTGTCTAAGTAATATGCCTAATACCAAATGTTATTCTGGTTTTGTCATACTAAAAATGTCTTTGATGTACATTCCATGACACAGCTGACAAAGGTTTTAAAACAATTCTATGCAAAGTTCAAACATCTAAATTATACTGTGTAAAGTGTCATTTCTCATTCTGTAGCTCAGATAACAGACTGTGACTTTTCTGTGACTTGTGATTGTTGAGTAAGGACGGTTTTACAAATTTGTAAGACTTCCTGCTGTTTTATTGGAAATAATCTACCTCAGTGACCTTTTTTAACACAAAAGCGTGAGTTCTTCTGTTGCCATGAACCTGGCCCCTTAACATGCATGTCTGACTACTGAAAAACTACACATGCTGTGACATTATCTGCTTCTCTATATACAAATACAGGAGCATATTTGCCCTGTGGGAACTGTGACATATTCTGAGCATTCCAGTTCCTCTACAGGACAAAGAGCAAAGAAAAGGGACATTTTGTTTTCAGATAGAGACTCTTAGGTCTCTCAGAAGCTCTCTAAGCTGTAGTTAAAGTCTTATGTGGCTGCAGACCATGAATAATGCACTGTGCTGACAGATTGTATCAGATGACAAAGTTTAACCAGCCACGTCTCAGTTAACTGTCTGGATTTCCACCACAGGTGCGAAAACACTGTAACAAAAGGGTATACAGTGTTAGGTACTTACAGCATGTAGCCTGTGGGACTATACAGTATGATAGTAAAATAGCTACCCATTGGACACAAACTTCCTGACTAAGATAACATTTTAGCAAGTAAAAGCATATTAAATCTAGTTGGTATAAACAGATGATTCACTTGATTAGGTACACCTACCTTGTAATACAATCAGTGTCCATTTTATCAGCTCCACTTACCATTTGGATGTACTTTGTAGTTTACAATTACAGACTGTTTCCTGGCCTTGTGTCTGGGAGTGTGTGCGCGTGTGCTTTTGTGCAGAGTGGTTTACATGCAGCACAGATGAACACCTCTGTTCTTACTGGACTGAAAATTGTCCACCAACTAGAATAAAATAATACCCAACCAACAGTATTCAGAAATTCACCTCTGATTAGGACTAGAGGATGACTAGCACAAACTGTGCGGCTCCAGGTGAACTCTTATCAGTAACTGTACGTCTGCAAGGTGGACCAGCAGGTTAAAAGTGTCTGATAATAGAGCGGACAGTAAGTTGACACATTTAAAAACTCCAGCAACACTACTGTGTCTGCAGCATTCTGCAGCTCACACACACTAATATGTCACCACCATGTCAGTGTCACTATCATACCGAGAATGACCCACCACCTGGCTATTGTATTGGAGGATCATTTTGTTTCTTATAAGCATCAGTTACTGAAATGCGGCAACAGAAACAAAATTTAAAAAATGAATGTTTGTTTCAAGCTGTTTCAGTATTTTATTGTTTCTGTTCTTGTGTTCCAACCTCAACATGACACTTCTAAAGCGGCTAGAACACAATTAAAAAGTGGTGAATAATATATTTAGTATAACTAAAAGGCAGGACTGCAAAGCTGCTACGATGCTGCACTGCCTGCAAATGATATTGTAAATGCTGTTGACTCAAAGGCAGTTTGGAGTCTGTGAAGACACAAATAGTCATCTAATTCAAATTCTTGTTAGACTGTGGGCTACATGGAATAATGCAACAAGTTTAAACCCACCAACAAAATGATATAAAATGTGTCTGTTTGTGAAAGTTAAAACCTTTAACCCATGAAAACAAATTAAACAAAATTGTGATCATAACATTAATCTTTCTAGACCAACGGTTCTTAAACTGGTCCTCATGAACCACCATGACTAGGCGGCAGCATGGAACAAGAAAAAAAATATTCTGGTAACAGTCATACAAAAGTAATGCTTCGGTTAAGGATGATTAACATTTTTGTTTCTAGCAAAATACTTCAGTGTTTTTTTGCAAACATTGTTAAAAAATGATTGTGCTCATAGTTTTAATAGTGTTTTAAAGTGTTGCTTAATAGTTATTTTAAGGATTAAAAGATTAAAAAAATCAGTGGCCCATCAAGCAGCATCTCTTTGGGACTCGTGTGTGGCTCTATCTCAGTCATGAGACTAGGCCTATGTCTCGTGACATGTCATAATGCCTGTAGCGTAACAAAGAGCTACTGTCGTGTCGTAGTCTCGGTCAGTCTCCTCCACTGCTTGGCTAACCCAGACTGATACAGATGGATGGACATGTAGTTACATCTTCATGGAACAGGTGACAATAAGAGTAGTCAGAAATGGCTATGCCATCTGCTCTGGGATCTTTGAAGAGGTCCAGGTTGTTGAGCAACTAACTGGTTGATTTTTAGCTACTGATTTCTCCATTAACTTGCATAGTCATGGAAATAGCTTTGTACTGCTCTACATAGACAGTCTAGGCATAACATTAAAACCACTTGCCTTATATTGTGTAGGTCTGATCCATTGACACATGGACTCTTCAAGACCTCTGAAGGCATGCTGTGGTATTTAGCACCAAAACATTAGTAGCAAATCCCGTACGTCCTGTAAGTTGTGAGGTCAGGCTTCCATGGATTAAACGTCCAGCACTTCATACAGATGCTTGATCAGTTTGGAGACATGGGCACTCTGACCTGTCTGACTGTATATATAGCAAGCTGCAATGCACTGTGTGTTCTGAGTCCTTTCTGTCATAGCCAGCATGAACTTTCTCAGGAGTTTGTACTACAGTAGCTCTTCAATGGGCCTGGACCAGACAGACTAACCTTTGATCCCCATGTACATCAGTGAGCCTTGGGCACCCCAAGACCCTGTCACTGGTTTACCAGTCGTCCTTCCTTTGACCATTTTTGGTTGGTATTTACCACTGCATACTGGGAAAATCCCACAAGACGTGCCATTTTTGAGATGCTCTGACCCAGTCATCTAGCCATCATAAATTGGCCCTTGACAAAGTGCTCAGATCTTTACGCTTTCCCATTTGTTCTGCCTCCCACACATCAAGAACTGATTGTTCTATTGCTGCCTAATGTATCCCACCCCTTGACAGGTGCTATTGTGACAAGATAATCAATGTTATTCACTTTACCTGTCAGTGCTTTTCATGTTGTGGCTGATAGATGTACATAGCCACATGTTAAATAATCATTAAATGAGGTCTTATAAAGATGACTAAAAACAAACTTGATAGTTGATGGTTCCTACCTGTACTAAATATCAGAGTACCTGAATAGACAAAAGTAAATGAATAGAGAAGATAAGGTTATATAAAGATTCAGTCTAAATTTCCAGGCATATGACTAAGACCAGTCATTATTCTTTTGTATCTGAAGAGGGAAGTGTGTTTTGAAATCTTTTTCTTTCTTTGAGAATTAAATTATCATGGAGAGGGAATCATGAAGAATTTATATGACTAATCATCAACACTGCTCTGACTCACAAATGTGTAATGGGTTAAAACATTTGCAGAAATGTAAATTCCACTCTCCTGTTTGATGTTTGGCTGAAGAAAGTCAGCCACTGGACTTCCGGAGTGATGTCAAAATTAATGTTAAATCTGCCATTTTCAGAATTTAAGCACATCACAATAGCATGAAAGCCTTCTTTTAAAGTGGTATACAAACATTACATTCATGATGTGCTGGTCCAATCTCAAATAGGGAAAATATTCAGAAAGGCCACTGAAAAGTAAGTAAACAGCCGATATTATACCTTATCTTCTGATACCCATTCTTAGGTTTATTATGGACGTCGGAGCTGCATTACAGCAGAATCTGCATATATAACGCAACACCTTATAAACACCATAACATTTGCCCATGAACACCAAATAGCTCATTAACAGCGTATGTCATTCATGGCAGTTAGAGCTGAATTGAAATCTCAGGTGGTACTGAGTACTCTTCAGTTGTCTTGTGTAAGGCTTTGACCAGCAAGGTCAAGCTGAGGACCTGTGGTTACCATAGCATTGTTCTCTGAGGAAACTCACTCTTGACTTAATAAAGGCCTTGTTAAATCAACCCAGCACTATGGAGTGCAGATTTACTCACATAATGAACTTTACAAGCCTGTATGAAGTTTAGGTTGTTTCGTACTACAGGTTTGTGTTATGCACTGATCCTACATCAGTTCTTAGCAAAATACTTTTTGTAGTTTTGTCAAAAGGTAATAGTTAAAAGGTTTGATGCCTGCATTTTTACATCAGTACCAGCATTGTTCTTAAAGCTGTGAGACTTCCTGTTTGGGAGACGGGGTGTGGATAGAGCAGACTAGTGGACAATAAAGGACCGAATGTGTCATTGCCACCCCTAAAGTTCGATGTTTAAGTATTAATGCTGGGTTATTTCTAGTTGTAGGATCTCTCCATTTGTGTTGGTGGCCATAGGTGCACGTTTCATTTATATTTTTTGTCTTTAATAAAAATTAGCAAAAACGTTTTAAGGTTGGACAAGATGCTATCATCATATGAGAGACAGTGAAGGGGGGAAACAGTGCACTTTATGTCTGAGCCCAATGCTCAGTAATTAGGACTCCTCCAGGGTTTAGCAATTTGTTAATAACCACAATGTGAGAGACTCTGAACTTGGAGTGAGTGTGAAGCCAGACACTGATGTCAGCGTGTTATGAAGCAATGCCCCATCACCTAAGCAGCTATTTTTACAGGAGAGACACACAGGCAGCTTTGTCTGTCAAAGAGAGCAGACTATAATGGCCTTTTCACCACTCCGAAATGCCAAAACCCATCCATGGACTCTATGGACAGTTCAGTGCTTAAACTGTTTTTGAAAATAGAATTGCCACCATGCCTGGATCTACTTTGCTTACAGCTTTTTGACTAATAAACAGCTGCTGTACTTCTCTTGTAACATGTCATTCACTGTCCCCAGGCACATGAAACCCATTACAGCACAAATGGCAGCATTCAGCAGCCTCCAGAGAGCTGGTAGTACACTTTAACAGGCTGTTTCTGTCTCACCTCTGTCTTTCTCCCTGTTTCTTTCTCTCTATGTTTTATTTTTGCCCTTCTTTGTTTCTCTTTTTGTGTGAGTAACATCAAGAGAACAGTAACATGTGTATCAGCAAAAGAGAACATTTGGTGAAGCTGCAGCTTATTTGTCCCTCACCCGTGTAGCGATATGACGTCATGTGTCCTGTGTATTGACGTTTTCTCTGTTTGGAATGTAATGGGCACAGAAGGGGGAGGCTGCATGTAATTTCTTTGCCCATGTCTGTCTGACTCTGTGAGTGAACACAGGCTGTGGATTTGATCTCGCAATTGTAGCATTACGTTATTTTACTTTTCCCCACTGAGACACAATATTGAAAATGCCAAAATGTATTGGCATTCTTATTTCAGTACATTCTGTTTTCATATGGAATATGTTGGACTGAAGAGGCGTTTTCAGAACATCTTGTGCTAACTAGTGAAGGATGTTGGCTCTTTCTGCCTGTCTGGTCCGATTTAATGCCCACAACAGCCTCTGGTCTTCATGTGAACACTGTTGGTAGCTCTCAGCAGGGCTCATTAGAATGAAATTAAGATCACTGGCTGTGGGTCACTTGTGGGTAACTAATGCAATTACAGAGAGTCGACTTTGGCAAATCTTTCTCCCTATGAGCAGCTCTGGCAACTGTGCGCATGCATTTGTGTTCGTGTGCCGTTGTCCCACCCATTAAAGGTCTGAAAGACTGAAATATGTGAATAAATGTGAATGAAAGAGCAGCACTTACAAAAAGTTTTCAGATGGAATCACAGGCACTTTGTTTTTCCTGGATTCATTTGCATTTCTATGTGTAGGATGATGAATCGCAGACGATTTGAAAGGACGTGTTCACAATGTAAAACATTAATTTGCATAAACCCATTCTTGACATATTGTGCAAGATAGATGCAGTTGGCACTCTCATAAGATTCAGTTGTTAAATAAAAAAAATTATCTTTTGTTAACTATTTGCACCAAGAACACTGTGAAGCTAGCACACTAAATATTTTAAAAAGAAAGCTAAAAATATAAATTGTCTCTCTAGCTTTTAACTTGATATGGCTTTCCTGATTCAGGCCTGAAATTCAGTCTGCTTGTGGTTATACACTGTTGCACTTCTTTTAAATGCCAGGGTTTTTTCTTTCTTTAATTTATTTTGGTTGTTTTTTTATTATCCAGTGGGTTTTATTTTATGCATTCTATATATTCTGTTTTTCAGTTGCTTTTTATCTTATTTGGGTTTTTTTGTCTTTTTTATCTTATTTTTGGTGTATATTATATATTTATTTACATTAAACATTTGATTTCTTCACTGTTAAGCACTTTGAGCTGCTTATTATTATTATTATTATTATTATTATTATTATTACGAATCCCCTTACATTCAAGACATGTTGATGTATCTTAAGTGACAGAAAAAAATGACAAGGGTACCATCATGTCGTGAAACCTTCAGTGAAATTATCAGTGGTGCATACAGATCTTCAGTCCTGTGTGAAACACACTTTTGACGAAACGGAATGAGGAGGAAAGATATCATTACACTGGTGTAGCCTTGAGATATTTGCCTGTTTTCCCTGGTCTGGTGAGGAGAGGAATGTAATGACTGTCTGATGGGTTTCACTCCATAACAGCAGATTACTTTCCAGTCTCAGATAGATATGTGTTTTTAATGGACTGGAGATTTATTTTCACTTAAACAGTAATTCACAGTAATAACCTGCTTTCTGTGTGTGTGTGTGTGTGTGTGTGTGTGTGTGTGTGTGTGTGTGTGTGTGTGTGTGTGTGTGTGTGTGTG
>JBBPCZ010000115.1:11461963-11486756 GCA_037974445.1 Brycinus macrolepidotus | reverse complement strand
TGTGTGTGTGTGTGTGTGTGTGTGTGTGTGTGTGTGTGTGTGTGTGTGTGTGTGTGTGTGTGTGTGTGTGTGTGCTAAATGTTACCCCTAAAGCTTCCTTAACCTTATAATAATGTGTTTGCTTTGTGTGTGGTCCCAAGAGCCTTACTTGCTTTTGAGATGTTGTGAATTTTTGAGATCATGCCAAAATGCAAACTGAAAGATGGAGGTGACTTGGGAAAGCTTGTTCTGCGTTTTCTTTGAGGCTTATTTACATTTGGATGACCCTCCCCTGAGAGCGATGGCAACAGTGGGGGAAGGATCACATTTCCTCATGGTGGAGATTAGCAGAGGACAGTAGAGCCGATGGCCTGTGTCCTTGGGAACGTTTCATTTCATCATGTTCCATTTTGGCCTCAGCTAGTTAGCCAGCTGAGCTTTGAATGAAAAACACATGTGAGCATGAATTAAAGTCAAGACCTGGTATTAGTCCAGCATTCTACAGAAAGGGCACTGCGATGGCATTTCCATGTACTACGGCAGCAAGAAAAGCCTGACCACATGGACCTCTGCCAAACTAGTGAGGGCCTTGGTAGTGTTAAGTATACCGGTATTGGTATTAATAGATAACAAAAACAATTTGTCATTCATGCTTTGAAAGAAGTGTATTTATTTAGTTCAAAATAAATAAAACCTAAACAAATAGTTTCCTTTCTAGAACCATGGTCTCTAAGGTTTCGTTTGGTGTCATTTTAACAGAAACAGAAAAAACAAACTGCCATGTTTTTTTTTCTTTTGTTAATGAGTTGCAGTGCATGATTGCCTTGATGTATGTGAACTTCAATATAATTAATACAAAATATAATGTTATACCACAATATATTTGAATAATGTTTTTTTATTAGTAATGCCCAGCACTAGGACTGGGGGAATTTCATAATGATGAGTGTTGTTGGTCAATTTAATTTAATAATGGACATGTTTTTATGGCTGTTCTCTGTACACACACGGACATGCACGTGCACACACACACACACACACACACACACACACAGACACATATATATATATATATATATAGAGAGAGAGAGAGAGAGAGAGAGAGTTGTGGGATCTTCATCAAGGCACATTGAAGCTGTTCTGATTGCTCATGTTGGCCCATAACCATCCTAAAACTCTTTATTTTGTTTTTTCCTTTAATTTGTCAACTATATATGTGTATATATAGTGTTTTGATGGTGATGGTGAAGATTTAATTTTCAGTAATGAACTCTCCTTTAAAGCCGGTTAGATCACCTGATCCAAACTCAAGGCCACCCAGGTCTGCTGAACATTTGTATACACACTAGAGAGCATTGTAGGATGTTACTTGCTTCACTAGTTGTTTTTTCCATTCCTTTTTTCCTTTTATTTTTTCCTTATCTATGTGACACATACTTGAATATTTGCCCTTTTTGTTTTATACTTGTAGTGCAGTTTGAGATAATTCTTCATTGTGAACATGGTGAGAATTCTTCCTGTTTTGCTGCATTACAACATGCTCAGATTGTTGAAAATTCTACTCTGGCCCTGACGGGTCTGACAGGCTAAATTTGGTGACCAACTGGTTTTTACAGATGCAGAGTTGGTTGAACTTTAATCTGTCGATCAGAATCCGTTTTATATCTGTTTTGACCTTCTCACATTTCACTCATTATTCATTTGTGATTTACATGCCTAATACAACACATCTCTACAAGGTCATTACATATTAAGAAACACAAATTATGTTTTCGTCATCTGTGCAGGACTCAGAATCAGTCAAAAGAATTGAAGGTGTAGAGGAAGCATTAGCTTCGCATTTGTATGAGCAAACATATTGGGTAATCTGATGCTCTACAGCAAATGAGGAGTAACATGATTCTTCAGTGTTGATGGGCATGAGTAATCATCACAACATGTTCATCATCATCTAGATTCCATTCAGGCTTTATTGTGTTGTAAAGGAAATACACCGCAGGGCTGACAAGGTCTTTTCAACCGCGCTGCTGGTTTGTCCTATTGTTTTGAGTGCAGATCTGAGCTGTCATCACGCCATTGTACTATTGTCCTGTATGTTTCTTTACAGGAAATTGCACGGCATCTACGGCCCAACACTTTACGAGCACTCTATGGCAAAAACAAAGTGCAAAACGCTGTCCACTGCACCGACCTTCCAGAGGATGGTTTACTGGAGGTGAGCTGTTTCACATCTTAGTCAGTCTCACTTTGTTTCTGCAATAAACTGTGCCAGTGAATTGAAGTCGGGTGTTGGGTAGGCTTGATTCGATAAAACGTTTGTTTGCCTTCACAAATATCTTTGCATCTCATGAGACCAAGCACCAGGTCTCATGACTGTCCACTGTAGGCCGAATCAAACCCACGGCATAATCTCTCTAGGAAAGAGGGAGCAGGGGAACTGGGCTAGGTTTTTTTTTTTTTATGGGGCCCGAAAGCATTGTTTTGTCAAGGAGTGGGTTTGGCCCATTCAACGTCATTGTTTTGCGTGAGCTCCTGATCTGTCCAGCCTCTCCTAACAAATGAGTCCTTGTTAATCATTCGCCTGCTGACCGGCTTAGCTACCACATTCCAAGAGCCTGAGAGGCCACACTTTCACATCTACGCTGAGAACACTCTCACACACATATGCACACGTTTCAGGAAAAGTCAATTGCATGCTGTCTGGTAAATTGCCTTGATAAAGTTAAAATGAAGTGCTAAATATGCACAAACCAATACAGGTTCAGAACCTAAAGAGCATTTGACTTTTTTAAAAGGAAGACACCGCAGTGCAACATTTCATTTGCATGGTTTTTTAACGGATGATGTATTTTCTGTCTTGCAGGTCCAATATTTCTTCAAGATTTTGGAGGGTTGAAGTCATTATATATTATACATCTTCTGATTAATATTTCAATTAAAAAAACATTTGACAACAGCCTGGTTGTTTGTACATTTATTTGTTTAGGTTTTACCTGGATTAAATAAAATGACAAGAGCAGATGTAACTCCTGACAGGTGTTCTGATGTTCAGCATTGACTTTTAAGCACTTTTAACATTGACAAAACATCCTATTACACGGGGTACTGCATTGTATTTGATAGTTTTCTAATCTTTGACCAGTGACTTTGGTATCTGGATTCATACAATACACTTTTTTCCTGCAGAGAAAATTGTACAACTGCATAAATATAAAATTCTTCCACCATGTAAATGGCTAAAACATTCATTAGAAAGTTACACCACATCATGTGATGACTCCAGCAAAAAAACAAACAAAAACAAAACAAAAAAAATTAAATTAAAGCACTGAGTTGCCACGGTGACGCAGGGAGGAACAGTCCTCCGTTCTAGTCTGGAATCGTCCTCCAGACCAGATACACACAGTTCTACACTTAAAAGGAAAAGTAAGTAAAAGCCTTATACAGAAATGTCATAAACCCCAAACTCCCACACTGCAAGATGATCAAATAAAAAGAAAAGGTGATGTAAAAACATATTTCCCCAAAATCAACAAAAAAGTCAAAAAGAAGGAAGAAAGATTCCACGGAGTGCAGTCATTTACTCACATACGGACCTGGGGATATCAGCACGTACCATGCCAGTATTTTTTTTTTTTTAAGTATATGAATACAAACACATACCCACAGCCACACAAACTTCCTCACTCTGTTCCTCACACACAGGGACACCCACACACCTTGGACCACTAAGCTTACTCACATAAGACAACGGAAATTATAACATGGCTTGGAAAGGACCAACGTATGCGACTACTGAACTGCACACTCCAAAAATATATAGAGAGACCACGCTAGGCAGAAATACTCAGGGACAAAAACACTGCTCGCTACATCAGTAGTGGAATTATAATTTACAGTAATGAATGAACATGTCCCATGGCTCAAGGAATATTCTCATTTACAGTAGAATAAATACTTTGCTATTGCTACTCTCCTGTCGTTTACATTCTAACCCTAGACATATGCAGAGAAAGCTAGTGTAAAGCATACAGATTAAGTGTAGGTCCCGTATGTTATGAAAGTTTGTTCAAGACTAGTTGTGTTTTGTTTTGTTTTGTTTTTTCATCAAACTCTTTATTTTTCTTTTTTTTATTTCTCTAAATTATTATGTTTTGAAGTGGGCAGAGTAAAAGTGCTATTTTCATAGCTGAGGTCATAACTTGACCAAGAGTTTGAGGTCAAAGCGTCCCTGATAACGGTCCTTCTCACTGTAATCAATGTTCTCTCCGAATACTTTGCACTCAATGCGCAGCTCCTGGTCAGCGGTAACGTTGGTGAACTGGATGGCCACCAGAGGCTGGAGGTACTGAGGGTGTAGCAGCTTGCCATAGTAAGGATAGTACTGGAGAGGAAAACCACCACCAAAGCCATAGTACTTGATTTCTCCGATTTTGTCAGCATCCTCTTCTTTCTGTGCAGGGGAGAAAAAAAAAGTCTTAGTGCTATAATACAGTCTTACATTATTGCTAAATATCAACGTTAAAACCTTTATATAAACAATTAAAGTCACATCCAACCTTTGCATAAACAATTAAAATCACATCCGATCAGCACTGGAAGGCAGTTTTACTTGACTACCAAATCTGAGGTTTTATACCAGAATGCAGGGTAAACAGTTTGTACCTTGCTGCTGCAGTGGATAGGAATAACATTAGGCCGGGTCTTTCCTTGAGCAGACACAGGTAAAGACGCATTGGATGCTGGAGGCTGAAAAGATGAAAGGATGTCTGTAAGCTACAAGTGAAGCCAAATACCTAGCCTAAATCTACTATACAGGGGTGTAATAATACCTATGTACTTGAACACATTAATACATTTTATGTTTACAACACTAACAGATTATACTTGTTGTAGTATACAGTGCTTTCGAAAACACACACGTTAATATAATCAGACTCTACCACTGATTCAAATTGTTTGAATGCAATAAACATAATGGTTATTTATTTATTTATTTATTTATTTATTTATTTATTTTATCATTTCAGAAATACAATATGTTTAAACTTGGTCAACAGTGCTACCACTGTGCTTCATCTTAAATATTGTATCCTGGACTTCATCTTAAAAACTGTATCATGCAACAGTCCAAATATCACATTGCTACCATTGTGCTCTTACATGAACGTACCACTAAATTTTAGCAGAACATTTAAAAGAAGTCTCTAGAAGTCCAGAAGATTTTGTAATGCAGAACTCACCCTCGGTCTGAAATTAACAATCCTGTTGAGCTTGACAAGAAGACAAGGCTTTCCTTCGTTAAAGCCAAATGAGGTGTCTTTCAAGCCTGAGCAGGCCTCCAACCAGGACCTCTTGAAACGGCAGGCCTTCCTCACGCCCATGTCGCTCTCCAGGTCTCCACGGGTCTTGTAGGAAGCAGGAGATTCTGAATGCCGAACAAAGTACAGCAAATACTACTAAACATTCATGCTCAAATGTTCTAACACTAAGACAGCAGTACGTATTAACATGCTGTGTGGAAATAAAAGTCAAGGTGATGTCACAACGGTCACGTTTCAGCTTCCTTCCTAAGGAACATGTTCATTCCTAAGGAATACATGACAAAGACAGAACTGCGTGATCTACATGGAATTTAAATCCACGGATTCATCCCACTGGTACAAACCAATACTTCTAGATCTCAAAAAAACACTAAAATGTGCTACACCTAAAGTATTTTGCATGATTAACTAAGTATTCAGAAACAGCATGAATTCTGATTCCATGTTAAAATTCACAAATGCCATAAAAGTTTATACGTAAACATACCTTGCACAAAGCTTAATTAATCACTCACTGATTTTCATACGCTCTATTCAGAGCACTTCGGCTAACACTGAGTATGTAACATTTTGTACATCTAGTACATCTAGAACTACTGACAGCCTTCCATGGAGATTTTGTGTACCTCCACAGTCTTCAAATTTCATCGGATCGTTCTGCTTGTCGTCTGAGTACGGCTCCAGCAGTTTCCTCATTTCTCTTACAAGATCTCCGTAAGTTTCATCTGCTCCGGCGCTGAAAGAGATCTCAGCTTTCTCTGAGCGTGGTGTGTGTGAAAGGCCTGAGGAGATATAAGTGAAGAGGTGCTGTTATTTGACTTGAGCCAAAATGGATGTTGTGATTTTACAAACCTGCTTTCATTAAAAACCTACACAAATATTTAAACTAAACTAAGACAATATTATAGTTCAAGACAAAGATAATGGCAAGAATCAAACGCCTGGACCATCTGGACCACTGAATTATTTCTGCACTTCACCACTTACAGTTACATTCACCCATGTACTCTTAATAGATAATATAGAGACAATAGTAATAATTATTTTCTTCTATGAAACATTTAAGACTACTCCGATAGTCAGCAAACAGTGGAATACTGCACGGTAACCAAAGCACAAGCAACAAATCTATTCATTGTCATGGAGGTTAGCTATTCAGATGAACCTCATGTTCTCAGCCTGGCAGTAATTTTCCACCCAACTAATGCACCAGGCCAAATTGGGGCGTGGTATGAGCAGAGCCAGTAAGAGAGAGTGAGTGGGAGGAACCGCTGTATCGTTTGTAAGGACAGGATTGTTCTTAACGGTCTTAGCATGGACGAGCACTTCTTGTTTTCATGCAGCTGTTGACTCACTACAACTCAAAACAGTATTTCAAAGAAGATTTTTCTTTTACTACTTACACAGGCTAAGCCACACACTCTCACTGCCAGCTATCTGCACCCCCCCCCACCCCTCACGTGCTTCTCTCACACACAATGGAAACTTTTAGGCCCTGAGAGGAGGGTGGGACTTGAGAGCAATGAGTGTGTCTACCACCTCCTTCCTTTATCACGGCTTCCAATCGCAGCGCGCTCTGCTGGGCTCCACTCTGCACCTACTCATGTTCCTTCTTTCACTGAACCTATCTGCACAAGGGCTCGCTCCTCAAGGGGAAACAGCGCTGGCCGACTGGTTAATGTTCAGTGTCTGAGCCGGCCCTTTATGAATGCTGCTAAATATATGCCAAGGCGGCAGTGTGCACTGTGCAAACATTCACTGGCACAAGACTACTGAGGCTGGCTCGGCCAATGCCTGGCAAGAGAGAAATGAGAAACCTAGCAGTGTCTGAATTTCCCTAGAGATTCAAAGGACAACAGCTTCAAACATGTATTGTCCTCCCTCAACCCTTGCCAAAGCATGGTTTCTCTTTCTTTACTCTTCATTCTTTATTATTTTTACTTTAGTTTGTAAAATGGACTGTAAGGACCTTTATAATCTACTGAAAATCACTTTAGAGGCCTCCTTACAAACACACACAGGCAGTTTAAAAGTGAACCACCATCCCCCTCCCAAGCCATAAGAAAAGGCAGCTCTGAGACATCAGATGGCAGTCATCAAGCTGTGAAGAACAGCGTTCCCCTCAGAGCTGACAGGGAAAGCCCCGCCAATCTGACAGGAGAGTGAAATGACAAAATGGCTGAAAATATCTTTGTCTTTCTCTTGTGTTTCAGAAGAGGAAAGCAATGGCAAGGACACTGAGAGACTGGGTGCTAGGTTTTGCAACAAATTGAACCATTTTCCTGTAAAAACAAGATGATTATTTCTTCTGACCTGTATCAGTACCAATGCTGACTAATATACTCAGTCTCAGGTGCTGCTCTTCTTGTTCTTGTAGTCTGTTGCAATCACATTATCTAGGGACCTCCCTAGCAGGGATGGCAATGTGGATGTTTGGCAGCAAATTCACTAGTTAAATTATATGTTGGTAATACATTTTTACAAACAGACACTGACATGAACAATGCCATCTGTAATGTTTGCAAGAGTAATATATAGTGACAGTTGCAGTGACCAGTTAAAAATACCAACAACGCGACACTACTGTCACAATACTTAACAAGTATATGTGGTATTTTACATTTTAGTCCCAAAAACACTCTGAAGATGTTGAGTGAGAATGTGTCAGTCTGACACCTGTGAATGTGACTGACATTTTAAATATGTTTAAAAAGGTTAGTTAATTACCTGGGGGTGCAACTCTGTCCTGGTACGTGGGCTTGTAGTTGCTAAGGGTCAGGAGCATAGCCTGGATGGTGCCAATGAAAATTCCAGCCAAGCAGCCGTAGAAGATTACATAAAAGATGAAGATTTTAACTGCAGAGAAAGAAACCGTTTGTTAATAAGTTTCACAAATTCACTGACAATGGTGTAAGCAAGAGTATGGAGAGTGCTCGCATTTTGCATATTTTTGTCCTCCCAGGAACATTCAAGAACAACTAGTTTAACATCTCCATGTGCCCTAAGGTAAGATATGGACTGTATGTTTCAGAAAAAGAACACTATGGATAAGTGTTCTACCAAGCAATCATCAAAGCCCTAGTGAACCTATGAAAAATTCACCAAAAACGGAAAATTCTGACTTGCTTTTTAAAATTAAGTATATAGTTCAAAAATAGGATAGTATAGAGTTTCATTATCACAGTTACAAAAAATTTCATTTAGAAATGCACAGCTAAGCAAAATCCATTATGACATGTGACTCTCGTGACCAGAGACTTCCTGGTTTTTCCATGTGGGGGAAATTTACTTTCCCGCAGGGGTTGAGGGCACATGTAAAGTTGGCAAGTACAGCAACAAAAGGACAATTTTTTTTCTCAAAATTTCTCACTCTACTGTGACTGTCAGTGTCAGAGAGAAGCTCCGTATAGAACGTAGCACTAGCTTTTAGAGCTCAGCTGTACTGGCTTCTCACAGCTAAAGTCTGCCTTAACTCCTGCCAGTAAGAGACCTTGTTTAAAATGCCACAGTTAATAGGCCAGCGATAGCAGACACAGGTTTAGCTGGTCACCAAAAACTGGTGGGTTCATGGTGGCCTACTTCTTTTTTTCGACCTGGCAAAAAACAGTTTACAAATCTTCAGGAAACACATTTACAAACTCTTTGTTTAAATACAATAGCAAGAAGTGACAATGGCTTTATAATGGTCTCTAGATCAGTAGTTTAATAAATCAGTTCCATGGGGTGGGCCTATTGTCTAACTCTCTTGAAAAAACTAAAGTCACCTTGCTTATATAAAACAATGAGGTGTTTAAAAGCTCATCTTTCACTCTAGACAATGGGGGCATTTCCAGGTAACTTACTGCCAAATGTGTATAATGTGGCAATACATAACAAAGAAGACACATTTAAAGGAATCCCAAAAGCCTTGCAAAGCATTTTTTGGCTCTGGCAAGTTGATGATGACAGTTAGGTGTATGTTCAGCCTTTCTCACTTCCTTTAGATTTCAGCCACAGGTCCTTCCCGTTACATAATGCAAGAACGAATAGAGCTGCAAAGCTCTAATGCAGTCTGTTATCCGTAATGTCACAAAAAAACCCAATCTTTCATTAATAAAGGTAGATGCCTACTGACATTACACAACTGTCATATAGTCAAAGGAAATGGGTTGCATTAAAACTTTAAATACGAAGTACAACCAATCCAGAGAACCCTCTTAAGCAGGAATAACGATCAAATGTAAACCCAGACTAATGTTTTACAAGTTTAGTAGTTGTATCATACAGCTTTCATAAAAAAAAGTGGGCGATGTTGCGTCAGTACACTTATCACAGACTGTTTTCTCATAAGCCTTGGTTTGTTTAAATACTGTCGGCATATAACACTGAGCTGCAGGAGGGTTACACACAGTAAGTAAGCACCAGGTCAATCGACCCGTGACTTCCCACATGTGTCACAGCTCGACGAAAGCCACCATTTTATAGTCACCCACGAAGAGGGAGGAAAAAGAACAGCATGTACGTTTTCTGTCCACTCCACTTGTTGAATGTGGACCACAGCTCGCAAAGCAACCCAAGAGCCTAGAAAGTGGGCTAATACGCACCCAAACAACGCCTTTTCATCACAGTTCGGTCATGAGTGGCCCTGGCAAAGCTCTAGACCCTGAATGGAGCATGTGTGCCCCTCTAGACAGAGATCAGGCACATGTATGTTCAAAAGTGATAAACTATCAGCAGTGGAGGGTCTCACACCCTAAAAAAGGGTCCAAAGTAAGGTGTTAAAAGGGGGGCACTGGTGTCTACTAAACTGATGCAAACAGACACTGCAATCAGGAAGATGAAATGACTGTAAAATCAATAGTTTAGTGCTATGTGTAGGAGCTGGTGGACAGAAAGCAGTGACGGGCCGATGTGAACCCTGCAGGCCCATTCACCTTGACTCACCTTGGGTGGGGGTGGGGGGGTATGGCCCAAAAGGCTGTTCGCCTCTCTGGTTCTTAATATGTAGTAACTCAGCTGTAATTACACACCCCTGATGGTGCCCTACGAGGCGACAATAAAGGGGCCTGAGCCAAATAAAAACTGGTCCATTACTGGCACCGTGGAAAGGGTTAAAGTGTCTGAGGACGATCGTACGGAAATCCAGGCACTCTGAGAGCCCACCCACTGACAGCAAGACCTCCAGAATATCAAAAAAGGCCAAATTTGTCCTTCATAACGTTGTTTTTTCTTCCTTAACAGACACAAACACCTGTCTGCGTCTACTAGATCAGAATGTCGAACAAGGAGAGTGTAGTTAAAAAGAAAGAGAAGAAAAAGCTGATTTGAAGACACGCAGGCTGAACTCAGAACGGTGTTTGGTTTTGTTTTAGATCTGTAACACGAGGGAGAGACAGTGTCCCTGGATACTTTGTATCTTAGTGAAAAACAAATAAAGTCAGCAATAAAAGAGGACGTTTGGTTTTGTTTCAGCTCTCTAACACGCGGGAGAGAGAACTAGGGAGAGAGAGAGACCCTGGTTACTTCATATTTTAGTGAAAAACGAATAAAGAAAAGTCGGAAATGAGGACGTTTGGTTTTGTATTAGCTCTGTAACACGAGGGAGAGACAGAGAGCGCCCCTGGATACTTCGTATCTTTATGAAAAACGAAAAGTCAGGCAGAAACGAGGACGTTTGGTTTTGTTTCAGCTCTGTAACACTAAGGAGAGACAGAGAGAGCCCCTGGTTACTCAATATCTTACTAAAACCGAAAAAAGTCAGGCAGAAAAGACGAGGTTTGGTTTTGTTTCAGCTCTGTAACACGAGGGCGAGAGGACCAGAGAGTCCTGGTTTACTCAATATCTCATTAAAACCGAATAAAGACAAGTCAGAAAAGACCAGGTTTGGTTTGTGTGCTCTGTCCATGAAACAGGAGAGGCAGCAACAGAGGGGCAGCGGTTTTTTTCCCTCTCTCCCTCTGTCTGAAAGAGACAGTCACGACTCGGCTCGTCTGATCAAACAGGTGCCACACTAAACAAGCCCGGCACCATTAGACATTTTCTTTTCTCTTTCTCATGGACGAAAACACAGCCTCTATAATCCAAATTCGTTGGGAGGGAGGTGGGGAACACGAGAAGAACAAAAAAATGTCGAGGACTTACACCAACTGCAGCCAGTCCGTCCTAAAAATTCCTTCTTTTCCGAATTCCAGAGAAAGCTCTTCCAGCCGCCGTCGCCGTCCTTGTTTGCGGGCATTTTTTCTTTTCACTCGTTTAAAAGTTCCCTTAGGGTGAGTTTGTAGTGGAGTTTGTGGTTTGGGTTTGGGCGCTCAGGTAGGCTGTCCTGATTCTCACTGTATGTGAAGGACAGAGTCGTACCCGGCTCCAGGGCTCCCACCCGCCCGATATATCCTCCACTGCGCCTCGCCCCGCCCCCTCCCGTGTCTCTCCCCTCTCCCAACGAGTCACCTACGAGACGAGGGCGGGCCCAGCCCGCCCAATCAGAAACGCGCTCTTCATTTGCGTAACGAAATTCGTACACGGGCTCGAACCCGTTTTGCCCGCGCGCCTTTATTTCAGATCCCCAAATAACGCGCACGTGTTTTGACCACAACTAGAAGATCAGAACGTTACTACTAGCAACCTGTTTTAAACTTCTTTTAAACGTCACGCTCTTGTGCTGTCCCTTTTAGAACTTTTTTTGTGCATCAGAACGTTACTATGAGCAACCACTGCTTTCTCTGTAGAGTTCTTTTAAACGTCACATTCTTGTGCTGTTCCTTCTAGGACCTTTTGTGCTGGCACTACAAGACAGTTTGTTTTACAAAAGTAAATTTTCATTTTAATTTAATATTGTCAACTGTCTCATGTGCACCAAAATGTTATTCATTATACAGAGGGGAGAGAATCCTGTGTGCATGCACGCTGTAGTATTTAACATTTGTATTGCATGTGGGTATGAAAAGAAATTCATTTTAATACACAAGCATACCGGATATTATTCAGTGGCAAGGGTTAAATGGGAAGGTTCATAGAACAAGTTCTGAAGCTTTGTTTTTTTTATTTAGTTTTTTTTTTTATTTTTAATGCCCATTAACCAGTGTGAGATCTTTTAACCGGAGTGTTTCCTTTCGTTCTATTCTAATTGTTCCATCGTTAGCATGTCGTAGCCTCTGGCCAATAGGAGGTGAAGGCGTCACAAAGAAAGAGTCGTTGCTGTAGTTACTTTAAAATTCGATTCTGTGTTTGTGCTCCTAATCTGACCTTTATTCACCCAGATGGCGCTATGGCGCAAAATTGCGTTTTTTATCCACAGAAACATCTTAATTCCAATGCTTATATTGTTTACTTTCACTACACCACTCTCTTTTATAAAAGTGTGCTACTTTCTGTGCTTGTCTGAGCTTGGTACAAAACGTGCTGCTCTGATGTTTTTGACATGCTGCACCCACACTGGTGTTTAAAGTGATCTCTCCTGCACTCAAGGTCAGCAGTGGGAGGAATGAGACACCTGTAGAGGAACTACCCACTTTATGCCTGCATAGATCATCTACAGCCTTTAGAATAAAGGTCATAAAGGTGACTGCCATTTGAAAGCTTTTTTATGTTAAACCAAGACTACACATTTATTGAAATAACAATAACCAGAGTAAGATGGGGTTTTTTTTTCTGCAGTTCATTTATTCATTCTGTGTGTGTCTTTCCGTTTTATGAATACTAAGATCATTCATGCTCAGTGTTAGTTTCTCCTCCTGGCATTTAAACCACAATTCGATTCCCTTTCTTAAGCTCTGAACTTCAGAGTTTTGGCCTGTAATATAAACCCACTGTCATTCTATGGTCCCTGTTAAATGAGCCAGACCTAGAAAAGTCCACTTCATTCAGTTATTGTATACTGAAGCTATTTTCCAGATAGATCTGCTCCTCCGCACCAGCTTAGAAAGCTCATAAATCATCAGCATGGATGAAAGTGGGATGATTTGAGGTGGCTGTTTGGCAAGGAGAAAGGTGAATGTGTTATAAAACTATGAAGCAGAAGTTATAGACCACAATTAACATAACACCTCTTTCCAAGGTCCTCCAAAGTTCAGCCTCAGGTCAGTGTCATGTTTCCATTCATGCTTATGATAAAATTGTTTCAGAAAGAATTAAGAACAAAAAAAATCAGAAGTTAAAAAAAAAAATACTTGTGAAAGGGCACTGATTAAAGTGGAATCGGATACTCCAGGATACTGCTAAACAGTTACTCCATTTCTGTTTTTGTGTTTTCTTACCTAAGAGAAAAGCTGTTCACTGAATATACATATACTGTCTTGTCCAATTGTCATCAAGTTTTAATAGATAATTTGCATTTGTTGAATTTTACATTACAGCAAACTGGGAATCTCTGTGATATCTTCAGGTGTCTGTCATATCACCTCTATTTTTACTCTACAAATTGCTTCTGCTGCCAGTACAAGAACAGATACACCTTAAACATGCGGATGATTCTGGGAGTTTAACCAACCACAGTCAGTTTATGATGTTGTAAAGTCCTCCTCATTTCACTTATGTTGAAAAAAATAATTCACAGACCAAAAATGTGGCTGCTGGCTTTGTGTGAAATTAATGAGATTCGCCAACCATTATTAGGGGTCAGCTGAGAGAGGTAGGAAAGGTAGGAAGCTGGATCTGTCATTGACAAGCAGCTGTGTTTACATCTAAACAGTGAGGTGTGGAAAAAGGTCAGCAAGAGTGTTTATTTTGCCGAAGGAAATTCGCAGGTTATAAATTTGATTATACCCTGGTGATGCGTCCAAATATTTGGGTAAATGTCCAACACATATACTTTCATAAAACTGATTTAAAGATAAAGCTTAATAGCCCTAAAATAAATAGTGAAGTTGATGCCTACGTATGAATTTAAAGAAACAGTGTCCATCATTGGGCTGCTAATTAATGTGTTATTTTATAGCCAGGTCTTTATTATTATTTTAAAATTAGGAAAATGATAGAAATAAAGAAAATTCTCCATGAGTAGGTGTGCAAACTTCAAAATCTCTGTCCAGGTCTTTCTCTTAGCTAGTGTTGCAGGGCCTTCTAGAAGGAATGTCAAGATAAGTTTATTTTTACCAGTCACTTGCCATTAGAGATGTGCACTGCAGACACAAAGTGAAAAACAGTGTTTGTGGGTTTGGTTATAATTGAAAGACATTTACAGTAAGACTTTTTATAGTAATGCCTTCTACACAACTGGATTCTGTAAATAGGCACATCTTACTCACCAAACAACACTTGATCTCTTCAGTAAGGATGCCTTTGTTGTTAAGGCCTCTTAAGAAAAATGCAGTTTTCATTAGCGCACACAAGAGGTAAGAAAGATATGATAAATGAAACTGCAGGCTTCTATTTTAGATGTTGATCTAAATACTTATTATTCAGAAACAATTATCTTAATTATTGAATGAATTATCTGGTTACTACAATGAAACTCATCTGTAAGGTATGTAGTTATGAAAGAGAGAAATGTGAGTCCTCATACAAACTCCTGCAATTTAAGTTGAAATGCAAGAATTGTCGGATTTGTTGTGTTTGTCTGGCATATACAGCTGGAAATACAGTGCACCAGTATGCAAGCACATGGAGTACTGATAGACTGCTCATGTTGACTGGTCAAAGATAAGAAGCCAGAGGCTCCCTGTTTACATAGATCAGGGTGTTGGCAGGTCTGAGGGAGGGCCTGCATACTATTATAGGTTGTGGACAGAATCCAACATTTAGTCGGACTGCCAGAGCTCAGTTAATCAACAGTGCCATACCTGTGCAGCAGGGCAGAAAGATGACATCTTCCTGGGCAGAGAACTCTGGACAAGTCTGTGGTTCCCACCCCTTAGCCCTGACTAAACTGACGCATTGCTTTCCACTTCAAAACAACTTTCTCCCCAGACACAGTTGAGGAAAGAGGGAGAGAGAGAGTTTGGCAAGCTTTTTACCATCTATTTTTAGTGCTGGGTTGCATTGTCTGTGACCATTTGTGTTGCAATTAGTGTTTAACATTCATTTCCTTGTTGTGTGGAACACATTTCACCCCGTAAACTCCAAAGAACTGTGCACAGCTGCAGACATCCATTCCTCATTCTGTCTCATTATTCAGTAAGAACTGACCAGCCAGCTAACTGGCATAGTGATTCTTAAGTTATATAAGAGAGAAATAGATGCCTGGACTCACAAGAATGTCAAGAGGTTGAAGAAACCGACGAGACTGGGAGGTAGTGCAAGAGACAAGAAAAGGCTTCTCTGTGATGCTATTCTTGCAGAGTAAGAGATGTTATATGATAAGAGCCTCCACCATGTCTATGACAGGAATCTGCTACCCTTAGGTCACAGTGCAGGCCTGGCAGAAAGTGAACCGGTCGGAGAGGTTAAGCCACAGTGGGCAGCCCTAGAGTTGTCATGTGTAACATATGCTGCTGAGAAAAGGTGCTTGAAGCATCCTCTATTTGTTTCCTGCAGTTGCTGCTCATTTTTCATGTATCAGCACATCTTACTCACTGTTGTTGTCTGGACTACAACAGCAGACAATGGTGGTGAATTCACAGATATTATTGGCAGTTACCAACAGGGTGATAATAACTGGAAGTTTCTTCAGTGTCTGTCGTCTGTAGACACTTTGTACCTTTTTAAACGTCCAAAAACACTGAAATCTACATGTATGGATTAGATTAGAACTTAATATGTTCATACTTATGTGCACGTTTGTATTGTCATTACTTTGCAGTATTTCCCACATTTATCTAGTTATTCATTCATTTTATCCCAGCCATAGTTGCAGAGGGTGATGGATCCCAGCGCTTATAGCGTGGAATGCAGTGAAACACACTGGACAGTTTGCCAGTCCATTGCAGGGTATTCCCACACATATGTTATACTTTATGTATATATGGATGCCCACCAAAATATATTTTAAAAGAAGTGTAGCATTTTTATTTACTCATTTAGAAAAAAACAATACACAAAAGTTGGTGACTCCAATATCAGCTTGGGGGCACGGGAAACTGAGTTACAGAAGACTTAACCACTATGCTAGATATTCTTGTAATTGTTGTACTTTATTTACTTTATTCAGTTCGATTGTTTTGAGAAACTTGCCATGCCAGAGTTTGTTTGATATTGTACTCAATGGAGCATTTGCATAATGCAACTAGCCAAGTTGGCATATTACCAAAATGTAATATGACTGAGATATTATTAAGTTATGGGACTGAGGAGTGGAGGTCTACTGACAGATCTGTGAAGGTTAACGGTTAAGCTCCTTGGCAGATAAAGAGTGAAATGAAAAGAAAGAAAGAGAATGAGAAACACGCTTTCTTCTCTTCGTGTAATAGACAGTTACATTATGTCCTCCACATGTGACCTAACCATAGGCCAGTGTTTGTCAAAAGTTTAAAACCCACATAGGTATGATGGACATTGCATAGCCTGGGGTGTCACACATTTACTGAGTGTTTTTGTTTTTCATTTGTTTATTAAGATACTTGAAAAGTGATCCTAATGTAAACTGAGGTACATGAGAAAGACTCCATGGGAGTATGGCTACATTCAAATAAACTTGGCCATGTAATGCCTGACTCGGTTACAACAGAAGATCACCTGTAGATTTCCACCAGCTCTACGCAATGGAATCACTGCATGTTGAGACGGCTCCAGCCTGAAAGCAGGCCAATATTAACACCCACTATCCAAATCTGTTAGCGTTAGCACTGGCTAGAATGTAGGTCAGAGGTCATGTTTCATCTGTATTTATATGGTCTCACTGCTTTGTTATTAAAAATACTTAGGCCCAAATCCACAGAGATGAAGGCATGGTCACTGGTAGTCACTGGTAGTGTTTTATCATTTCCATTATGATCCACAATAGACCAAAATCTCCAGTGACCCATCAATGGAAGCACAGGCTTTCTTTTGTAGTGTGTTGTTGGTTATGACAAGCCAAGCACTCTGAATTAATTCGTTTACTGCATTAGCTTCATCACTCCACATCACTGGTGGCTCCTTTCAGTCCTACCCCCTCCACACACAGCCCTCCATGGGGAAAACCACAGGCCATCAAGCTATTACTGTCCATGCATTCTAATGAGCTTCGAAAGGATAGGAGAGAAGTGCTCTTCTGCGATCCTAGACGACATCATAACTCATAACACTCGATTTTTTAAAACTATTAAACCATGAGTGCTGATTTCTGAAAGAAAGGGGCCACTGAGCAAACTCAGACTCTTCACTATAATCGCTATATTGCTTCACTATTACCAGCTTTAAATATCATTGAAATCACTCAATAGGCCACATGGTTGCAGGTGGCACATGAAGCTCTATGTAATCTGAATTACATCTTAGTAATCAACATCTAAGTATTGCTGAATAGGTAATTGTAGTAACTATGTTAATTGTGTATTACTACAATTGGATGTATGTGTGTGCTTTGTTTAATCCTCACTTAATGAGTAATATATTATTAGTCCTATTAGTTGTAGTATTCATTCCAAAGGAGCATGTCTGCTCATTTGATGTCATTACTGACTCAGCATGACACTGAGGACTTTTTTAATGGAGTTGGAATGCCTCTGAACTCTTAAACTGACTCCAGAGACTTGAGCTAAATAAGGTCACAGTATGGGCGCTCCACAGGTCAGATCGCCCTAGCAGTGTGGGTTTTCATAAGACACGTGCATTGCTATGCTCTATAGATTATTGTAAATTGAACGCATTATGAAACACTCAGAGATCATTCATGTAGCTATGCTTGCACCACTCCCCGGAAGGGGAACTGATGCTTTAAAATAATATAAAAAATAGTTTTCTAGATATTTAAATAAAATTATTTTATAGCAATGGTTTCAAATAATTTGAAGAAAGCTGTATATAAAAAAATGAAACTGAAAACTGAGATAGTACAAATAATAATGTAATAAAATTATCATCCAGAGTCCAGAAATCTCAAGGAGAACACTTTGACTAAAAGTACTATAAACTGCTCATTACAGCACATTTATTCTTTTTTGGTCATTTAATATTATAAATACTGAAAAATACATTTACAAACAATGGTTTATTTTAACATACATTGTACAAGTCGTCTTTGCGTCAAAAGAATAAAAACAATTGCAATGACTCAAACTGTTTATAAAAGTGATTTTGAATTTTTAAGCAGTGGTGTAGTTGCATTTAAAAAAACACGCCTAGTACTTTTCCAAGTCTCTGTGTGTGCTGGGTGTTCTTCTGCGCTTAGGATGGAGTCTTTGTCACGTCCGTTGCTCTCTTTCTTTCTCTCCTCATGTTTCTTTGTTCTCTGGTTGGAGCCGGCAGGCCAGCGGGGAGCCTGGGCCCAGCCTCAGCATTCGATACACAATTATAGGAGCAGTCTAGGGAAGCACCAACTGGCCCAGTGAAGTGCTGTTGATGAGGAACAGCGCCTGGGGGAGCATGGTCCCAGCCAGCCTGGCCTAGCGTCCAGCACATGGCACAATCAATAATGCACACACGCCACGTCATGCAATTTTCCATACTATGTCATCCTGCCACTTTGTGTGGAAAGTGCATTGTACACTTTTCATACAGCATGGGTTCAGTATGTATATAACTGCACTTTTGTAACTGTAGTATTTATTATGATTGTATATCCAGTGTAAGTGTATTTACTTGCAGTGTGCACTGCGTTGCGGGTCATTTGGCATGAAGTCACTGTGTGAAAGCACCAGTGGTGTGATTCTGGAGCAAGCCCAGACCATTGCCTTTATGTCATTATTATTTTTGTTGTTGTTGTTGTTTTTCATGGCTATGACTCCATTATGTCCCATCCAGCACTCTTATAGGGTGTGATTTGTGAGGCTATTTTATAATAAACATTCTGGAAAACACAGAATGGACCAGTCGTTCCCTGCGGATGAGCTTTGTGATGGTTTCTAGTAGAGAGAAAGAGCCTGGGGCCTATATGAGCCCCCCGGAATTTCAGTCCCATCAGAAATCCAATCAGGCATTAGAAAACAAACGTCTGTGCAGATCAAATGAGAGGTGGACTCTTTCACTTTGACAAATATGCACCCGCTCAGCTTCACAGGACGCTCTGCGAAACACCAGGGAGACCAAAGTCAATATTGTGATTTCAGGAGAGCAGGTCGTGTGATTGGCTATGGCTCGAAGATGACCCACACACCTCTGCTTTTGGGACTTTCTGATTGGTGGAGAGTGAAAGCCCTGCCCTGCAAACCCTATTTGTTTAAGTGTGACGGTCAAGTCGCTCAGCCATGTGAAATAGCTCGCGAGTGAGATCCTCACTAGAGGTCAGCGAGCCTGAGAATGTCACGAGGTCACAGCAATCAATGGAGGAGATTCAACAAGGGCGTTTATATGAACGGCCAAAGATTAATTCACCATGGCAGGTTATGAATAAGGCCGGCAGAAAGGAATGAAAATGCAGAAATCCTCAGAACCATATTTTTAAAATCAAGATTTGTTACTGCATGTTCATTTGCACATTCATATTGTTGCTCACAAGTGACTTTAAATATTGCCTTTTGCACTGTCTTTTATTAGAAGTGTAATACATTCAGCATTCTCTCTGTGACTGGGGACCCCCAGTAGGTTTTTATGTGTTCTCACTCTAACACAGTAAAATGTGGCAGCCCTTTTTGGCCTCGCTGTAGACATAGCACTAATCATTAGTAAGCAAACTTTGCTGTGTGAAGGAGACATTGTGCCAGTGCAGTGATTGCTATTTGATTGCTAAGAATACTTGCAAAAGGTGCAGAGAGCCTATACTCAATTATGCTTTGACTTTGACTTTAGAATTAATTGAAGTTTGCTGCATAAGGCTAAAACCTTATTAAAATAATGAAGCTAATAGACAAAGAGACGGGGTGCATTACAATCATATCAGACTCTATGAAGTATGATTACTTTCACTGTTTCCCTCCCATCATCATGTTCCTCTTTCCCATTATCCACCTGCCAGCGAGGCTTACTGTGATGTCCTGCCGCCTCCATGCAGCTCCTCCAAGAACCATGATGCATTGCTGTAATGAGCTGGCTGCCCTCTTGCAAAGTGAGTTGTTTTAAAGGGCCTATTAGGTATGGTGACCTTTTGACTCGCCCTTTTAAATTCATCTGAGAAGCTCTATTAAGCAGCAGAGGTCTCGGGGGCAAGTAGACTGTTTAGCCCGAGACTGCTGTATTTCAAGACACAAATATATGAAGTCTGTTGGTCCAGAACAGCAGTTTCTCACTGTTAAAGTTCAGAGTCTACAACACGTTTTGGGTTTTCAGATGTTATAGTTTGTCCTTATTGAGGAGGTGTGAGATGAAGCTGTTCAGTGGTTTGAAAAATGGTGTGATTACAGCTTGTACTGATTTTTTGCTCGCCTTATCTTGCCCAACATAAACAAAACTAGCCCTCAGAATCTCCAGAAGATTTTAAGGAATGCTGAAAGTCTTGATTTAAGGATATGATTTTTTTTTTTTTGTCGTTTCATGGTTGTAGCCAGAGTGTGACTGACTTATAACTTGTCGCAGAACTGAGATCATTTATCAAAAACCATGAGGTTAATGATCATCTAAATATACTTTAATCAACATTAAGCTTTCATCCACTGTAAATTGGAAGGATTGAGCTTAAGTGGCTTGACTAAATATTGTATTTCCTCTGATAAGCCAACTAGCATAGCTCTGTTTCTTGTTTACTCAGGAGGGTGTGGATGATCCATGTCTTGTTTATACAAGGTATAACAGTTATTGTCCTCATGCTACTGCACCCATACAACCAGCACATGGGTGCAGTAGCATGAGTAAGACATGAATAAGTAAGACATGAATAAAGGCAATAAGTAAGACATGAATAAAGGCAATCTGGGAGTGAATCATAGATTACAGGATAAATGCAACCTTTCAGTTTGTCTGCTGTTTAACCACTGTGTGTGAAGCAGAGGAAGTTTTCTCTGGGGACTGGGCTGAGGTAGTGTAAGCAGCTGAATGGAGGGTGCTGTATTTGGGTCACAGGGATGAGGACAGAGGCAGGAGAATGTGTGCCACGCTCCAGCAGGGGAAAACACAGCCAGCTTTCTCTGCATGTGTACTACTTATGAGAGCGTGAGCCACGCTCATTCACACACGTGTGGAGTGCTTCTGCCAACAGAGACATATGATTACTGTATGGTGTAAACATGCTTTGGTGTAGAAAACCAAATTTGTGGACAAAAACAAAAGTAAGGGCATGATAACTATATTTATCATCTAACCAGGGAGCAGAGTTTAGTGTGTGTGTACAGTACTTGTGTCTCCTCACGGTATGTACATTCTGTATTATACATTTTTGGTATGACTTTACTGAAGGCCTGCATTCATAAGGCTACATGACACCTTTACAAGTCTTTTATGAGATAAACCATGCAAGCGTCACTTGTCATAAAGGCCACTTTTGTCAGTTTCACTCCAGAAGGCATAATGAGAATGTACACTTGTTGGGAAGTTTTTATAACTGTCTTTATATAGGTTAATGTCATAAAAGGCCTATGTAGAGGTCTCCTGTATGTAGCCTTATGAACACTACTCTACAGTAAAGTGTTACCAAATATTTTTAGACGATAACTGGGTGATTGTTATAGTATTAACTGTTATAATCAACGGATATATTTCTGGCAGGTGACTAGCTGGGTGTTTTCTGTTTTACAGCTCTTTTAAATTAAGCCGGAAAGAAAAACAAAGCAATGGAGAGCAGACTATGATTTAGGCCGGATTACTCTGACAGCCGTGGCTCAAAAAGAAAAATTAGGTGTCATCCGCTACTTTGGCTTAGAGTTTGTTTTCTCTTCCAGCTGCTGTTCAGATAGACTTCAGAGTACTTCTGGTGGTTTATTCCATGAACTGCTTTTCAGCATTTGAGATTTTTTTTTTTTTGCAATCTTTGTGATCATAACATGTCCTTTCTATGCTGAAACAGGCCCATAGACCATACACTGCAAACATCTTAGCAAGTAAATTAATCTCATATTATAATTCTATTTCCATGCACAATAAGAACAGACAGACAGTCTAAGGCTACTTCTCTCATTCAAATTAGTAAGACTAAATTCCTAGTGATAATGAAGTTTCTATATTTGTATAAAATGTTATACTTCACACTCGAATTAAGCCAACATAAGCCAAGTGTTCTTACCAAACTAGGCAACAGGTAATCATGATGTGTGTAAAATCATACGAAAAAATGTAAGGCCCAATTTCACACCTACATTGGTTTGAACTGCTACTCTATTTAGTGCAGTGCAGTGTGCAAAACATGAAATAAAAAACTTCTACTCGTAGTTTTAATGGTATTTCTTATGTGGTTCTACTGTCCATCCATTTCGACTTATCAGACTGATATGTGACCTTGTATTGTGATTGTGTATTGTGAACATTTTTAATATCAAGTATCATAAAATAAATATTTTTGTCATATCACCCAGCCATACGAGAGACCTGCACAATTTCAGACCTATTGATGGTTGGTTGAACATACTGAGTTATCAATAACCGTATGACCAACAGTGGAGGTCTATTTCACATGCTCAGAGAATACCTAATTACTGTTGAAGAATTTTGCTGACTTTGTGAGAGGTGGCACTTTTTCAAATAAAAGAAATGAGGGATGGCAGTTGTTTGGCACTGAGTTTATGATGCTTTGGTAAGAAATGCACTTAAGCAATCCAGGCAACAATTTAATCAAATATACTCATCAACATATAACTCTAAAAAAAGAGGTGTCTCGATTTTAATAAATCAAAAAATTCAATATATGCATAATACAACTATCACTGACCCTGAGGGACGATATGTCATTATTAACATAACCATTAACAATAATAACTTAACTGTTGCAAATATATATGGACCTAATACTGACGACTCTGTCTTTGTCCGTACATTTTTTCACGCATTTATCAGATTCTACAATTATAATTGGAGGCGACTTTAATACAGTCATTAATCCCACTTTAGATAGATAATCTACTGCTGTTAATTTCAGAAACTGGCACTACACTGAAACATTGGGACCCAACTCTCTGATCTCAAAATCATCAGCAAAGCACTAGCCTCACGGTTAGAAACCGCAACCCCATCACTGAAACACTCAGACCAAACCGGCTTTATCAAAGGTAGGCATTCTGCAAATAACATGCGCAGATTATTTAACCTAATTAATGTATCTAGAAAAAAACAAAAGGAAACAGTAATAGTATCATTGGATGCAGAAAAGGCATTTGACAGAGTAAACTGGAACTTTTTATTTGCAACACTACACAAATTTGGTTTCGGAGAATCGTTTATTCATTGGGTGCAGACACTGTACAGCTCACCAATGGCAACAGTTGTTACTAATGGTATAACATCACAGAGTTTCACACTGCACAGGGGAACCAGGCAAGGATGTCCACTCTCACCGTCACTTTTCGCCCTCTTCATCGAAACTCTTGCTGCTGCAATCCGGCAAAATAACATCATCAAAGGAATACAAACACTGAATACCCATCACAAGATTAGTCTTTATGCTGACGATGTATTACTTTATCTGCAGGAGCCTTTAAACTCTATAAATGAGACTATCACTCTAATTAATTCATTTTCCAAACTCTCTGACTACGCTATAAATTGGACAAAATCAACAATTCTACCTATAGTTGGTGATAAATCACACAATACGCTTCAAAATCTATCTTTTCAAATATTTCTGCTAACCCATCTGAATCATTCCACTTAAATTTTAGTCCCTTAATAAAAAAAATTGAAGACGATTTAAACAGCTGGATAAATTTTCCATTATCATTAATTGGCAGAATTGCAAGAGTAAAAATGTTTATATTACCAAAAATTAACTACCTGTTCACAATGATACCAACCGCACCAACCACTAGATGGTTCAACTTTTTGGACTCAATAATTAACAAGTTCTACTGGAAAATTGAAACACCCAGAATCAAATTAGCTACATTACAGAAACAAAAAACTCAAGGAGGATTAGAAGCACCAAATTTTGAAAATTATTATTTAGCAAATCAGCTACAATATATCATCAACCGGATACACCCAAACCAACAGAATAACCAGTGGTTAGAAATAGAACAGTCTGAATGCAAAGAAGTTTTACTTGCGGACCTACCATTTCTTAGCACTGCTATAAACACTACAATTGTTTTAATAACACTGTAATTTCAACAACCTTGACAGCCTGGTGGAAAATTTTTAACGTAAATATGAAACCCTGCAAACATACTCCAATAACCCAGACTTTCTGTTCAACAAAAAAACACTTTTCTTTAATGCATGGAAACTAAAGGGCATCACACATCTTGAACACCTTTTCCATAACAATAGCTCTATCACTTTTTCACATCTTACTCATATGTATGATATTGGAGACGAGCAGTTTCTTCATTACCTACAACTTAAAGTGGCCCTGAAATCTAAGATCAGTCTATCTTACAACAATCTACACCCATCCCAATTAGCAGAAGAAATACTCAAAATAA
>JBBPCZ010000115.1:11426905-11442023 GCA_037974445.1 Brycinus macrolepidotus | reverse complement strand
AATCCTACTTCGCGGAAATTCACTTACCGCGGTAGAGTCTGGAACGGATTAACCGCGATAAACGAGGGTCGACTGTACATGTTTTTCTTAAAACAGAGACAAAATCCATGTTTGTGGAACATCTCTGCACTCGACCCCACCCTTTAGATTTCTGCTGGTCCCTGGAGAGAGACCCCTTTCTTGGTACTACTGAAGGAGTCTATTTGATTTATGCTCAGGTTAAGATGACATTCCACTGGGACACGCTGATCCTGTTCCCCATTGGTGGATCAGTTCTCCATGGTGTCAGCGTTGTCATGACAAAGGGCCGGAGCTGCTGGTGGCAGGGGAGAGAGACAGGCCTGATGCTGGCGGATCTGTTGTGACGACAACATCCTGTATGGGCCATACACAAGCAGCAACCATCAACAGTTCTGTATTTACAGAAAACCTCGCGAGCATCTCCTGTCTGTCAGCCTCCTCTCACACAAGCTTAATTAGCTGAAGGTCTGTGTTGACCCTGAGAAATACCAATTCTTTAGTCCATTAAAACGTCAGCATTATCGACAAATTAAATCAATTCATTGCTGCTTTCTACTGTGGCGTGTGACTGCAGCCGTGTGTGAAGCACAGACAAATGCCTGTAAATAATATTGACTAATGTGGTGACAGAGCTTTGGCTGCAATCAGTAAAATTGTGTAATCACAGACACTGAATCTGAGACATAATGAGCAAAATAATGTCTCGATTTGATTTGTTAGGCTTATTATTCTTATTCTTATCATTCTTAATCTCACTGTATAGAAACTACTGTGAGTTTTCATGAGAGTGACAAATAGACCCACATAAATATTAAGCAGAGGGCTTGAATATTGACATTATAATGTTATTATGCTGTTAATATAATACAGAAAAACTCTACAGTGGTCTGATTTCCACTGGAAAAAAATGTGCATTTTCTTGTAACTTTATGCAAAGTATTTCATTAGAAATAATATCAATATAACATTTTGAGTGAAAAGTGGAATCTTTAAAATCTTTTCATGAATTTTAGAATTTGAAGATATAGTATGATTTTAAGTGATCTCAGTGACTCAATGAATTTTGCAGTGTTTTTCAAAACAGTATAGTTCTGAAAATCAGTCTCTTCACTTATAAATACACTGATGGGGAGGTGTTTGGAGTCTTTCGGTGGCTGTAATTGTGGGACTTGCATGCTGGGCTGACGGGCCTGGAGACGCCCAGGAGGAAAGAAACGAGAACACAGGGCTAATTCTCTCTAGTCCCATGGCCCTGAAACTGATACCTTACTGTCAGGTGTCTTGAATACTGGCCTTTTGTTATATATTAGTCTCTAAAGAGCAAGAACATGAGCAAGGATGCTTGCAAGGGATAAAGCCCTGCTTAACCTCTCTGCCCAAGTCTCTGATTTTATTTCAGATTAAATATATTTTTGCTTTAGTCCAGATAAACAAGGTTGATGGGGCTGAGCCTGCAACTGGAGACTTATAGTACTGTGCAAAAGTCTTAGGCACCCATGGAAATTGTTTAAAGCCATTTTTCTCATCAGAATTAATGCAAACAAACAAAAAAGCAGTAAGAAGTATCAAGATTTGTTTTGTTTGTTAAAAGTAGTTGATATTTTATGAACTGGTTAGGAGAACACAGGTTCGGTTCTAGAGTTCTCCTTGTTGCCTCCAGCCGTTGCTTGGATTGTGAAATTCCATCAGCAGCTCCTGATTTAATTTAATGAAGGACTGATTCAGTCAAACTAGGTTTCTGGTGGAAACTACAATTAATACTCCTACAAGGAACACATTGATATACATAAAATCACTACTGTATAATTGTTATTTGTGTTTATTATTTTCAGTTTTATTAAGTATATTTAGTAATATTAATGTGGAGAGAACACTCGCTGCTCATCTGAACGGTTTTTAAGTATTATATTTGCAAGTCTCTAAGACTTTTCACAGTATGTATCAGTACCAGTTTTGGGCCTTTGAGCACAGCCTCCCTCAGGATAATGAAATGGTAATGGTAAAGAACAATATCAAAGCAATTTAGTGAAAATCTAATAAAATACAATATTGTACTGACTTATACCCCTTTTCTGGGGCAATGTCTTACCCCAAAGGTCTAACTGTACCTGTTCAAGAGGGGATTTTTTTTTCTCATAAAACCCAATATTTATTTTTTTACATATATTATGTAGTTACGTAATATAAAAAAACTTTTCTTGCACAACTGCATAGTTCACTATTATCCAATGAAAAACATTAGTCCAACTGACCCCAAAAATAGCTGAAGCAGGTAATGGATGTTAAGTGTAAATACTGGACTTCCTCAAGGAGAGGTTTGGAAATAATTAGGCTAACAGATTTGTACACATCAAATTATAATATACTGTTCATTTGTTTACTTGCATTTATACTGCATTTATAATGTTAACTGTAGCTTAGTTTAGATTTTTTAAAACAAGTATATACTTGCTGCCTAGGTAAACAGATATAAGATATCTTCACACAGTATTGTATATTTCATGATATAATAAAATAGATTTTCCATATATTGCTAACCCCTCCTGGTCCTAATCTGCTCCAGAGATGCTGTACAAATGGTTGACCCTGTGCTCTGACCCAAGCTTCCTCTTATGTATGCAAGTCGATCCATGTGTGATGGACATGTAAAGAAACTCTAATTCAGCAGTACTGCCAGCCAATAGAGTGACTGTGACTTGCTCATGTTTTCCTGCAGGTCTTCCACTTGTACAAATAATGGGCTGGTGGCTGGAGTACAGAGTCAGTATTTCCCAGCAGTGCTGGACCGAGAGTGGCAGTTCTATTGCTGCCGCTACAGCCGCAGATGCCCCTACTCTTGCTGGTGAGTGTGTAAGAACTTCATCAAATCATTTCAAAATGCCCACATAAAATGTACATAAAATTACTGTAAACAGTAATTAACAGGTAAACAGAAGATGAGATTGTGTTAAAGTGATATATTTTATTCATCATGCTCGCATTTTAATGAAGCAAAACCAATGCATTATTTTTTCAGTGTGTCCTTGGAAGAAAAAGGCCAGAAATTTGCCAAATTCATGGCTCTTGCTCCATTTTTGACCAGTTCATTTACATCTTACCCTAAAGAAAGACCCACCACCTTTCCCTACTATATCTGCATGTTCTCTATGTTGCTATGCACATAGTGCCAAAATCCTCTTTTGCATCCAACAGGAAGACCACCGATGTTCCTGAATACTACAGGGAGGAGGGTGAAATGGTCATCCCAACCTATGGGTACTTTATCAGGGGGGCTCAGACCACCTTCAGTGGAGTGCTCAGGTATGCATGAGTGCCCTACTTCAAAGCAGTCACGAATTCTTTGGAGCCTTTGTTAAGAATTTGGCCTCTGGCATTGTTCGTTTAACAGCTCCAGAGCCTGCCTCAACAGTGTAAAAGGAATAAAGTGAGTTGCATCTGCTCGGTATGATTTGAATGTTTTACTGTGTTGCAGGGATCGGCAGTGGAAGTACATCCTGTGCAGGATGACAGATTTTGACTGTGAATTTCAGAACCTCTAAGTCAGCTCTGAAGTTTGTAAAGCACCACACTTTTCCAGTGCGTCCAGCTATACATACTCTCCCTTTCCATTTAATGTACATATAGCTTTACAGTGTATTTGCCTGATTCATTTTCACTCTGATTTTAATGTTCACACACTGTAAACATCATAAACTTGTGTATTTTGTCCGTGTCATTTTATGTAATCCTGCATGATTTATGAGATGTGTAATCCATGTGACATCAGCATGAAAAAACAAAACAAACTAGCCATGCTAAAACCAGAGAGGTTCATGTTCAAGATTATTTGTCTGCATTTTTTTAAAAATACACTCTCAGTGCCAGTTCCCTATACCCAGTCTAAGCCTTACTCTAGACTTTTAACACTGTCCAATAGCGAGTGACTGTTGGCACTGTGGCCTAGTTTAAGATTCAGCTTAATCCACATCCAGGATTCTGGCTCTTTATGTAACACTTTATACAAACAGGCAACAGAAAAGTACTGTACAGTGTCAAGAATAGTATCTGATTTCTTTTATTTTTGCACATTTGTCACAATTAATTGTTACAGATATTAAAATATTAAATGATCATTTCATTTATCGAAGGAAAAAAGTTATCTAATGGCAAATGACCCCTTGAAATGCCCCCCTTACTAAATTAATGAGGAGAAAGAAATCAGTTACTTTTGAAAGTTTTGGAAAGTGTTACAAAGCCTTCTCTGGCGATCTACAGTGAGAGCCGTTCACTCCAAATGGAGAAAACTTGGGATCCTGGTGAATCTGGAGGCCAGCCTACTAAAATTCCTCCAAGAGAACAGTGACAGCTCTACTGGTATACCTTGGTCGCCTCAGAGATTGAGCAAAAATGGTATCCATAGGAGAGTTGCAAGGTTTCAACCAGGAGGAACTTTAAGGCTTATCTCATATTTGCAAGAGAAACACCTTGATGATCTTGGAATAATGTTCTGTGGATTGATGAGTCAAAAGTGAAACTCTGGAGGACAGGGATCCTGTTATATCTGCCATGAAGTTAACACAGCATTCCACAATATTACACAGGCAGTCAAACATGGTGATGGCAGTGTGATGTGTGGGGATGTATTGCTGCTAAAATTTTCTTTCAATAAATGAAGTCATCATTTGTGCTGATCCAGGAAATCAGCAAATACTTTTTCACAAATTGCAAAATAAAAGGCTTGGCACCTCTAACATCTGTCCAGTAGTTTGTTATATTTGTATCAAATGTTCAAAATAGCTACCTAAGAACTAATAAAGCACCCTTGTTTTTGGGAGAGACTGGTCCTCATGTTGAGTAAAATGACATTTTTCTTCTTCATTGACAGCCTCCATTCACAGGTTCGAGTAAAACACTGCAGTACAATAAACTCCTCAATTACTACAGCAATTACAGTGCATTTGGCTGTACTTCGCCAATGCTGAGTCTGTATATGTTTCTTGCAGGGAAATGTGTGCTGATAGACTTACAACAGAAAGAATGAAAGAGAATTACAGGTTATGTAAAGTTGTTTGGGTTTGCAGGCCATTCTTAAACCTGACTACAATGAGGCCTGGATACAGTATATTTCTCTCCAAAGTGATTATTTAAATGAATGGTTCTTATGTGCAATCAGCAGAATCCCGAAGCTAACTTGAATTCGATAAGTTAACCAGTGAAGTATTGTTGGGCAAAATTTGCAAAATAAAGCCACAATTAAATAACAGAGGTGAGTAGTGAAGCTGTAATGGCTCAAGAACAATTAGAACAAACGACTTGATTGGGTCATTAGGAGAAAAAACATACAAAGCTCTTGACTGAACTGTAGTGGACCATCTTTGTACCTCCAGCACCTACTAAGGTCAGGTACTGATGTTGGTTGATTAGTTCTGGATCACAAACACAACTCCAGCTGTTGGATGGTGCTTTATCACTCCAGAACACACAGCTCCACTACTCTACAGCCCATTGCTGAGAGACTCTATACCCATCTAGGTGGCACTTATCATTAGGCAAGGTGACCTTAAGCATGTGTGCAGCTGCTCTGAAGCATCCCTTTCATTTTGCAATACTTTTGTATGGACTCTGTAATAGGGCAATCAGGGAATTAGCTTACTTGATTCAAAGGTGTATATCAATAAAATACAACACAAAAGTTTACTTACTTTTGCAGTGACTGTGTTGTGTAATCAGGTAAATTCGAGGCATGACATTTGTTCAGCATACATATAAAACTTGCACACAGACACAAGCACTTCAGTCTCACTTCAAAGTGTAGGTGCTCTCACTGGTAACCTCTGTGATGAATTGCCCTCTTGCTTCTCCAGCTTGTTTGGTGTGGATCAAGCAGTGGCTCAGTGCTGAGTGCTCTCAGTTCAGCAGTGGGAGCGACTGGGTCCAGGCCAGCAACTCTCAACATGGTGTATTTATGGAAGCTGTCGTTCTGAGCAAAGAGCTATTATAAAGGAACATGGCCTTGCCTGAGTCAAACTGCCTCAATAGTGGCAATGTTCTACAGTGTCTACAGTATAACACGGAGATTCACAGTACAGCCCTATTGCTGCTTAAAGTGAAAGGTACTCGGTCCAACACATTCGACACATGTATCACATCATTATTTTCACTCTTCTCCCACCTTTTTCTCTTTGTCTGTTTTAATTACACATGGAAAACACATGGACTGTCAATTGCAAAATGCTATTTAAACAGCAATGCTGCAATTATGGTTTGTTTGCAGGAACGAGACAGCTGTAAAACCATTTTAACTGCAATCGGTTTTGGAACCTGCCTCCAGTCCATTGTGTAATTATAGGATTGACATAATCCCAGGCATCGTTTAGCTGAAGGAAAAAGCAGTCACTTTTGAACTGATGAAAGGTAACTTCTGATACTACAGAGGATATAAAACTATCATAATGCTCCGATTTATGAAAGGGTGAAAAAACATTAAAAGTATTCAAAACTGTATGAAGTACCACACCTGTACAATGTATGTGCGACCTAACATACAGATATTATTGACAATTATGTCCTCCACAAAATGTATGACCAAAATCTCTCTTCAGCTTTGTAAACCACATGCTGGTCTCTGTCATTCTTTCAGTGGATGTTGAGCTTTTTATTCACTCCACAACAGTCCTCTTCAGAAGGAATACGACTTCTCTCAGTTCTCAAGACAGTAAGCATGTCACGTGAGCTGTTAGCCATGGTTCTTAGAGAAGACCTTTACTGTCAGAACTGTGCTCAAGAGAAAGAAGCTACTTCGGAGGTTAATTGAAGTTTAGTGCCATGGCAGGAGAATAAGAGGCTAATATGTCTTTACTGTACCACTGAACTCTACTACTGTTCATTAAAGTTGATGAACATTTTAGGGCAAGTTGTTTGAGAGTTCTCTCCTGTCCTTGGGCCCGGTAGAAGAGCTTTGTGAGTTTGGCAGAGCTCCCTTTCCTTTGTTCAGACGAGGCAGATGACATTAGCCCAAAAAAAAAGACATTTCCTTCCTCCCTTCTTTTCTCTTAGCTTTCGAGGGAGACATTACTTTGTTGCTTGACTTCAAAGAGGTCAAAGAGCGTTTTTCTGAAGTTAGCAGTTGGCTCCATTACTTGGACTTGAACTTTTTAATTATGGTTAAGTAAATAAAGAGTACATTTCCTTTGAGTTTAACTGTGCGCTGTGGTGGCCAGAGCCTGATAAATGTAGAAGATGTTTGGCTAAACTTGGAAAATTTTAGTAGAGCTGGACAGAGAGCTGGTTAGAGAGCGAAGGGCTGGGACACAGCATGAGGCCAGCCAGCATGTTTGTCAGCTCCAGCCTTTACTGCTGCCATAAAGATGGAGATTGAGCCACTTGTCAGCACACTGAATTTATGGAATTCAATTGTGTTCATCATTAAAATATAATATAATATAAAATATAAAAATATAAAAGTAATATAAAAAATCAAGTCAAGTCAAGTCAAGTCAAGTGGAATTATTGTCATTTTCAGCCATATAGAACACAGTGAAATGAAGCAACATTCCTCCAGGATCATGGAGCAACACAAGAACAAAAACAGAAACACCACAAGTCTACACAAGTGCACGTAGGACAGAAATATATAGAGTGCAAAGATTAAAAGAGTGCAGGAAAAACACAAGAGCAGCAAAACAACTGGACAAGACAACATTTAATGCAGTTGACAGCTACAGTGCAAATCTGAATGAATACTGATGTTGACAAGACAACAGATACTGTGTTCTAGCAGCAGTCCTTAGGTGTGCTAAAAATGCAGAATAGAGGTAGACAGCAATAAATAATAATTGTGCAAATATAGCAGCAGCAGGACAGAAAATGTGCGGTTTTACAGAGGCGGTTGGGGTGTCAGTTGTTTGTTTAATGCAGAATTAACACAATCAACACAATCATGGCCAAAAGAAAGTAAACTGAAAGACAAAACTGTGTCAGTGTAATTTTATTCATATGGAGATAATGTGCCCATTTGAAGTATATGCAATGCATCACTTTTTTCAGTGTGGAAATGAGCACAGAGGACTGTGTGTTTACTTCTTGTAAATATGTCAGAGCATGCAAAAACGACCTTGTGTAAATAGGATGTGTTCAGTGTGTGTGTGTTTCCTGACTATGTGCCTGTTCATCCTGAGGTATTTGAATCTATATGTAATTTAACCCAAGAGCAGTCCTGGATTTGAGGTAAGCAGGTTGGTAATTAAACAATTAACCCATTCATGTCCAGGAACTACATTTAGAAAGAAAGAAAATGTTCTGACTGGTTGAACTTTTCTGCACACAAATTAAATGTAAGAACAACATACTTACCATATTTACTTTTTTTGGCAAGAATTATGTTGAAATAATATATTTTATTTATGTGCAATCACACATACATCATGAAACTTCAAAGTCTGTGCTGTAGAGTTTGATGTGTGAGCAGAAAACAGAAACTAAAACTTAAACTTACTTATAGATAACATCTATAACTTACTGTATAGATAACATCACACATTCTCTTTCTCTTTCTCTCTCTCTCTCTTTCCCTCTCTCTCTCTCTCCCTCTCTCTCTAACTCTCTCTCTCTCCTGTTGCTAGATTTTTTTGGGGCCTTATATTTTTCAAACCTTCAAACCTGTCCAGTACCTAATCAGCAGACAACGGCTTACTTTCAGCCTTTCACCAGAGCACGAGGATAGGTTGTATACTAAACGCACAAATATAATGTATGTCTGAACACATTACATTTAGATTTTTCGTTGATTTAAAGCAATCATCCAAAATTAAAATGATTTTACATTACATTACATTCATTTGGCAGATGCTTTTATCCAATACGAAGAAACATTCAAGTTTCAGAGTGAGAACCAGAGGGGAGTATTAAGTGCTGAAATCTTTATGTAAGAGTAAACCAAGAGATTTATTATATTTATTTTCTATTAATAATAATGTGCTATTTTTAGAGCCCCACCGTATGCACAACATTCAGACTTTTTTTATGGTGCATAACACCCCCCCTGCTAACACTGACAGAATGCCGGAACGTGTGTTTATCTTCACAGCGTCATCTTTGTCTAAAGTTACTCCTTGGATGAACAACACCTGTTTAAATTCTTTTATTACTTCTAACTCTCATAGTTTTATTCTGAATTAAATTCTGATTTTAGTTAACAATGAATAGCTCCGTGTGACCAAACAACTGAAAGTAATTCAATTAAATGTAGTATCTGGACTTTGAAGGCTGTGATTTGAATGCTAGTGCAGTATTTTGGGAAGAGCACATTTTCACGGGTTGACCTTCTGTCTTTGCTTCCCTCTGGTTCACTAGTACGATACAGAACATCTAAATATCCAAAAGACAACAGAACCTTTCCATGCCTCCTACTGTGGTATAGGTCAGCATAAATACCTCTATTCCTTGACTCATCTTACAGCTCACACAGGCCAGTTTACACATTAAACATACTACACTACTAAGCACTCCAGAACGTGAACACTTAAATATAAATGGTTCGTCTCTTTAAGTTTGACCTCTGTGCTTCGTTAAAAGTTCACCTTGCTAATAGGAGAACCGCACGGCTGACCGGCCTTACGGTTTGTCGTGATAGATAGACACAATCTCAGAGAAATTGTGAGGCCTTTTGTTATAAAACTATTAAATAACTTTCAATTTAGTGTTATATTTTAACCTCTTTTACACTCTGCTCCAATAATTACATACCTTACATAATTAAATATCAACATTTTACATTAGTTGCTGAATAATTTACAGTAGTTACTGAATGACAAGTCTGATTAACCCCCTAAATGGTCAGGATGCTGGCAGGTTCAAATTTCTTTTACACATGTCTGCAACTAAAGAATAACTCAGCTATTCTGCTTTGGAGTCCATGTGATTACTAAACCATAAGCCTTAGGATGTAATATGTGTGGGATTTTAAGGAGTTAATAACTGAATTATAAGCCTAAGGGTTAAAATTGAAGGGGTTAATATTTATCCAGATTTTTGTGACACAGTAATCCCAATAATTCTTGTAGATAACAGTCTTGCAGTTTGCAGAAATGCTTATTCATTGAATATGTTATATATTTTGAGCTATATATGGAGTCAAACACTATACGTGATGAATAATGAATGTTTTGGTAGATAGATAGATAGATAGATAGACAGACAGACAGACAGACAGACAGATAGATAGATAGATAGACAGACAGACAGACAGATGTCTTGAATGGTTTGTGTTAGCGATCTGTTTGTGAGGCCTCTCCTTACAATAGCGTTATGTTACTCCAATGGAATCCAAATTGTAGTGACCTTACCAGTGCCCCAGTTTCTTATACCCCTTCCTCTCCTCTCCCTCCTCCGTCTCTGTTCCTTCCCTCTTTCCTGCCCTCCCTCCTCCTCGTACTCACTATTGTTCCTTGTCCTCTGTCTTGTGCTCCTTTCTGTGGTGGGTAGGGCTGCTGGTCCGGCTAAAGGGAGGGCAGGATCTCCGATAGCTAAGCTAATAAGTTTCAAGCTGTCAGCAACTTTTCATCATGCCTACAAATGACAAGATCACCCATGCATGTGTACATTCAACAGTACAGACATTTAGGCCTTCATTTCAAGGTTAAACCTCAAAGGAGAAACACCAGTGCACTGATGTCCATGCTCCACCTCAAACATTCTTCTATTATTTAGTCTTTCTTCCTTTGCTATCTTTCTTTCTCTTTGAAACACTTCTAATAAAAATGCAATTTTCTTTTCTCTATCAATACTAGTTCAGCTTTTACGATAGCACTCAGAACATGTTTCTGAGAACAGGCAGTGCTGCAGGTAAAGGCCATCGTCCTTCTGAAAGCATTTCCCGGGAGTGTTATGACCTAAAGGAATACTAAGAAATATGCTGGCAATTTAAGGTGTGCTTTGAATTGGCCGTCTTTTAACACAAAAAGGTTTATAGCCAAAAATAAAAAGAATTATACACAATGTGCTGTGTTTATATGGGAGCGAGCAAACCACTGTTAAAGGATCTGAATTATGCAACAGTGCCTCCTTTGCGTGGGCTCCTATAGACAAAGATATTTAAACGTGATAGCAAGCCTCTGTGATTTGCATGTGATTAGGCAGGTTTCCAAGCGAGTGAGTCAAGTGCATTGTTTTTGCCGATTCTCTGAGAGTCGTCTATCACTTCTTTCCCAGCAATGTCAGCTTAAGGTCACAGCTAGTGTGCTGGTTTGGGAGGGACTGTGAGTGTTCTCGGAAACAGAGAGGCCCATAGTTATAAGATGAGCCACTACCTCCTGTTTTTTTGCCCTCTATGTGATGAGAGAGCGAGCTAACAAAGATCTCATTATTACTGCCATATTGTGCTGCGGCAACTTCATGGCTGATTAGACCAAACAGGATAAATCACAGTTTTATAACCTGTAATGCTGAATGCTGAATGATTCCGAGGGCAGCAGCATGCTAATCTCTCTGAGCCACATTTAGCCATTCCATCATTTCTGGTCAAAAGCAGAAGCTCTTTAGCAACTGCCAGTGGAGCAACAGTGAAATCCTGTCTCTCTTATTAAATATTTACATTTACCACGCTTCAATTCCTCACTATCATTAGGTTCATAGTAGTTACCAAATAATTAATAGCATTGAGGGAATAATATGATTCATTACTGATTAATAACCCTGCAGTGTAAAGTGTTAAAATGTAGTATTTAGTCGCATCATCCTTAAACTGGCAGTTTTTAAGAAGCCATTTGCCTTATAAGGGCAGTGTCGCTGATAAGAGAGACTTATGGAGAAAAGCTGATGGAAACAATGGCAGTACTTTGATCCCACACCTCTTTATGAGTGCTGCACTGCTCTGGCCAGGCCAGGCTAATAGCTGAGAGTTCATGACTTGATTGCGTAATGGAGGAGTTTGCGTGTGGGGGAGGGGGTATCAGGGTGTTACTAATCTTGTGCTGTGGGTACGGGCCCACGGAAAGTGACCGTCTCGTTTCCCAGCAGGCTTTCACGCTGAACCCGTCCCTGTTTTTACACCAGCTGTCACACAGTCATTGCAGCCTGACTCAGCTCTGACCAAGTAACCTACAGGGACTATACTGGTCTTACACAGTTTAACTTCTTTGTGAATACAAATTGAAATGTACTGAGGTGACCACACTATCAGTAGCCTTCATTTAGCACTTAATGGTATTTGAATGCACAGCTAAAGGCAGGTGAACAATCTAAAACATGCATTTTCTGTTAATTATTAGAACCTTATTAAGGCTTCAGCTTAGCTGAATTACAAGAAGGTGCTTCCAGGAACTCCTCTCCTGTTTCAAGGTCATCCACATGCTCATAAACTCCTGGTGGCCCAGGAATTTTTCCAGTGGGACACAATGTCACCTTGTGGCACATCCTGTTCTCTCCAGGACAAGGCCTCCTCCAGACTCTTGCCAATTAGCTTGATTTTCTTCTCTTGGTAAACTCAGGAACTTTATTCTTGCACAGTACTTGCAATTTCACAATCTCTCTTGACCTCCTGACCTGTGTGTAACCCTATTAATAATACGTCAATTCGAGAGACAATTCTCATCCATCTGTGTTCAAAGCAGAGCCATCGTGTCTGTCCTTACAAGGACAGCATATGAATTCAATTAAAGCCCAAGGAGTTTAGTCATTACAGATTTAATACCTATGGCTGCAGTGAGGTTTGATGGACAGAGTTATTTCAGCAGAAGCATTGAGCAATATCACAATGAGGAAGCTACCCCACAAGACACAGACAGAAAAAAAATTATATAAAAGACAGCTTAAAACAGTGGTCGGAATTTTGAAGTTTGAAATTAGTATTTATTGTTGTCCAGTTTTTGGAACAGTTTGTCATACAGAATCAGAAATCACATAAATAACTCTACTTAAGATTACTTACTAATTTGACACAATGTGTGATGTACATTGATCAGACATAACATTAAACCCACCAAAACAGCTCTGAATCATCAAGGCATGGACTCCACAAGACCCCTGAAAGTGTTCTGTGGTACCTGGCACCAAGACGGAAGCAGCAGATCTTTTACATTTCATTACATTACATTCATTTGGCAGAGGCTTTTATCCAAAGCAACTTTAAGTTCTGTGAGCTGTGAGGTGGGATGTCCATTGCTTGAACTAGTTTGTCCAGCACATGCCAGGACACAAGGTTTTCCAGCAGAACATTGCCCAGAGCATCACACTGCCTCCACTGGCTTGCCCTCTCCATCTTAATGCCATCTCTTAACCAGGTAAGTGACACACATACACACACACACACATGGCCATCCACATGCTGAAAAGAAACATAATTCAACAGAATAGGCCACCTTTTTCCATTGCTCCACGGTCCATTGCACTTTCGGTAGTGGACAGGGGTCAGCATGGGAACTCTGACTGGTCTGCAGCTACACAACTGTAGCAAGCTGTGATACATTGTGTGTTCTGATACCTTTTTATCATAGCCAGCATTAACGTTTTCAATAATCTGTGCTACAGCAGCTCTTCTGTGGGATGGGACCGGACAGGAAAGCCGTCACTCCCCACATGCATCAGTGACCCATGGGCACCCATGATCCTGTTGCCAGTTCTCCATTTGTCCTTCCTTGGAACACTTTTGGTAGGTACTAACTACTGCACAGCAGGAACTCCCCATATGACCTGCTGCCTTGGAGATACTCTTACCCCATCATTTACCCATCACAATCTGGCCCTTGTCAAAGTCACTCACATCTTCACCCTTGCCAGTTTTTTCCTGCTTCCAAGGCATGAATTTCAAGAATTTCCAGCTCACTTACTGCCTAATATATTCCACACCTTGACAGGGACTAACGTAGTGTAATGTGATCTGCTTCACCTGTCAGTGGTTGTAACGTTCTGTCTGATTGGTGTATGTATGGATCTTGCCAAAGCTGATTAATGAGTTATAAACGTTCTACTTACAAGTTTGCTACATTAGCCTCTTAGCTCTAGTGTAAAACTGAAGAAGCAAATTTCAAACAGTAATCATGTCTCGGCTGATGTCCTGGGAAGTCCTGGAAATCATTTTTTTTATCTACCATTCCAAGATTGTATGGTCTGATGGCATTATCCCAAAGCAGTTAAACTAGATTTTTTTGTCCTGTATGACCTCACACCTCTTCCACGTCCTCTAAGATACAGAGACGGAAATGGAAACCTGCCAATCCGTCTGTCTTTGGAGAAGGAATGGTTGTGACCAGAACAGTGCATGGGGTGGATAATTTCACATGTGTTTATGTGTGTGTGAGAGAGCACATGTGCCTGAAACCAGCTCATCTTCGGTAGAGTTCATGCACTCTACCACACATGTGATCGATGTGCACACTTAGAATATACATACACACATTCAGTGTTTATACAACTGATCAGGGATACGCATTAAGTGTTGTCCTGCTCCTGTGACCACTTATACCCGCATTTATGGAAATTACGCTACATTATGCTGTGCTGTGCTAGACGCAGTTTACAGGTATATACAGAAGAGTAATTCTGCAAAAAATGAAAATACATTTTTCAGTGTCTACAAATAATCTCATTTGATACCCATTGTCTGCAGATAAGGAACATCACATTGAGTTCTTCAGTGTCTGCAAATAATAAATATCACAGCCAGTTAGCATTGTCTGCTAATGCTGAACAGCACATTGTGAGCATTTTTGTACTACTCACACTCACACCTTCCGTATCCTTATGAGTGTGTGTCAAGTGCATGTTGTGTGCCTTGCCAGCCCAGCGTCTACAATCACTCACACACTGCTGCATTCTATTTTGCACATCATATTGTATCTGCCCATAGAGAATGAATAATCATCCCATGGATAGGTTTTTTGATTGCATGCATGTTTGTGTGTGCGTGTGTGTGTGTGAGTGTGCATGCATGTGACGTAGGCAGGCACACTCACTCTCTCTCTGTCATTGATATCTAATGGAAAACTGCACTTGCTCGTCGGCAGCTAGACAAGACTTAGAGTCAGCTCTATATAGCAGCACATGAAAGATTAGGCAATCTCTCTCTCTCTCTCTCTCTCTCTCTCTCTCTCTCTCCCTCTCTCCCTCTCTCCCTCTCTCTCTC
>JBBPCZ010000115.1:11414955-11425749 GCA_037974445.1 Brycinus macrolepidotus | reverse complement strand
CTCTCTCTCTCTCTCTCTCTCTCTCTCTCTCTCTCTCTCTCTCCCTCTCTCCCTCTCTCTCTCTCTCTCTCTCTCTCAGCTGGGTTTGAGCTTCATCCATACCACACCAGACACTTCTCATTATCCTCTTCTAGTCAGAAGAGTTCAACATTTGTGAGAACCAACACACTTTTTTAAAACTCACACACACAAAAATGTCTAAATCTGTTAATTTTATTGATACTGATAACCAAATCATAGTACTGCATGATACATAGTACAGTTAATTCAAATATACTCATATTTGTAGTGGCATCATATGTATTGTTAGGATTAATATACACTGGCATCGTTCATTTATATTTGACTTTGCATGCTACACATGCAAAAGTTTGTAGACAGTCTTCCAAATCAAGGGTGTTAGTAGAGGGTTTGCCCCTGTTCCTTTAGATTTTGGAACATTGCTCTCAGGGGTTGACTGGTTTTAACCCCAATAGCATTACTGAGTCAGGTACTGATGTTTGATGATAATTCTGGATCACAAAATGCCACTCCAACTCATTCCAAAAGTATTGGATTGAACTCTACCACTTAAGAGAACACAGTTTCTCTGCTTTACAGTCCAATACTGGAGAGCTTCATAGCCCTCTGGCCAACACTTGGCATTGGGCATAGTGTGTGGCTGATACAGAGCATCCCATTCAAGCCCCATTGCTTTTCTGTAGAGATTATACAAGTTTTGCGTGTGCAATTGAACACCTGTGCCAGCATTGGATGCATGTGTAAGTTGTGAATTCACCAGTTATAAGCAATAACTTATAATGACTAATTATCTGGATACTTTGGACACACAGTACAGTGTACTTTGGTGTTGCACATTTTGGGTAAAAGACATATTTAAACAACTTGGTATCATACATCACCTTAATAATATTAGCTTGTGCTCTTCATGTGCTTGATTGTGGTCTCCAAAATTATCTAAAATTTTAAAATTATGTGAGGCCTTCACTGAAGAAATGGTTTAAGCAGCTATAACATCTTGCTTTGTTGAATGTGGGCCTATATATACTGATGGATGGATGAATCTGGGCTTGGAGGACAATGAAGTTTGGTGTAGGAATGATGCCAACAATGATGTTTGGTGTTTACTGTTTTTCAGGGTTTGGGTTTGCCCCCTTAGTTTTAGAGAAGGGTAATGTTTATGCTGGAGCATACAAAGAAATTTAAACAATTATGCACTACCAACTCTGTGGCAACTGTTTGTGGAAGGCCCTTTCCTGTTCCAGCATGACTGTGCCCACGTGCACAAAGCAAGATCCATAAATACATGGTTTGAGCATGGTGTGTAGGAACTTGAGCTGCCTGACCTCAATCCAGCTCAACACCTTTTGGGTTGACATCAACATGAGCCAGGCTTACTCGTCCAGCATCGGAGCCTGACCTCGGAAATGCTTTTTTTGACTGACTAAGCATATATTCCCACAGACACACTCCATAAACTTGTGGACAGCCTTCCCAGAAGAGTGGATACCTGCAAAAGGATGCAACAACTTTATATTTATGGCCATGGTTTTGGAATAGGATGTCCAATAAGCTTATAAAGGTGTGATAGGCAGGTTTCAACAAACTTTTGTCCGTATAGTGTGTCTTGCTATCCCATATGTTGATATGCAGTTATGTACTGTGGTATCATAGATATTGCCACAGTGTATCAGGGCTCTGCTGAGACAGTCTATTCTAGGAACTGCACAGTTTATGTAGACAGACTATGATGAACTAGTATATTCCAGTGGAAGTTAAAGATGCCATTTGTCATGTGCCTTTTATTTACTCCCTGACTCAGCAGCACGGCAAACAAAGCAACATCCAATTGCGGTTTGCTCCAGGTTGACATTGCTATACTTTTAACTCCGGAATGAACTGCAAGCCAATGCAATGTTCTCCAGTGGAAAGAAAGTCACTGTGAGTAAACAGTAGTGTGCCCCCTGCTGATAAATCTCTACAACTGCCTTTATTATTGAATAGATACAGAACAGACATAACAGTGGTAAAGTACAGATAAACAGATGAACACTCGAAGATCTTACAGAAGTGTAAAAAAAGTAAACCAGCCTCCTTCTGGAACACTTCACAAGCCTTGGAGATCTGTAGGCTTCTTCGTGATAAGAAAAGGGATAGCTTTTGTTTGAGTGTTAGGGCATTGTGTGCCAAATACTTTCTCTGCTAATCCGCTGTCCGTCATCTTAAATGTAACTGCAGTAGGAGCGAAATCTCTCTTCTTTCTGAGAACTTAGTGGATTTTCCACTCCACTGAAATGCTGTGAATGGGCCCCATGCCCTTCCACGGTAAAAGTCAAATTCTGTTGGAAATCTCATGTATACTATAAACACAGACTTGATGGTGTAAACAGGCATGAATCTTAATGAGTGCACATACGTGTACACATGCCATAGAGAGCCTGAGGGTGTGCTGATGAGGGCCCAAAGGACATGTGAATTGGCTCTGTGCCTTTACTACCACACCTGACCATGGCTGACCGTGCCAGTGCATTTCAAGGGCAGGACAAGGCATTCATTTGTGCCAAAGTGCAAGTGCTGCTAGACATGACCACTCCCACTTTCTCTCATTTGCTCTTTCTCCCTCACTCTCTCTCCTGAGTACTTCAAGGCTGACCCCGAACAGAGTCCACGTTATTATTGACACTATAAATGATAAAAAAGAATATTACGAGACACACATATAGTATCATATTAACGTTGTGCCCTTTACAAGACAAAATATTAATCTCTGACTGCATTCTCTCAGCTGGGCTAAACTGTAATGGAGTTCATTTGAAAATGCTTGGAAGCTTTCATGGTGACTGCTAGGGAAAGATACGACTTGTCTCATTTTGTAATGCCTCTCTCATTTTTCATGCACGGCTCATAGACCGCTCTGCCTGATAATGGCAGGAAAGGGTGCCTGCAGTTTTACATCTCCTAGCTATTTATTTTGTGCATTTGTGGTGTGTGTGTGTGTCTATCATCAGCTGCCATTTAAACTAATCATCTGAAAGCATGGCCGCTTTTACCTTTATTATCATCAGAGTGCACTCAGAATCAGAGTCAGAGTCTTATGTGAACATCAAGCATCTAGAACTGTAAGATATGAAGCATGCGTGTGCCTGGAATGTGACATTTTTTCTGTCAGAAAAAAAATGTATTCCAATGGTTGACATTTTATTACATAATTTAAACCACCAACTGCCCTTTACATTGTGTGAAAATTTTATAATCAGTGTACTAGTAGAAATGGTAAAAAAAATGACAAGGATTGTTTAACATTAGCTTCTAATTTAAAACACTTTTTCCTTCTACAAGGTTTTGCTCTGACAGAGGAGCAGTGCTTATGCAGGGGTTAAATAAACACTCTGGCATATAATCTCTCATGCCTGTAACATATGATCAATTATCATATGAATTAATTTCCTTGTAATGCAAATCTGTCCACTCAAACCACATTAGCAATAAAAGTCAATGGGAAGATGTTTCAGCACCTGGCCATTAACTTTTCTTATAAATGTGGTTGTCTGTTCTTTTACTAGGTCCAGGGAAACAAATTAAAAGGATGACAATTCACTGCATGCAGCTGACAGATGAGGTTGAAAAACTGAGGAGTGGTCCTTAAACATGAACATTTATCGTGGAGCTGAGCAATGTTCAGGGGTCTAGGATCTTATTAACTTCACATTCAGAAAACTGGTCACAAGACTACAATGGCCATTTTTCAGATATTGTTGACCTTTATTTTGTGGGTTGTCAGTAAACTGGGATAGCAGCTGAATGAAGCAGGCATAATTTCCTTCAGTTCAGCCACAGTCACGACACTTTCCTCAGCAGAGACTTTATCCTGGCATGAATACAAAGTGCTCCATCTGCTCTCCAAAGAGAGAACTACAGCGCCCCCGTCCTGCAGGAAAATACCCCTGATGCCATCTCTCACACAGGCATCTGCACACACACCTTTCCTTGCAGTTACATAATCATTTTCACACCTTGTTTCACTGTGTTAGAATTTCTGCAGCATGTCATCAAGTAGTGGGACTTGATACCTTTATGTCTAATGTTATGCTTGAATACAACCAACATCCCCAAGATCTGCTTATCCTGACAAAAAGTACATTTAATATTTACAGTCTCTGTTAGTGATGTAGTTGTTTGCTTCAGGGCCATTTTAACTATAAGTATAAGTAGTCATTTAGGCCTCCTGGACCACCAGGACCCAAGTGTCTTATTGTTGTTGTTGTTGTTGTTGTTGTTGTTGTTGTTGTTGTTGTTGTTGTTGTTGTTGTTGTTGTTGTTGTTGTTGTTCTTCTTCTTCTTCTTCTTCTTCTTCTTCTTCTTCTTATTATTATTATTATTATTATTATTATTATTATTATTATTATTATTATCATTATTATTAGTAGTAGTAGTAGTAGTAGTAGTAGTAGTAGTAGTAGTATTTAATCAGATTTGTTCAAAAGCTCAGTAAGTCCATAGATCTTCTTTGTGTCTTAATCAAAATCAATTAAATATTAATTATTCTTTTATTCTTGCTGACAGTATGATTACAGTGGGTTAGACATGGACCTCACCTGTCCTGGGGCCCTAGAATGCTGCTTAGGGCTCCAGATGTCCAGAAACAGTCCTGGATTACCATCTTTTATTACAGTTATTAGAGCACTGCTGTTAGCACGCTGTTGTGTTATATATACTGCATTTCTGTCATAAGTAAGGACATAGAGTTTTAAGTATATTCATTGTACATATGGATTCAGCAGGAAAATGTTGAATGTGTGTGTGCAGGATTTGTTCTCTTTATTATTGTTCTTAGCATAAACATCAAAATCAGAGAGACACAAGCTGAATCTCTATTCTATTCTATTCTATTCTATTGTACGTACAAGTACTAAGTACTATGAATAACTTTTCACACTGCAAAACCCCTGCTATTGTTATTGTGCTTTGTGGTAAATCAAATTTATACATTTTTTTCACTTACCCCAGATGCTGTCTATAAGCCAAATGTGACCAAAAGTGTAGAACTGCAGCTGTGAGAGTAATGTTGCAAACAAAAACTAGAACTCAGCGGTTACTTAAATAGCCCAAATCTGAAAAAAAAAACACATCTGTAGTTTATCTCTCAACCTGCTCAAACTACAATCAGCTCTTCATTAAGGTGGCACAGAATTCAGTGTGTTTTGGGACACAGTGTGACTTACTGTAAACTTTGCAAATAAGAATAATTTCACTGCCACAGGTGGCTACTTTACACACCAGAGCTGGTACTCACAAAGCAGGCTTAAATTACAGGACAACCACATCTACAAGTCTATGACCTTAATCAAGATCTGGATGCGATTAAGCAGATTATGAGAAGCTGTAGTGACATATTTTTACAGAAACAATTTGGGCTATTTGGGTGACTATAGACACATTCGTTTAGTGGATTCAGCACAAAACTTGGACACCAAACATGACTTGGTTGATCAACTACATATGGAGTAAGTGGAAACTTGAATTAATTTTTCTGTTGAATCTTTCCGTTAAATAAACACTGTATTTTTTAATGCAATGATGCAGATTTTAACATTTCATGCAAATGCTCAAATACATTTCACTGACAAGCTGATATATAATCTTCTCAGGCCCCTTTAGCATAATAGTGAATATTATCACAGTATTTCGGTGATTACTGGATATCTAATATTAATGATGAAGAATAACTGAGTTTCTAAGTATGAAAATGTAGTCATCTTGCTTGCTGGTTTGTGTAGTTAATATACTGGAGCACTGGCTGTCTAAAGTGACATATAACAGATGAGGAATTGCTGAACCAGGGCATTCTGTGGGGCTGATGCAAGGTCACTAAGTAATGAGACATATGCATGGCTTCTAGACAGAAACAAGGTGAGGATTTAGTAAAATAAACAGTATATATAAAAGTATATATATATTCACCTATATACATAGATAGGGACATACATATATGCTCACCTCTTTCTCTGTGTGTGTGTGTGTGTGTGTGAGACTTCAGCTATTTGTGGGGACCAAATGTTCCTTCAGTGATGGAAAACATGAAAATGTTGATGCTGTTAGGACATTGTGTGGAAAATTTTGGCTGCCCCCTCATGGAAAAAAAGAATTTTCTTACAAACAAGGCAGCCTTTATTGGGAAAAGATGTTTTGGTTGCTGAGGTTAAAGTCAGGTTTGGTTTAGGTGTAGCACAGCAGCATTATGCTGCAGCCCTACAGAAGGACAAGGAAACACTACACAAAGGGGTCTGTGTGTGTGTGCGTGTGCACTTCTGTGTACCCTGCACGTTTGTGTGCATGTGCACTTGTTTATGCTTGATTGTGTGCATATGAACTTGCACATAGTGCACATGCACTATATGCACTATATGTATATGTTTATATGCTGATTTATCAGTGGCAGGTTGCATGTGTGCATGAAACAGAGAGGGTTTTTCCCAGTGGAAGGAATGTGTAGTAGGTGAGATAAGAACAGGCCGAACCAGCAGCGGCAAACTGATGCAGCACATAAGTCATTACAAGAGCAGGTGATGAGTCACTCTTGTTGCCTAGCAACATCCTTCAGAGGTGCTTGCTGTTCAATTGACCTGTCTATAGGCCCTCCTCCTTCCTTGGATACCACCACCAACTTACCCAACTTAGTCTCAGCTGCAGCGCTTCTGCAAAAAAGCCTGGATCCAGTATAATTTCAGCACGGAAATGAAAGCCATGGAGTCTGGCTGGATCTAACAGCAACGTCAAGCAATGGAACTCTAAAACATCTCATTTTATATTGTTATATTAACAGTTTATATCTCAGTCCACAAATGTTTGGTCTCAAAAATCAGAACACTGAATTTGACTTCATTTGGTCACCATTTATTAATTATTTGATGGATTAAACTCTTATTATAATGACTAACTTCGTGAAAACTGTGACAAAATGGAATATCCCTTCTCTGTACTGTAGTCTTTCTGACCTACTTTATTCCTGTCGATGTCCTATGGGGCGTCTTTAATGAATTAAAGATTATACATACATACACTAATGCAGTGATGGCTGAACAGAACATTACAAAATATAGGTTTGAGTTTTAACTGGTGGACAATAAAGTTATATAAAGTTATAAAGCTCACAGTTTGGCTGTATTTGAGTCCCAGTGTAATCAAGAGTAAAAAGTTCTCATTTGTATGTATTTCAAATATTTTAAAAATGAGCCCAAGTGGATGACATGTACAGGGGTCCTTGTACTACATGTAAAACATCACCTCACATTTGTGTCTTAAATGGGCAGCGTGAATCTGCAGCTTGGGGTAGCGGTAAATCAGCCACATATTAGCAAATTCATATTTTTCATACAATCTTTTGGTGGTACTGTTGATATAAAATAGTCATGTTCTTCTAATTTGTCCACAAAAGAAAAATGATGTGGATACCAAACATTCTTGGAATAGGAAGGCTTGGCCCTACTGGTTTATTTATACCAGCCCCTGCACTCATGCATATAGATTACACTGTTAATACGAGATAATAAAAAGCTAATAGTGGTTTGAACTTAGATGAGTCCCAGGACTACTTAACTGTGCATTTAGGTGGATATGCATGCATGTCTGTACAACGCATAGTTAATAGATGACATGCCTGGATTGCAGAATGCAACCCCACGCCTGGTTAGCACAAAGATTTAAACATCACTAATGTCACCTGGGGTGCACCCTGAAAGCAAATGCTCCATCATCATCACACTGTCTTCTTTAATGAGCAGCATGTTGGCTCTCAGTGCTGCTCAGGGTCTTGTTAAAGCCTTTCAGACATGCTCGCTCATGTTTGAAGGGCAGGTCAGGAGGCAGAGGCCTACCTGTGTTCAACAGATGAAGCAAATGAGAAGTGAGGGTGCATTTATAATTTATGTCACTGAATGCATTTTTGGTCTCTGAAATAACGTTATTCTAGATTCTAGAACTTTATGCCAGCCACATATTTAGACATAGTATTATATGACAGAGGGGATCGAAAGCAGAGTTTTACTCCTACAACTCTGCATTGAAATCTCATCAGATCCAGATGTGTCTTGAACTCAAAACAACTGAAATCGAGGCTAAGTAGGGAAGATAAGGTGAAGATAATGATGCAGCTAAAAAGGCACCACAAGAGAGTGGCTGATGAGTCATTTCAGTTGCCTGGCAACCCTCCTGAGAGGCGGCTGTTTATCTCTGTCAGATGGTCCGTGTGTTCAGACAGAGGGAGAGCGGTGAACATATATCTTTCACGGATGAAGCAAAAAGGGTAGCTATTAGTTTTCTGGGTTTTTTTTATCTTACTAGATAACAATGTCTAAAGTAGTGTTCTGTTTTTCCCAGGAGAAATGTAATCATAACACATTTTATGTGAGAACTGAATAATTTTGTGACAAAAGCATCTAATTACACTACTTTTTAGGAATGGCCACCAGAAGGCCTGCACAAAGGGGATATGGCCAAGAATATTTTCATTTTAGCTTGTAGACAATTATTGCAAATTGTTCTGTCTATATCATCTTTTTTCAACTAATGATACACTGCATATGATCGATTCTAACACTCTGGTGAGCTCTTATTTTAAAATGAAGTTACTGACAAATGAGTATGTTTCATATTGTCTGAGTGCAAATAATACCAAACAAATCGAATATGTTTTGTGTGTTTGTAGGGCATATTTGAAAAGAATGTAAAAACATTACAGGTAGATGACCTGAATAAACAGAGGAGCATTTTTTCGGTGCTATATCCAAACATGCAAAGAACTATTTAAGCATTGAAATGGTTCTCTGTGTTGCCACGGTTCTATATGCAATATGTTGTCTGTGCTAAAGAACCAATGAAAACTCCTTGTTTTTAAGAATGTATGCAATCAGTCAGGTTCACTCCACTTCATTACACAGTCAAACTGTTTAGGGGTCACTTCTTTTAACTAGTTTAGACCCTTTGATCCATTTGAAGCCATTTGAGAGCATTGGTCTTACTCACATCAAGTGAGATCCATGTAAATTTGCTTATCCAGCCATCCTGTCTGTTGAGGCTGCCATGAACCTAGCTTTTATCATAATAATATATAGAAATGTTAACTCAGCTTTTTGTTGTTGGCTATTGTCTATTTTAAGGGAAAGGAAATTCAATAATTTAATATCACACTGTTTACTACTCAGTGCAGGCGAATCCAAGGCTCTTTTCACTTTTCACAAATGATCTTGATCTCAAGATGAATCAGCTAAATGGTGAGATATGCAGACAAAACCACCCTACAGCAGACCACATTACAGATAACAACAGGAGGTGGTTCACGTGGTACTAATGACGTACGAATGATGTACTAATGATGATCAACAGCTTAATGTATGAACAGCTGTGGAGGTGTGGATTAAAAGAAGAGTATTCAAAACCACTTACAGGTTCTAAGACATTCAATCTCTATTATAACAAATCCTATTTTATAAATCCACACATTTATGATTCTTTAAAGTAGAGCATCAATTCTGATAGCATCATTAAAAGATCTAAAAAATTGTGTTTTAGACTTATAAAAAATACAAAGTTGAGAAAATCTGTTGGTTAAATATTTGTCCATCACTGAGACTTCTTATTCAATATATTTCAGTTTGGTACAAGTATGCAGACAATCACATTTGTAATAAATTGTGAACAATAAAGTATTGTTGTTAGAGCTTCACAGACGACTGGAATATCTCTTACTTAATTCTGTTTTTATTCAGTGCATCCCTAAATGAGCAAAGAGGATCATTTTGGATTCTTCACATCCAGTTCCATCTTTTTCAAAATCTTTTCCAATTGCTTTTTCTAGGAGGTGCTAAACAGCACATTTCACAAACAGCGCTTATTCCTGTGATAAGGTTAATAAACTTTCCTGACTGGCGTATATCATCAAAGTTTTTTCTGGTTCTTATATCTGTGAATTTAGGGTGTGATAGTCCTACTAAATTGTGTATTGTATTGTTTATTGTACGTATAGTGCAATAAAAAAGTACCTAAAGTACCTAATTAATAATAAACGTAATAACTAGTTGTGCCACCTATAGCAGCAACAGCTGCATCCAAACGCTTTTTATAACCAGTGAGACCTGCAGGTCATTAGATGTTCTTCTGAGCTCTTTTATGACGTCTCAGATGAGTGGTTACCGTCATCTTAGAGGAATTGTGGTAGGTCGACCACCTCTGGGAAAAATCCCTACTTTCCCAAGTTCTCTACATTTGGGTATATTAGCGATCCCTGTGGTTTCCAGGAGGCCCAGAGCCACATAAATGGCTTTGTAATCCTTTGTTGGCTGATATATTTCAATAACTTTCTTTCTCATCTGTTCTTGAATTTCTTTTGACGGCAGCATGGTGAGACCTTTGAGTCTACTTCACATTGCTGGAAAGGTTCTGTTTAAGAGCTGATTAGATTCAACAGAATTGGCAGAATTGATCCCAATTATGTGCTTCATTAAGGTAAATGGTTAATTGAGTAAGTTACTTTTAACACTTTTTTTCAAACAAGGCCAATTTTTTATTCAATAAATGAAATGATTATTTAAAACTGCGTTTTGTGTTTTGTCAGGTTGTCTTATAATAAATGTAGTCTAAAGATCTGAAACTATTAAGTGTGACAAATTTGCAAAAATACAAGAAATTACATTTTCACGCGCACACACACACACACACACACGCACATATATATATATATATATATATATATATATATATATATATACAGTACTGTGCAAAAGTCTTAGGAACCTGTGC
>JBBPCZ010000115.1:11374083-11387538 GCA_037974445.1 Brycinus macrolepidotus | reverse complement strand
ATAGTGTGGACTATATAAAGAGATAGTATAGGGAACAATATAGATGGTTTTTGTGCTAAATCATGGCAGAGGTTCTAGGATTCATATATATATATATATATATATATATATATATATATATATATATACTGTAGTGTTTTAGAATGGAATTGTATTTGAAAGGGCTGTTGGCATCACATCTGTGTGCTAATTAGGTACAAAATGTTTCATGTTTTGATGTCTCAAATTAATTAGTCTGAAATTAATTTAATACACTGCAGGGTTGCTGTGAAAATGCTTTTTTAGCTGCCTTATAATTCTGGATCTGAGTTTTTTTTCACTCACTGTTGAACTGAAGCTGCTGAGCTAAAACAGATGATGTCCAAGCATCTTCTGCATATGAGCCAGAAACGTCACCCACACAGTTTTTTTTTTTGCTAGAGTGTGTAAGAACTTTGGATCACATGCTCATGACAGCAAGATCTGAGGAAAGGAAGGTGAGATTTGCTGCCCTAGTGTTTTGGGACTGTGTGATACCTGCAGTATGAAAAGACATTTGTTATATATTTGAAATGGATTACTTTTACCTGGGAAAGTACTATCATTTAAGTGCTTTTAAATAAGATCTGAAGGGTCTGTAGTTATACATGATGCAGTGTCTGCAAGTTTTATAAGTCAGGGAATAGTAACTGCAGAGTTATTGTTACTGAACCTATTTTTCATTTCAGGCACCATAAACTCAATAACCCCTGGCAAGAAATATGGAATCACCACACTTGTTCACCCAGCTTTTTTACTGCATAGCAAATTAACAAATCACACAAAAGACACAAAACATGTTTTGTTTAGTAGCTGAACACACCTATATACCTCAAACCAATTGACTTGCATTATTTTAATTAATGGAATGTTTTCCCTAGTCGAGGAAAAAAACTGCAGTCACCTTGTAATTTGCATTTCTAAAACTATCAGCCCAAGTCCAAAAATACAAATGAGCCTGCAGTTAAAAGAAAGTGCTTGCAGACAAGCTGTTGGACTCGGCTAATTGAAAGAAAACATGCCCCCAACCAGAGACTTGTCAACTGAAACAATGGAAAGGATTTAAAAATGCCATCATTTAAAATTATGTTACTGAATTTGTTTGAGGTATATTTCATGAAGCTAGAATGTTCAGCTATTAAACAAAAACAGTTTTGTGTGGTAGCTGTGATTTGTTCATTTGCTATGTTGTAAAACATCTGGGTGTACACACAAGTGTGGCACTTCCATCATTTTTGACAGGAGTTGTACACTGCATACTTTACTATTTAGAGCCAGAATTTTGTTTGGGTGGTATTGTCTTAAATTAACATTAACATTATGCGCTAAATGGACTGTGTAATCCCATTAGTTAGCAAGACACAGTTAATTATAGCATTACATGCTCAATTACCATTACAAGATTTTGAAACACTACTGCATTCATGAATAGTTTTGTCAGAAGATTTCCCCCTGTCTAATACAGTTAATAGATGTTGTAAATGGCCAAGATGTGGTCAGTGTAACTGATATAACGGCATTTAATTATATTTTAATTAGTATTATCACTGTTAATAATACAATTAACTGTGGTAAAGTGTAAAAACTAATCATACTAATAAATACATACAGCACACACACAACATTGCTAAAAACCCACAGTCCACTGTCTAATCTGTCTAATGTTAGATAACTAAGGTAACAGCAGGTGTTTTGATGTTATTTATAGATGTCATATATTCTTTCTACCATTCATGTTTTTTAATCCATACTGCTTGCACATCTACTGGCTACGCAGCAGTCATCAACAGCCTATCTATAACATTGCCATTGTCACGCTTCAAAAATTAAAAAACTGTGGAAGTGTGAATATGGTCCATACTCAGATACCTTACTCAAGACTGCGCAAAGTACTGGTCACTTTCCCAGTATCCAAATAACAGCTGCTGTGTTTAAGGAACACAGTCAATTACTGTAGTGTTTCTGCTGTAAATTTACTGTTGTTTTTTTCACAACAGTAAGGCGTAAGACTAATCCAGTAAACGTTGCTGTTTGAATAGGAAGTTTCACTGCCTATCCAGACTCCAGTTCTTGGTCTGATGTTTACGAAGGACTGTTGGGCTATTGAGCTATCGCAGTGTTGAATCACTGCGTGGAAGGATGTGTCCCATGGGCCTGTAGGGGGTTGGAGGGCTTTGAGGGCTGTGGGGTCGGGTGATTGCTGGTTGTCCGAACTGGCATTAATCAGATTACCCAGCGGACCTTGCTGCCAGTGTGACATCTCCTTCCATCAGACAGCTCATCTCTTGGCAGGAGAGAGAGACAGAGGCAGGCCGGGAGGAGAGGAGTTGTCCGGCTAGTGCAGGACTCATTCACTTGGGAGGGAAAAACTCTCTCTCTGCAAAACCATCTGCACCTGACGCATCTCCTGAGAGAACACAAGATTACTTATTTATTAATTTATCTATAACCATTTGTTTATGTTCTCTTGTCTCACACCATTTAGTCATCTCCAGATCCCGTTCCCTCTGGTCTTTTTTTTCCATACCACACCACCACCACTGAGGGCAGGCAACAGGTACACACTCTTTCTTTGATGAGTGTAAGGTGTACCAGTTGTTTTCGGCATCAGCCATGCAGCACTTGGAGCAGGGTGCAAAAAACTGCCATGTGATCGACTACCAGACTGAGTCAGTATATTATATTGTGGATGAAGGAGCATGACCTAGACAGTACATTGTCTTTCCCCAGGGAATAAAGCCTCCTGCAGTCTGCCTCAGGCCTCTGCTTGCAAATGGTCTTTTTCTGTTGTTAAGAACAGTCCGTTCTTGAAGCTAATGTGTTGGAAGCAGGAAAAACTTAGCAGGATGTGAGTGACTTTAAAAAAGGCCAAATTGTGATTGCTAGACAACTGGATCAGAGCAACTTTAAAACAGCAGGTCTTGTGGGATGCTCCCAGTATGCAGTGGTTTGTACTTACCAAAACTGGTCAAAGAAAAGCATGTGGGGAGCAAAGGCTAGTCCATCTGGTCTGATCCCACAGAAGAGCTACCGTAGGACTGTAAAATGTTTATACTGGTTATATCAGAAAGGTGTCAGAACACGTCTTGTTCTGTATGGGGCTGCATAATATGGGGAACGATTGGAACCTACACAGTTTTAGGCAAATGATTTCAGTGTTGTGGCTGTTTGGTGTATATTTGGACATCTTTGTATTGGGGTGGGGAATATGAAGATGTTTTACTGTACCATGGTGAATAGTCAGTTATTAACCAGCTTGACTATGTGTACTCGTGTACTCGTATTTTTAGAAGCACCTCATGGACCTGGTATGTAAAATACTCACTCACTTGATCTCTCACTCACTCCCTCACTCACTCATTTACTGATTCATTCACGTTAAGCAGGCTATAGATTGTTCACAAGGTGGTGATGATAGCATTCAATTGCTATCATCTTTGTATAAAAGCTGGTGAACTTATCAAAGCTCAGAAAAACTAAATATCATAATGCATGAACATGAAAATGTCTTCATTATTATCAATATATTTTGCCATATTGCCCACCATGTCTTTAAATTATTATTAAACAAACTTCCAATATCAGAATACATAGTGAAGTGAAATAATAAATTATATGTGATAAGAGTAGTAGAGCATTCACTCCTTCTTGTTGTTTTGTGTGTTTCTGAGTATATATATTGAATTGCAAGTGGTAGAAATTTAGTCACTGTCCCTTATAACAGTCTCTTCCATTTTTTCAGCATTAAATACGTGTTCAATTTGGGAGCATATGAATACATATATAAAATGTCTGGTTTACCTGCGATCAACAGTTTATTGTGATCATCGATTCTGAAATATCAGTACTTCAGTATTCATCCACCTACCCTTAGGAAATACTATGTTGTTTCATTTCACTGTGTACTGTGTATATGGCTGAAATGACAATAAACCTACTTGACTTGACTTGACTCGACTTGACTTGTTCAGGTTCTGTTTGAAGCACAGGTTCCGGCCATGCTGGTGTTTTTTTATCCGCTGTGCCCCACTGGGGAACGAATGGTTGCTGTTGTTTCCACTCCAGCCTTTGTATTACATTGAAATTTAAGAAGAGCTGTATATTACCTCCTGAATACTCTGCCTACTCTTTCGCCTTGATTTTCACATATGCATAAAGAAAACAACCCCCCCCCCCCAAAAAAAAAAACACCACAAACGCTCATACACAGCAGTCTTAGTCCATCCCTTCTCCCACACTTTTTTGCTTATTTTTCACTTTGCCTTTCCTGCCCTCTCTCTCTCTGGCTATCATTCATCACTCTGGTGAGGAGGGGGCCATTAGAGAGAAGGCTCAGAGGAATCGTTTTATGATAATGAATTATGTATGGCTGATGAGGAGGCGGCGAAAAACAAGCCTGAATGCAGAACTTCTGCCTATTCGATCTGCCTCTTCTTTCTTTTCTGTAGTTGCAGAGGAGTTTGAGAATTAAGATCATCAGTCATGCTAGGTATTACATGGCCCTCAAAGTGTGGATCTGATGCAGTTGCACCTGAAATCCCTTGCCAGTCTTTCCAAGATTATTTACTCCAAGCTGTGTCCACTGGGAGGAGATTACGCTCTCAGTTCCTGAGACTCTATCAAGCTGGTGGTCCCCCCCGTATTGCTGTCAACCCAAACAACTACTTTAGAACGACTGCAAATCAAGGATGTTCATGGCTTGAAAGAACTTGCACAAGCCGCTTTGGGGATTTCTTCTTCCCCAGTGCCATATGGCTCCTTAACCAAAACACTCATACTAGCAGAGAACCCTAGGCAAAGAGATGCTCTATAGAAGCACAGACCTTAGAGAAATATTCCAGCATTTTTCAGCCTATTCTCGAACTGCATAATCTGCATCAAGCCTGTGTGTGTGTGTGTGTGTGTGTGTGTGTGTGTGTGTGTGTGTGTGTGTGTGCACTGCACATTCTAAATTGTGTTACAATGCAGTTCATAATGCAATAACGCTGAACTGGTTTGCGTATATAAACATATACCGATCAGCCATACCATTAAAACAGCCAGCCTAGTACCAGGAACACATTACATGACGTGCTGTTTTGGAGATGTCCTGACCCAGTCGTCTAGCCATCACAATTTAGCCCTTGTCAAAGTCGCTCAGATCATTATGCTTGCCCATTTTAACTGCCCCGAACACAACAACTTCAAGAACTGACTGTTCACTTGCTGCCTAATATATCTCCCTGACAGATGCCATTGTAATAATCAGTGTTGTTCTGTTGTTCCCTTCAAGTTTTAATATCGTGGCTGATAATAATATTGTGGCTGATACTATATATATATATATGTATGTATATGTTCAAAAATTTAATGTTATGCATAAGTATTAGTTGTTGGAATTCAGTAACTGCACAATGGCTTTTATTACGAATATGTTTTGAGTCAAAGGTTTTTCCTTTTTTGTTTAGGTGTTCGGAATTGCATGGAAATCATTGTCCATTGCATAAAAACTGCGCCCTACAGATGCAGCAAATAGAGATTAAGTTGAAAGTACTAAAATATTCCTTTAATAACTAGGCTAAGCTCATAAATTTGTTTTAAAGGTAGATTGTATCTTCATGTATATCTTTGTTATTGTTTTTATGTGCATTACAAAAGCCAGTTTTATGTTGGCTTTTCATGTAAACCCAATCAAAACAAAGCTTTGAATATTAGTGCAGCTCTTCAGGCTGACTAGCACAGCCATGATAAGATTAGGTGTGCCGCTAGTATAGTAAATACGAAGAGTAAATCCTATTGGACCTCTGAATGCGGTTTGTTATTTGCTCTGAAACCTTCTCTCTTGTGGCACTCGATGGCCTTTTTCCTCTGCATCTCTAACACAGCTTCGTTTAACATGATGGATGAAGGCCTTGGAGGCGCACTGAGGTCTTGATGTATCTGCCCACAGTCACAGCTTCACCTCCTCACTGTCTCCGCTGCTAATGAAAAGCAGAAACAGCCAACCTCAAATCAATAACCCCTCATTACACACTTGTGATTAGCTCTTCCTTCAGTGGTGAACGCCACTGTCCTGAAGATAAACAGTTCACATTCTATTCCTTGAGATCAGTGCCTCTGCACCTCAGCTCTAAAGGTCATATAGTGTATGCATTTGTTTTGTCTTCGTAATGTTCCACCTATAGAGTTCCAGAGATGGATGCTGTTTACATCACCTACTCGGGAATCAATATGGGAGGGAGAGTATTTGCACCTTGAGTCCTAACAGCATTTCCTTTGAGGCTAACAACACACACACCAGCACCACTTATCGGTTTAAACAGACTGTAAACATGAGGTTTCAGGGATGTTTCCTTTCTAGAAAACATGTGACACCATTAAATTTATGCAGACTAAATCAATTTATTTATGTTTGCTCGAAATTCTTATCTTTAAATGTGCGTTTGATAGATAGGCTACTGGTGTTACATTTAAATGTGTTCCAGATAAACAGTCTTGACAAAAAATAGAAGATTTTTGACAAAAAATAGAAGCACATTTTGCATTTAATATCCTCGAAGTAATCAGGCAATTGGGTTCTGTGTAGCATTAGGTACGTGTTTTGATTTGCAGTCACAGTGCATGCACAAGAGAGCTAACCTCATTTTTTTTCTCTTGAAGTTTATGATTTGACAATAAAAAGACTTAGAAAGTGTCAAATCAGGCAGTCATTATACTAAAAATCCCAATAAAGCACTCAGTGAAATAACAGAAACAAAAGGCTTGCCAGCAACCTTCTACTGCATCTTTAATGAGGAATTCCATTTCATCTCACGCCTGGGCCCTTTGTAGGCTCAGTATAAAGACTGTACAGAACATTGTAGAGCTTGATGGCATTCTTGCGTGAGCTTGGAGCACTTTTCTGAAATATGAGAACGTTACTGGTGTGTTGAACTGCTACTGGAACTGGCTCACTTATTTTCATGACGTGGCTGATTTGACTGGACCAGTAGCCTGAATTTTGAGATGTAAAGAAAAAATCTTTCTGCCCAGATATAGCTAGATCTCTCAAAGCTTGCTGGATGACATAGGACAAAGACGCTGAACAAACTGCCATGGCAACTAATATTTAAGGCCAAGAAATTCAGGATTTTTGCTTTAGCCACCAAAGCTAAGTGCATTAGGGCATGCACTTCACATGCTCTGCAACAGACAGAAGGCTAAAAGCAGTGTGCAAAATTCCCTGTGGTAATCTATGGGGCCCCAATGTCAGTGCAACATTGAATTATTGTTCTAATATTATGTAATATACATTAGCTGTATAGAATGTGATCAACAAAATGCAGAGTGTAGGCTTGCAGAATGTGATAAAAGCCACAACGCCTTGTGCTTCTGACTAGCTTCATCATACCACACCACCCCATAATGCTATAATGTCTCCTTAAAGGCTCTTTGTAAGAATGGCCCAAAATGTTGATTCTGAGCCTTTTAAGGCGGTACAAATGGTAAATAATGGGCCCCAGATTCCCATTAAACCCCTGTATTTTGCACCTTGGTTAAAAACACTTAAACCATCAAAAGAGATGCCCTGCTACTAGTGACATCTGTGTGGAACAGACTTCAGGATTTGATTTAGAGTATTTTTATTAAACATTTTACTTGCAATATGATGTTTTTTTTATATAATTGTCATCAATTACATCAGAATATGCTTTTATGAGCATATTTGTGCATATTTTCAGTAATTCAACTGCTGTTTCTGCTTCTGTCTGTTCCAACGTATCCAGCCTCAAAAAAATAAACACTATGAAAAATTGTATATCACAAAAATTTCTAAAATGTGCTATTTTATTTCTAAGCTAATCATTGGATATATGTGAAAATACATCAAAATTTTGCCTGTATTCCTCTGTGGTGCTGCTATACAGCAGAAAACAAGGAGTCACTGTCCAAATACTATTGAGGGTCAGTCGCCAGGCTATAAGACTTGAAAATGTGTGTGGTATGCGTCTGAATTTGTAGGTGCACTTTACCTAAAAGAGTGGAGAATGTAAGAGAAGGTAGAGTGAGGTTAATTCACTTTTGCCCAAAGACTTTCCATCTTAATGTGCTTGCAGAGCATCGTCCTAAAGGCACGTAATGTTAAAAGGACACTGATGGTCTGTGCTATACTGAAGTTACACACATAATGTGCTTAGCTCAAGCTCACCTTTGCTGTGGGCTTTTGACTCTGCCTCCACTTTGAATTTCTGTTTGTGTGAGTGTGTATGTGTTTGCCTGTATTTGTCTTCCACAGTTAAAGGCTGAAACGTGACTGTGTCCACCAGAGTGGCTGTCTGCATCTGAAATTCCATGCATCAGTTCAGCAGGGAGCCTACGTGACATGGGGGAGCTGCTGCTGAATTTTTACATTCAGCATATGAAGCTGTGAATACACTGCAAATGGACAGCTTAGCACTTTTGATACACACTTACTCTCGGGTCAGCACAAAGACAGCACAGAAGAAAAAACTTGTTGATGCCATGGTAACACACACCGAGGAAGGAACTTCACGGCTAAAGTGGCTAAAACTGTTGACTTTAACCTTCCTATTGTAGCTGACTTTGAGGTAAAAAAAAATCATCAGCAGGTTCAAGTGCCTATTTCTGCCTTTTCTGTTTGCTTTGATGCTAAAAACTGACAAAAATGGCAAATGTTTTATTCTTTCTGCAAAACAAGCAGACACAGCTTAATCATATTTTAAATTAAATTCAAATTATAATAAAACATCTTGTCTTCTACAAATGGGACTTATCTACACTCCCTACAGAATTATCCTGCTTGTTTTTTTGTTTAATTATTTCTATTAATTAAAACAAATTAAACAAAATGAAAGGCTTTGTGCCATATACAGCTGAAATAACTATTTCATTGTAAATCATAAGAAACTTATTCACAGATCCACTGCTGTATGGGCATTGCAAAAGCAGCTTCAGTTATTTTGACCTTTTGAAGACCACAGTGGATTGTTCAGATCAGAAAGAGCAGAAATGTGAAGGGAACATTTGCTGATGGTATGGTGGTGCTGAGAGCAGGAAATGTAAAATGTAAATTTCGAACTTTGACAGTTTGAATTGTTCACAATTCTTTATAAAACAATTTCATCTCAAAGTTTCTACACAATTAAACTCAGTCTATTATTATTATTTTTATTTATTACAATATATATATATATACATTTTTTGGGAGTATTTTTCCTAGATTTTTTTTTTATGGCTAAAAATGAAGTAATGCCTTATTGAATGTTATTATTATCCATTTTTAATTGATTCTGATATTACAAAACTGATGCAGTATTACACTCCTACAAGAAGGTAATGTGAGAATGGGCTGCGCTCCTCCTCTCCCACACCTTCACACTGCCCTGAAGCGAAGGCCCGGCTGCTAGGCAGAGATTTCTCTGAGCTGATTGCCATGGTGACAGCCCCACTGGGCCGTGTGAGAGTATGAAAGGCTGCACAGGACACTGGACCGCCACAAGTCTCCAGTGCCTGTCAGCCTGGTTTAGTGAGGCAGAGAGAGAGAGCAAAAGAAAAGTGGGGACAGGAAGAGACTTAATGGGGGTTTCGGAGAATGACAGCAAGGGGAAAGGAAGATGGACTCTTGGATAGCGATTGCTGCATTAGCATCTCTCTGAGTGCTCATGGGAGACGTCGACCGATGGCCTGTCATTAGTGGAGCCACAAAGGGGGGAGAGAGAGAGAGACAGAGGGAGATTAGATTAAATTATCAAAAGACTGACAGACCGAATCTGACTGTTAGGCCCATGCTACCAATAAAGGAGACGAAGAAGGAACAGTGTAGCATTCACTCATTTAACTGTATTTAGGCCTAAGCCTAAAACTCCAAATCAGTCCAATTCACACCGGCATCCCCTCAGCTTTGTAGACTACACTACATTCATCTACTGAATGTGAAGCCATTATCCTTAACTAGCCTTAAAGCAATACTCCATCATTTTCACTTTAATCTCTGTTGCCACGGACAATAATTTCCCTGCACTTAGTAAAAGAGTTAGAAACCTGAAACATACTAATTATCAGTGGGGAACTACAGGCACTTTTCATAGGTATACAGGAACCATGCTGTACCTAAACTATACTGGAAATTGTGGCACGCTTTGATTTTATTGTCTACTACAGCTAGGCCTTCAGTTCAGGTCATAAATATCAAAACAGCCTAAAGCAAGGAAAAACATACCTCTACAATAATGATCATTTCTCCTGATGTCCCTATTAGATTCTAGTATGTTAGTGCCAAGCAAAAGGCATTGTTTTATCTGAAGCATATAACATAGACATATTAACACATATTTTACTTTGTATGTAGCATTTCTAGAGTGACTCCTTCAGTAAAAAGTCCTGCCACTGTTCACTATCTGACAGGAACTCATTGGTTAGGCTGTTGTTCATATTCACAGTCAGTGATGTTTCTAGGACTAGAGTGATATTTTACTGAAGAAAACTAGTTCTTCCCACTGAAAATCAAAACAGGACTGATTGATTCCATCATCACTTATTGTGTAAGTGGTTAATCTGAAGGCCCGACCAATGGATTACCTTTATCTAAATACTACCTAGATACCAAGTGACAAAAAAATGTGATTAGATAATTTTTTTTGTTTGGCATATTAGGACTTTTCAAAACTTAAAAATGTTTAAAATGAGTTGAGAGTATGACTGCAGTACTTGCCGAGTTTAAATACAACATGATTGTATTGAATTAAAAATTACAATTAAAAAAATTATAGGTATATATATTTTTTGTTTCCAGAAAACATCAGGTCTTTTTTCTTTAAACATAACTTTGAATTTGTGTGATGAGGAACACAGATTGGCAGAAATCTACATAACGTGCTGAGAAACTAGGATTACCATGAATTTCGATGAGATGTTCATGCACTTTTTGCCCCCGGTCATCAAAAGCAGCGATTAGATCTCAGCTAGGCATGCACAGTGAAAACAGTGGGCTGATTAAATGAGCTTTGTGATCAGTTAGAAATGTAGATGTTTCTGCAGATAAAATGCCAGCATGTGAGAGAAACTGGAGACTAGCATGAGCCTCAGATGCCCTTTTTGCACGAGGCTAGGACAGAGAGAAAGTGTGAGAGACACAAGGTCCATCACTGTCAAATCCAGGACAGATCATCATTAATAGACAGATAAAGGAGGCTCCTTCAAGTCTGTGATTTGTCTGTTAATCCTCTGCAGTGTGCTTAATTGACTGTGCCATCAGTGATATGGGGCTGAGATCATTTGTTACAGTACATTTAGAAGGAGCAGGGAGTTTTTTGTTGTTGATGCTGTTGCAAGAAGAGATAGTGAATACTGTAATAAAACTGGAGTGTTTGCACTGGACTCGAGTCAAATTGCTTAAATAGCAAAGCTTGGAATCACTCAGGCCATGATGTGCTCCCACTAAGAGGTTTCAGACTGATGTCTATTTAGAATTTGTTCTCATAAGGATGTGCTGTACAAATATCTGAATTTTCCAAACTTCACTACATTCACCCTCTGAATGTGAATTTAAAATAATTATCTTTAATTTGCCTTAAACCCGCATGCAGAGGAACAGAGAATGACAGAAACCTGTGGTAATCAAATTGTATCCTACAGATGCAACAGATAAAGACTAGGTTGGAATGCAGTGTTTTCCTAAATCTGCATGCTGAGAAACATAAGGTGACAAGAATGTACAGAAGAGGCTGATTGATTCTGATAGTTAAGAATTTTGTTGCTCAGAACTGTGATTTTTAATTTTTTTTTCGTATTTATTGCGATTTAAAGAACGTGTATAAATTGATGCTAATGTTTTGATCAATAATTTATCGCTTTTTATAAATATTGGAACATAGCAATGAAACCTCACCCAGCAGTGAAACCTGAGATCTGTGGTGCTCTGTGTGCATGGAGCACCATAATAAGTATATAGCCCTAGTATATCCACATTATCACCCTTACAGGTCCTATTCTGTCTGCCTGCGTCTCTTGTCTGCTTCCCTGTCAGTCAGACGCAATGTTTGCACAAACACACACTTAGTTCTCTCTCACTTATTGAGTTGTTGTTTCTTCCCGGAGCCGCAGGTGAGTGCATTACCGTCAAGACCTGCATTGTCGCACAGACTTCACTCACAGGTGGTGTAGATTTAGAAAATAAATAAATAACGACAACAACAACAGGAACAGAGACAAGGCTTTTGCTGCAAGCCTCTGAACAGCCGCCAGGGAATAAGTGAAGCTGCTCTAAGTCTCTCTCTCGCTTCTTCTCTGTCTTTCTCTTTCTCTCTTACTCCCCCCGCTCTTAGCACACACTTACAATAGACACCAGTACTGGCGGCTATCACGCTCCACTACAAGGTCCTCTTTCCTCCTCTCAGTGCTGGAGGAGAGGTCCTGTCAGCTCTGATTTTTCAGATAAGGAAATGTCAGCCCACAGAGGGCTATGATTCCAGTGAAATTAGCCAGGCCATTCCGCTCACAAACATTTACTGTTTACTTCAGCAGTGGCTTGCCTCACCAGCTGCTACTCTGCCCATTATTATTATTATTATTATTATTATTATAGAACACATTAAAAAATAAATAAAAGACAAAACAGTGAAAAAAATGTTTAATATAGAAAGGAAATATTGTATACATTTTGATTAGTGATGAGTAAAACTACAAAAAATTGTAGTGCAGCAAAATAAAATGGGGAAGTAAATAGTTGATACTATAATTATATATATATATATATATATATATATATATACATATATATTATTGTTTTAATATATCATTATAGTATCGGGTATTTACTTCATTTTATTTTGCTGCACTACAATTTTTTGTTTTACTTATTGCTAATGTTTCAAGTGTATTCATTGCTGCTTTCTTCTCTGCACTGAAACTTCTGGCTGAGCTCTAAGAATAAAAACAGATCTTGCAATCTCTTTTTCCTTTTGTGGAAAGTGCAGCGGACGTTTCTTCTTTAGCAGTAGAATCATATAAATGCAAGACTTGCCATGGTGCATAAATTCTAACATAATGGGGATCCTCACCTCATTCATATTGCACAGTGGTTTTTAGATGAAATCTGGGCGAAAATTTCATATTTCATGAAACATGTTCACATGGCCAGGCTGATGGAGCTATTCATAGCAGTGCTTTCAACCTGTGGATGGAGAGACGACAGCCGCCTTGGCTCAGAGCTTTCAAAGATTCCACATTAATAAGAGAGGTTTACTGAGCTTCACACAGTCAAAGGGCAAAACATCTTCACAAAAGAATAAAAATCACAATGGCTGCAGAGCAGTGTTTGTCCTGATTTAAGCATAAGATGCAAAAGATAAGAGCCCAAAATGTACTTTTTATAAGAGGACAATAGAATAGAATGAATATTTAAAAAATGTTTCACCCATCATGTGATATCTACAGCAATGTTTCACCATTTACCCAAAA
>JBBPCZ010000115.1:11360035-11372538 GCA_037974445.1 Brycinus macrolepidotus | reverse complement strand
TAGCATATATTTAAAACAATGGTGTGCCAAAAGATATGCAATTTAGCACAAATATGTAATCTCAAGCGTAGCTGATCAAGATGTCTTTCGTGTCTGATGATTTGAGGCTTAAGTGGATAACAAGTTATTAAATCTTATAGCCACCAGTTAGCATCATGCATGTCTAATTGGTCACACTTACCTCAAACCACACTATATAATCTCAAACAGATTTGAATGATCACATTATATACCAGTTATCTAAAAAATGCACAATTATACAGACAAAATTCATATTTCAAGGTGGCTACTAATACTGTTTTCAACTATTCAATATATTTTTATCCGTTTATTTGTATGGTAGTGTCTCATCCAGTGTCAGAAACCACATTAGCAAGCAGCTGCATGTGGTGTGAGGCAAGTGTGTGATGATTTAGACATGCGATTGGGTGGATGATTGTGAAAGCATATTTCTGTGTATTTTGAGGCGCATAATTAGTGTGGGTCTTAATGCGTTGCTGTGGTTTCTTTTTCCTGCTGTAATGCTATACAGTCACTAACACTGATGGTATGCTGAAAAGCAACTTGCTAATGTGTGACAGTAGTGCAAGAATAAACACGTCTAAGTAAAACTACAGTAAAATAAACCACCATCCTCTGGTCCAACTAATTCATTTTGAGACCCATTATATGGTTTTCCTGCTGGATTTTCTAATCCTTTCATTATTTCACCCTTGTTATAAATGTGAATGCACTTGAATAAATCAACTAAATGTTATTTTCATAGCAGTTTATCATCTTGTGTATATTATACATTTATAACAGTTGTATGTTTTATGGTGACATCCTTTTCTTTGCATAAGAGTCCAGATTTAGGCTTTGTTCACATTACCTGGCACAAATTAGATTTTTTTCCCCTCAGTATGATCTTTTTAGACATGTATGGACATACAAATCTGATCTTTACGAATCAGATCTGAGCCAGTTTCATGTCTAACACGTGGCCATGCGACTTTAAGGAAAAAGGCCAGATCAGAATGAATGTGGGAGTAATAATCCATATGCACATTTTACATCAGAAGGCCTGGTTTCTGCTAGGAGATGCTACAGATACATTAAAGTAGCTGGTCTTCTTTCACGTTCACCTCACTTTAGAGCTGTTTAGAGCTAATAATGTTTACAGTGAAAGTTTGTGCTGGTGTTTGCTCATCATTCCTGACTCACGTGGATCATTCACATGACATTACTGATAAGGATGTGCGCTTGCGTTTTATGGCGCAGGTTCCTTCACAGTAAACACAGACATGGGCCTTTTAAGTTCAGACTGTAGATAAAAGTGGACCAAATCTAACCTTTTTATTGTGACCTACAATATGTGGACAAAAATACTGGGACACCTGACCATTTGACCAACAGGGATTTTAATGACATTAATGCATAGACTTTAATATGGAGTTGGTCCCCCCTTTGCAGCTATAACAGCTTCCACTCTTCTTGGAAGGCTTTCCATGAGATATCGGAGTGTTTCTGTGGAAATTTGTGCGCATTCATTCTGAAGAGCATTTCTGAGATCAGGCACTGATGTTGGATGAGAAGGCCTGTTCCAGTTCATCCCAAAGGTGCTGGATGGGGTTCAGGACCCATGGACGAAGCACTGGTCCACCCAGCACTCTCATTCAGCAAACACTCCTTTAACCCTACATTAAAGTTAGCTCTCCGAACCCTTGCTTTAAATTTGCAGGATAAACAACAACAGGCACTAAAACGAGCATGTTGAACAAAAGTTTACAGAAAAGAGGAAAAATGTGAGTTTCTGTGAGAAAGGAGGCAGGTTTCTCGTTTGCCTGTTGTGAAGAAGAATGCAAGCAAAGGGACGCAAACTCACTTACAAAACTGCGGGATTAATACTGTAAGAGGCCCCTTTTGCTTCTCTCTTTTCTCCAAACTATTCTTGACGAAATGCTGATATTGAATGGCTGCTAGTTTGACTTCTCACTGGAAAGCGCTGTGTTTATTTACACTGCTCGCTCTTCCTCCAAAATGAAAGACTTGAACCTGTAACCATAGTAACAGGCGTTCCGATTAAAGTTGCCATAGAGGGTTTGTTCCCTCGTGTGAAATTAATGACGAGAGATGGAGATGACGAAAAAATAAAAATGCAATTCCGATCTGACTGGTCAGATAGACGTCACAGTGTATCAAACACATAATGGTTTTTCATAAAGAATGGCCCAGATCAGAACTGAACTTATCCGTTTCTGCTGTTCACACAAAAACAAATCTGTGTCACATATGAATATAAAGACCTGATGTGTGCCAGTGTGAATGCTAACCATATAAAAAAGCAGAAAGATCTGATATGAGGCACAAGATTTGAAACTGAGCAGAAAGGCTTGTGAGTGTAGCCCTAGTCAGTATATGGGGAAATGGTGTGTGTTTGGGTGGGGGTCACTCATAAGAAGGCCCCTATCCAAACCATTGCTGTGTGTTTTATAACCTTGAAGAACAGTGACTGTTTGCACCTGGTGCTAAAGTCTTGAGTGAATTGATGCAACTCTGAACTAGTACTTCTTCATGCAGCTGGTGGGGCATCATGGGGCAGGTGGTGGCCTAGTGGTTAGGGAGTTGCCCCACCAATCAGAAGGTCGTGGGTTTAAATCCCAGGACTGCTAGTGGCAATATTGAGGTACCTTCGAGCAAGGTACCGTCCCCACACACTGCTCCCCGGGCGCCCCTTTGGTGGCAACCCACTGCTTCACTTGGTGGGTTAAATACAGAGAAAGAATTTCACATTGTTCACACTGTGCTGTGGTGTGGTGTGTTGTGTTCACGTGTGACTATAAGGGGCCACTTATATTCGTTCTCTTTTCCTCTTTATCTTCTCTTGTGCACAGGCCCGGTTCTCCTACCTCCACATGAAGTACCTGTTCTTCTCCTGGCTGGCTGTGTTTGTGGGGAGCTGGGTGGTGTATGTGGAGTACTCCTCCTACACGGAGCTGTGCCGTGGACACGAGTGCAAAAACGCTATTGTGAGTTCAGCCTCAGTGCTTTAAATCCAGCTTATCTCTGGCCCTGCTAGAGGCATAATTGTGGAAAGGGGGCCATCTGCTGGAGCATGACTGAACTCAGAACTGCTTAGACAAGTGCTGTGTTTCTGATTCAGAGAATACAATACAGAGACGCAGAAATGGGTCAGGCCCTGTCTCGGGTGCTCCTATCTCTGTTCTTGTTTTCTTTGATGTGCAGTGATGTGTGTGTGAGTGTGTGTGTGTCTCTTTATTCCAGTGTGATAAGTTCCGGAAGGGGATGATCGATGGTACTGCCTGCAGCAGCCTGTGTGAAAAGGACACACTATATTTGGGGAAATGTCTGTCTGCCAAACCCAGTAACCAGGTCAGACTCTTCTCTGATTGCTGTGTATTGCCACACACACACACACACACACATTTTCATTTTGATCTCACAAAATGTCAAAGCTATACCTTTGTGCTTGTCTCTAATTGTAGCCAGAATTATTGTAATCATTTGCACAGGCACATACACATTTTGTAGTCACATGATAAAAAGGCTGATCATAGTCCCCAGAGGTGATACCCTAATCAAAAGTTGACTTGACTGCCGCTCTAGATTCTTGTACTTAGTGGTAACAGAGAGTGTTTGAATTACGCCAAGATTACGACATGCCAAGATGTAACATACAAATATGCAGACACAAAGCTTCACATTACAATATGTTGCCACTTATACTGTGTCAAAATTTCATAATGAGCAGACCAATAGAAATGGTTCAGAATACTGAAAATGTAGTAAAATTGTTTATTCCTTCTCATATCTTTTGTGAGGTGTGAGGCTTAGATCTGACACTATGTTGCTGACAATATGTTTCTTTTATATCATACATAACAAAGCATCATCTCTCTGTCACACAGGCCAACTCACTTCATGCAAGATGAGTCTAATCGAAACAGCCAATCTGATCCCTTTAGAGATCAATTATTATACAATAGATCGTACAGCGCAACCCTAAGACGTAAGCTCAGTCGAATGCGTTATTGTAGAATACAGCTTTTGTGCATTGCGGTGGTGATCACACCCACTGACCTACATGTGCTCACAGGAGGCATTCACATCTGTTCCTAAAGCAAATTCAAAAGCAACAGCCAAAACTTAACAATATGGCCATTTAACAATAACAAACAATATACCAATTACCACACCCATGCCAACAAAAGCGTTCACACAAACCACTGAACAACTAGAAATACATTGTTATAATAAATGGAATTGCTAATAAATGAGGCTATCAGTATCTGTGACCCACTAAAACTTTGGATTTTGTTGTTTTTAAAGGAGTTCAGATGTCTCTCGGGTTAAAGCTAACTCCTTATCATTCCAGGTATATTCTGGTAGCTGGGGAGACATGGAGGGCATCATTAAGTGCCACATGGAGGAAGTTCATCACTATGACCTGGCAGCAGAGCTGGAGCCACGAAGAGAAGCAGCGTCCTTCAACCGGCCAACTAAAGGCACATCTGTGGAGAAGTTTAGAGAGATGGTCCTGAGTCAGCTGAGGGTGAGAGGGTCTGCCTGTTGTAAAGTGAAGCACTTTAATATTAACAGGAATGACAAGCACCTTTATCCAAGAGTGATTCTGAAAATTCTTTTCATCATCTCATCTGGAACTATCTATTAAGAAGTATTATTGTGTGCAGCAATGCAGCTTTGTAGGGTAATGATTCCCAGCCCTGGTTTTAAAGTTACCTTAGCCTGCATATTTTGGTGTTCTCCCTGCTCTAACACGTTTACTCCTGTTAATCAGCTAATTAACAAGTTATAGTGTGTATGTTAGAGCAGGGAAAATGATAAAATGTGCAAAGGCACAGGGGGAGTTGGGAATCACTTTTGTAGGAGCATGTTCAACAAGCATGCACAACATAAGCTGTTGCTTGTTAAGGATCTCAGTATTGGTGTTTGCCACATCGCTCTCACAGAGGTGTGCTATATAAAAATTAGCTTTGTTTGAGTCTGAATCACTGTTTTTGGCTACGACTGTCCTGACCAAGGTGAGGTTCTTTGGGTTTCTTGATGAATCAAGGCATTTAAGTAATCCAACTATCATAAATCACATTGGCCAAAACGATGCAGGTCATGTCACATTAAAGATTTACCCTACTGTTTAATATAGTGTAAAATATATTGCCGTCACAATTTGCTGCAAAATAATCACATAATGGTACTTTGTCTTAATGTGTTGCCCAAATTGTACATTTCTATAATTATTAACTTTGATAAGTCTTTTTTTCCTGCTTGTAGGCAAAGGTGGGTGATCAAGCCAATCTGCAGGATTTGGTGGCACTTGTACTTGGAGTGGCTGATGCCAACAAGGACGGTCAGATCTCGCTTGCTGAGGCCCGCTCAGCCTGGGCCCTGCTTCAGCTGAACGAGTTTTTGCTGGCGGTTGTCCTGCAGGGCCGGGAGCACACTCCCAGGCTGCTGGGCTTCTGTGGGGACTTGTACGTGATGGAGAAGGTGCCTTACGCACCTCTTTATGGCATCAGCCTGCCCTGGGCTGTTGAGCTGTGTATTCCTGCTGGCTTGCGCAGAAGCATGGACCAATGGGCATCGCCCTCCTGGCCACGCAAGGCCAAGATCGCTATAGGCCTGCTGGAACTCGTGGAGGATGTCTTCCATGGGACGTTCGGCAGCTTCCTCATGTGCGATGTGAGTGCCGCCGGCTTCGGCTACACGGAGAGGCATGACCTGAAAGTGGTGGACGCAAGGCGCATCGTTCCTGAAGCCGCTTTCCAAGAAGTCATGCGGGAGCGGCGGTGTGACGTGGACAGTGACTGTGTTTATGGAACAGACTGCCACACCTCCTGTGACCTCACCAAGCACCGCTGCACCACTGAGGTGACTCGGCCGAACCTTGCCAAAGCTTGTGGCGCCCTGAAGGACTATCTCCTACGGGGAGCACCACTGGACGTAAAGGAAGAGTTGGAGAAACAGCTATACGCCTGTATCGCCCTCAAGGGAGCCACCGAACAGATGGAAATGGAGCACTCCTTGATCCTCAACAACCTGAAGACACTCCTGTGGAAGAAGATATCCCACACAAAGGACTCCAAGTGAGGGATTTTTCTCTCTCAGGGGCTAGGAGGACATGAATCAAAGCACAGAGGTGTCAGTTTTTTAGACGTGGTAATCCCAAGTGGAACATTCAGTAATCATATTATCCTCAAATCTGTTAAAGCAGTGAGTCTACAAATGACATCCCAAACCTCTGGTGTACTGCCAACAAGATAAATAAAATACAAATTGCAAAGAGCTGCAAATCCTGCCACTGCTGATGTGTATTCTACAACTGAGAAAAGGTCTGCCACTCTTCCTGCTGTCCTTTTTTCAGGAACATCAATCAAATTGTGACTCCAGTTTTTCTTTATAATAGGGGGTTAAGCTGAAGTGAACTATTATTTTTGCTTTTTTAAGTTTATAAGACCCATGCTTATTCGACTACCTTGTTCAGTGTTAACTCATCTCATACAAAAGTACGTTTGAGACAACAGATTTACATGATAGTCTTCATATGGAGCCCAACATGATCTGTCCAGACTACTGGCCAATCTAAAGACCCTAAAGACCCAATTTTGGACCCACATTCTATAGCGAACACAGAAAGGCTCAAGCGAATTCAGCACCTCAGTGGCTGTAGGCTTATAAAAAACACTGAAAGGGGATTTCATTTGTTGATGTTAACACTAACACCTGCACATGAATTGCATTTTACTTTTGTCTAAAATATATTTATGAATGGAATTTCTCTAATTTTGTCTAATTTTCAATCAACTCCTCAAGCTAAGTTTGCTGAAGTTGGCTTTGTAATCGGCCTCTCTGTAAGCTCACTGAAAGCCCACGTTATCCCCTTACCGCTTAGATGAATTACAGACTGATTTATGTTTCTGTGGACTCTTGGTAACATGCACGCCCATAAGTCTGTACAAGTTCAGAGATCGGTCATATGACTGTGTTTGAGTCAAAAGCTAAAACTGAAATGTTTTCCCTTCCTGATCAGAAAGAGGGACGGTATATTTAAGCATTTAAACTGAACGCATGCAATTGTTTGCTGAACTAAATGCATTTAAATGACTTGCTCTGGTTTGATAGCTTCCCATCTCTATATTGGAAGAGTTAAAAGTTAAACTTGTTTATAAAAAAAAAAAACAAAAAAAAAAAGTTAAAACTTCCTTTAACTGAAGTCTCAACCGTCATCTTCTAAGATTATAACATATTACAAGCTTCTTAATCAACTTTTAATGTTGATGTACCGTCTTATAGAGCTGTTTTTCCAAACCAAACACAGTTCCAGAAAAATAGATTCCAAAAAAGTGAGAATTTTGGTGCAGTACTTCCTTAATGTCTCTGGGAGACAACCCATTAGTGTTTTTAATCAAGATTAATTACCACAGTTACTGCCTATAAAAAAAAAAAAAAAAATTAAAGATAGAATGGCCTGTGTACTTTGGTAGTGTACAGAGGCATGATCTGCTGAGGCATAAAAAACACCTTGTATTTTAAATACACACTTCAGATTTTCTTGTAATTTGGCGCGTTATCTCACAAATGTTTTGATTTAAAGACAAGAAAAGGATTTCCTATTATGGCGAAAACCCATTTTAAATAAGTTTTGGCAGTTATGTATATGTAAAACCCCACCAATATTTCTATAGAGGTATAAAATATTCATAACACCCAATGCTGCACATGTACAAAACACTTTTAAGTCTTTTTCAATAGATTTATTAAAACAAAATTCTGCACAATAATGTGGACCAGAAGACACTAATTTAGTCCTCCTCTGCAGCCTGAGCACGGAGGAAGCTGGCCTTCTTCTGAGCAACACGGTCTTTCCTCTGGGCCAGAGTGAGTTTGCTGCGGTTCCATCTGTCAACAGAGGAAAATCTGAGTTAGCAAAAAAAATTCAATTTTAAATATGCAACTCTGCACAAAGTCATTTGATATCTTGTACATATCAATCTTTTCGCAACGATTTTCAAATTTTATGTTTTTCAAATTTCAAGATTATGTAACTTTTCCCACAATTGATTAACTTCTTTGTCTTTGAAATAAACTGCAGCATTAAAGATGTAATGCTGCTAGTAATCTGAATTTTTAAAAAATCTATTCAGGGTCTGGAAACAGACTTTAGGCATAATTTAGTGTAGTTTAAAGATCTAAGGGGAAAAAACCAATAAAAGATTATAAAGAATTTACAATCATTCTCAAGCGCACTTTCGTGAAGAACTGATTTTAGACCTTATTCTCAACTACCAGGGTAACAGCAAGATCAACTTTCAGTGTTGCTGTGTTCACAAAATCTCACTACAATAGTCACAATGCTATCTGTAAACCAACTGACAATAAACAGCTGCATAAAGCACCAACAGCACCCATTCTCAAAACTAAAGTTCCAATACTTTACATCAATGTAACAGAACATCAGCTTTGAGGATTTCCATTTCTGGAATTCCTTCCAGAAACGAATGAAAAAACTGCACCCACCTCTTCTTCTTAACCTCCCTCTTGGGTTTCTTTTCATGCACTGGGTTCTCACGGATGGCTGCATGTGCCTTCTTGTACATTTCTTCCATCTAGGGAAGGGGCAACATTTTAAATAAAATGTAATGGAAACTTCAGTTCCTGTTGTAAACTCCATTTTTAACAATATAAGGTTAGAGGACATCTTCAAAAAGCTTACGTGTTCTGAGGTGACACCGTTCTTGATGAAGCGAGAGAACTGTTTCTTGTAGACCTCCTCGTCCTCCTCCATCAGATGACTCATGTACTCAGCCACGTTCAGGCCCAGGATGTGTTTGCGGTGGACCTCTGCATTAAACTCTTTGCTCTCAGAGTCATAACCGGGGAAACGTTTGGTGCTAGCCAAAAAGAGGGGGCAAAAAATGCAGTTGAAGATCCAAACGGAATGATTTAGATTTTGAGACAGACTATGTCAAATTCAAATACTGTCAGCTAACTATTGTCTATTTAGATGTCAGCAGGTTACTAGCTTAATTATATAAACTTTTAACTTTACAGTCATTGACATTGTAAGAATGCTCTAGCTGCTTTCAGCCCCGTCTTGAAACGTGTTCACATCAACCGTGCAAATGAAGGACCAACTACAGTTTGCTCAGTTTCTGAAGGTGTCATCATTAAGCAGCAGGACATTTACTTGCAGCATATTAAAACACTTGAAAATCTCCCTCAAATCTCAGCAAATACATGAAAATCTCCCTCAAATCTCAGCAAATACATGAAAATCTCCCTCAAAGTGACAGTTTCTCTCAACAGTGACAATGTGCATCACAAGAGTGTATACCTGTGAGGGATGGACAGACCTCCATCTACGGCTCCCTTCAGGGCTCCAAAGACTTTGTTGCCAGTGGTGGTTCTGGCGAGGCCGGCATCCAGGTAACACGTGAATGCACCAGGCTGTCCATCGATGCTCTCCACATTGAACTCCTCTCCGGTGACCTCCACCTGGCCTTCATACACCTTATCCAGGCCAAATTTGTTTAGCAACTTTAAAGAAAAAAGAAAAAGACAAGTCATTTTGAGACATCAACTCTATCTATATTGGACTTTCAGTTTGCAAAACAAACTAAATCTTCCAATACTCAAAGTCACAGCACTGCATTTACTGTCTTCCCTAAATCCTAAACTGTGCTATGACTGCAGGACTGAAGCTGAATCTCAAATGGTTCTTCGCTCCATTTCCATGTCCTAAAGTATCCAGGCACTCCTTCAGGTGCACCCACTGATGACAGGTGTTCATCTGCACGCACGCACGCACACAGCTTAAGCAATCTTCATTGAAAAATACTGTCTAAATGTGACTCTTCAGAGCAGCCTCACCAATGCCAAGCATCAGCTAAAGGGTATAAATGGTGTCCAACAGCAATGGTACTGTGTTCTCTGAAATGATAAGAGCAATGTTAATACCTAGTATCTTTTCTGACTTCACTGACTGCATGCAATCAAATCCTCGCAGCAACATTTCACCATCTAGTGTAAAGATTTCCCTGAAGCGTAGAGACTCTTACTGTCTCATTTCAGAAAAAATGTTGAAAGAACAATTGCCTACAAAACTATTGGAGTGTGTAATGCATCATTTAGAGAACTATTCACCCTAAAAGCACCATTTGGAATTTATTATAGAAGTTCTTAAAAAACGGCATGAGGTAAAAGACCGCAGTAGTAGTCCAATAGGTCTTACCCTGCGTGCAAGGAGCAGTCCAGTGCAGTAGGCTGCTGCATAGTTCGTCAGACCCACGGACACACCATATTTTGGGAGCTCATGGGAGTATGCTGCACACACAATCATGTCTCCCTCGATCTTGGCATAGGCAATCTGCAACAAAAGATCGTGTCAAGCCAAAGTACTGTCCAAAACTGCCCAGTTACAAGGTAAGCAAAGTATGGGTTTGCACTGAGTGTACAACAGCAAAGCGGCAGTGCCCTTTTCTGAGTGACAAGTTCACACATATTGAGTACCAGTCAAAAGAAAGTTCTACTTTCCCTGCCCTTCTCTGCTGTTGAACATCAGCACTTAGTCCTAAGTGTGTTACATGTCAAAGCCTACATGAATTATTAGTATAACAGGACATCTTTCGGGAACACTAGAAGGCATCAAACCTTAATTTCACAGGTAGTACTCACTTTTAAACAAGGACTGAACACATTTCACAAGACTGCACACTTCCAGAGTTCTAAATTTTAAGGATCTTCTACTCTGCTGCTCAAATAAAATTCAATATCTATTTTTTTCAAAATCATATCACAAGACGAGTTTATTAGCACATCTAACTCTGACCTATTAATGTCCCGAATACTCCCTTACAAGCGTGTTTTTAATTTGTTCCGCTTCGTCTGACACAGAAAATAATCTTACGGTATTTAGTTTTTTATGCATCTCGAAAGTTCTTTAAAAGTCATTTAAAGCCCCTAACAGATGACTTACAATTAACCATTTTGCAATCCATCAATATTGCTAAAAGATCAATGCTGCTGTGCAATATTAATAAGCGTACACAATCTATTGCTCAGCACAAAACTCCATAACAATCCTTAAAAACATTTTTTGACCTGACAGTGTATACACGCTACTTACACGTGTGACAACTTATCACATAAGGAGAAAAACTATATCCAGGCAGTAAGTAATAAGGCTGCAAACTAACAAGATGTGACATGTAGTAGATCTTAAAAAAGTACAACACAAACAAAAAAAATTTGTGGAAAAGTAGTTAGGACTGAACTTTGAAAACAGGTTCACCTGACAGATGATGTCCCTGTTGGAGAAGCGGACGATCATCCTGTACTTTGGTGTGTTGTACTTGTTCTTGTCTTGGATCACCAGGCGTTTGCGGGCATAGTAGTCAGTCTTTCCCTCTGAAACCACAAACAGAGATCTGTGTACAGGGCTGATTTGAGTGTTATGACAGGATGAGTAAAACAATCGGACAGCTCTTTACCTCTCCTCCTCCTGAACTTCACCTGGTATCTCTTGAAGTATGCCTTGTTCTTCACCACTTTTACAAATCCCTGTGAAGAAACATTAAAAGCATTAACCAGGCATGAACATATAACAGGCCACTCTGATACAAGACAGCTGAACTTTACAAAAGTACTGTCAACACAACAGGGTGGACCTCCCCTCAGGAGGATGTGGCCAACTCAGCCAAGCTAGCAGAATTAGCATTCAGCACTCATGGACCAAAACAAAACCCTAACAGTCTAGTCATTTAACCCACCATGCACTTTCACATGACATTTACACGTTGCTGTTAAAATGTGCCAAGTGTGGGGCGTTTAACCAGGCAGACACCTCTGTGTCCTGCAGAACAGTTTACTCAAGCATTAGGCCACGCTGAGAGAGGAACCAGAGATCCAGCACAGAGGAGAATCTACCACCATCTCCTCGGTTTCATTTTTTTATCTTATCATGAGAGTGTAAATGATGAACCAGAAAGGTCTGATGAATGACATAACACTGATATTGAGGCGCTGTACTGACCATTTTGCAGACTTTTGAGTCTCCGAAGCCGGAGCCAGGAGTCAAACAGTGGCCAGTTTGACTCGGCTGCACTGGAAAAAGAAAGAGTGAACTGCGCATGTGCGAGGCATAGAGGGGGAGACACACCACCCCTACTGGAGCGGAGAAAATCAACACTTACACTGTGACAACGATACATATGGTCAAAAGTATTGGGACACAGGATTTTCAGGGTTTGGGCTAGGTCCCTTACTTCCAGGGGAAGGCAGTCTTAATGCTTCAGCATACCAAGACATTTTGGACAACGCCATGCTTCCAACTCTGTGGACACAGTTTGGGGAAGAACCTTTTTCTATTCCAGCATGACTGTGCCCCAGTGCACAAATCAAGCTCCATATAGACATGGCTGGATGAGTTCGATGTGGAAGAACTTGACTGGCCCGCACAGAGCCCTGACCTCAACCCCATCCAACAC
>JBBPCZ010000115.1:11344225-11354427 GCA_037974445.1 Brycinus macrolepidotus | reverse complement strand
TAATGTGTGTGTGTGTGTGTATGTATATATATATATATATATATATATATATATATATAAAATATGAAAACATATGCAAGCAATAAGTGTGAGGACTAGTTAGTTCCCTAGATGCTCCTTGAAGAGGTGCGTATTCAGATGACGCTTGAAGACAGCGAGGGGCCAAGACTGAGAAGAGTCTTGATGCATGTCTTCCTCTTCTTTTGAGCAACGGAGATTCAAGACGAGCAATGTTTGAAGCTCTAAGAGGACTAGAAGTGACACGCTGCTTGATAAGTGCCGACAAGTAAGGAGGTGCAAGTCTATTCTTGGCCTTAAAGGCAAGTGTTAGGGCTTTGAACCTAATGCGAGCACCGACAGGGAGCCAGTGCAGGTTCCGTAGTAGAGGCATGGTGTGTGAGAATTTCGGAACATTGAAGACTAGTCTCGCAGCTGCATTCTGAATCAACTGAAGTGGTCTTGACGCCTTCAATGGGAGTCCAGCCAGCAGAGAGTTGCAGTAGACGACCAGAGACTGGACAAGTAACTGCGTAGCTGCGTAAACCTGACAAATAAATAAAAGTTGTGCTGTAAATTTTGCAGAAAAAAGGCCTTAGAGAATGAGTTTTGTACTGTGCCGGAAGTTTGTAGTGCAAAACTAAAAAACTAAACCTGTAAGTTAGTGATTGAGCGCATTTTTTGCAGTGCTCTAAATGTCCTTGGGGTGGTGAAGTTTAAAGGTCCGTGTCTGAATGAGGAGCTAGTATATGGCTTAGCTTTTGTTAAAGATATCCCAGCTCTGTTGTTCCAGTTTCCAAAAGACATTTCCATAATTCTGTTTTCCGAGCCCTGAGTTACATTATTTGATTTTCATCAATTATTTAATCTTTATTTTACTGTCAGCATAGAAAATAGAACAAGTGATGGAAGGTGTTTTACAGGGTCAGAATAGCGTTAAATGTGCTGATGCTGTGGACTTTGTGCATTATTTTTGTTTCTGTTGTTGATTGAAGCTCTTTTGTCTGCTGACACGGTCTTGCTCAGTTCCTGTTTAATTTCCTCTTGAATCAGCTGGTTCAAGATTAAACTGTTTCTTGAGTCATCAGGATGCTTTTGGATTTCAGTAAAGCTGTTACTTGCAAGCAAGGCCAACAGTGCCTCATTTATTTCACTGTAACTCTGATATTCGCAGATATTGTGCAAATATTTCAATCACAGTCATTTGATGTTTCATTGGGTTCCCAGTGCACACAATGAAAAATTCCATTATTTGTTATTGAAGTATAGTTATGTGGAAACGCTTAATTGTATCATTACCAAGAGAAATTCTGAGATTGCTGTTTGTTTTTAACTACATGAGCCTAAATGATAGTCTAACAGCTGATTGAGCAGCCATAAATCCAAATATGAAAAAGTTGACTCTGCAGTTGACCCTGACCTGAAAATCACTGTATCAAGCACTTTGTCTGTGTAGATAAGGTATGTGTATGTGTATGTGTGCGTGTATGTGTGTGTGTGTTCGCATGTTCGACACGCTCATTAGTACTCACTTCCTGATGTCACTGATGTCACAGGCTTACTCGCTGGTGGACAGGGAGGTGGGCTACTGCCAGGGAAGTGCTTTCATCGTTGGGCTGCTGCTCATGCAGGTAATTATTAGGGATGGGAATCACCAATGACCACCCGATACAGTATTATAACGATACCTAGATACGAATTCGATATGTACACTATAAATATACTTATTCAATACCACTATTTAATTTAACAAGATTTTAATTTTAAAACCTTGTTGAGTCATATTGCTATTGCTAGCTGGGGTCCTCGCGGTTATGGTGTTGCCCCTGCAATCAGAAGGTTTGCAAAACAACTTCAGATACAACAGTATATAAATTTTACCGTAAAATTAGAAGTTAACTGAAAGCTCCTACTATGCTGTGTTACCTGCCAATGTGCGAATAGCTTTGAGCGCGCCACCTGTACGATTATAGAGGGACTGCAATGTTTCCCCACCTTGAATTCAAAACATATAAATTACAGACTGATAAAAACTCAATTTGAGAGTCATTGTGGCGATACATGAATTGCAGCAAAAAAGAATATGGAGTAATCTAAAAAATAAATAAATAAATAAACTATGAATAGAAATGACAATGTTGTCTTCAAGTTTAGGTACTAGAGTAAAAGTACTATAATTCTGAAAATCTGTGTGAAAAATGATCTATATACATACGCATTCCTTAAGCAGTGTGGGTATTTTTATGGTCATTACTTTTGTTAGAAATACAGGTTTACAACAGATGTTATGATCATGGATTTGTGTGTCTTTAGATGCCAGAAGAGGAAGCGTTCTGTGTGTTTGTGAAGCTGATGCAGGATTATCGTCTGAGAGAACTGTTTAAACCCAGCATGGCTGAGCTGGGCCTCTGCATGTACCAGTTTGAATGTATGATTCAGGTAAGTAATGAAAGTGTATTATGTCCTCCGTTGACTCTGAACCTTCTTGTGAGGTGACAAAAGGTATAGAGACACTATACTCAAGTGAACGTATGAGTACAAATCTTACTGCAGACAAAAAAATCTGCAAGAAAGTAAATGAAAACATCAATGTTTTAACAGATAATATTGTCAGCATATCATTTTAATTGTTTGTTTAACATTTAGATTAACTTTGTAATGTTTTTAATTTTATTGGGAACAGGCAAAATACCATCTGTTTTGACCGTGTACGGCATCCATGTACCAAAAGAATTTGTGAAGTGATGCTAGACTACAATTTCTGTCTATAAATATGAACATAAGCAGTTTCATTTTGCACTAATATTAATTTGATGTTTTGAGGAAAAAAAGTTTGGTGACATGACTGGATCATATTGATGGTACTTTAAATTTAAATGAAATTTTAAAAGGGGTTTAAGGTGTTTTCTCCTGGAAATGTGGTTATTTAAGAATGTAAATATTCAATTTCAGTAATACTTGAGGAAAGCACAATACAACCCCTGTGCCAAGGATCTCTCATGGTAAAGAAGTTTAACCCTGATGTGTCCATCTGTGGTCGAGGAGGACGTTAGTGCAGAATAGTTTAGTGATATCTCTGCTCAGTCACGCCCAATTCAACTCAGCAGTCATCTTATTAGGTTTGTGTGAGGAAATCAAATAGTGCTCTGCACTGGACTTCCAGAACCACAATCGGATACCCCTGCTTTAACCCTAATCTGATATATCCTCCTCTATTATTCAGGTACTTCTGAAGACCCTGGTTAGGTTAGGTTTGTTAGGTTATGGTTGGAGCTGTGTGCTGGTCGATCAGGGGTAGGAATGGGCAGACCTGCACTAAACTATGTAATATGTTCTATTAATTACCATTTATTAGAAATTGTGATTAAAATGCTAAGTGAACCAATCAGAATAGCTGGATGTGTACTAAAAAATTTGGTATCGCGGGGTGTAAGAGTGTACACAAAAATGTTGTAAAGCAATAATTAAAACCTAAACAATATTTCACCATACAATATAATTTGGGTAGGTGCATGTGCATTTATGAGTCTAGTTTTTATTTCATCTCTGTCCATATGTTTCCATAAATACTGAACCATCTTAGCCCTGCCTCAGAAGTCTAAACAACAAAATATTGTTGCAGTTACATTTTACTACTTCCCTGAGACATGAAAGGGAAAAATTGCCGCTCGCTCTCTCCCCCTCTCCTTGCTCTGACCGTTCCCTTTGTTCTTTTTTTTTTTTCCACCAGGAGCAGCTGCCAGAGCTGCACATGCATTTCCAGGCTCAGAGTTTCCACACCTCCATGTACGCCTCATCGTGGTTTCTCACCATCTTTCTCACCTCCTTTCCCTTGCCCGTTGCAACTCGTATCTTTGACATCTTCATGTGTGAGGTGAGAAAATCCTTACAGAAAACAAATCAAGATCAGACTTTTTCGTGCACTGTTGCAGATGTGTGTATATATAGTTAATAGTAATATTGAGTATATAGTGTAAAGTTACTGTCTAATATGTAGAGTCATTGATATTCATTCACACACTTTTGCATTTACATTTTCTTGTGCCTTGTGCTGTATTTCATGATTAGTTGACGCAAGTCACTGTTGAAATACAATCACTGATCGCCCTCTGTTGGGTGAATAGGTTTATTGCAGACTCTTTATTGATCTTGTTTTTTCTGCCGATCTGATTGTAGGGTTTGGAGATAGTGTTCCGTGTAGGTCTGGCCATCCTTCAGATGAATCAGGCAGAGCTAATCCAGTTGGACATGGAGGGCATGTTACAGGTTTGCTGCTTTAAATAAATGATTTCTGTAGATTTTTGATCATAGGTAGCCAACCATGTTTTTGAGAGCTGCCACAATGTTCTTATTTTTGTACATCTGTAGTATTTAGTCTATTTTTAAGTATCGTAAAAAGGAGCTTAATTAGATTCAGATTTGCCAGAGTCTAAATGCTAGTAGATCTCAGGGAATGAGGCTTACCTTTTACCATTACCTGAAGAATTTATTTAAAGGATTGGTTCGCCAAAGTTTTCCTCTTACCCCAAATGCAGTGGAGAACTGGAGTGGAGAACTGGAGCTTCAAGGCCAATGTTGCCAATAAACCCTAGAAGTCAGTAGTCACCCAAATCTTTTTCAAAAATCCATCCCCAAAACTTCTCTCAACCCACTCAGCTCAGCCTAGATTAAGGTAGCATGTTGTTTAGGACTCATTATGAGGTATAAAAAATTTACAGAACGTCAACATGTTACCAGATGTTGCAGGCAGCCTTTAAAGACAACAGAGTTTGTTTTTACAAAGTTTTCTCAGTAGTAGGAGGGAGGATCCTTTTTTGTGGCAACAACTGACATAAATACAGAAAATCCTGGTCTTAGCTCAGTCCTTTCTAGTCCTGGTGAAATTTTGTTAATGAAGCCTGAATGAAGTTTGAGCAGTTTGAGAGAAGTTTTGGGGGTGGATTTGTTGGAGACTATAAAACATTTGGACTCCGAACATATCTTCTTCATCTGGGCTGAGTGGAAAATTATGTAGACTTTTTTTTTTTGTTTACATGTTTCTTTACCTTGGTGCTTTTGGAAAGTAGAAAAGATCCCTAAGTCTGCACTCTTCTGTTGTTTCCCAGTACTTTCAGAAGGTCATCCCCCACCAGTTGGACAGTGGACCAGACAAAGTTATCCAAGTTGCTTACCAAGTCAAATACAATGCCAAGAAGATGAAAAAGTGAGTTGTCACCATCTAGGAAACGTATTAAATCAGAATCTGTTTTATAAGAACAGCTATAAATGTGAGAGTTTTATGTCAAACCAGGTTGGAGAAGGAATACACTACTATAAAAACCAAGGAGATGGAGGAACAGGTGGAGATAAAGGTAAGACCTCTTTTTGTGTGGTACAGTGTTAATCTTGTAAATGAAATTACTGACAACACATTTGTCCAAAATAATTACGGATGTGACATATGAAAGGATTTTTAAAAATCTATTATTGTGTGTTAACTTGGCATAGAAACCCATGCAGTTTTCTGTGTTATACTATCACTAGTGGTGTATGATCACTTTCCAAATCTGTCTGGCTTACTGTAAATGGCCTGCACTGGAGATTAATAGTCTATCAATAAATAGTGTATTAGTATACAAATGTGCACTCTCTCTATATGGTTGTCTAAAACTACTTACCATTTTAGTCAAATAGATTAAAGTAACAATATGATGTCACTACGTGTTTAGGACATTTTCTTTAAAACACCAGAAAAGAACAATATTAACATAGTAAAAGACTAATATGATGTAACCCATAGCGTTTTCACCAACCTTGTGTGAATGTTTTAATAACAAACAGACCAGTAGAAATTGTCCAGAATAAAATCTTGTTACATTACCTTGTAATCGCTTTCACAACAAAACCTTGCATATCCTTTTTCTGTTAATTTTTATTTATTTTATTGTTTTTTACAACTCCCTAACATTTTGTGAAAGTGGCATTGTGGACCAATAGAAATCATCAAAAAAATACTTGGAATAACATTTTTATTATTTCTGTAAAACGTAATGCTTCGCCGTAGATATAGCAGTGGCTCATTGTGTTTCCAGCTGTCTGATATAGCTTAGTCTCTTCTTGTTGCAGAGACTCCGCACTGAGAACAGGCTGCTGAAGCAGAGGATCGACACCTTGGAGAAAGTGAGTGGTTTTACATAAAAAGTGAAGCCAAACTGCATCCTTTGGACCATTTCATAGAAAATCAAAGATGGTTATACCACTGTTGTCATCTCACACAATTTCATCTCATGCCGGTTCGTGACCCATCTCTGTTGACTCTCGCCGGGAGAGCGCTCCCAAACACTAACCTGGCTGCACATCTGCACTACCAGTAACATACATACTCGCACACCGAGGCATCAGTACATTCTGGCTGATGTGTTTGGCAATGAGTAATTTACGCTGTGGGGTGTTTGTTGCACGTGAATTGTGTTCTTTGAAACAGGTAAGTAAAATGCAGCTTGTTGTCCATGTCAATCAGGCATGCTGACAGATACAAAAGACTCGACACTAACTGTATGACTGCAGAGGAAGCCTGACTGGATAAATATCATTCTACATTTCATGAATGCTGCATGCAGGCAGCGCTGCATGTTGGGCCATTGACCGTTCGGCACATGGTCGTGGTGTTGTGCATGATGCAAGTGGCACTGAGTCGTCCGTGCTGATCTGTGAATAAAGAAGGAAACGCGTTGCCTAAAACCCCGTTCCCTTTTGCCCTTCCTCCACAACTTCCTGCATGAGACGCATGTTAACCGAAGTGCTGACCGAAACCCCGAAACAGATTCTCCCACGTCTAACCTAATCTTTTGTGTGGATTGAACCGTCATAAAATCCACAATGCCAGTGTAGTCCATAGATCTGTGGAAGTGGCCTACTTCTTTTTCTACTTGCTGGCTCTTCTCTGCTTTGCCTGTTTCCACCCTTTTACAATAGATCTCTGTAGGGTCACAGTTTTGCTGTGTTACATCTGTCATGCTGTCACATTTCGCCACATCCATACCAGAAACTCTGTTCTTTTTCTACCCCTTCTTACACAAGCCATTGGAAGTCAACTTTTATAACTCTCAAACATACATTTTGTTCGTGTACTGTTTAACAGCACAGTCTTAAATATTGGGAGGAAAAAGAACACAGTTTTCTGTCAGAATTCACTTTTATTGTTTTTATTTTTGTGTTGTGATATCCTTTGGTTTCTCTCTCTCTGCCTTCCTTTATGGATTTTCTCTGTTTGTAGGAAAGTGCTTCCTTGGCAGATAGATTGATCCAGGTATAATCTTTACACTCTTCACAGCAACTGTTTCTGTCTTTCTTTCTGAAGGGATAGATGTTTTCTCTTTTTCTTAACCTTCTCCATTAGTTTGGACAACTGTGGTGATTTGAATGTTTTGGAGATCATTTTAGAATTCTAATGAATAAATATAAATAATACAGTTGTGGGATTCCAAAACATCCCAATCAGTTGACACGGGTCCAAATGAAGAGAATTGTACGTCTTCCTTTAAGATACTGTATTGCTCTTTTGGCTTTGCATGCTTGAGATCACCAGAAAATTGTTCTTTTAGCAAATCTCAGTTATTTTAACCGAATAAGATCAGCCCATTCTAAATTCAGGAATAAAACCATCTCTATGCATTTTAACCCTAGCCTTTGATTTTAATGACTAATAGAACCCACTCCCTTTGACAATCACACAACCGTGCATTTGTAAAATTCTGCTAAATTAAGCGAGTGATTTCTAACCTGATCAATGACTAAGAACAAAAAAACTGCTAAGAGCATGTTGACACTCCAGGCCTTGCACATGTAGCTTTACCCCCCACCACCACCACTCCCTCCTTGGTTCATCCCACTTGTCCATGATTGGTTGGGTCAGGGTCAAGTGACGCGAGCGCAAGAGGCGGAGGAGAATTATCTGGTCAAGCGGGAGCTGGCCACGGTCAAACAGCAGAGCGAGGAGGCTAGCGCACAGCTGGAACAGGCTCAAAGCGTCATCAAACAGCTTCAACAGCAGCAACAACAGCCTGCGGTAAGGAAAGATCACACAGCGCCTCCTCCTGGACAGGGGGACTGTTCTGAGCCTGTTGCACAGAGAAAACATCCCCAAAACATTCAGGGCTCCTTTTGAATGTTGTGGTATTTCATGCAGCAGGGGGTTTAATCAGTGCTACCTGAAAACCCTGGGCAGCCACTTTGCAAAATGATTACATGCGTGATGACGGGCCAAGACATGTTGTTTGGAGTGAATGAGTGCAGTGTAAGAATTATATGCATGGTTGGGTTTGTTAAAAAGGCTCATGAATATGTAAATGAGTCAACAGATAATGCGAGTGGTGTGAGGGAGACACACAGTCCTGTTGTGAGCAGAAAAGCATGCTCATTCTCCCCAAAGAGGCAAAACTGTATCACATAATTTATTTAGACACTTGTTCTCAACACAGATACCACTGGTTAATGTGCTATGTGATGTTGGTAAAGGGCTGTTTTACACAAGTGTTTTGAGATCTCGTTATGTATTTATGACCTAGGAGGGATTGTTTGCAATTGAGGTCACAAGGTGTTGATGCAAACAGTTTTCAGGAAATTAATTTTAAATAATTCCAGTGACTTTTGAACCTGCAATTTCACAGTATTATGATTATGATTGAGTATATGTGTTAAAATGATATTTATTTCTACTATAATTTTATGATCTTTTCAGTGAAGTCTTCTATCCAGCCAGGGTTTTCAAGGTAGTGTTGCGCATTGTCTAAGTACCTGATACAGTTGGGTTAAATTTCGTTGTATTTCAGTGTTATGAACCAAAGTTGTGTGTGATCTTCTCACAGAATCTTTGGCTCTTCCTTTGTGTGCCTTTAGAAGGGAAGCCCTCGCTACTCTGAAGAGTTCATTCTGCAGTTGGAAAGGGAGCTGGTACAGGCCAGGCTGAAGGAGGCAGAGTCTCAGTGTGCCCTCAAAGAGATGCAGGACAAAATCCTTGAGATTGAGAAGGTGGGTTCACTTTCACTTCTCTTCATACAAAAAGCTAAAGCCTGATTCCAGTTCTGGCCCACAACTCTGTAGATTAGCATTCAAACGACCTCATTGAACTCCTTAGCTAATTACTGAGCCTCTGTGAGTTCAATTCAGAAGGAAAGAAGAGGCAAAACGTTCATTTTTGCAGGCCTATGGCCATCCAGGATGTGAATTTGACATCTAGAAAAATAAATGTTGGTGTTTTCACATCTCAGAGAAACAACTCCAGTGTTGATCTTTTACTTGAACAATAGTTGTAAGCGTGTCCTTTACTGTATTATTTCATACCTGTTGCAGAGGAACACAGCTCTTCCAGATGAGAGAAATGTGGTCCGCCTGCAGGAGGAGCTGATTGCTGTAAAGTTGAGAGAGGCTGAGGCTCTGACAGGCCTTAAAGAACTCAGACAACAGGTCAGGAATCTGGAGGAGCACTGGCAGGTGAGTACACATACGTGCAAGGTTTTTTTTTTTTTTTGTATATATAACCCTTGTCACAATGTACATAGGGACATTTCATGCATAAATGTATATCTTCATATGTTCTTATGAAAGTATCTATGTGACACATTCTTCAAAACCTTACATGAAATCTAATCCAAGTGTTAACCTATGTAACCATAAATAAGCTTAAAAATTAAACACACAAAGCTTATTCATAAGCACTTTTACTGCTATCAGGACTATCAGTTTCTTTCTGGCTTTCTCATGTAGTAAAGGCTTGTTTGTCTTAAAAATGAATTAAAATTGTATGTAAGGATACTTTTAGGTATGTGTAGGTACTTTTAGGTGTGTAATATTTAGTTATGTTTTGGCTGATGTTCTTACATTTTCTCTGCAGAGGCACTTGGCCCGAACAGCTGGGCGCTGGAAAGACAGCCCTCGGAAGAACGCAGCGAGTGAACTACAGGATGAGTTAATGAGCGTGAGACTGAGAGAGGCAGAGGCACAGGCTGAGCTCCGAGAGACCAGACAGAGGATGCTGGAGCTGGAGACACAGGTCTGATACCACACACACAGATGCAAAAAGGGTCAGTGCATAGAGGCTAATAACCAGTAGGGGGCGACAAAAGGTCAGTCATGAACTCAAAATGAAACAACTGGTAAAACATTCAACAAAGCAGGGAATGATGTTAGGTTTTTTTCTTGGGGTTCACACTTCACAGAAACAAGGA
>JBBPCZ010000115.1:11320908-11336504 GCA_037974445.1 Brycinus macrolepidotus | reverse complement strand
ATGCACGTGTGTATAGACCATCATATTTAATATCAGCCTGTAAAACACAAACTGTTGGACTAAACTTCAGTTATCAGCCAGTATTACCAGTTATCATAATTTTTAACCTCTTAAAATCGATATTGGCATGAATCACAAATTTTTTCACAGTTTTACGTGATGATATTCCAGGGGATTCAATAGGATTGTAGTACTGTTTTAGTACTGAAATTCACTCTTAAATTGCACCTTCACATCACTGTGCAGAACAAGTGGAAGCACCCTGAAGCATCTTGATGAAATCTAATTGATTGCAGAATTCTCTGATTCCTATTGGTGTGAGTCTAGTAGGGAGACCTTTGGATTGTTTTTGTTTTTTTTTGCTCTGTGGGCTTTCAGCAACAACTTTAAGGGCTGTGTTTTTGGGGTACTTAAGCGAGGAAGCCATTAGTTAGAGCCGTTTGACGTCCCTGGCCACAGCCTGCCACCTGCTGACTTTGCGCAGCTGAGCGTAAGGAAGTCTGCTAACTGCCTTTGCCTTATCATTGGCACTTGGGGGTGGGGGAGAAAACCTCAGAAAAAAGGCAGATTCCTGGAAAAACGCTGCTGCTTTAGATCCCTCATCCCCGGCCTATCAGAGACCTGCAAGCCCTGCCCTAACTGCAGACCACAGGAATTGAAAACACCCTTCCCTGCTGCTGGGGTGCGTGTTAGTTGATCTGCAAGATCTCGCCTCTACCTTGGCACCCCACCCCCTCGCCGTTCCTCTTCCCTTTTTTTAGATTTATTATTTTTTTTACCCACTCTCCTCTCTTTCTTTCCTTTCTTTCTGGCTGGCAGAATCGATGCTGAATGAGTGACGAGCTTTCACAGCCTTGTAGTTTGTTTGTGAGGTTGTGTGTGTTTTGACTCTTGCTTTAGCAGATGTGTTGGAAGGTAAACACCACATGTGCAGCTACTGTGCGTGTCAGTTTAACACCGCAGCTAGGCGTCTCCCCAAGGCATTAGGAACAACGAAAAACACGCTGCGCTATTAGCACTTGCTCAATCAGTTTTAAACTGCTGTGCCGTACCCAAACAGTCTGTGGCAAAGCTAGTCTATCAAAACTTCACTTAGTTCTCTCCCACTCAACAGTTTGTGCTTTTCCACTCCCACTTGACTTTACCACAGATTTCACTTTTAAATGGAAAGTTGTAGAAATGCCCGGAGGACTGATCTGAATTTTCTGCTTTGAATCTGAGAATCAGAACTCGAAGCCATCAATGCATTTAGAATTCATTGCAATGCACTTTTTGGCCTCTATTGACATCCTGGATTTTAGAATGGCTAAATATGTCTGAATATTGCTACATTTATCATTTAAGTATTTCTGCAATTTTGTTTAAGTTTGCAAAAAGTACTTTTTAACATCAGTGGTAACTTGAGAGTTAAGCAGCAAAAAATGAAAATTAATCCTTATAGTATATGTGAATGCATTAGCTTCATTTTTAAGAACTGACAGCTCTCGTCTGAAGCTAGTCTAGAAAAACTCTTTTTCTTTGTTTGTCCATTGTGTCTGCTGTCAGCAGCTCCTTAGACCATATTAAACTTGCACTTTGTGATGCCATCTGAATTTGTAGCATCATTTTCTCCTTACAGTCTATGGAGAGAGCCAGCATTTATGCAGAAATCCACTGGTGTTACAGTGTTGTGTATATACAGGTTTAAGATCAGTGGCAGTTCTGTTCAGAGTCTTGTAGTTTATCGTACATCAGCTGAATTATGGAAGTTTGTACAGCAAGGGTGATTCTCGGGTGGCTCCCTACTCCATGTAGTGGACTACGGTGTTTATGAAGCAGTAGTTTCTAAACACAGGTAATGCACTGCATGTCCAGCAAGGATGCATTTGGGATTCAGTCCAAGTTCTGTGAAGTAATGTTCCTTATTTGTACCATGACTGAATCTGTGTCTTTTTTTTCCTCTCCACATAGAAAGAAGAAGGGAGAGTAAAGGGGCAACTGAACAACACGGACTCCAGCCAGTACATTCGTGAACTCAAGGACCAGATAGTAGAGCTCAAGCATGAGGTGAGGCACACCCCTGCATGTTTGTGTGTTTACGCAGCAACTCTCGTCACAAACGCTATGCGAGTTTTAAATTCCCTACTTTACTTATTTTGGGGCAGAAACCTTTACAGTGACAGTGAAACAAGTGTGCTAATATCCAAACCAAGCACATTTTGTTTTGGTGCTAAAGCCACTCACATATATGATGTTTTGTCTGTTTTACCCCCAAGCTGCTATGTGTTTTTCTTTTTGTTTTTTTTGCGTCAACTGCATATATGTTTTTGATCTAGCTTCTTGTGTGGTTTTTACTCTTATTTTTTCGTGGGCTTTGTGAGCGCTTTGAACAGATTTGGGAGTTCATTTAGCAGTGTTGTTCAGAAGTGTTAACTACGCCCTGTAAAATGCTGTTTCCTGCGCTAAGGCAGTTATATTTGCCCATACACACCCCTCTTGCTCTCTCTTTCTATGGTTTATCTGTAGCTTTTTTCGCAAGGTGGGCATATTAACCTCTTCAGCGGCCATTTCCGTCCCATTTAACTTCACGCAGGCATTTAAGTTAATACTTCAATACCTTAAACACATTCATTTCATAGCCATAGTTTCAAGAATCATGTATTGCCTTAAGAGTAATTGAAGTAAGTCTGCAACTTAAGTGTTATCTTCATCTTCCAAAGCACTTTGGAATTTTGCTTTGAAAAGGCACTAATTATTCATTGCATTCTTCTATCAGGAAAAGCTTTTGAAACTCTTAGGTTGTGTTTACAAATTTCCAGTAGTGACCACACAATTCATACTAGTTTCTTCATAATGAGTCCTTATATTATTAACTCAGTAATAAGCCTAGGGTTAAACATGATTAACCCTGATAAACTTGTTGGGGTGGTGGTGGCCTAGTGGGTAGGATACTTGGTCATGGGTTTGAATCCTGCCTTCAGCACACCACCACTGTGTTCCTGAGCAAGACCCTTAACCCCAAGTTGGTCCAGGGAGACTGTCCCCTGTAGTTAAGGAATGGAAGTTGCTTTGGATGAAAGTGTCTTCTAAAATGCCGTGAATGCTGGTGCAGTTCACAGATTCACAAAGGTCAGCTTTACTAAATATGCCTTTGTCACCATCACCATGTCTATGTGGAAGTGACTGTACAAAGCTTTTATTCTGACAACTTTCCTTCCTTGTCTTGAGGTCAGGACATCTGGGCTTTTTTTGACATGTTTTTATCATAGAGTTCACAGATGCCCACCGTCACATACAATAGAAACGAACCTGGACACAGAGGAAAGAAATAGTTCTCAAAGCTACATTTGAGCTGTGGTGATCACGAGAATTGGGTTTTTTTAGCTTGTGAGGTTCACCTGTGTCAGCCATCATGAGAGGGTTACTTTATTGCTGTCAAGACCCTGAATAAAGGCTCCTGCAGAATGTGAGATTAGTCCAGGCTCATAAGGGCTAATTAACTGGATTCATTTTTTGAAAGGGATTAAATATTGTCTTTTGTGCATGTGTCTTTGGTGTAGGAAGGAGAGACTGAAAGTCATTGCAAAAAGCCAGCTGGTGCACACTGATGACGGTAATAACCTGAGAGCAGTTTCAAGACCCTATTGATAGGGCAATGATGATCAGTACTGACGTAAGAGTAATGGTCATAGAATGAGAGGGAGAACAAAAATGAACTCAGATTAACTATTCTCTAACGGAGCTGGTGATCACTGGAAAAGGGTATTTTTAGAGATTTTAGGAATGCAATTTAGTCATGTGAGAGAAACTGACTTGGTTATTATTTCATTTACTATCCACTGTTGATCTATAGTGTAAGAGTTTTGTGTGTAAAATAAATACAAAAAATCTGAGTGGAGGTAAATCTAAATTAATATGTTTTCTTTGGCCAACTGTTTTGCCTCACAACACCCTGGATATACCTCTCCACTGAGAACAGATTTAAAAACTACATTTTAGATCAAAATCAAAACTCAGATTACCTGTGATATTGTTTTTGATAGCTTTGAGACAGTGTACTTGTAACAGTTTCATGAAAAAATAATAATAATATGAATTTTGTCAGCCCTAAAAAATGAAAAATTTTGGTGAGCTTTGTAAGTGAATATTTGAAGAATGTTTCTTAAGCAGCTCAAAAGCACTTTATACTGGAGTATACTCTGTACTCGGCCACATCGGCTTTATTGACCGGTGCATTCTGGACCAGCTTTAGACAGCTAACTAGCAAGCCACCATGCTCTCATTTGATAATATGTTAGCCAGCTATCCATCCAGTAATAATGTTATCTGAGCTGGAGATCGGATGACATGCTGTTGCCATGAGTTACAAAAGTCCCGCTGGCTCTGCCACATCGCAATCTCTAAAGAGCCTGAAGTGCAGACTTGGCAGCTCTGTGAACACTTGTTTCTTTCCCCACAGATTTGTTCATGAAAGTAATTGTCAGTTACTGTAGGTATTCATTTTAGAATGGTTTAATTATCAGATGCAGCCCTAAATGCTTCATAAAGAAAGTGTTCTAAACCATCCAATAGGTTGTCAACCATTACTTTACCATGTGACCTGATTAAAAGTTGGTTTGTACATTAAAACGTTCAGGGTCGACACGCACCATTAAGAACTAAAATAGAGTTTAGAGCTAATCAAGGATTTGTTCATCTATCTTACATAGAGCTGTTACACCACCTACTTTTAAATGTGGCTTAACAATTTATTATATTTGAGAATTGTTTTTGTTTTGTCTGTAACTGTAACATTCTCACCAACCTTAAGTTGTCCATTCAGTTAATGTTAATGAAACCTGACCAGTATGTTAGAAGCATAACAAAAAGCTGCAAGACATGAGTTAGTACATTGGCATTTCTGCTTTTCTTTGTTTGCCCCGAAAACATTGTTTTTAAAAGCAAACAAGTGTCATGTGTAAAGGCATGACTCCGAATTGAACTGTTTGTCTTCCTTTCACCCTATTGCATCACTTTTGACAAATAATTGTGTAATCATTTAGCTATATCGCAGACTTGTATGCACAGTTATTTGGACAGTTAAGATATAGACATGTTTTTGACGTATTTCAGACATGGTTTTTTTAAGCTCCACCATTTGAGTTAAAGCTACTTCATTGATTCACTGTGGAGAAGTGAGGATATTGTCAGATTTTCACCCTCTTTTTGAAAAACAAAAGCTTGGTGGCTTGCGGTTAAACTGCATTGTACTAAATCATTCACATGGTTCCTCCTGAGTCCCTATCAACAGAGTGCAGTGAGGCAGCTTTACCCCAGAAAGCTGCTCATTTCCTTTTCATGTCCAATCCAGCTGCAGTAGACTTTTGTGGCTTAGGTGCCTTAGCCAGCCTGGCTGATTTAAATGCTTGTGGTAAGGGGGTTAGAAAGTGAGGAAATATTCAAAAATGTGTTGAAGTTTCTTCCTTCTCAAGCAAGACCAAGCAACTGAGCCAAGCTCACTCATCGTATTTCCTCTCTCTGGCACTTTGGTTTGATTAAAGGCAACATCCCCAGTTCAATCGCCAACTGTATCGTCGCTGTACAAAGAATCATTTGAACATAGCAGCTGTCCCTTTCATGATGAATGAACCAATAGAATGCTCCAAAATTACTTGGAATAAAACTCTATACATGAACTTCCACAGTCATGCTGGGGCACAGTCATGCTGGAACAGAAAAGGGCACTTCCCCAAACTGTGTCCACAAAGTTGGAAGCATGGCGTTGTCCAAAATGTCCAACTCACCTGTTAATTGCCAGGTTTGGTGAGTGTTTGAAAAGGGAACTGCCAAACTGTGTTGCACACTGGCCCTCCAGCACCAAATTATTTTTCTGTTATTATTAACAGAATAAAGCCCAAAAAGAATAGCCGCTAGTATTCAGAACTGATTAATGAGAAGCCCAGTCACATTTTTGTGTATGTGTAATTTAAGCCACCCAGATGCCTAGTTTTTATCATTTGATATGATCCAGTATCATGACCAGCTCATATGCTAGTTGAACCATGTGAGCAGGGTTTGCACTCCATTTAAAAGTGGCACATGATCTGGCCCATACTGCTTGTGTTGCTTGAAGGCTCTGACTCAGTCAGTGAAGCTGAGTCTCAGTGAACATCACAGGGGAAATTATATAGTAAACCCTGGCACAGAACAGTAAATTTAAATGTACTTTTTGAATCCACAAGTGACCATTTGGTTTAAGAGCCACAGACCTCCAATTTCAACAGGTTTTTCAGCATTACTGCTACAAAAAAGCTACGAGCTGACACAGGAAAATTAAGCCCACCCACCTTCAGTGGTTTCAAGTAAAAACATTTTAATGAGAGGCGGATGGGCATATCCGCAATACTGATTTCTGATTTGATTTTTGAAAACTATTGAAGCCCTTAGTTGCTATACAATGTCTCTGTCCAGATTGCAGACATTTCATAAGGTCTTTATTTGTGTAGTTTGTAATAGAAATAGAATAGGCAGCACTCTAGAAGTTGCTGGCAAAATCTGAAAATATTGTTTAATATTTTGGACTTTTTTGCATGTTTCTAGTAAGTCCCTGAACACTGGAGGACGGCTCTTTCAGTGTAGGTTATGAAGGGGCTAAAAAAGCTGCTGCTGCTGCTGTTTCTGCTGCTGGTGGTTGCTATTTAAATCACGTAGCTGCTAAAGAGCGAGAGGTTTCCTATCAACCATATTTGCACTGAGTGAAACCATACACCTACTAATCTCTCAACACCACCAAGTTGTAAGCTGTCAAACACGAGGCCTCTTGTGTTCTGCTGGTTTCCGGGCTGTTCATCTTCTGTCTCTCTTTTGCTCTCACTCTCACTTTGTTTCTTACTCTTTCTCTGTCTCTCTCAAAGAACTCCTATGTTTTCAAATATCTCCTCAGTCCTCAGTTCTCGTCATAGAAAAGTAGGTGGTTGTTTAATAATGTACTGAGCAGTTAATGTGTTGAATGAGTACGTGAGGTCACACATGAGGCTTTGTGTGTTGCGGTTTCTTTGAAATACCCATGAATACCTCTCTTCCCACATGTCTGTCTTGGTGAGGCAGTGTGTTCCAGGTAAGCGTGTATATTTTAAGCATCTGTCGTTTACTCCCCACAGCAAATGTCTTCAAACCCACGTTTCCCTCTGTCATTATCACCTGTCTTTCAAGTGTTTTTGTTATTTTCAACTTTAGAAAATGTATTTGCATGTATTTGGCAACTTCTTAATACCACCAATCTTAAAATGTCCAAAAATACATAAGAAGATAATAGAGGCATAAAAATCAAATGGTATTATATTTTTGAATAGAAAGTTGATTTAACATTTCACATGACCTAAAAGTTCAAATGAAATTCATCAGGTTATTCAAGTTATTCTATACTGAATTGTGTTAAGTCATGTTTAACTTGTGGGTTTAACAATAAGTTGTTGTGCTTAAAAAGTCTCACTGACTTACAGTGTATGAATGTGAAGACTATTTAACTTAATTCCAAAAACTTTTAAGCTGCTTTCAGGAAATGCAAAACCATTTTTTTATCCAGTCATGTTCTATTCACATATTTTTATCTTGACCAGTAAAATATCTGTTACAGTAATCTGGTGATAACGAACAAAAACACAAACCACCTTCTTGTGGCGTGAGTGCATTCTAACCTGTGCTGTGTTCCTCAGATGAAAGCAAGCAGTTTTAGTGTTTTAGGTCGGAGCCAAGACTCATATCTGTGTTTCTAATTTCAGGCCGTACTGGTACAGCCAAATTTCCCATTTTGCCTCATGCATGTAAATAACCTTTTATCTGAAAATCTTCCACAGTTGTAAGAAATTTGAATACAATATTGCCGTCTGAAAGAGAGCAGCTTTTAAGTCGAGAGCCTTAATTTTTTTCAGAAAAATTGCAATGTGAGATTTCTTCTGAATAGTTCAGCCCTAGTGTACATCTGTACAAAGACTGCAAATATTACAAAGCGGAAACACCTATATTAGTAGAGTGCCCTTCTTGGCATCCTGCTTGGCTCCCAGAGTGTCACATAAGAACTGTAGTGTAGCAATCGATGCCTCAACAAAAGTAAAAGGTTATGGTTGAACTTTAACTGAGTTAACTGAGGCTCTTTGGAGCACACCTATTGAAGTTCGGATTAGTTTTATGTTCCTGTCGGAATTTATTGTGGCATGCGTGGCATAATCACGGTATTCATTCCGTCCTTGAACTCATGAAGAAAGAGTTAATCACTATTTGCATATGGTTTGGATGAAGAAAATTTGAGTTGCTTATTGTCCACTGCCCACTGTGGGTTATGAAGCTTGTTTCCTTTTGAGTCATGGCTGTGCTCTTTGTTCACAGATTCGCTGTTTAAAAAGGCAGAGGGGTTTACCCGACCAGAGCAATTTTGACGGGATCCACATCGTTAACCACTGCGGCGGGGACGATGAGTCATACCAGTCTTCAGATGAAGATGGGATGAAGCTCCCATCCCATCTGAGTGCCCATCCAGGCACCGGGCGCATTACACTCCACCCCCAGCTGGAGGACTCGGACAGCGAGGGGGACGAGGATGGGGAGGGTCTGCGGCTAACGGTGCCCTCTAACAGCAGCCATAAGACCACCACTGTGTGACCACCAACACTATTGTAACAGACTGCCTACCTAAGTCCGGGAGGGGAAATTACACCCTGGATATACACCCTCATGTCCAGGTCCAAAACTGCCATCAACTCATTTACAGCTACAAATCCTGAGTCATTTTTACAAACCATGAACTGGGATTTTTGTTCACATCTGCCTTACCCATTTTGTTTTTGCCAAAATGAGTCAGATGTTCTTACTGGAACTTGCTGTAGGATTCTAGCAGGAGTTGGAGTGGCCCCCTTCAGGCCCCTTTGAGACCACACTAGACTGGAGTATAAACTGAAGCCCCCTGATAACTGAGGGTGATTAGTTTTCATTGTCCTGCGCTTCACTCCACCAGAGAAGAAGCAACTTGTATGATAGTGTTTTATGCATTATGGTAAAACTTCATTCTATTAGTTTTTATTTTTTAATCATTTTTTTTAAACAAACCATCAAAACCCCATGAAATGCATTCATGAGGTGTCCATCACCTTGGGGGGGGACATGTTAAAGGTTAAGGAACACTATCTTTTAGATAAATATTGTACAGAATCTCAAATAAAAGTTGATTAGTGTCATATCAACCACCACCAACAAGAGCAAAGCCTTTTTAGATGTTGGCATGCAGTACCTCTGTTGACCTTCTGATTTATGTGAAAGAGGCCTGTCAAGGATTCCACATCCATGTATATATGTACATGTTATTTGACTTTTTTTTTTTCATCTCCATTATGACTTGAAATGTATCTAATGTATTTCATATCCTCAATGTACAGTGTACGATTCAGTTGAAAGGGACATGATCACCATGTTTTGGGAGACAATTTGATGCAACACAGCGCACACCCCTGTGTTTTCTGTACTGTAACCGACTCTTTCATTTCTAACATGGACTTTGGTATCAAAATGTCACAAATTATTGTTCTGTTGCCTGGAAAGTTACCACTTTAGCATGTTTGAAAAGAGCATGTTTCAAATTTTACAGAGGTGTCACCGACTGGAACATTACATAGTATAGGTTCTCGGTTTTGCTGTACATTTTCCTTTTTCTGTTTTTTTTTTTTTTTTTTTTTTTCCTTTTTTCTTTATTCCCCTGAAACAAGTGCTTAAGACTTATCATGACACAAATACAACCTAATTGAGAGACTCTGTGAAACCTTAATATGAGTATTTCTCTGTTATTTGTCATGTTCAACACATTTGTTGCATATTTGCACAAAACATACAGAGCTCCAAAAGTATTTGGATGTTTTTTTTTCTTGCTGCTGTTTGTTGTTTTTGCTCTACTCCAGTGCTTTGGATTTCCAGTGTCTGTGATGATAAAGAACAGACTGACAGCGTTCAGCATGTTTTGTATGTGTGCCTCCATTTCAGGCCACCTAAAGTTTTTGGACAAAATTTCACAGTAAAGACTATTTTAATATTCGGTTGCGTATTGTCCTGTATCATCCTGGAGGTTATGTCACATTGGTAAAAATGTGAACCACTTCCAGTGGTAGCAACACCTGTTTACATATTGGCAGAATCTGTTGGGTTTCATGAATGAAACAATGCTTTGAATGGGCGGTTCCTTCTTGCTCCATCAGTCAAAGAATCTTTGTACTATTCCTACTATACTATTCCTGTGCAAATCAATCTTATGTATCTCTTTCGAACTGCAACCAGGCCTTTTTTGCTCTTGAGATTTGACAATGCTTTCAATAGTATATCGGGCCAGCAAAGCCTCTGCAAGCGGGGTTTCCTGCGTGGCTTTTGACACTTCTGCCTACACCAATGGTTTCTTTTTAGTGGTGGAATAAACAGTTAATTTTGGCATGTCTTATTTTAATATTTCTTTCAGCCTGTTAATGGCCTGCTGTATTTGGCACCTTTGAAGCCTTGTGTCGCTACATACTGTCAGATCAACAAGATTTCCAACCAACCCAGCAATGAAGGCTACAATCCTGCACATGTATGATACCTAATGATAAATCTGCTGGAACACATCTCAATAATCCGATTTGTCCAGATACTTTTGGTTCCCCCAACTAATGCACGGCGTCTACAAAATATGCTGTAATTTCCATGTGACCAATGTCAATGAATTCTAATGGCCTGCGTTTTACTCTATAAACGGACTAATTCAAATCCAAAGTTTTGGAAAAGGACAAAAAAAACAACAACAAAAAAAAAAAACAAAGCCAATTTTACTGTTCAAATACTTTTGGATCCTTGTATGACAGTCAAGGGACTTTGCAGTAACTGAAAAATGCCATGTTGATGGCTGTGTAATTCTCTAGGCTCTGAATGTAGTGCTCTGACTGTAGATACGAGGAAGGTGCCTTGTGAAAGCAAGACTGATTACTTTAAGTGTAGAGTGACATTTGGCCTTCACCTTATTTCCAGATCAAACCAAAAAGTGGCAGACGCACATTCAGAACAGGAAGCCAGTGCGCGCTGCTACCTGAATACCAGAATAGCCAGTCCATCTGCTAAAATGAAGATTATGAAATGAATAATGTTCCAGATGCACCAGAGTCATTCAAAAACTTGCGTCAGAGTCCAGTAGTTAAAACTTCAGACACTGGAAGGATCAGCATGCTGAGTTCTCTGAAGGGAAGGAACTTTGAGGAAATTTCTCTGGTAAGGCTGGTTGGGTTATGACGTAGAAGTGCTTATGACGGAGCATTAACACTAAGCGTAGGCTGTCTGTATGATGTTAATAGATGAGACTTATCAATTGACAATAAAAAAATACTGTTTGACAAATTCTTTGTCTTTTTGTATTCTTAATACCATAGAATACTAAACAAAATCAGGATAAGAAGATTTAAGATGTTGAACTTGGCTAAAGAGATTTATGCTGATTATGCTTCTGCTCAATTCATGCCTATGGTGATCTGGAAGTGTCACTTTTGTTTGAAATAAGTTTCAGTGTTTTTGTGGTTAGTAGTCATGGTTTCTGAAAAACAGAAAGTTAAATTGAACGGGCGTTCCAAATGTTCTGGAGTTCGATATTTCTTGGTAATGACTGCTGATTTTTCAGTAACTTTTTTAATTTAATAAATTAATTTCCTTGATCCTAGAGATGACTTGATTACTTGATTTAAAAACTATAGATTCTAAATAAACCATGGGTGTGAGTGTGTGAGTGAATGGTGTGTGTATGTGAGCCCTGCGGTGGGCTGGTGCCCCGACCAGGGGTGAGTCCCTGCCTCGTACACGTTGGCCCCGTAATAGGCTCCGGGTACCCACTACCCTAGTAAGGATTAAGCGGTTACAGAAAATAAATGAATGAATGAGAAACAATTAACTAAAACTTGCATCCTCAATTAATTCTGCCAAGTGACTAGTTTACATTTTGAAAGATAAACATTGAAGCTGCATGTCACTATAAAGCTGTGTTCAACAGTCTGAATGTTCTTCACAAGAGGGAGCTGTTTTGAATGCATTATTAAAAGAGGAAACCCACAGATCTCACTATTGTATGTAAGTTACATATTTTATGTATATGAAGTAAAATTAAATGTTTGTTGTTAAATACTGTGTATATAACGCCTTGACTAATCATGCAAAAATCACTAAATTGCTCAAACACTAATATAATTGAAAGTGACGTCCCTACTTGATTCAAATGTATATAAATTGCAGTTGAATGATTATTACATGTAATGTAAATGTAATGTAAAATGTAAACTGAAGGCCCAAGTTCTGATGATGCAATATTCTTTTTTGTGTGGAAATGACTCTTTTGCATAAAGGAAATTTAATGCATTGTTTTTCTCGCTGATGGTGTTCTACTGTGGTGATGCTCCGTACGCTGTAGTTTTTATCTTCACCCCCGTGTTCTCCAGGCTGTTAGAGGGCTGTGCGTGGTTCAGCAGCTCCAGCAGAGCCCTTCCTGCACTAGGTTCAACCTTGCTAATGAGACGTGTTATAAAGAACGTCTGCAGGAAGTGATCTCTCACAACTCAGATGTACCAAAGACACATCGCAGCTACAGAGTAGAGGCTGATCCAGACTGAACGCAGGGCAGCCTAGCCTTGAGGAGATCAGGTAAGTCCTGTGTGTGTTTGGGAAGATTTCGGAAAGAGTGGGTGCACAGCCTAAAAAATCCGATCATCTTTCAATCAGAGCTTTGAAATCAGTAAATCACGCCCTGCAAAAGCTTACCACATTCAGCTCTGCTGCCCGACTCAAGTTCTGCTTGATTAACTTCTACGCCCTCTTAAGATGCCTTAGTGAGTCTTGTTGAGCCTGTGCTCTCTGCTCAGGATAGGCAGCACTCTTTACTCTGATGAACACAAATTCAGAAGTGTACTGAGATTTGCTCTTGAGTATCTAGTGTTAGAATAAGCATGTGTACAGGATATGTCATTTTATATATTTATATTATCTTGAGACACTATCGTGAATTTGTGTGCCATGCCATTGCACATGTAGGGATAGGTGTAATGTGTGTGTGTGTGTGTGTGTGTGTGTGTGTGTTCACACTAATGTTTCTGACTTACACACCAAAACCTTTAAACCAGTTAAGAGGTGAGCTTGAAAATCCCTTGTAATAACACATTATAAGCACTATTGTTTTCTCTTTGGGACTAATTGGAGGGGATTAGTTACCTGATTTCCAGTTGAAGTGACTTTGACTGCTTTTATGCTTCTAAGCTATTGGACACAACTGTCTTGTTTGATAAATTCCACTTTAAACATACATAATTGTCTTCAAACATTCACTTGAACTAAAAAGGGGGACACTTTAGGCTTGATAAATAGATAAACAAATAAAGTAAAAAGAGCTGCAAACACATCAAATTAAAAATGTTAATGAACATCCTACTTCCAAGCGGTTCAGACAATAGGCTCATTTCCACTTGATGAACTGAAGTGGTTAATTGCTGCTTTCATGTAATTTGCTGAAAGGCCGGTAAAACAGAGTGTTTTATGGGGCCTCTATCAGTGGAGGCCTGGGGAGCCCTGGGGCCGGTGGCTCTAATCACCGGAGGGCACATTGAGCTTTGATTTCCTGCGATTGCTTCATGCAGACATTTCAGATGCGACGTCTGCCCTGACATCTCGCATTATCAGCTCCGTCAAACAGATCAGGCTCAGCTTGCTGTGTGGTGATTATGATAAAAGGAGCAGGTCTGTGGCAATGTGGATTCTCATCCTGCTCCTGAAGACCTGCATATTTCAGCCTCTGGCAGTATTTCAGTGTCTTTTGCTGCTCTATCGCACCCATTTTAACCTCAGGCTCTGTAATGACCTGATGATGGATCAGGTGTGATGGGCTTTGCAAGACAGAAGGGGCTTCAGGAGCAGGACTGGATAATAGATCTTCATTTTTTATTAGTCTTTACCAAAGCTGTGATGGAAATTAAAATACGCTGTGACTGTAACACAATGGGGATAAACAGGTTTTTTTTCCAGTTGCCTCACTTCCAATAAATTCATTAATTTCAAATTAAAACTACAAATTTCCTTTCTGAACACACACATTCTTTAAACAAAATGTCTATTTGTCCTCAGAATAAGTAACCTCGCTTACACCTTTATAGTAAAGTATACCAGCATCATTTACAGTGTAGTTATAAAGGGAGGACCTCTGAAAAAGGGATGCGTTTATTGCTTGATTCAGATGCAAGGAACAAATTATACTGCAGCAACAATTACACTCAGAAGTGTGAAATCTCACTGATGTTACACATTCGGCAAATGCTGATCAGTACTGATGAAAATCAGCAACGCAATAGTGTCTTTCACTGTGCATTTATGTGCATATATGCGTTAGTGAAGTATAGTATATATTTATTATGGAAGTATATTAAGAAATAAATCCATGCTTTCTCTGAGTTAAAAGAATTGTCTTCTAAACCTGAGATTGTTTTCATTGGAATTGCGTTCTTTTCTGCTTCTATAACAATTACGCACAAAAAAAATAAATAAAATTAAATAAATAATAATGAAATAAAACAGGACACGTTATATAATAAAATGATGTTCTTATTTTCTCATCTATTAATTACGTTACTAAAAATCTTCCTACAGCTGAAAAGCAACACAAGTAATAGAAGGTATACTGGAAAAGACAACATCTCTCTCAGTGCTTCATGTGATCATCTGTCAGTTCAGTGTTCAGTAAAAATGTAAAGAATTTTCAGCTTTGCTCAGTAAGATTTGGGCCCTGCAGGCTTGCTGAGTTAAATATTTTTTTCCCCTTTTGCCAGAACTATTTGCAGATTTTCTACATCTTAGATCTGTTAAATTATTGTAGTTTAGCTCAGTTTAGTCACATTAACTAAAATTGACTGAACGTATCATTTATCTATCATTCATCTATTAACACAGAGATTATAAAAATGAAATTACATTTATTTTAATAATTGGTTTTCACTCAGATCACTTTAATGTGATTTATTTGAACAGAGTTTATGTTAGTCAAGTATCTAAGAAGTAGCTACTTAACGCATTTACGTTGATGTATGTATGTGTGTATGTGTGTATTTATTTATTGTCTGTTGTTTGTTTGTTTGCTTGCTGGTCGCTGTCTCTCACCTGTCACTGTCTCGAGCGGGCGGTAGGTGAGGGTCTGCAGTGCTGGACGCGCTCGTGCAGCAGGTGTCAGGGGGTCGGCGGGTCAGAGCCGGAGAACAAGACCACTCTGTTCAGCACAGCGGTGTGAACACAAAGCACGATTTATTTCATTTAGTGATCATTCAGACACATCAACAGACAAGCAAACAATCTCACACATCCAAATAACCATAAACAAGCAAGCAAGCGAACAAAGAAACTTATAAACAAACAAGTAGGCAAACAAACAAACAAATAAATAAGCAAGCAAGCAAACAAACAAACAAATAAATAAATACATTTGATGCAAAACCGAGCAAGCAAGAAATGAGGAAAAGTGTGCTACTGGATACACACACACACAAACACACGCACATGAACAAATATCCATGTAATGTGTTGTAAACCCTTGGATGAGAAGATGCAAATGAGGATAT
>JBBPCZ010000115.1:11291030-11310046 GCA_037974445.1 Brycinus macrolepidotus | reverse complement strand
TAATAATAATAATAATAATAATAATAATTATTATTATTATTATTATTATTATTATTATTATTATTATTATTATTATATATAGTATCGTATAGACTGATGATCATTTCTAAAATACTGCGCAGGCGCGGATCACAAGAATACACCATTTGCGTCTTAAACGCGTTCATCTAAACAAACAAACAAACAAAACTGTGCTGTGAGCTGTGATTTTGACATCAGTTTTTATTTTTAATCTTATTTAACTGAATGCCGATATTAAATGTTCTACATTTCTTCGTTACAGAACCTTTACATTTAAATATTTACATACATTTTGCATAACATTTATTATTATTGTTGTTGTTGTTGTCGTTGTGATTTTTTATTATTATTATTATCATTATTATTGTTATTAGCAGTAATAGTATTGTTCTTGTTATTATTTATTATTATTATCATCATCATCATTATTATTATTATTATTATTATTATTATTATTATGAGTAGTAGTAGTATTGTTGTTGTTGTTGTTGTTTGTTCCACTCAATAGTTTACTGAGAATAAACCCAGCCTGGCTAAGTCTCTCTAACTGTAAATTCAGGTTCAGTTGTGTTTTCTGCTGGCCCATTTTCACGCTCTGAAGAAAAGCCTTGTTGAGCAGATGAAGCATGAAAAAACGAGCAAAGAGCACATCAGACTGTCCCACTGTTTCAGTCCCAGCTCAGTCAGAACAGAGCAGCTTTATCTGGATGTAAATCTGAATATAAATCTGAATTTAAAGGGCTTTATTGCTTACGTTTTCTGGACATCTGAGACCAAACGTCACTCTAATGACCCTTCATAACCCTTATCGAACAGCTGTTTCTCTCAGTGCTGCAGGCTGAGCTCCTGTCTCTCAGAAGCTGAAATGGCCTGTGAGCTCCTGATCTGAAGATCTGAAGTGATACCGGATCCTGTATCGGTTCTGAATGCAGGAGACCACTCGAGTGGTTTAAAACACGTTAACTCGTCCTCCCTGGCTGCTCCTCATCAGCCGCAGACCTGCCATAGCACACAATACACGCTCTGTTCAGACTCGCATTCAGCTCTGCTCCGTTTCATCAGCTGCAGGTCAGCCGGCCCGACGCGGGGGGAACAGCCTGGCTCTGGAGGTGCGCGCGCGACAGCTGTGAGGTGGAGACCACCTGGAGAAGCTGCTATAGGATGACAGTAATGAGGCCCGGACCCTTTATTTATAACCCAAACACTCGAGCATCTCACCTGTTAATCGAAAATAAAAGGCACAGTGTGTTCAAAGCACACAGGTAGAACAGGGAAACAGAGGAGAACGGAGCTGAGAGATTTATCTCAATCTGAGTGAACCCATCCAAACACCAAGGGTTTTATTTATGCAGCACTGCTTTTTAATTCTGAATTTTTTTTTATTCTATCCTGCACTGCTTTTTGTCTTTTTTAGTGTATCCCGTATTGCTTTTTGTCTTTTTTATCCTGAATTTTGTTTTTTGTCATTTTTAGTGTATCCTGTATTGCTTTTTGTCTTTTTTCCTGAATTGCTTTTTATTCTGTATTTTAGGTTACCTTGCATTGCGCTTTAGTAAAAAAAAAAAAAAAGTCAGTTCTGCTTCCTCCAGAGATCAGAACCAGCAGGGCCTCCCGGCCACAGACGTAAATAAACAATAGTACATGGTATATTCTTAGCAGAACTGAGGTGGGTGTTATGGTGAGTACACGATTATAAAGGAAAGAATAAATTACAGCATTTTCAGAGCAGGACTGAGGTTCCGGACAGAACACGACGAACCCTGAAAGAAGCGGCTAAACATGGTATAACTCTCTTTTTTCGAGTCAACCAATTACTTCAGCTTCAAAAGTAGAAACTCCACTGAAAGGAAGGAGAAAGAGCCGGACAGATAAGAAATGGATGTTAGAGAGTGTGGGGAGGTGGACAAGGGATTGAAAACAAACAACAGTAGGGTGTCATGACTGCACCGCCACTGAGGTCACTTATTTTCACTGGTGTAATAAGGTGTAAATAATAAAAGTCCTAAAATAATGAACTAAAACACTGCTTTGGTGCTGCTAAGATATCGTACAATGCCAAGATAACCCACTTTCTCATCTGATCACTGTCATCGCTGCTGCTGGTGTGGAGAAGGACTTTTTGGTTACTAAAGAGTTTTTACACTATATGGACAAAAGTATTGGGACACTCTTAATTATTGCATTTAGGTGCTTCAATCATACCAATTGCCACATGTGTACAAAATCAAGCACCTAGGCATGCAGTCTCCATTTACAAACATTTGTGAAACAAAATGGGTCGTTCTGAAGAGCTCTGTGACTTCAGGCGTGGTACTGTGATAGGATACCACCTTCGCAGTAAGACAGTCAACAGCAAGTGGTATTACCAGGGGTGTATCAAGCTTTCCAAAAGTGGGGGTGTTCTGGGACGGTGAAGCCAAATTATGAATACAATCACGACCAGTTATAACTTCATTTATGAATAGTGTTTCAGCAAAAGTGCCCCCCCCATCCCCCCCGTGTGCTATGCCCCTGGGTATTACTGAAGAGTGGAAGCATTTAGGAACAACAGCAACTCAGCCACGAAGTGGAAGACCACGTAAAGTCACAGAGTGAGGTCAACGATTGCTAAAGAGTTCCAAAGTTCCTCTGTAAAGCACAAAAAAACTGTGCTATGAATTTGAATGCAATGTCATTAAAGTCCTTGTTGGTGTAAAGGTCAGGCGTCCCAATACTTATGTCACTATAGTGTACTACACATGGTGCCTTTTGATTATAACAACACACCAGACAGGCAGCTGAAGTCCCATACAGGTAAACAGAGACCTTTCCTAACGGGCTGCCTGTAGTTCAGAACTGTTCATCACCAATAAAATCGCTTTTGTTAAAAATCGCGCTGCGTTAAACCATCCGTCTCGATACCAGCTAGCTTGAGTGAATTCCACCCAGCCAGTGTCAGACTGATAAACGTTCAGCAAAAGTTGAAGTGCTTTTCTTTAAGTTTAGTTTGTGTACAGGGCTAAAATGCATGTTAAAATGAGCTGCCAATATATGTTTTTATTTTCACTGCATGGTTATCTGGTGGCTGGTAAAATTTGCATATAAATATAACTGCATCCTCTGTTTACTTTCTTCACTCACAGATGGAAATGAAAAGGCTGCATCAATCAAAGCTCAGCTTTGAAAAGGGAAGAGATAGGGGATGATGAAACTGAGGGAAAAAAAGAAAGAGATGAGAGGGGAGGAGCAGGCACAACCCACTGAGCCCAGGACAGGATTAGCATTGTGTCCCGGTGCTGCACAAAGAAAAACGGACCAACCTGATCTATTCAAACAATGTAGGATTACTTACCACAGAGATACGTGTCCTTTCATCATTACAGTGGAATCATTACAGGCTCAATTTAACAACACAAACCTAAAATAATTACAAATGACTATTTGTGTGACAGTAATAGTGTATGTACTGTTTCAGACACACTATAATTCAAATGTAAAATGATGCAAACTCAAATGATAAGATGAAATAAAGGTGTGTATACTTTTACTACTTTTTTTAAAAATAAACTTTGGCAGGAGAGACAAGTAAGGAGTCAACCATAAGGGACAGGCAGTGAATATAGATGGAATTTAGAACAAAGAGCAAAGGATGGAGAGAGAAATGGACAGAAAGAATGTAATGTTGAAGAGAGAAGAGAGAGGAAGCGGGTTATGGAAAGGAGGGTGTTAGAAAGAGCTGAGGAGACACAAATGGAAAGACTCTTCACACAAGCACAGCAATACAGGATCAGGGTGGCAGAGAGGAGAGAGTTTAATGCTTTTGTCATCCAATATTTGCCCTACAAATGTCATAAAACAGCACCTGTGTAGATAAAGGAAATCATGTTTTTTTCAGGGGAGGTGGGGGTGTTTTTTTTTTTTTTTTTTTTTTTTTATCTAAATCTCTGCGGATGACCATGGATGGGAGGCAGTAGCGAGGGATGAACAATTACCAGTAAATATCAATTATCATAAATGTTCAGCAGAAATACATCAAGATATGTGCATAAAGTGAGAGATGAGTTTGGTTTGCGGTTTGCGCTCTTGGTGTGCTGAATTTAAAAACTGAAGTAGTCATGTAGTTTACAGGGCAGTTCACCATGTCAGCAACACCTATGCATCCACCTGAGATTACACAGCAACTGCCTAGCAACACCTTAGCAACCAAGTGGAACGCCTTAGCAACAACAGAATAACCACCTCACAATGCCATAGCAACCAACTGCATTTAAACTAAACAGTTTAGGTTCAGTTTTTTGTTGCTGACCAATCCCCCCCACCCTTTGAAAGCTTTACAACTTGTGTTTGTGTTGCTTTCATCACTGAAGTTTGCTGGTGAAGTAATTAAAAAGTGACTGGATTACTGACTTTATTTAGACACAATACTGGATATGTTTGATAAAAATACACTTGATATGCTTTCCATGGGGAATGTTATCCATTGACTTAAATGTACTCTGTTTCTGTAGGAATCTGCAATCAGAAAGCCATGAGTTCTTGTTTCTTCACTCTGATTGAAATCAGTGACACTGCTTTAATGCACCTGTTTCTTTCTGCATTCAAAACTGTAAAAATAGTGAATATTTTAAACCCCAGAAGAGCAGACTCAAAAGAGGAGGAGCATGCAGAGTTCTTAGCCCTGTCCTCCCAGCAGGCCTGAAGCAAAGGAGCTGCAGCCAGGAGGGCTCACTTATAATACATGAAGCTTCAAATAAAGTCACTTATAATACATAATCTTATAGGCTTATAAGCCCATAAATCTCTTTTAGTGACAATGATGCTTACATTTTCCAGCAGGTATACATAAAACTAGAAAAACAGTTTAGGAAACTAGAAAAGGACTAGAAAAGTAGCAGCATTATCTGTAAGCAGACTATAGCTGAAAGAAGAAGTGTATAAAGAACGGCTCCTGAATGGCACAACTGAATTTGTCCCCATTGTCAGGCTTTTGACAATGGCACAGCCATTTGTGAGCATAACTGATCCCAGCCTGCTTGCGAGTATCACGGTATTTTGAGAGTATTTTTAAAATGTTGAACTATTATTTTGTCTCTTCCAAGTATACCTGTCACAATTATGAAATTTTATCTCACAATTAACTGTCATGTAAATAATTCAGATTTGTCTTTTTTATTGTTCATTTTAAGTAGCTGTGAAAGCAAAGTGGATTCGTTTATTTATTTCATATGTCAGCTCAGGTAATTGAGATCACATGTAATAACTGAGATAGACTTAGCTCCAACTAATCAAACTTCTGAAAAAAGAAATATTGTCACATAATGTGTAAATGCCTTAAAATATGGGGTTATATTTATACAGTTTCGCTCACCCCTAGTAGGATAGCGTTCTCTCTCCCCAGCACCTGATAACAGACTACATGAGCGTTGGCTAATGTAACAGAGTTACAAAATTTGCAGTTTGCCTTCTCCTCCAAGCGTGTTAAGTTAATCAGTCCAATGATGTTGTGTTAGCACCAATTTAAACAGATGTGGTAGCTTCACATAGCATTCATCCTTTCATCTTGGCAGCATTGAACATATTTTTCCTTTTACATTAATCTAAAGCCTCTATTAGTATTCTAAAACACTCAAAAGTTTCTACATAATTATGTTAAAAATAATGTAAGGGGTTATAAAATAGAGAGAGGGATGGTGGGAGATGGGAGATGGTGGTGTGGCTACATAAACAAATGAGAAGTATGTAATAAATAAACAAATGTAAAGCCTGAAACCAGTGTACTTCAGTAGCGGGGTTGTCCTGTGTTCCTGACCCTGAGCGAAGCTGGGATTGTAATGTCTGTACATGGGTCAGTACATGGCTCAGCTGCTCCAATCCTGTGTAGCTCACTCACAAGGAAAAAGGTTTCAAGTGCACTATTAGGCTGGACAGGTTGGTCAGGTTTTTAAAACCGTTACCCCACAGCCTGCAGGCATATCAAATATGAATAGAAAAGTCTGGGAAAGGACCCAATCGATTTGAGTGGTCAAGTAATCAGAGCACTGCATTCTACGGCTCCAGAAACACACACTCTTTGAGCAAACAAACACACACATATACACACACACACACACACACACACATATACACACACATACACACACGCAGGGTGAACTGAGTTTAGTAGTAGTTAGCAGCATTAATAATGCCTCGTAATTCTAGCGCATTGTGCAGTGTGAACCAGAGCGTCCTGCTTTTCTGTGGTTTAAGGTCATCTATTATTAATATCAGTAGCACATAAAAAATGAAGAGGGCATCTAATGTTGTGCTTTGGCTTCCGAAATGGCCCACCACTGAGAGCTCTACAGGTTTTTCAGATCTTGTGTACATCTTAGGGGTTTAAAAATGCTTAAAGGTGACTACACCTGGACAGACCCAACGTGGTCAACCTGCAACACTATCCATCCTGCAGACAAAATAATAACGGACGCTACAATACTTTACCACTGCAGTTAAAATACTCTTCACGCAGTTTAGAAAGTTTCATTCTCTGACATTAACAAAGCAAAGCAACATAACAGCAACATTTTTAATCTAAATCTCACACACACTTCAAATCAGCCTCTGCCAGGTGTATTTCTTAGAGTGTATAATGCATATGTTAACTGTGTAGCAGAAACAATAGAGCTGTATAATAGCAACTAAGCTGCCTGGAGGGGATGACATTTGGTGGATGATGAGCACAAGCTTCAAATCTGTGAGAAGGCAAAAGCAGAGAGGTGTGCCTGAAGGGGACACAGGCAGAAGAGACTGCAGTAGAAAAATTGGTAAAAATTTGGTTTAAAGACACCTGTTAAAAACCCCTATTAGTGTAATCCTGTTAGTATAAAAAGCCATTTCCTTGTTTATTATTGTTGTACTATTGTATTTTCTTTTACATTTGATCCCATTCTGTAGTGCTCATGTTTACTCCCTTCATTTTATTGTAGTTTTATTTTTGGAAAGCACAGCTGTATTTAAGCACTGTTACATTATGTAGCACTTATTTTATAAAAGCAAAATATAAAATAATAGTGCTATATAGTTCAAATCTATCAAAACTTGCCTGGTAATCTTTGTGCCATCTCAGTGAAGAATGTACACACAGGAAAGGGACCATATGACCCAAACGGTCATTTGGTTAAGAGAAATCCTTCTGTAGAGAGTTGTGAAATTATACTACAACAATGAATATAAAAGTGCTAAAGATGCTGCCAAGTGTTTTGAGATGTCATTTTTACATAAAGTATCTTCTAAAATGAGCTGAAATGTTTTGTTTTTCCCCAGTAATACCCAGCATAAGAAGGTGGCCTTGTTTCTTACTCTCTGAAGTTCATCAGCAGGTAAACAGAGGTTCTTTCCACTCTGTGACAGTCCAGAGATGGATGATGTGAGCAAAGCAGGGCTCTGGTAGGATTCTTTTGTTGTGCAGCTTTATTCATTATTTACCTGATCTGAAAAATAGACTGAGAGACTACTGCACAGCTGTCATCAGGCAGCAGGGCATAGCCACAAATTATTCATGATATTTGGAAAGAAAAGGAGCAAGAATGGGAGAAAGGAAGTAAAAGGTGACATGGTTAGCAGAGGCGAGAGCGGCTTTTTCACAGTTTGTGAGAAAGGGGTTCAACTCTAGAGAATACGCATTATTTCAGTGTAAGAGACACAGCACAAATGGACACTCACGATGTTGTGATAATAATAAGCCAGTGTAGTTCTTATAGCCTCTTAAAATTTACTAAAAAACATTTCTATTAAATTGGAATTCTACTGATTTTTCCATAATTGATTTGTTAAGATGTGAACAGTCATTTGGAGCGGTTTGGCGTGAAATGCTCAAGTCTAAATTTTTCACGGCAGTGGTGATAGGAACCAGGCATCCAAAGTGTTTAATGCCTCTAAAAGCAACCCCAAAGAAAGTTATGACAAATTCTGATGTCTCAGTTAGACTACAGAAAAATTTGTTTTCCTAAAGTGTTTTGTAAGGAAGAAGTACACACATTCCATTGTAAGGCTAAACAGTACTCAAAGAATAATTTTTTTAAATCACTATTGTACTATTATAAACATTCCATATAAAATCTCAGAAGACGTGCAGGTTCACTGGTTGTTTTTGATAACAAATAAAATTACTATATTTGTAAGAAATCAGTCAGTAGTGAAAATCTACAATGCACCATTTCACAAACCAATCTTCACAAACCAATTCTTTACATCTCAATGGCTGAACTATGCTGGAATAAAAAAAATAGTGGAATTCCCCTTTAATTAAAAACAGATGAGCCACACCCATATGTACACAGACAGACAGGCAGACTGGATTTGTCCTATATGGGTCTCTCTTAGAAATGAAACGTTATCAGATTGTGGAGTGTGTGTGTGTGTGTGTGTGTGTGTGTTTCTGTGTTTGAGCGTAACATCAGTTCTCCTCCTCATGCCAGTTTGACACCTCAGCTTAGGCTCTAGGGAGTGAGGAGCATTTTTCCAGTCTGCTGCGGGACGCCCTGGCTGAGCCTGAGCGGTGCGCTCTTGCTGCACGAAAGCCATACACTTTTGTTTCACAAGCGGTTGTTGTTTTCAGGACTCTTTAACGGGGCAAGTCCCCAGATACCCATCATACTCCTGAAACACTGTCCGGAGAGCACGTTGTGAGCAGAGGGGCATGCGTGTCTGTATTCAAAGATGAAGAGAGTGTATGTGTGTGTGGGGGATGGTGATGGTGGTGGGTGGGGGGGTTGTCCTGAATGGAGAATGGACCAGACCCCATGGATGTGACCACAGTTGAGGGCCATCAGAGCAGGCAGACAGGCCAAATGTGAGCTGACGGTTTCCTCCAGCTTGCTACTCTGAAAGCTTTTCCATTAGCCCCCTCACCACGAGGCCAGTAGCCCCCATGCAGAGCAGCCTGCCCACAGAACCCCGCTCAGAGAGGGGCTGGCCAGGTCGCCTCACATCTAAAGACATCTTTACCTGCTTCATTTAGCAATACATATCACTGACCCTGAGTGGATACTTGCTGTCACACAGGAAAGATGATGAATACTAGCATGACTCAGATTCTGCTGAACCAATCAGCTCTAGATATTTTGAGGTTTGGTGTTTAATTTAACCAGCTTCATGTAGTAATGAAATGAGTTTTGAATCAACACACTTATATTTAAAACGTATTCCAAACGTATACCAATAAAAAATTGGTACATGTCTAAACATAAATAAATGTGTACATTCAGTTTTCACAATGAAAACAAAATTTTATTGGAGAACCCTATTTGAGCAAAGTCAAATGACTTAAACCTAACCTAATTTTGTATTTATATGCATCATTCAAGTGTATTTGAAAAGAAAAGGAATCTACTTTGTCCTCACTTCCACTTTTTCCATATTTACCTGTCCAGCCTTTCAAACATTCTTGATTCCTTTATTTGGATTTAATTTCAGTTTGTCAAGTTGTTTCAGTCCTTAGGTTGCTTTGCTGTGGCTCACACTGCTCACTTTTGAGCTTTAGAGCTTTATTTTAGACCGGGGTATCCAACCTAGCAGTAGGTTTTCATTCAAACAAAGTAGGAGCTCCCATGAACAAGTGTTTAAAGAATGAAGCCAACCGACTAAACAAGTAGAATCAGATGTGCTCCTGCTTAATTGGAATTAAAACCTGCAGCTACACCAGCCCTTTACAGGCACCCCTGATTTGGACCAAAAAGAGAACCACACAAACTTCAGTTCCAGTGCTAATTGGTAGTAAGAAGATGTACTGCAGTTGTGCGCTGAATTCAGTTCTTTTATTTTAGAGCTGATACTTTTTTTCATAGCCAATTTTCCTTCTGCTGTAGTCAGAATTAGAATTTGGAGAATATAACAGCAGCCCTTGAAAACATAGTTTAGAATATTTACAGTTAAAATGGCTGTATCCCAACAGTATGAAGCCTTCAGCACAACCTTTTAAATGTTTTCATTTAAATAGAATATTATAGTTTTATATTTTGCGCATGGTAGCCTAGAGTTTGAGCATGATAACCTACTTTTACATGCATATCTTAAATTAAGTGCTTCAATTAAAAACAGCACTGATGATACTTAAAATTTCAGTATAGTATTATATTATAATATCGGTATTAGTTTCTGTAAAAAAGAAAAAGTGTCAGTTTGCTGTTGTTATTATTATTTTTTTTTTCTGTTGTTATTGTCATTTTTATTTGAAATCACTATTATCATTATTATCTGAAATATCTCTCCACTGATATGTATCCTTGCCGCACCTCATTCCAAGCTGGTGAACATCATGTCAACTTTGTTCCTTAAACTTTTAATGTGTTGTCTAACAGCACAAAAGCACTAAATGGATTCCTGTTGAGGAAAAGGCTGAACAAAGGAGGCTCTGTGCGTCCGTGTGTCTGCGCAGGTACAGATCTGATGTGACAGGCAGGCAGGGGGAACATGGCTGCTACACAATTAAAAGCCCTGAACACTTTTAGGTACCAGTCAACACATTTGTTCTTCTAATACCAGGTCCCTTGCCTCCCCTGGCCTGTCATCTACAGAAATTGTGAGCTTCACGTTTCAGATACATTAAGTAGCAAGATTCTTGCTGTTAACACAGAAACACCTTTAGAAGCCCTCCATCAAAGCAGTGCTTCTCTCTTCCAGTCACCTTAAATCTTGTCTCCTCAAATAGTGTGTGATTTTTGAGGGGAGAGGAAAAAGGCTGCTCACTGATACAGCCGACCACTTAAGCAGCCCGATTGAAGCTATGAATCTCTCTGAAAAATTCATAAGATCCATTTCACAAATTAGCAAGCCAAGCGTACGGTGGTATCAAAATAGGAGAGAGAGAGAGAGAGACAGAGAGAGAGAGGAAGGAACCAGTGATGGTGAAAAAAATGACAAAAGATTTATTCTCAGCCATAATAAAAAATTAATGCTAAGGCATTCAAGTAAAGTTCCTTTTGATGTTCTGATTTAATGAATGATTTGAGGCTCACATGTAGGTCTACTGAAGCTTGTACTAATGCCCGGTCAGGGGACTGCATGGTCATGTGTCTCTCTCCTACAGCATCAAGGTCCTTCAGCTCACTCTCTCTTCATCTCTCTCTCATAAACACACACCTGCTCTGCGGAAACAAAAAACCCTCGATCTCACCAACACATTTCCACATTTGCTCAAACGTCCCTTGTCGTGGAACAGAAGTTGAAGGACAACAGCTAAGGCTCTGTCTCAGTGTGTTGCAGTGGAGCAGATGTGCTGCTGTTTTATTGTTGTGCTTTGTTGAAGCCTGCGATGGGCAGTGAGCTATGAACAGAACAACTCTGCTCATCAAGCACGACGGACCTATCTGAAAACATGTTTTTCAGCGAACACAAAGAGGAAACAACTTCCAAGACTTTTTTTTTCTGATTGAATTGTGTATGTTAATACAAAAGCTGTTTGTATGAAGAATGACAGATGTTATTGAGCTGGAAGTAAATTCTATTACAATGCATGGATGATCATTAACTCATAAACAATAAATCAACCAATCAAACCTATTTATCTTGAAAAATAACATTTGATTGATCAGACATAGTTTTATCTTAACCACATTAAAAACAAACAACACACCAAAAAAAAATAACTTTAAAAACCTAATAATTCCCAACCAAACTATAGAAGACAATCTAGCGTGGGGGCTAACGTTACATATTTTAACAGCTGTTAATACAACAGAGAGCCTCTCCAGTTGATTTTCACTTGTTCATACTTTTGTAGGCCTCATAATTTTTTAATCTGAGATTACTGTTGTGCTGAGAGAAGAGTGAGATTGCTAAGGGGAAGGGGAATATGTGCTCTTTAATCAGAATAATGCAGAAATGAAATGCTGAGGGCTGCTTGGTTTCCCAGAGCGCTTTAGCTGACTGCAGTGAACTGCGAGAAGTATGAGGAAAGGACACAGATCCGGGATGCAGGGAGAGACTCCAGTCCTGCCGTCTGTTGCACGCTGAAACATTTATGATCTCAAGAAGAACCTGATCCGTTCTCATCGGCTCAAAGTTCCACCAAACCCTGCTCTACCCAGCTGGTCCAGAGAAGCTTTCATGGCACTCCAAACAGAAAACTGTACGAACCACAGAGACATTTTTGTGACATAAAAGTGGGCTACGTATCTTTCTTGCTTTTGGCTTTCTTTCTTCAAGTTAAATAAACTATTAGAACTATGATCTTAATGAATTCAGGTTCATGTTTCTCTTCAAAAACACTGTGATACAGAGCATTATTGCATGGAAATAACTGGTCAGGCACAGAGCCATATGGATGCTAGCTGACCTGAACGACTGTTCACTGTGGTGCCTATGAGACATATAAGGCAGGTGGAACACAAATTCTAACACTTGAGCAGGCACTCAAACGAATAAAGGGAGACTGAAGGGAGGGGAGGGAGAAGGAAAAAAAAGCTAAAAGCCCTCCATCACTTCGATAAAGACATGGGTACCCCTCAACACAGCGCGTGTGCATCTCTAAATACTAGAGAACGAGTGGGCTGACAAAATCGTTTTGACAGCCAGTTCACATGTAACATCCCAGCCTCCCTTGCCGTGGGGAGTTGCCTGCAGAGACAGGACTCCATCACGGGGGTAACCAGGCAGCACGCGGGCCAGCAGAGAGTCGACTCTTCCATGCCTGAGAGTGGAGACATGCGAGACATGCGGTGGTGTATTGATCCCAGCCAGACACGGTGTCTCTCTCGTCCAACGACAGGCCTCACGTTAAGGTCCTCACTCTGTACATATTGATTGGGAACACACTCAACACTGGTAATTGCCATCAAAATGCCGATTTACAAAAGGGCAAGAAGCTTCAGCAATACTTGTGCTGGTGTGTAAGTATAGATCTGTTATTTCCTCTCCCTGTGGTCCTACTGTGTGTGCAGTACAGGCGTGTTCAGGCAAGGATGAGGCCTACTTAGACTCCAGTTTTGGCATTCAGTGGGCCAGCTTTATTAAAGCTTTAAAAAGCTTTAAAACAGGACACAATATATTAATAAAGTTGTATCAATACACTCATCTCATGAACTGATTCCACTCATGAAAGTTTATGATTTGATATATTTTGACCAAAATCTGATGAAAAATGATGACTATATTGATGTTATTGCACATCCTACTAATAAAACTAAAGCTGGCAGATGTAGACTTGAAGCTGCGAGAGTGATGCACATCAATCAGCTATAATGTTATAAACATCTGCATAATATTGTGCGGGTCCCCTTATGCCACCAAAACAGCTCTGACGTGTTGAGACTTGGGCTCCACAAGAAGGTGCACTGTGATATCCTGCATGTTGGGGCATCCATGGATCAGACTAGTTCATCCAGTACATCTCACAGATGCTCGACCTGATTGATCTTCTCTGATCTAACATAATCTGAAATGATCAATCTGATCTGGGGAATTTGGAGACTAAGTCAACACTCTGACATGTTACTGAAACCATTTCTGAACAATTTTGGCAGTGCGGCAGGCCAGATTATCCTGCTGAAAGAGGCCACTCCCACTGGGGAACACTGTCGCCATGAAGGATATATTTGGTCTGCGAACAAAGTTTAGGTAAGTGGTACATATCAAAGTAACACCCCCATGAATGCCACAATCCAAGGTTTCCCAGTATTGCCCAGAGCATCACACAGCCTCTGTTGGCATGCCTTCTTACGTAGTGCATCTTGGTGCTGCACAATTTGTGTTCTGACACCTTTACATGCATCAATGAGCCTTGGGTGCTGTTTCCTGCCACTGCCGCTCGACTTTTTGGCACTGTTTGTTCTTTGTTTTAGCCACTAAAACAGACTAGTCCAGTGAGTTAGCCCAATGTTTTAAAAACTATTAAGTCACTCTCATTTGTCAACAACATTACCAAATCACAGGCCTGAAAAGATTAGACCGATAAGCAATGTAAGTATCATTATGGAGAGTGCTTAGCTCCTTGTCTGCTCTGAGTGCTTCATGATTAGTTCATCCTCCTTCTTCGTCGCTACTAATAGTGGAGATTTTATTTGTCAGAAGTGTCAATTAGTTTAGTCTCTGATGGAAAAGGTTTCTCAGTTAGAGGTGTGCATCCAGACTTTAATCAGGGCTAGAAGGCAAGAGTCTGGCTCATTGCTAGCAACTATGGGTGCCTTAGGGGAATATAGCATGCCCTCAGAAAAAACAGAGGTCTTTCCTCTAGGTCCGAAAGCTGCCAGAAACAAACTATTAGGTTTAATGCTAGATCTTACTGGTTCCTCAGCTTCCCCTGTGTCAACTGTAAAAAATCTCGATGTCACTATTGATTAAGATTTATCCTTCGATGCACATGTAGGTACTATTACTAAAACAGCTTTTCTTCATCTTCAAAATATTGCTAAGAAACACACTATCCCTACACGATGCAGAAAGATTAGTTCACGCCTTTATTATCTTTAGACTGGATTACTGTAATGACCTGCTGTCAGGATGCTTCAACAAGAACCTAAATAAACCTCAACTAGTCCAGAATGTGAGTCCTCACTAGAACCAGGAAACATAACCACATTGACATTATCAAGACTACACTGGCTTCCGACCATTTTTTGTATTGATTGCAAAATTCTACTATTGACATATAAAGTCCTGAAGGGCCTCGCACCTGAATACCTCAGTGAGCTTGTCTCTTGCTAAGAACCTGCACACTTACTTAGATCTCAAGGTGCTGGCTATGTGCTAGTCCCCAGAATTATCAGAGCTTCAGCAGGGGTAAGAGCCTTTTCATATAAAGCTAATTATGAAAAAAAGTTAAGAGCCTTTTCATATAAAGCTAATTATAAAAAAAAGTTAATTATGGAAAGCCTGACTCAACAAGCAGGTTTTCAGCCCAGAGTCTCGAACATCAACCCAAAGGTTATTCCAGCACCCCCTTTGGGTTGATGTTTGAGACTCTGGGCTGAAAACCTACTTGTTGAGTCAGGCTTTCCATAATTAACTTTTTTCTATTAGATGAAGACTGTAGAGCTGGGAGGTTATGTGCATAGAGAATTCAAGTGAACTGGGATGCTGGTGCTGTCATCCCACAACTCCTCATGCTCACTCAATTTTGTTCACGGCGAAGTGGGGGGGGCACCAATGTCTCAGGTTGCTCTTATGTCTGTGATACCCCTCGGCTCTGCCCTTTCTAGCTAGGCTGCTATAGCCAGGTCAGCTGGAGCCCTGACCTGTACTCTTTACAGTTATAATTTGTACCCTATAAACTTGAACAGAACTAACTCTGTTTTCTATTTGTCCTCCATCCCTTCATTTGGCCTGTCCTCTCCAAGGGGAACCGCTGCCCTTCTGTCTAGCCTGGTCAACCACCATAGTGGCTCCGGGTCACCACCCCATTCCAGATCTGCCATCTCTGTGATCCCTTTCCCAAATGTCCTAGACCGGTTTGGATGCTTTGGATTGCCCGTGTGCATGCCGACTCCCCAATCCTATGGCTATTGCTGCTCAAAGCTCCGGCAGAGACTGTTGTTCCCGTTGTTGGACTGGGTACTCTCAAACTACTCCTCACACTTGTTCCATCAAAACTTCTTCTAACTGTACCTACTCTGTTAGCCATTGACTGCCTACTGTTCAGCCGTGATTAAATCTTTACACGAAGGCCTCTTATTGTTAGTTAACTCCATATGGTCATCTCTTTTAGTCTCCCTCACTCTACAGGTCGACCAGAGGAGGATGGGTTCCCCTTTTGAGCCTTGGTTCCTTCCAAGGTTTCTTCCTCCAGCTTTAGGGAGTTTTTCCTTGCCTCTGTTGCCTCTGGCTCACTGGGGGCTCAGACCTAGATTCTGTAAAGCTACTTTGCAACAACATCAGTTGTAAAAAGCGCTACATAAATAAAATTGAATTTAATTGAATTGGGTGCCCTTTGTCAGCGGTTCGCCAGTTGTCTTTCCTTGGTTTTGGTAGACCCCACAAGACATGCTCTGACCCTGTCATCTATCCATCACAACTTGGCCCTTATAGTTGCTCAGATCCTTACACTTTTCCTGCCTTCAACACCTCAACTTCAAGAAATAAGATCATCAGTCTTATTCACTTCATCAGTCAGTGGTTTTAATGTTGTTGGCTGACTAGTGTATAATATTGAATGTTCTGGTGTGGGTTAAGCTGATTGCAAAGTTTGGTGTTCAAATAGTGCCACTGCATTAGATGGCATTAGAATGCTGATACTGTCTATCTCCACAACGTACATAGTTTTTTGCATCACAATGTACTGTTACACTGCTGTATACTAGAGAAAAATGATTTACTTGATATCTAGCTGTTGTAAGTATGAGAAGAAGATATCAACAGCAAATATCAGCAAAATATCAACATCAAATTTTTGTCAGAGGACTTCACTGAGGCAAATTACATAATGTAAAGGACAAAAACACATTTCTCTACACCCAAGTCCTACCATACTATTAAACAGCTTCCATTGTATCTCATTTTACATGTTTTATTCACAAACAGCAACAGACAGTAATCACGACAGGACAGTTTTTATAATTTTATGTTCTGCAGTAAAACCGCTGGACCATCTATCAAAGACTGAAAGAAATCTGAGTCAAATTTTGTCTGTACTGAGAGCAGTAAAAAAATCAAATGCAGTCTAGCAGCAGGCAGGGCAACTAAAGCTAATGCAGAGCCTCAGGGAGTGAGCTTTAAACATCACAGTTTTTCTTAACATGCCAACTGGGGCCTGGGGAGGGTTTTTGGCAGACAACTTCAGCTCAAGAGTAACTCTCTGAGGATTTTACCGACCACTCTTGTGTTCAAAAACAGGCGAGAGACTTGCAGAATAAACAGTCTTCTGAGTACACACAGTCCAACCCTCCTTTTGTGTTTGGGGTCAGTTTGACCCCATTCAAGATTTAATGTCTCTAAATAAATAATTGACATATTAAATGACTTTTCCTAAGTTAATGTGGACAACTGAGTAAACACAAAATTAACACGGTTACATATTTTCAATATCCTGTACACATTTTGTACGCTTCAGTTTAACCCCAGGGTCAATTTAACCCCAGGCTGTTTTAGCAGTATAAAACATTTAAGACATATCTATTTGTTTTGGATGATAGATATGTCTTAAATGTTGTAGTGCATATTGAGTGCACTATAATATGCAATTTTATAATCTTCAAAAAACTTGCCTCTTCTTTAAGGTCATTATCTAACATAATCTCATATTTGTAGCAGTGGGAAAACCCCTGATAGTTCACTTGACATGGGGTAGGGTAAAACATATTTTCCACGAGAACTCTGATATTTTCAGCACTGTGGGGGTATTATATGTATGTTTTATTAAAAGCATTATTTAAGTAGTCAACCAAATACCTGACACAAAAACTTGGGTAGCAGTTAATTTTCTGGAGGTTTAGCATAAGGATGTTAGTAAATCTGAAGATAACATGAGAGTTAATAGATAAACAGAGGGCTAACACATGCTTCCTCTCAGCCATCTTTTTAAGATGGTGAGAGGAGAGTGCGAGCTTCCTAACTCTGATTAATCAGCTAACAGATGAATAAATCAGCTAACATTGTGTTAGCCACCATGTAAATTTAAAAAATTGTATTTGTATTTTTGGATGGTACTACGATAAATATGGCACTACTGGTTCTCTTATGTTTATTTCAACTTATTAAATGTATTCACTATTGAGAAGATGTTTTGAAGAATTGTGATACAGTACGAATGAATATGATGAGTATCATTTAGATTTCTCTTTGAGAGAAGCTTAAAAGGTCATTGTGTCTATCAGGTAGTCAGGTTACAAAGGTGTTGTCTTGTTGCTGGTGCCTATTAAAAAATACATGGTTACATGATAGCAGTGACCTGAGGCAGGCTGGCTACTTAGCTCATGCCTTTAGCAAAGCCTACACAGAACAATGACCAGTTGGATCAGGTAAAGACTGCGGAATTACACATACACACACAAACGCACACTCACACATACAGAATAAAAAAATTATAATATAAAAGATAAAGCTAGCTGATCCTTGATTGAAACTAAGAAAGCATGATTTCATTTGTCTGTGATAAGAAACATTCCTCGTTAGGCTAACAATGAAAAAAACTATTCACATTCTCAGTTCACATTCCTCAAATTCTTCACAAAAGCTTGTTCGATTCACATTTATAATAGTTAAAAGTAAATCAATTTATTTGTTTGATAAATTCAATTCAATTCACATTTGTTTCTGCTGAACCTCAAATAAACGATGAGGAAACAACAAGAGCAACAATAAACATCTGACACCACCATCCCTAACAGGTCTATCAGCATCATCTGTGGGACAGTCATCTCTTTCCTTACCCTCAATAAACAGGACTAGACACTGTCAAAACACCGAATCAGCAGTCTCCAATTAACCAGGAGCAAATCTGAGGCAGACATGCGACCTTCCATAAGCTGTATTTGCACTATGCCCTTTGTGGAAGTCTTTCATCACACAGCAATAGGCAGAGCAAACCATGCAACCAGCTGCTGGTTAAATCCTAGAGCTCAAACCTGGTTCTCTTCCATTCAGCTGAAATCAGGGTCTTCTATCCAAATACGTAACAGGAGGTCAAACAGAAAGTCCCTATCAAGTTTCATACATTGGAGAAATGCTGGATTAAAGCTTTGTGATCATAGACTCACAGACATATGCTCTATAACCAAGCAATCTCAGATGTCTATTCATTATTTCCATGGCATGACATGTTTAAATAACCACTGGCTCCATATGAGAGCAATCTGTCTGAGGGGGCTATTATGTCTCCACGTCCTCTGTATAACAAGTAATGCTAACAGGTATTATGAAAGAGGAATCTACATAAGTTATGCTACAACGGACATTTATATAATATATAAATCACGAATACATACACAAACATACACACATATATATGTCTATATACAAAACAAAAGAATGCACATATATATATATATATATATATATATATATATATGTGTGTGTGTGTGTGTGTGTGTGTGTGTGTGTGTGTGTGT
>JBBPCZ010000115.1:11280125-11290420 GCA_037974445.1 Brycinus macrolepidotus | reverse complement strand
ATATATATATATATATATATATATATATATATATGTGTGTGTGTGTGTGTGTGTGTGTGTGTGTGTGTGTGTGTATTTATAAAAACACAAAAATAAGTGGGTTTAAATGACTCTTCTCCGAAGTGTTCAAGAAATGCGTGTCCTGTCTGAGTCCATGTCAGATTGCTCCGGTGTAATCCTATTAGCATTCACTCAAGCACAGTGCTTACTAAGAGGTTTACAAAGGTCTCCTGTCAGATCATTCCATGCTGGTGTTCTCGGTCTCGACAATAAACCTAGCTGCACTTTCTTTTGTGTATGCATATATATCATTGAAAATGGCACCTTGATCCTGGGCAAAAGGGCTACCAAGTAATCCAGACCTGATTGAGGCTATTTTGAGGGCACGTTGTGGCAAGACAGACGCTTGGCAATGGCGGCGAATCAACTGGATGATGTAATCCAAAGATGGGTGAGTGATCAGAAAACCATCTAAACACATGAGATATTATTAAAACTGTGGCAGTCTGTGAATGTAAAAAAGTGTCTGTATTCAATATATTCAACCATCAACACATTTAGATTTTAATCATATAATGTGTTAGCATATTGCTGTGACGCATGGTCCTACAAATAATATAACTGGTTGGATACTCAAAATGAAAAACTTAATAGTGTGAGTCCATAAGATCCATTTACACAGTAAACATGTTCCTTTTTTAGAGAACAACCAAAGAAAAAGATCTGAAACCAGAAGATCATGAACTCTTTCTGAACATTGGTTGCACCTGCATTGCTCAAGGTGACAGTGCACAACTGCTGGACTTCATTAAAGAGGAGAAAAATCAGGTGAATACAGACATGAATATATGACATTACATAAAATGCAAAGGGGTGCTCCAAAGTGGTGAAATCATCTGGCCTTATCATCATACCACAACCATCTAAGGCATATATTACATACGTAAAATCAAAACAGGGTGTCTTATTTCATGGATGAGTTCCCAGTAAAACTTGACTGCTTCATCACATCAAGCTTGATACCGAAATGTGAAACAATAGAGTAGTTTCCCAGGTTCGGGTCCCTAAGAGATGAACAGTTATACACAGTTACAACTCAGGCTCATTTGTGTGACGTCATTCTATTCACTGGGGACAGTGGTGCTTTTTGAGTAGTTGTCTCTACAACCACCCCTTTGCTCTAATTCCTAGCTGACTGGCCTCTTCACCCTTGGGTGTGGGAATGTTTGGTGGAAAATCAGTCAGATTTCTCGCTCCACTGCAAACCCTCAGTAGCAGGACTCCATTAAGTGCCCTTGCATCTCCTGTTCCTTGCACTGTTCCCCTCTTTCATGCATACAGAGTCTCAGGAGCATCTGCACTGCGTTCATCTCAAACCAGAGCTTAAAATACATCAGATGGATCAGAGTCTGGAAAGGCTGATTTAAAATGCCAAATCAGTGTCCAGTGTACGTTTAGTAATGCAATGAGCAGAGAATCATGGTGAGAAGTGAATGAGTATTAAAAAGAAGTGAATGAGTATTAAAAATCTCAAAACATGATGGATACTTTGTTTTTCCAGGACATTGTGAGGTCTATGGGTATTGGTCTCATAGGACCTCTGATTAAAGAGGTTCTAAGGAAGGATAGGGACCCTGTACACTGTGAGGCCATTATCTCATACCTGGTGCAGGTGAGGATAGATAAATGAATCAAACAAATGATTGATTTATAGTGTTGTGTGGTTTGACTGCAGCACAAAACTACTGAAATTTTGCCTTCTTCAGATCTGCAATGCAAACAACCTTCTGGATATTCTGCTTAAAGAAATGGAAGATGCTGATCCCGATGCCATTGCCGACACCATCATCCTTCTCATGCAACATATTCAGCCAGGTAATTAGACATCTGCTGCAGGTAAAATGATAACATTAATGGAAAATGATATGTATGCTACCAAGGGTCCAAGTGCAACAAAAATGATGTCTTGGCTGCCTTTAATACAAAATAAACATTAGGACACTATTCAATAGTGACCATCTTAAAAGTTTTCAAATGATAATTCAAACGATAATTCTTTACCGTCTTACAATGAGAAACTCTTTTTGTGATAAAATGTTTAATGTGCTTTGTAATAAACAAAACCATGTACAATCCAACCTAATATATTATTGCATAGATTATAGTTACTGAGAATGATAGAATGTGGCTCCCCCTGCTGTCTACTGAAGTGTCTCAAACCCTTCCCCATACAGTGCTGTCAAAGCTGGGTGATTCAAAAGCCCCCTCACTGGGCCTGGTTCTGGATGCTCTGCAGAAACAGATTTCTAAGTTGCCTGTGCCATATTCACGCAAACAGGAACAGGAAGACAAACACGGGCTCTGCCGCTGCTGCACTGCACTGCTGACCTTTGTGCAGCCATTTGTACAGGAAATCAAAAGTGAAGACACTAAGAGTCCAGTGACAACCAGCTATGATGGAAGACTGAAGACTGTGCTCCTCAGATTGTAGGTTTTCATAACAATAAAAAACATGTTAATTCTGAATAATGGAAAGTACAAATTTTCTTCTTGCAAAGTTTGATTAAAAACTTGCATGCAATTTGCTTATAGCTGCATGGAAAGTCTGAGAGAACCTCTCCTTGAAGCTCAGCTTGACAGAGAGGCCAACACTACACAAAACTCACCCCTCTGGAACTTTGCCACAGAGATAATGGTGAGCATATGCACATCTCTTTTCCATAATCAAATCACTGTAGCTCTGAAAAATGTACACTCTGTTTTCATCTCCTTTAAGGCCATTCTGTCAGCTATCCAGGAGCCTCTGCCCAAACTACTGTTCTACTATCCTTTGAAAGGGAAAGAAAATATTGCCACTACGAAGCGAGACGATAGCCACCCAACTGAATCAAGAGCTTGTCTGGCTTACTTGCTCTTTGTCCAGCTCATCGCCATGGAAGTGTTCCCTGCAGTCTTTAGGTAGGTTACATAAAGATCTCAGGGCTCCACAAAATGCAACAAGCCTCTTACCAAGTCTCTTAGCTTTACTCATTGCTGAAGAAAGCACAAAGATCTACTTCTATAAGCATATGTCTATGCTAATGTGGGCCAGCTGGTGGCTTGGTGGTTAGGGAGTTGGCCCTGCGATTAGAGGGTTGTGGGTTCAAATCCCAGGACTACTAGTGGCACCACTGAGGTACCCTTGAGGAAGGTACTGTCCACGCTCACTGCTCCCTGGGTGCCCTGTTGCTGGCTGCCCACTGCTTCACTTGGTGAATGGGTTAAATGCAGAGAAAGAATTTCACACTGTTCACACTGTGTGGTATGTTCTTATGTGACTATAAGGGGCCACTTTACTATATACCAGACAGCAGAGCCAATAAAAGATCTTGCATGTGTATCTAGTGAAGCTTCTAATGGAAATTACATTAATGAGCGAATTGATTAATGAGCTTCATGCCTTTTTGTTGTAATATTGTGCTTCATACTGCAATTTTGTTTTCAGCCCTGTTTTTGTCCTGCAGTGTAACATGGAATACATCAGTATTTTGTTGAGCAGGTATGTTAGTAATAAAAAGTCTATGTGGCATTATAATGATGGCCACCAGTCTCAGAAGTTTATAACTTGATTTTGTGTTTTCTTTCTTACAGAAAAGATGAATCATGGATATTGAAAGGATTGGTAAGGGGTCAGGTTTTTGCACCACAAATCATTTTAACTCATCTTTTATATTCAAAATTTACAAAACACATACACACACAACCCCTAGAACAATCTGAATCATTATAATGAATCTACTTCTTGGCTAAGCTGTGATTCTTTCTGTCTCTAAAGGACTTGTATGTCAAAAGCTTGGAGAGGGTTCAGGATAGCAGCCTTCCAGTGCAGCTGTTGGAGCTGAGGGCCTTTTACAGTGCTCCCCAGGTAAGAGACATGACCCTTTTCAATAAAGAGCATGAATTATAAGAGAGTTTTTGAATGATCATTCATAAATAATTGCACAGAATTGTCTATTTATTTTAGCTAAAACATTGTTTCCAGAGCTTTAAAAGCTTTATGAAAGTAACATGTGCTTATGTTCTGGCACAGATTTTGGTTAAAATTATGATTGAGTGTCCTTTCCAGCATTTGGTGAGTGTGGTGAATTAATATATTAATTCATAAATTAAACTCTTTCTTGTCAGCACACTGGTTGGTTATATAATTGTAATATTGCAACAAATCCCTCCTTGCCTTTACAGAGAGTAAAAGCTCTTGTGGTGTTCCAACTTGTCATAGAGAAGCTCAATGGAGAATCCAAGCATAATTTTTTTAGGTGTGTATTCTTTTGATTATCTATACTTTCTGTACAGATATTTAGTTTTAGCAAAATGTTGAATCAAAGTAACTTATTTACTATTTAGTTCTATACAACTGATTTATGGTCTGGCTTTTTGTACTTTCTCAGATGCATCATGAGAACAAGTCAACATGCAGGGGTGGAAAGCATCATTCTCAAAAACATCAAGAATCAAGTGGAACATTCAAGCAAGGTTGGGCATACGATATTTTAGACGCTTTAGAATTAGAAATCCTACTTAAATCCTGAACCGTAAATGTTAAGCAAGTTAGATTCATTGCTGATCTATCTACGTTGTTTTCATGTTTCTCAAAGTGAAGGTAAGTTGAACGCCAAATTGAATCTTAGTTACAATACAGAGGTTATTCACCAGAAACTAATTACTTAATTTTAATTTACAACATTGTTAGATTAGTCATTTTTGTTCATACACTATAGTGGTGCTAGAGAGTTTGAGCCCTTTAAATTTTTCAGTGAAACAAATAACACAAAGGTAAAAGTATGCTTTAGTTGTTACCCTTGGGTTTGTCAGCTCCAGGAATTATACGTCTTGCTCTTGGAGGGTTATTATTGGACAAGCACTCCTGGGGAGAGTGAGAAAAAATTTGAACTTTCTCCATATACACAATATCTGCCTGTCAGTGGATTGGTGAAGTCCAAACTCTTTTTGTAACATATTCCTGCCTGCTGAACACCTGTTTTTCTGAGACCCTCAGAAATCTCTTTTGAACAAGGCATGGTGTGTTCTCACTAACATGTAGTGAATATCAGGCTGTGATGGTGAAGACTCTGGTTGATGTTTCCTTAAAAAGGAAAGGTCACCCATATTCATACTTGTCTAGTTGATTAAAACTTCTTGCCTCTAATTATCTGCTATACAGATATAGCTAAATCTGAAGATTCACATTCTTTTGACAACAATGGACAAGTCAATGTGTACAAATGATCAACAGGTTGAAGTCATTGCAGCTCAAGGGGGTCATAGCATGTACTTAAAGCAGAGGTTCCCTTTGTTGAATGCCGTTGTTTAATAAATGAATAAAAATAATGTATAGTTATTTGTGTTATCTGTTTTATTGGGCTTTCTTTGTCTAAAATAATGACTATTGTAAGATCTTATCACATATAGATCAGATGTATTTAAACATTTAAAGAATTCAAAACAGTTTCCAAACTTTCAAGCACCACTGTATTTGGTAAGACTGAACAGTTTGATCAGGATCTTTACTGTTTTAAATGTCAGTATCCGTATCTTTATGGTTTACTGTTGCTGACAACACTTCTAGCAGGAAGGAGAAGAAGAATCATTTCTGCTCTGTCTCAAATATTGGAATTGCTTTTGTAGTCAGAGGACAGGGACGGTTGGTTTGAAGGGACATTATTGATATCCCTTCTTCGGGACACTGTAAGTCTACCCCAAGGCCCAGAGACTGACTTACTTCATGGGATGGACAGGTGGGAAAGTTGACTTCTGTTTTTAAAAGTAGGTCTTCATGAATTCCAATTATTTCACAGACTAATTCTCATGATGCTGATGCATGTTGAGAAAGCAGCATCTTTGATTCTATTTATACACACAGTTCTTGTGATTTAACTAAAACAAAAACAACCATGTCTTTAATACACTGAAAGTGTTTACTGGTTTGGGTAATAATATTTTCACAGTTTATGTGATTCAGATATTTTTGTAATATCTGATACAGTTGGAGACTTTTTTTTTTAAATAAAATATAAGAAAATAGCTTCATTTGGTACTAACATGTAGTCATTCTGTAAGATGGTAAAATTAGTGTCACTGTAAAAGGTCAGTGCATTAAGTTTAGACAGGTATCATTCATAAGTCTTGGCTTCCCCAGCAAAGCCTCACACATTTCATGTGCGAAGTGTCTAAAAAAACATGTGTTTGCAAGTGAACACATGTGCATGTGAATAATGTTATGTGAAAAAGGGATAACGTTTTTTTCAAATGTATTGTATGTGTGATGTGCAAAACGTGATTTATTCACACGTGAAATTCAGGTATTGTATAAGGATTGTACTGTATTAAGCAAATGGTTGTTGATAACCAGCTGTATGATTTAATGAACTGGATTTGTAGTTAGTGTATGTGTTGTGTCTTCACATATCATACAAATATCCCATTTATCAAGGTACTGGGAGTTATAGTGCAATGTTAGAACTGCCAAATGCTCAGGAGTGCAGGCTTGGCAGTGCTGTTGACATAAATTACCAGAATGGATATGCTCATCTGCAAAACAATCTAGACGACATAAATTGTAACCTAAGCTTGAACACGCACTGCATGTATGCCACCTGCTTCTGTTTTGAGACAATGTTTTATTAACACGATATCATGCCACACTGACAATCATTTATTGATGAGTGTAGTCTAGTAAAATAGCCTTGGTCCTGCAACACAGAGCATATGGCAGGCAGGTCCATGCTTAAGGGCAGATCTGGTGTCATTCCTAAATAACATCAACTTGAGTGACTGACATACTCAGCTCTAGATAATCTGTCTCTGATTACTTAAACCTTCTACCTGTGTTGGGCAACATAAACTGATTTAAAACTGCCAGGTCAGAACCACTAATTAGCACTCATATTAATCTATTTGCTATAAAAGACCTAGACCAAATGTTAAAAAGTAAAGTAAATTAAAACAATAATGTTGGATTGCCGGAATGTTACTAGTTTGGAAGCTGAAATTATATTGACCCTGTTTTTCAATATAGTTTCCCCCTTTTCTGTCTTCTAGGGTCATGGAGTCTCTAAATCTTCTGAGATATCTACTACTCAAAGATCAAAAGAAATCTGTAAGACTATTTCACAAAAATATATCAATAGAGACCTACATAGAACAAGTCAGGTTCTGTTAATCTACTGATTAATCTTACTGTTTTCAGATAGCAATATGGACAGACCTTTGTGACATTGCAGAGAGCTACATAAAAATACTGCGTGTGTGTCTGAGCATGTCAAAATCATACTATGGGACAGAGCTAAAGAGACTTCATGAAGAAAAAAAGATCAAGGCAAAAGGTAAGAAAGGTTTTTTTTGACTTATATCAGTTTTGATCAATTTGATACAGTTCTATTGTTCTCTTTTTTTTAATAGTGCAAGTGTTCTTTATTCTCATATGTACTTATGTTTGTTTTTATCTGTTTTTATCTGTTCTAAAGTGTTCATAGTAACAAAAAAGACTGTTTTCATTAAACTGCTTTTTTGTCCCTTCAGAATTTAAACAAGCTTCAGGGAAGAAGTCAATCCAACATATGATTGTCAAAAACGAAATGTTCGGTGGAATGCCACCAGAGGCACAAGACAAGGTAAATTTGACATCATTCAGGAAACAATATCTCAATTTTCCTCTGTACCGTGACCTGTTTTCCAAGTGGGAGGGTCTCTGAACTAGCTGAGCACTCTCACTTGATGAGAGATGTTAGAGGGGTAAAACATGATACTACTGGTTAATATAATTTTCCTCGCCTGCTGGTGTATGGTGATGTAATTGAAAAAAGGAAGGCATTTTTGAGGCAAAAGTTATAAAACAGCAATAGAAATTTGCGGAAAAAGAATGTCATTTTTTAAATATCATATGATGAATCATGTTTAATATGACCAGTACCATGAACTAAGAATGAAAAATGTAAAATGTCCATCTTGACCAACAGGTTGACTTTAACATAGTAAATTAAATATTCAACAGTGTTAAAGCCTAAAAACAAAAGAAATGACCGAGTTTGTTTTTGGTAGGTTCTACAGTGCGCACTTGTGACGTATGACCTGATGGAGAGCCTTGTGGTCCGAATAGAGGAGATCATAGAGGAGAGACACTGACATAAACATCTTTTTTCAGCAATTTCTCGTCAAGTAGTAACATTTCTTATGGATTTAGAATGTACGTCTGATGTTTTTTTCCCATGTGACCCACGTATTACATTTCTTCAAAGAGAAACTAGCACTAATATTAAGAGGAAACCCCTTTTGACAGAACACATATGTAACAATACATACTATAGATTTGAGTGAGTGTAGCTTTAGTACTGGAAAGTCTCTATGGTGGCAATGAAAAAATATGAAAGTGTGGTTTTACATTATACAAACATGCTCACTTTGGCTGATGGAGGAGTTTCAGCTGCATGTCACCAAGTAACTCCCAAACAGGGCTGCTTTCAATGATGCGAGATCGAGCTAAAGTCATCCTATCCCGTATGCTGTCCACATGGGGCTTGGTGGTGGCCTGCAATGTACACAAGCACCATGAACTTTCATAACCTGACAATAAAACTAGCATGATAACTTGACAAGTGTGTATTTTTGCTCTTTAGACTTAATGTACCGCTATCACAAATCAAATCAAATATCTGATGAAGCCACATAAAACCAATGTGAGCACACTCTGCATAAAACATACCTTAGCTATGGTCAGCACTGCCTTGACAACATCGGCATTACAGTGGACGGGTAAGATTTTGAGATTACTGCCAAAAAGTCTGGTAGACCAACCACAATATGTGAAAATATGGCATGGACAGTATAACAAATATATAGTTTTACTTATCACTTCAACTTCTTTGCATTGTGCTACACATTCCAAAACACTGTGTTATCCTTCATCCTAGCTCAGAACCATAAATCTAAAAAGGATACTTAATATGCTGAGACTAAGGTTTAGTCTTGGGGTTTTATGCACCTTTTCTGGACTGTGGACACAATCTCCCATTCCCTCATACCATACACTGGAGACTGGAGCAAAAGAAAGCTGTTTCTGTGGACCTGTACAAACTTTTCAATTCGATCAAAAAGTTCTGCTTTCTCTGCCTTCTCGAGGAACTCCTCTGGGGTGATCAGCATGAAAGCTGTGCCTGTACAACACAGAGGTGAAGAGTGAGACCTTGGCTAAGCACAGTAGGAGTGTGTTCTTGGTCAGAAGAAAGTGTTTAACGGTGTCTGTGTAATGAAGCCAGGTGAGCTGCGGCACTTCTCCCATGGAGGCCAGTTAGTTTAGTCATGACCCACCATAACTAGTGATGCCTAAAAGGTTTCAAGGGTCAGCACACACTCAGTAACTTCAGTAAAGTGACCATTTGTCACACGTGAACACACCACGAAATTCTTCTCTGGATTTAACCCATTTACAAAAGTGAAGCAGAGAGCACCCAGGATCACAGCGCCTAGGGAGCAGTCTGTGGGGACAGTACCTTGCTCAAGGGTACCACAGTGGTGCCACTATCAGTCCTGGGATTCAAACCCATGACTTTATGATTGCAGGGGCAACTCCCTAACCACTAGGCCACCAGCTGCTCATAATCCATACTGAGCGTAGCCTGCTTTTGGAGGTAAGGAGTGTAAGATGGTGCTACTCTGTAAGTTCTGAGAGGCTCTGGCCATAATGTTACCTGAGAGTGGGAACACAAAAGCACCACGTTCGACACTGTCTGAATAGCGAAGTCGATGTTGCTGCGCCAGAAGCATCTGCAAAGCTTCATTATTCTGTGAAAATGTGCCATATAGAATGAAAACAATATTCAGAGCCTGTTGTAAATCTACTAATACTACACAAGAACAAATGTGCCCCCTATCCATAGTCCCATCAAAGAGAGCTGTTTCTGTGGGTTATACTGACAGGCACAATTTTCTTCCAATGGCAAAGTTCAAAACAGTTTACACATATGTTGGTAGCAAATGAAAAATTCATGACACACACTAAACATCCCACAGCAAAATATTAATTTGGCATTAGCCCAGTAAGGCACATAAATACTTCAGTTTTTAGTTTAATATATACAATGTGGACAAAAATATTGGGACGCCTGGCCATTACACCAACAGGGACTTTAATGACACTGCATTCAAATACATAGACTTTAAAATAGAGTTGGTCCCCTTTTGCAACTATAACAGCTTCCACTCTTCTTGGAAGGCTTTCCACAAGATTTTGGAGTTTCTGTGGGAATTTGTGCTCATTCATT
>JBBPCZ010000115.1:11255800-11274790 GCA_037974445.1 Brycinus macrolepidotus | reverse complement strand
GTGTGTGTGTGTGTGTGTGTGTGTGTGTGTGTGTGTGTGTGTGTGTGTGTGTGTGTGTGTGTGTGTGTGTGTCTCTTCTGGCTAGTCTGATATACCTGGTGCAGCTAATCACCCCCTTGACAGACCTGTGGATAGTAGACGAATGCATGTTACATGAGCCTGGCTGGTGGGAATTTTACTTTCTCATTGTGGTAACAGTGCAGTTTATATCGGTCTGTCCTTTGTTGAAAGAGCATATCACATTAGTCCAGCTACTCTGTGAGTCAGGAGGCTCTAGGGATTAGCAAAGAGCTCACCATAAGTGGGATTTCACTAAAGCTGACTGTCTGCAGACTCTGAGACAGGAGAGAAGTCTCATATGAGGATGGTGGGCTTATCTGTCTGTCTTTATTTACGCTCAGATACATGTAGTAAATTGCATGTAGTAAATTATTGATTGCTTTCAATGGAATATTATGTGCTACTTGAATATTTAGTCTACACATTTTAAAGGTGTGGATGCTTGGAGTTGAATTTGGTAAATTATTTTGTCAGGTTTTGATATATCTTCTTTTTTTTGCTACAAGAAGCTCATAATTAAATTGTCTTAACAATATCCTGAGTTCAGTTCAGTAACTGCATGCATTTATCTTCAGGTATCAGTTGTATCATCCATTTATTGCTAAAAAGTATTTAAAAAAAAAAACATTAATTAGCTTTTTTAATGAGCTATTTTGTACAAGTAATGCAAATCAAATTAGCATGCTGTATAACACGTGGCCTAGTATTAGTGTAACACGTGGCCTGTGTTATTCATTTTAATGCCAGTAGTTTGTTTATGCCATAGAAGGTGAGCGCTGTGAATGCTCAGATTAAGGACGCGCACCGCATATGGGGCTCACTGTCACTATGCTCACTAATCTGCTCCTTTACTGAATTCTCATTGGCTGAATTTACCACAGAAGGACAAATTAGCAGATATCATGACCTGAATCTTAATGCCCATTATGTGTTATTACAATGCTCATATTTAATTCAGATGCTAATATGAGACACTATACAGTAAATATTTTATCACTTTAGATTGAATATTTAAAAAAAAGAAATGTTCTTAGTACAAGGTGACAAACCACCATCCAGTCATATATTCTGTGAAGGGTCTAAAATGTGCAGCTTATCACTAATTTTGTTCCATGGCTTTCAATGCCCCCCCATACAGAGCCCTCTGGATAAGGCCCAGGCTGCTAAAAACAAGGGCAACAAGTACTTCAAGGCTGGCAAGTATGAGCAAGCCATCCAGTGCTACACAGAGGCTATCAGCCTGTGCCCCAAAGAGCAGAAGAGTGACCTGTCCACCTTCTTCCAGAACAGAGCAGCAGCTTATGAGCAACAGGTTGGTTTCGGACATCCAAGATTTATTAGGCCGAGAATAAACTAAAAAGGCTCTTGTGTTTTTAAGTATTTTGCTGTATTGATCATGTGTTTGTAACTGCAGGCGAAATGGACAGAAGTGGTGGAGGACTGCTCTCAGGCTGTTGAGATGAACCCACGCTACGTTAAAGCCCTGTTCAGGCGTGCCAAAGCTCTGGAAAGACTGGACAACAAGAAGGAGTGCCTAGAAGGTTGGAGTCCTCTTTTCTGCTCCAAACAGACTGGGTCATTTTGTTTCCCATATGTTTAAGGGGAGAAAATTAAATAACCAGCAGAACAAGTACAAATTTACTTTAAATTTCAGATAGAGACGATCAGACTTTTTTCTAAGGCCACAAATGAAACTTAGGGCAGGTTGTTATTGTTGTTGTTTCTTTTTGTAGATGTGACCGCTGTATGTATTCTTGAGGCCTTCCAGAACCAGCAAAGCATGCTATTGGCAGACAAGGTCCTGAAACAGCTGGGAAAAGAGAAGGCCAAAGAAAAATACAAGGTGAGTGTGTGTCATTATAAGTACTGAAATGTCAGTATAAGTGCTGATCAGGGTTGAGATGCTCATATGTTAGGACTTTCTTGCTTATTCTGCATAGTCACAGAATCTTTTCCCTTTATTTTTCTGCCCAGAACCGGGAACCCCTCATGCCATCTCCGCAGTTCATCAAGTCCTACTTCAGCTCCTTCACTGATGACATCATCTCGCAACCTCTTCAGAAGGGAGAGAAGAAGGACGAGGACAAGGATAAAGAGGGCGAGGCTGCTGAGGTCACCGAGAGGTTAGAATTTGATATATTTGTGATGGGACATAGTATAGTGTGTTGCCATAGCGTTATTTGTGTCCAGGCTGCTTGGTGTTTAGTTGTCCTGTTAATTTTCTAGTGGATGGTAACAGAGCTGTTATTTTTGGGGTAGTGGTGGAGAGTGAAGGGTGTAATAAATAGGCTCAGCTGCAGCTTCTCTAGCCTCTAAAAGAGTGAAGAGCTGCGAGCAGTAAAAGCCAGCATTTTTGTCAGTGGATTTTTTTTTTTTTTTTTTTAAACGTGTGGGTTTTATAATTACTTGCTTTCAGGTATGTCTTATATCATATCACATCATAGTAAATCACACATTTACTTTGCTGCAATCCAGACCAGAGAGGCTTTTAAATTACCCTTTAAACCTATTTCTAATATTCATTTGATGATGGATGTTTTATTTTGTCCCAGTTGTGTCAGTGATTTTCCTTGATAGTTTGCAAAGTATTCTTCTAGGTTTCTTTGAAATTATAACATTGGCATCTGTTGGATCTGTTGTATCTGTTTCATGGCATTTTTGAAAATTGGGACAATAGCTTTCCATTTTACTAAGTTTGTAAAGCAATACTGTTTTTATATTATTGTATTAATAATTTGCAAACTGAGTTTCATAAGATTACACTGGGCTTTGTGTGGTTGAGACTAAGAGCAGTATTGAACCCCTTGTTCTTGTTCAGCTCTGGTTATCTGAAGGCCAAACAGTACATGGAGGAGGAGAACTACGATAAGATCATCAGCGAGTGTACTAAGGAGATTGAGTCTAAGGGCCGGTACACGGCTGAGGCCCTGCTGCTGAGAGCCACCTTCTATCTGCTCATTGGGAATGCCACAGCTGCCCAGCCTGACCTGGACAAAGTCATCAACATGCAGGATGCTAACGTCAAGGTAATGAGAGAGTCTGATGACAAAAAATTAATATTCACAAAACTTAGATCTGATTATTATTTGAAAACAGTATTGCTCCTGCATCCAACAGTTGATTTGGAGGCCTAATCACAAAGCTGCCTTTCAGTTTCTCAAGCTTGTTGTAAATATAGTGACCGGTGTCTTGTTTCTTGGTGGCTTGTTGCAGTTGCGGGCTAATGCTCTGATAAAACGTGGCAGTATGTACATGCAGCAGCAGCAACCACAGCTCTCAACCCAAGACTTTAACATGGCTGCTGAAATTGACCCACGCAACGCAGATGTCTACCACCACAGGGGACAGGTAAAGCTGCTGTCTCTTTTAATAATCTTTTTCTCGCTGATGGTTCTTTTTGCACAGTATAACTTGTTTGTAGTCCTTGGTTGTGCAGTGTCATGTACCTACCATATGAGGTTATCCGGACTGGCACAACTGTCTGTGCGTTGGCCCCATCGTAGGGAGATTGCGAGTTCAATCCCCGGTGGAGCTGCATCCATATATGGGAGTGCAAGAGAGAACAATTGTGTGGTTGGGGAGTCCTGGCTATTGGGTGGAATTGGAGATGACCGAAATGGGCAGAAAATTTGGGGAAAAGAGATACTATCGCCACACCTGGCTTACTTTTATCCTGGCTTAGTTTGGTCCTGATTCAGGGTAATGATAAACTATTTCAAGGGTTTCTAGACCTGTTTACTAGTTTATCTGCTACCAGGTACAGTTGTATTCCCCATTGTGTTAGGAATTACTCATAATCAGGATAAAATTTATGTTCATTCTGAATGAGCCCAAAACTAGGACTAAGACTTTACTGACAAATACATATGCCTTCTTTATATTACTCTCAAAACACCCAATTTATTTTAAGTTTGTCATTTTAGGTTCGTCAAAACTTTTTAAAAACTTAGTATTCGTGTAAGTTGTAGGGATGAGCATTATATTGAATATATTTATTGTTTTTCGATGTGCTGAGAAAATTGTTTATGGTGCACTACTCAACAAAAACAATTCAATGTGGTATGTCATGTCAAAAGTTCTTCAGAGAAGATTTTAAAAAATTGAAATATATATTGTGTATCATGATAGGCTCAAAATATTGATATTATTTATATATACGTTATCATCAAGCCCTAAACTGTAACTTTATTGATTGTCTGCACTGCAGAAGGCAAACTTATGTTTCTCCTCTTCTTTTTCACAGTTGAAAATTCTGCTGGACCAGGTTGAGGAGGCGGTAGCAGATTTTGATGAATGTATTCTGCTCAGGCCGGAATCAGCCCTGGCACAGGCACAGAAGTGCTTTGCTCTGGTGAGTACCAACAGAGGGCACTATTGTGCATCCAAACCTTTGGGCATCAATCATTCTACCTTCTCATACACTTCAATAAAAAAGAACTTCAATGAAAAAGATTAAAAATGACAACTTGAAAAATACCATAATAGTTTTACAATGAATGACATGGCTCCTCCCAGTTCTCAACCCCACATACACCGATCAGCCATAACATTAAAACCGTTGACATGTGAAGTGTACGTCATTAATTGTCTGATTGTGGCTGTGTTAGTCAGCCAGTCAAGAGTCAGTTTTTGAAGTTGATGTGTTAGAAGCAGGAAAAACAAGCAAGGACCTGAGTGACTTTGACAAGTGCTAAATTGTGATGGCTAGACAGCTGGGTCAGATCATCTCCAAAACAGCAGGTCTTGTGGGGTGTTTCCAGCATGCAGTAGTTAGTACCTACCAAAAATGACCCAAGGAAGAACAACCGGTGTTGTGGACACAAGTTCATAGGAACCCAAGACTCACTGATGTGGGTGGGAAGTGAAAACCAGCCTGTCTGGTCTGATGTATCAGAAGAACTACTGTTGCACAGACTGCTGAAAAAGTTCATTTTGACTGTGATAAAAATCTTGGAACAAATAATACAGCATCATAGTTCGATGCACAGATCGGTCAAGGAGTCCATGCTGACCCCTATCCACCATGGTGCAGTGAAAAAAGATGGCCTGGTCTGATGAATCATGTTGTATGTCATTTGGACTACCGGGTGTATGTTTGTCGATTACCTGGTTAAGGGATGGCACCATGATGCACTATTAGAAGAAGGCAAGGTGGGAAAGGCATTGTGATGGGTCCTGGCAATCATGTAGAGGTTAGTTTTGCTCATACCACCTGCCTAAACATCGTGTCAAACTACTTCCTTCATGGGAACGGTATTCTCTAATGGCAGTGGCCCCTTTCAGCAAGATAATGTGCCCTGCCACCCTACAAAAAATGTTCAGGAATGGTTTGAGCAACATGACACAAATTTCAAAGTGTTGACTAAGTCTCAGTCCAATCAAGCATCTGTGCGATATGCTGGTCAAACTAGTCCGATTCATGGAGGCCCCACCTTGCAACTTGCAGGACTGCTGCGAACACCTTGGTGCCAGATACCACAGTACACCTTCAGAGGTCTGTGGAGTCGTCGGGTTGTAGTTGGTATGCAAGATGCCTTGATGTTTTTGTTGGCTTTGAGGGACACCTCAAAGCAGGTGGTTTTAATATTATAACTGAGCAGTGTCTTGTATACCTTTACTAAAGGGAATGAAACTGAGTTTAAAGTGGTCTGTCGTATGTCTGAACTCCAGTATAGACAAGCCTACACTGGAAACAACCCATCCCAAGTGCAGACAGCCATGGATGGCTTTGAAGATGTCATCAGGAGATTTCCTAAATGTGCAGAGGGCTATGCTCTTTATGCACAGGTATGTATTTTTGCATTGTTTCATAAACACTTTCATAGATGAACAGCCATGAGACCATTTATAACAAATAACGTTTAACTTTCATCTAATTTTCTACTTCTGTCTCACTTGTCTTTGACATCTGGGTAGGCACTGACTGACCAGCAGCAATTTGGGAAGGCAGATGAGATGTATGACAAGTGTATTGAGCTTGAGCCTGACAATGCCACAACATACGTCCATAAAGGGTACGTTTTCAACTTGATTTACTGCCGGTGGAACTAAGAGCTGGAGTCCGTCACAGTTTGGTTCCTGATGAGTTGAATTACATGTGCTTGACCAGGAAAATCACCAGCTTTCAGATTTCCAAGACCAAAACTCCCCATCCCTGCTGTATTTTAAAAGTGTTAGAAAGTGATTTTAAGAATTCAGAAGAGACTCAAAAAGGTGTCTTTTTGTGTGTCTGTGTGTGTCCATCTAGACTCCTTCAGCTCCAGTGGAAGCAGGATTTGGACATGGGCTTGGACCTCATTAGCAAAGCAATTGAGATTGACAACAAATGTGACTTTGCCTACGAAACTATGGGAACTATTGAAGTCCAAAGGTACGTCTCTCAATCAGTGTGTAACAGTCCCCCACTTAATTAGCATTAAGTGTTAAAAAACTGTTTACACTACCAGTTGTATAATATAGGCATAAAGCACATTTACTTTGTGGTGGCATTTCTTGTTTAAAGTAATCTTTGAAAACAAGCCATTAAATTGACTGAAATGTGTCTTGTTCCACAGAGGTAACCTTGACAAGGCCATAGACATGTTCAACAAGGCCATCAACCTGGCCAAGTCAGAGATGGAAATGGCTCACCTTTACTCACTCTGTGATGCTGCCTACGCCCAGACTGAGGTGGCCAGGAAATATGGGCTCAAACCCCCAACACTGTAACTCTTCTCCCCCCAGCCCCTAGTCATCTGCTGAGCCTGAGTATACACATCCCATATCCTCCAAACTTTAATTAAAGTAATTTTGTCTAAGATGTTAATCCATTTTCAGGAGCAAGAAAGGCAAGCAGAGGAGAGTCTGCAGTCATGTTATCGTTTATGACACTTTTGATTATCGTAGTACAGGGAATGCAGAAAAGTGAGTTGATGAAACAAGAGGGGGAGAGAGAAATCTGTGAAAACTATAGTGAGAATGAATAATGGCTTTAAAACCTCAGATAAATTGGTAGTGGTTTAGCCCATGGACGCCCCTGCCTGGCACTTAGTGTGGTCTAGACTAACATCATCCCATAATAAAAATATCACTGCTTTTCTTCCAATGTTAGTTATGTGCCCTTTATACATGTTTAATGATTCTCATAATTCCAAACTATGTTAAATAAAAATACTATCAGTCAATTGAAAAGAGTTCACTTGATAGCTTTAATGTTTTTTTTTCTTGTGTTATGGGGACATTAAAATGTTTTATATGTCCATGTGCACACTGTTGCAAGAGTTATGGTGAGTTGTTTCTGGAATTTTGGTTTGTTGCTGTGATGTAATTGTTCTCTGCAGTTCTGTCACAGTCATTGTAGGATTTGATACACATTATTTTATGCGAAGTTCAGGATAAAGTCTTTTAGTTGAGATGTGTAGGCTGTGAATAATGTCAGTGTGTCACTGCTGTTATTGACACATTTTATTTCTAAAAGTTATATCACAGTGAAGAATTTGGGGGCATACAGTTATATAATTTTTTTTCTTGTCCATTTGATTTTCCTTTTTTTAATTTGGGGACTATGTTTTTCTTTTTATATTCTGTACAGCATGGGTGAGATTTCTTTATAAATAAATGTTAAGACTCTCCTCTTGTAATCATATTCTAGTAAATGCCATTGAGCTAGTTGATTTGTTAATGTGGACGCCTTAATTTTTTTTAGGTTAACACTTTTGCAGTAGATGTGATTTATATATTTCGTGTCAGAAGGGAAAACAACCAATCTAGAGTGAAATTGTTCTCCTGGAGCTCCAACAATGAACACTAAATGAAGCTAAATGAATAGACTGTCCTCACTTGACACACTCAAATACTGAAATCAAAAATATTGAAGATAACATAAAGATATTGAAAACATAACAATGAAAATTAGTCAGCATGAAAGTGTATTTACCACATGGCTATATTTCATTGATAATGATAGTAATTTTGTTTTAAATGAATTTATTTGGAGGGTGGTTCTTCCTTTTTGTGGAGCGATTGACGTAGCTTTTTGTCAGCTGGTTTATTTTTCACTCAACTAATCAAATGCTGCAGCAACCCCCTCCGTAATTGTGTGTATGTTTTAATTTTTCTGTTATGCAGTTGCTTGAATTCTAGAGCCTTATCTCGAGCTGGATGTGGGACGTCCTCAAACTACATGTAGCAGCATACGTGTACCATCTTAAGGGCTTTCACGTATCCTTATAGCTGTAAAAATGTATTAGAGAAACACGCATACCTCTTGTTTAATGGTTGTTGGCCCTCCAGCTAAAAATATTTTACAGCTTACTGTATTATTATTATTATTATTATTATTATTATTAAGTGAAAAATCAGCTTTTATCTTGGTAGCAATGTAGCTTGAACAAAGCTACTCTTTTCTTGTTGTCTAACTGGAAGAGTGTTGCTGCTGTTCTTATTTTACTGTTGACACGATTAGCAACAGGGGCCAGGTGTCCTCCTCCTGTAAAGGTGATTGGTTCCCTTCACTGCCAGAACTCTCTGGATAGTCCTCATCCCTCTGTTGTCAACATTAAAGTGTTAATGTGCTTGAAGGGGGAGAGAAAATGGCCTACTCATCAGAATCTCTGTGGATGACTTACCTGAATATAGGATACATTTTCTAGATACTATGAAGCAGCTTAGAAATGAGGGCTAAGAGTCTGGGTACATCTTAATGCCTGGCTTGTTCAGTGCATTCAAAAGAGGGAATCTGCATGTAAATCGTTGTTGCATCGCCTGTGTTGTCGAGTTTGCTTGCTCTGTGATAAGCCTAGCTAAATGGTCTGAATTTGCAACACAAGCTTAAGTTGTAGGGAGAAAATAATCATTCCAGGCTGCTGCATGTTTTAAAACCACCTGAGGGACTCCTGTTTCTAACAAAAGTTTTAATATGAGCTTTGCATCTAAAAAAATGGTCCCAACATGAGTGTATGTGTGACTATGGCCCAACAAAATGTGCCCTCTAGGTGACATTTAACTGCTGAAGGGGGGGTGGGGGAGGTGTGTTGACAAAAAGTAATGTCGGTAATGTTTTCATGTGTAATCTTAATGTAACATAAAATAAAGAAATTATTCAAATAATGCCAATTGATTGTACTACAAAGTGTTTTTATGTATTTCATACAAAAATCTGGTACCTCTTGTTTATATTATTTTATCTGATGTGTGTGTTCATTCATTTTGACACTGATTTCCATGGTCTGAAATCTAAACTTATTGCACAGGTTACAAAGAAATTGGTCTCTCAATCTTAAAAAAAATCTCAAATAGCTAAATATATAAGTATATTAAAAATACAATGTACAACATAGACAAAGTAATAAACATTTAGCAGCAGAAATGTGCATCACCAGTGATGAGTGGTACAGGTGAGGTGGTAAATGTTAATAGACGGGGATAAAACATTGTTTGACTTGTGCAGGAGTGCCAAAAAAAAGTGTTATTGTATAGCAGCATTCAGTTCTTTTACGGGTCTGGGGTAAAAACTGTTCTTATGTCTGTTTGTGCATAATGTAATTATTTTTAAAAAATATGCTAGAGGGCTGCAGCTCAAACTAATGATGTCCAGGGTGGGATGTATCTTTTAGGACGTTGGATGCTCTGCTGAGGCAGCGACAGCTGAACAGTTCGTCTTCAGCAATGTGGGTGCCCAAAAATCTGAAGACAGGAACCCTTTTCACACAGTCCCTATTGATGTATAGTGGGTTGGGTTCTGCACTATTCTTCTAAAAGTCTATTATTAGATCCTTTGTTTTTGAGGAGTTTAGAGTGAGATTGTTCTCTGAACACCACACTACCAGTCTTTGGACTTCATCTCTGTAGGCTCTCTCTTCTCCTGGGATGAGCCCAACCACAGTCGCGTCGCCTGCAAACTCAGTGTGTCAGAGGGGTGTAGAAGGCTTAGAGAAATGGGATCGGGAGGCAGCCCTATGGAGCACCAGTGTTGAGAGTGAGGGTGGGAGAGTGATGGTGACCAAGTCTGACAGTAAGTGTAAAGTGGCCATTTGTTACGCGTGAACACGCCACAGCACACAGTGTGAATATTCACCAAGTGAAGCAGTGGGCAGCCAGGGCCAGTGCCCGGGGAGCAGTGTGTGTGGACGGTACCTCTTTGGTGCCACCGGCAGTAGACCTTCTGATCGGGGGGGGCCACTCCCTAACCACAAGGCCACCAGCTGCAGTCTGGGAGCGATTAGTCAGACCTGTTTTTGTTTTTACAGTTCTTGTGGTGGGTTTAGTTTTCCTCCTGAGGGGGTAGAGTATGCTGGGGTTAAAAGTGTGGATGTGTGGTCCGATTGTAACAGTGGTCTAAGGGCAGTAGTGGTCTTGATTTAAAGCCATTCTTGATTGGGTAAACTTTGTCGAGTATGTTTTTTTCTCTGGTGGCACACTTGATGTGCTGCTCACATTTCAAGAAATCGCCAGAGATGATTTTGGTTGCTTCACCTGTTTCACTCTCTTTGTACTGTATGCTGTGTCCTACATGTGCTGTTTCTTGGCACTTTACAACTTATTACGCATTCCCTCATCCTGTGTTTGACAGAGTCAGGTGACAAACAGATCCTGTTTTTCAAACAGTTTTAACAGACATTATCATCAGTCATCTGCTTAATCACATTTGTGCATGTCTTAGCTGTCTGATAACATCACTATCCAGGAGGATGGGCTCTTTTTTAAGTCTTGGGTCGCGTCCCAAACTACATACTACCCCCTAAATAGTATGCAAAATAGTACACGACCCTAAGACATTCAGTGATGTAGTATGTGAATTATAGACGTGTGAGGTTTGGGATGCAGGTTTGGTTCCTCTCAGTGATTAACCATCTCCCCTATTTACGGTTCTGGGCCCAGATTTCTGTAAATTGTCTGTTGTAAAAAAAGAAAAGAAAAAAAAGTAGAAGAAGTGGTCTGAATTAAATTAATTCAATTAGGCTGCTAGGTCAAGCAGGGGTGTAAACACAACCATACATTTCAGTATATAGTTTGTTCGTATCCTTGCTTCATTCAATCTGTTTTATTGACTTAATTGATATTTTTCAGACAAAACAGATGAGGCAACAAGTGTGAAAAGCTTTCTGGAGTCAATGTGATTTAAACTGGTTCAACTGGGCTGGTAGGTCAAGCAGTACTGTGGGCTATAAAACACAACCACACAGTTCAGTATATAGAGTATCTTTATGCTTTTTTTTCTTCATTCAATCGGTTTTATTGACTTAATTGGCATTTTAGATCAAACCAGATGAGGCAACAAGTGTGAAGAGCCTCCTGGAGTCAGTGTGACGTGGAGAGTCATCGCAGCAATGGCCGACTCTGGTGAGGAAGTTCTTCAGGGCAGCTGGTAAGAGACTGTCAGACAGGCTTATTTATGAAATAAACACAGCCACACTGACTCTCAGAGTAAAAATATTTATCCTGGAATGTAGACGGAGAGGACATGGCTGTCCTAAAACGAGTAACCAGTGCCAGGACAGTGAGGTTTTGGGCTGAGAGTCCCTGAGCTGCTGTGCTAAGCTAGCCGGGCTCAGAGAGACAGACAGCGGTTTTGCTAGCCCGGAGGATCCTTCAGCTCCACTCCTTCTCTCCTTAAGAAGAAAGATATGTTTTTTTGACCAACTACTTTCATTTTAATTCAGTAAAATGTTCACAGTTCAGTTCCAGCTATCTTTAAGGGTCGTTTACTGCTTCATAATCTGAGTAGAAGGTGGTGTTAGCCTGTTAGCTGTCTAGAAGAATGTGTCTGGGATGTAGCTGTCAGGCTAATGATGACCACAGATTAAAGCGACTGATAAAATCAGGACTTAAGGGGTAATAGCATCAGTTTGTTGTGATTGTAAAGATTTAAGCGATGTCATTCAAATTCCAGAGCTGTGTTTTAACATTTTATGTTTGTATAAAAACAAAGTGAGATCTCAAAGCCTGGTTCTGTGGTTCTAATAGTATTTATGTCTCAGTTGTGGACACTGAAGATGCTGGACAAGAGTGAAATCTTGGTTTCGGAGGATCATGTGTTGATCTTATCATCAGGAGTTTTCCATCGTTTGTGTTGCTCAGTAAACCAGTAAGCAGGGACCTTTCAGATGGGTTACAACATGTAAACAAAGGGTTTGTTTTCAGTGATCTGCTTACATCTGTCAAACCCTTGTAAAGTATTGCACTCAGTTACTTCTCAGAAATTGACTAGTAATTTGTCTGTGTATGTACTAATGGACCTGCAGGTATTTTGGTCTTTATTTACTCTTAATAATTTATTTGTGTATGTCCTTATTTCACACTTACATACCCTGACCACAGTGATCTGTCTGTATTTTTATATGTATAAATGTACAAATGTCCTGGACTGAGACATCAGATATCCACTATGGACCTCACAGCTCATTCAGGACACGTAATATCTCGTGTACTGGGTGTGTGCTGTGATAGTGCCATTCCCTCTACTTCACTCGACGTCAGATCTCTATGGCTTCTTTGCATTCCTGCCTGTGCAGGAGCATTGCTGCAGACTGGAGTCAGTGACGGCTATGGAGTAATCCTTTGTGTGTGTGTGTCTGAGATGTGAGGTTTTTGTGTGTGTGTGTGAGCCAGACCAGAGGAATCACACAGATGCCTAGCAGTTCCTGTCGTCAGCACTTTGTGTCTTCTTCCTCAGTTGAACATGGAACAGGAAGAGCAGAGGCTCTTGCTCAGGAGAGAGAGAGAGAGAGAGAGAGAGAGAGAGAGAGCGCGAGAGAGAAAGCGAAAACATTTGGCTTCAAATTTGGCGTAAAACATAAAATTTGGCACCTTTTCAATCAGTAACAAGAAACACCCTCTATGTTTAAAATAACATCCTTCAAATGTTTCTTGTAGCAAAAAAAATCTTTCTATACTTTATTTCCCACTTTTTCTCCTTTGCAGGAGGCTTTAAAATCAGTAATATTCACAGGATGATTTACATGCAGAGTATGTTTAAGATATAGTTATACATTTTAAATAATACTCAAATCTGGGAAAGGTGATCTTCACATTCTTCATTATTATAGTTGCTAAGGTATTGTATGACTTGGATGATTGTCTTGTAATGTTCAGTTTCTTTTTTTCTAAAGTTTATTCACTGGCTGTGGTATGTTAGCTTCCAGGATTTATTGACATTTATCAACAAATTACCTTCTGATTAGAGCAATGGGCAACATATCAGTATGGGCATCATATCTGTATTGTGATTTTACTTGTATACATTGCGATTGTGATGCCTTTTATGATATTAAAGGGCCCATGTCATAATTTTTCTGGAATTAAAAAAGTTTTGAAGTATTGTTTGAAATGGTACGTTCACCCCCATCCATACAGTCCATGTATGGATAATACAGATAATAGTTTTTGTAATGTCACAAAACCAACACACTTAAATATTCTGGCCTTATTTTGGCTACAGCAGTTAGTGCCACCCATCCATGCACTGATTTGCCGACACCTTTAAAGGTTAAATATTAGACTTTTTTGAGATTACATGAAGACCTTGATTAATCACAACACCCAGTAACTCATCTGGAGCTTTGATTGGTCATGCTGTCAGAAATACTGTGATTGGTTAGAGACTCATTAGCTTATTGTAGCCTTCTGCGATGTCAGTATTGCAGAGACCGATATTGCGATAATGATTAGCAGACAATATACTGTGCAGCCCTAATTCTGATGACTCTGCTCAGTAAACCAGTGCATCACTATTGCCATGCAAGCCAAATCTTCCTGTAGTTCACTGACTGAGATTTTTCTGTGCCTTCTATATCTTGTCTTGACTTTAACAGTTCACTTTAACTTCCAGTTTTTAATGACGTTATGGAGAGTGGATTTTACAAGGAAGGAATATATTATAATCCTCTCTTTCTTTGTAAGTGTCAATTATATGGCTGCACAACACCCTGAGAGGTTTGAGGGGCTCTGGAATTGTACACCTGACTGACATCAAATCTTAAAATGTCAAAAAAGCTCTGGAGTGTTAGAAAAGTTACACAAAAACGGTTCCCAGTTTTTCATTTACTACTGTAAGCATATTATTGCCTAGACAATGTTAAGCATAATTCTTTTCTAATTATATTTTTTAATTTAAGCCAAACATTTCCTTCTTTTCAGGATCATGTTCTGTTCGTTAGGGAACAGACTTAATCTTTATTCTTTTACATTTCTCTGAAAGTTATGTTTTGAAGGAACACTCCAGTGTTTATTTCAATCAGCTGAGAGTCGACAGGTCATCTGTTCATGACTATGTGAGGGAACCATGTCAGTATTATTCTCTGAGATAACCGACCATATGATACACATGACACAGATACAAAATAAGTTGAAAATCACTGGATTGTTCCTTTAAAACTCTGTTTGAGGCCTGTTTAGTTCGTAGTACTTTTCATTTAGGTCGACAGATATAGAAAATACTTCTCTCCTATCTACTCAAACATTGACTGAAGATATGATTCAGTTCTTAAGTCAAGTTCAGGCTTGCCTTTAAGGTGTTTTGTTGCAGTAGCCCTATTCATATCTTGTGTATGAGGCTTTCCCTAGCTCTTTCCAGTTTGAAAGTAGGAAGAAAAATATTTTTATGGAGGGTCAAATTTTATTTGAGTATATTTCTTCATGATGATGATGATGATGATATATGTGATGTATCAAAAGCGTATAGTTCAAAGCAGAGAGATAGAAAGTAGAGAGGAGTTGGATCTCTTCAGGAGGCGAATCATTCTGAAACAGCTGTGAAAGAGATGATCAGATAAAAAGTAGAGCTGAAGTCAGTTCAGTGTTGCAGTAGTTTCTGTGTCCAGGCACAGACAAAAACACTGTAGGAATTTGGAAAACGCCTTGACTGCATTTTGCTAAAATAATGATTTTGAATCAAATTGTACTGAGGCTGAATTTACTGGCTTGTGGTGTCTCAGTCTCAGACTCATTCTACTTGGTTACACAATGATGTGGAAATAAAACCCAGGTATTGTTAAACTCATAATAAGACAATGTATTATGGAATATCTGAAATACACTGTGAGCATTTGTTGTGCCTCAGTTTTAGGCTTCTCAGTGGGAAGTAACACCTGGTTACAGTATCTAGTGATTAGATGAAGGGAATTTTACTTGTGCATATGGCAATATACATTGATCTGCCATGACAATGAAACCACCTGCTTAGTAATGTATAGGTCATCTTTGTGCCACCAAAACAGTTCTGACCTGTCAAGGCATGGAATCCACAAGACCTCTGAGATGTGCTGTGGTGTTTGGCACCAAGATATTAACAGAAGAACCTTTAAGTTCTGTGAGTTGCTAGTTTGTCCAGCATGTCCTACAGGCTTTGTTTACACTTGGTTTGAAAATGCGTCTTGGAGAGTGGGATCACAAATACCGATGACAACCGAGACACATCCCCATTTACTCCTGTGTCTGTCATGCGTCTCCAAGGTCTCCATCTGACCACTTATGTTCAGATTTCGTTGTTGCCTACATCACTTCTGTCAGATGGAATTTAATCTCACACCAACAATGCAAAAATCTGTTTACAACCTCCAGATTCGCAGAATTACTAGACATACTGTAATACTGTACAACCATGGTTTTATTAAAAACGCTGATCTTTAATTATTAAACTTCATTATTTTTATCTGCCAGCTGTACAACTGGAGATATCACTGTCAGCAGAATTCAACACATCTCTTTCTACATGACATAGGGTCACACTTGTCGTAAAATGGGCAAGTTACATAAGTCCCTTTCAGACTTGATATTGTTGCCTTTGACTTTGTGGTCTGCTAGCCTAAAATGTTTTGTTTTTTATGCTGCTCTTCTCTATTTTTTCAAGCGCTGGTGCGCTATCACATGATGTATTTTCCTGTGACGTCCTTGTTGGAAACGGATCAGGACATGCTAAAATTTACTCTGTTAAAGTCCTCTGCCACTAGAGAATACCATTGCCATGAAGGGTGTGCTTGGTCTTGACGATGTTTAGGTAGGTGGTACTTATCCAAGTAGCAGTTTGTGCTGCAGTAGATCTTCTGTTGTCCTTTCTTGGACCACTTTTGTTAGGTACTAGCCACTGCTTCAGCCTTCCACATGACCTGCCTTTTAGGAGGTGCTCTGATCCAGTTGTCTAGCTATCACGATTTGTACCTTGTCAGAATCGCTCAGATCCTTACACTTGCCCATTTTTCCTGCTTCCAGCTTCAAGTACTGACTGCTCAATTGCTGCATGATATATCCCAGCCCTTTACAGGTACCACTGTGGTGAGACAATCAGTGTTGAGTTGACAAAACATGCTATTAACCACATACGGTTAATTTTATATTAAATATTTGAAATATCAGACATAAATTGAAGAGTCTACGTTTTTGTAAGTTAAAAACACTCCACGATACTCCTAAAAAGGAGACCACAGATGTAAAGGGAAAGAACAATGTATATGGTGTACCTAAAACCTTTTTAACTTTTTGTGTATGTAAGTTTGCTTTCAAAGAGACTAATTTCTGTATAGTTACACCCTTCTGTTTGACGTTGTAGTGCTTTAATAGCAGACTGTGATGCTGCCGGTGACAGGACTGGTGTTTTGTTGAATTTTGACCCTCGGAATGATTGGTGATTTGGTTCCAGAACGGGTTCTCTGTACTTCTTGGAACCTGAATTTCTGCTGTTGCGGCTTTACCAGCAACTGCTGTTTGACCTCGGGTTTGCCTCATGAAGCCAACAATGGTTTTTCTTTGGTTGGCTTTCAGAGCCCTGCTGTTATAGTTCAACCACATTGTCAGTTGTGAGTGATGGACATTGTTTTTGCAACAGAAAGGAAGTGTGTGTGTGTGTGTGTGTGTGTGTGTGTGAGAGAGAGAGGGAGAGCGAGCATGAGAGAGAGATAAAGAGCCAGAAGGGCCGTGGGAAGGAGCGTCTTTGTTAGTGGAGTTTTGTTTTGCCCAGTAGCAGTCTGGCAGATGGTGAAACACCCTCCTCCTAGAAAATCTGTGTTCTTGTAGCCAATTGTGCATCTGAAATAAGGATGAATGATGATATCAGTCATATAAGTGTTGCTTAAAATGATTGTCAAACTAAAATTATGGGCAGCAAACAGCTGTTCAGATTGAACTGATCTTTCACAACGTATTTACTATACTCTGAAAGAGTAGAACGTTTAAGGTGAAACTGGTCTTTAGTGCCTAAATGTCTACATTTGGTTAGTTTTACTGCAAGCGTTACGTTTCTCTGTTGTGCTAATTCAGGTGAATTTAGTTCCAGTTTCTATGTTTGTCTACATGTCTACATTGCATGTCATCATCGGCCCACTATTCCTAAATTGGTGCATTCCAAGTCTGAAACTGGGCTGCAGTCTGGCTCTGGGTCTTTACACCAATTGACATCTAACTTCTGGGCCATATAAATGGTTTGTCAGCATTATTTTGTAACTTGAACTTCTTACAGCGTTTAAGACAGCAGTACCCACTCTGCCCCCTGTGCTATATTTACCCTGTGAAATTTTACTTCATTCCTAAATTACTGAAGGCCTTCAGGAGCACCTGAGCCAAGTGAAGTTCACCCTGTAAAGTAAAAATAGCCATAAAGATAAGCAGAATTTGTGTTCTCTCTGTTTTGGAGAAACAGTGTTAACTTGCTCGTATCATTCCTATATGTCTCCTCGTCTAGAGCTGAAACTATGGGTGTTATACGGCACAGGTATGGCAGCTAATATGCAGAAGCAAGCAGATGTGAGATGTGATACTGTTCTTGCTGTTTATATGTGTTTGTGAGGGACAGGATAAAAAAACAAAATTCTTGGAAGTTAGAGGTGGCAATATGATTATACATATTGTTATTGTCAATAACTAATGTTATTGTTGAATAACTCTGACCAACTACAAACCAAGTTCCATTACAAACAAAGCATAATTTAGCATGTCTAACCCTGTTTAACTGCATTTAGTGCAGTGCCATGTGTGAAATACTGAAAAAAAAATCCTTGTATTGTGCGTGGATTTTTTTTTTAATTTTGGCACAGTGACAACTTTTTTTTTTTTTTTTTTTTTTTTTAATTGAACTATGCAGTGTAGCTAATGTTTTCTCCTTTTTGTTTCTCACCACTGGGATATTAGGATATTAGCCATCTGTGAGTTCATCAGCAGGAGTTTACTTAAAGACTACTTAAAGCTTCTGTTCTCAAGTGTTGCCTTTGTTATTTTCTTCATTCTCTTCCTGAGTTGTTTAGATTTTTGTGGTTGTATTTTTGGAGCGAATACTAATTTGCTTATTTAAGGTAAAATAAGACAAATTTATTAAAAATCGCTTAATTAGTGTGTCTGTATTTCTGTACTCTTCAGGGACCATGACCTAGCTGAGGCTCTGGACTCCGCAGGTGGCGAGTTAGACACCGAGCAGGATGGCATCATCCAGGTCCGAGACCTTCCACCCCCCCAGAGAGCCAAGCTTTGGATGGTAAGTGTGTCTGTGTGCGTGGTAAGTGTTTTATCATGCCTTGCACGAAACAAAACTGATACAGGTGGATGTGCGTGCGTGTGTGCGTGTGTGTGATTATGAGTTATATTTTTGCATAATGAAAATTATGCTGATAAAAGCTCTGTGCTGAGGCTCTGTTAGCGAGAGAGAGCTTTGCAGCAGCTCCAGCTGTTCCCTGAGGGATGCATAGAGGCACCATATTGATCTGCTGGTCATTAGTGAAATCTGAGCCAGGCACTGTGTGCAGAGAAGAGCTATACACACTGCAGACTGCAGTTTTATGACCTCCCACACAAGGGCCGCGTCAGAAGCCATTCACTGCATCTCAGTTTCCAAGCCCTCATCCTTCTTCATTCCATTAGTTTACCCCTTCTACCCTCTTTGCACTCTTGACTGATATTGTGTGTGTGTGTGTGTGTGTGTGTGTGTGTGTGTGTGTGTGTGTGTGTGTGTGTGTGTGTGTGTGTGTGTGT
>JBBPCZ010000115.1:11204473-11249854 GCA_037974445.1 Brycinus macrolepidotus | reverse complement strand
AACACACAAGAAACACTGTTTTACTTTGGCAACAATTTAGTCCATGTTGTGATTTTTTGTTTCGTTTTAACGCTCTTTACATGGGGTAAGACTGGAGACAAAATGTGCCATGACAATATTTTTTTATTTATATTTTATATATATATTTGATAGAGATTATGGCTCCTAACAAAATAATTTGGCTCCCAAATTTTTGGTGTTTAGGAGCCAATGGCTCCTAAGGTTTTTATTTTGTCTGGAGCCCTGCATTGTAAAGTATTTTGTCAGTATTTTGCTGATAGGGTCCATAATCTCTGGCCTCTTATAATCTCACGTCTCAGGAAGTTTAAACGGGTTCTATCCATGCATCTGTGTGTTGGTTTGGTTAGCCCAACAGGAAACAAAAGATTGTTCATCAAACTGAACGTTAGTCGCAGTCAGATGCCATCTGAACACAATGAGCCTTTCAGAGCTAGATATAGTTGCTGAACTGGAAAACGTTCATGCTATTCTGTTTTCAAAAGTTATTCCTGAGTTTAGTTTGAAGCTGTTAATAGCATGTAAATTAATTATTATTTAACGCAAGTTTGTTTTTGCTTGTGTACATAATGCACTTCTCTATTAAAATGGGTGTCAGTCTGTGTTCCAAACTTGTTTCTTTTTCATAGCCCTTTAAAGCATGCAGTTTCATTTAGTGTAGTATTTATAGCTAAAACTAGTAGTACTGTTTTTTTTTTTTAAGTAGTACTGTGCTTCATTTATAAATAACAGTGTGATAAACATCTGATTGGGAAACCTAACAACTAAAAATAGATTGTGGTCAGCTCAGATAATAATCAACAGACAAAACTGAGTATGTTACACTCATAGCTCTGTAATTTCTTGCTTTTGCTGTGTTCCTCAGATGCTGCACAACCCGGCTGAGTTTGCTCTGTCGGTGAAGTCCCTGCTGGAGGCGCAGAAGCAGTCTCTGGAGTCAGGCTCAGTGGCCAGTGGAGAGCATCTGTGCTTCATGGGGAGTGGGCGCGAGGAGGAGGACATGTACATGAACATGGTTCTGGCCCACTTCCTACAGGTCAGACACACAGCCAGCTCAAGCACTTACAGATGCATTACTACAGATTTGGACTAGATATGTCCTGATTTTTTGCAAGAATGAAATCTGACCTGCTAGGGACACCGATTTCTTGTTGTGGCCTTAATTTTCTGTTTTACACAAAGTTAATGTCTCCCTGCAGAATTTATGCCTGTTCTTTAATTTCAGCTTGATTATAAATCGTGAATAACAGCATGTACCTGACAGCTTGTTTCTGTGTTGGCAGAAAAACAAAGAATATGTCAGCATAGCTAAAGGTGGATTTATGGGTATGTAACTACAATATATCATTATTGCGTTTCTTATTTTCTAACATCACCAGGGTGTGTCTTAAGATTGGAATATTTCTTTGGTTCATTTAGAGTTCTGAGTGTATATTCGTCTATAATTTTGTTTGTTAAATCATGATAGGCATTATCAAAGATTTTATTGTTCAACCTAATTTTTTTCAGACCCAGTGGTCTTTCTTGAGAGTGGCAGAACCAATAGTAGCAGTTCTAGTAGTTCTAAATTTTCAGTTTACAGTGGCAGAACCAGTATTAGCAGTTCTAGTAGTTTTAAATTTTCAGTTTACAGTGAATAAATTACAGATACATCTTTCTGCTGTATTTTGTCTGTGGCTAGCACTGCAGCAGCACCTGGCCGACATCAATGTGGAGGGTCCAGACAACGTTTATGTACACTGGATCGTCAGCACTTCAGGATCCCACAGCAGCCTCAGCTCAGCAGATGTGAGTTGTGCGTGTGTGCAAGTGTGCGTGCGTGCGTGCGTGCGTGCGTGCATGCCAACGAGTAAGAGTATCCGCACAGAGCTGCGCGTCATTTTTTTTTATTTTATTTTATTTTTTTGTCTCATGGGCACACTACCATGGAAAATATAACAATCGCATGAGGCTATTTACTCAGTGATTATCTGATGGAAAGCGCCCCTTAGGGCCCTGACACACCATGCTAACTGTCAGCCATCTGATGCCATCAGGCCATTGGTGGACATCAGTGGCCTACTGACTAAAGTTTGTCCCACTTTTGTCAGCTCTGCTTATGCCAGTTGAGCTTGTTGAATCAGCATCAGTGGCCAGCCACGAGAGGGAAACAAAAGTAAGTAAGTGAAGTAAATGACATTGTAATGAGAGCTCACACAGAGAATATACCCAGTTTTTATGCCAATGGAAGTAGGAATTGTCATTTTAACTATTTATGCTTTTTTAATGTCCAAATCTTTAAATGAATAATATTTTAATGTTGTATTCCTAACAAATTGACATTTCTGTGAATAAACACAGATGCATGAGAGTGTGATAATATGGTGGTGGTGGCCTAGTGAGTAGGATACTTGCCTCTGAACCAAGAGGTCATGGGTTTGAATCCTACCTTCAGCATACCGCCACTGAGCAAGACCCTTCACCCCAAGTTCCTCCAGGGAGACTGTCCCCTGTAGTTAGGGAATGGAAGTCGCTTTGGATAAAGTAAATATAAATGATAAAACATGGAATACTCATTTCATTTTTACATTTTTTGTTATGTATGTAACAACCTCACTGATAAATGTATGTTCACTTCTGTGTAGCCTTTTTTATTTAACAAAGCTAATGGTGATTTACTTAAATGCTTAGCTTAAATGCAGATACATTAAACACCACATTGTGTTTTGTATTTTACACTGATCCTGCTTTGCAGAGATGGTCTTTTTTTACACAGGCACATTAAGTACATACATGTCAGCTGTCTTTGCGGTGTGTTATAAGACTAGGATGAAGAGCTTCACAAAACAAGGGATTTTAGTGCCACCTTATGGATATAACAAATATGGCACTACAAGTGTTGCTTTGCTTTTCTAATGTTTTAGAATGCTTGCTAACATCTGTTTCTGTATGTATAGCAGGTTTTATGTCTTGGTTTATGTCCTATGGTTTTTTTTTTTTTTTGTGTTTTACATAGGGCGAGCTAAATAGCACAGCAGATGGCAAAGGTGTCAAATCCCTCGTCAACAAAATGACCTTTGCTCTCAAGTCCAAGTCAGTCAATGTGAAAGAGAAGGTGATCAGCTTTATTGAGAACACATCCACGCCAGTGGACAGGTGAGGACCTCTTGTGGTGGTTCCCCCCCCCTCCCCCCAAACTTTACACCCAAACTCCAAATTCTGCCTCATTCTCTTTGTATCTTCTTCCTTTTATCTGAAAACGTTTCTTTAATTTGTTTAAAGCTGTAATCATTTCACGTTCTTTTTTTTTTTTCTCCATCTTGTGATTTTTGGTTTCTCAATAACAATCCAGCAGTGGAGGAAACAGTCCACAATTATCCTAATCTGTTTAGTTAATAATCTCATGTGGCATTAATTGCTTATTTTATTATTTTTAAATTGAGTTTTAATTTCCTGACCCCCCCTTATGTGTTGTTCCTCCACCCCTTCTTCCCTACTCATGCCCTGTTATTTCACACTAGAATATCTTTCACTCTGCCCTGGCCAGAGAAGGGGATACCTGATCGGTAAGAACTTGTACCCGTCTGTCCAAACCCTCACCAGCATGAGTGCCTCCAGTGCTCTTGACACGCCCATTCAGAGTGACACTGCCTGGCCTGGCTCACTGCAGAGGGGCAAAGAGCAAACTCCGAAGCCTCCTCCTTTACTTCTGCATGCATTGTAGCAAACTAACACTCATTTGCGTTCATTAATGTGCAACTCCCCTTAGTTTTTCACAGGTTAAATTATTTCCAGAAATTCTTTTGTAAATCTGTCTGTTGCCTTTGGGACATGTCCACAAGAATTATCAGAACTGCTTAGATCACATGCATGTTTAGGACTGAGTCAGAAGTTGGATTAAGCAATATGAATATATTATTGGTTCAGGCTCAACAGTCTTGACAGTCTTAGGATGGTGACAATTAGAAAGCCTCATTGTGTTCACAGGATGGGATAGAGGCTGTTAATAAAAACTTTCTTTCATAGACAGAGATTTAAAGGGGAATTTCACTGATTTTTAGTAAAAATATATAGTCATTCAGAGTGTTTTGATGTGAAGCGGCGTATTGTAGAGAAACTGACTTTGTCTTGATAATAATGGCGATAGGAACCTAGGCCGTGACATCTATGCAAGTTTCATTTTCGTTTATTCCATTTATTTTCCAGAACAAGTTTTTGCTGATACAGTCGACCCCCGTGAAGTTGCGGTTCAGAGTTCGCGGCCTCAGTCATTCGCGGATTTTTTCTTAGAACCTAACTAATAATTTAAATTAAATTATTACTGTATTTACCCTGCTAATACCAAAGAAAACGACAGCGCATACCAAAGAAAATGCGCTTGCATTAATTAAAGTACAGTGTGAATATATAGGGGTAACATCGGTATTTTACATTCTAGCACTGTGGGAGACAGCAGTTCAGTGTACACTGTACAGTACGTATACGGGTTTACCTTTACATGTTTTTATTTATTTATTTATTGATTTTTTTATTTATTTAAGAGTAATGTATTAAGCTGAGTTTAAAATGAAATTAAAGTGTTTTGGGAGTATATTTGGGGGCATATTTAGGATTTAGACTATAGAAATAGGCATTTCTAGGCATTTGTTTTTTTTTTTTACCACGTCACAAATTCGCGGTTTTTCTTGGAACGTAACCTCCACGAATTTCGGGGGTCGACTGTAATAGTAAAGTATTGGTGAAATGCCCTGCTTAAGTTTTAACAACACATTTTAGGCCAAGATTTTATCTTCTAACTCAGTATGTAAAATGGAGCAAAACCACTTTGAATAACTTAAACATCTTAATGATTTACTGATTAAAATTGCTGGAATTCCCCTTTAGCACAATTACGGTCAGTGGGACCTAGCAGAAACGGTTCTCTGCCACTGTGTGGCCAAATACTGTAATGCAGCTTTTTGAAGAAGTCAAGTTAGGTCTCTTTTTTTTCAGTAGTGTGTCTGTTTTGAAATTAACAGCAGAATTGTCAGCTGGGAAATTTAAAAAAGAATGTTGCTCAGTCCCGGCCAGAAGCTTTGCTTGAATAGACTACTGCAACAGAAAGCTTTTCTAAAGGTCTCTCTCTCAGTGTGCTCGCTCTAACATGGCTCTTCCGTCTTTTATGCTAGAGTCTCCTTCTGTGTCTGAGCTGTAAGGAGTGGTTTCAGACTCCTCATCTCACTCATTGGTCAATGTTAATGACTAGATGATGACCAAAGCTGGTCAGCATTTAATTCTTTTGCTTAAAGGAAACAGCACTATTAACCTGTAAAAGCATGTAGGTTTCACAATGCTTTGGTTGTCATCTTAGATACTGCTGCTTTTAACCTGAGTCTCTTCCGACTAACGTTACTCACCTTTTCTCCTTCTAGATTCGTGAACGTTTATAACTGTTTTAAAAACTGTTTTTTAGTTTGATGATACTAATGTTTTTTTAAAAAAAATTTTTATTGTAGCTCCAAGTGTATATGTGCGTGCGTGTGTGTGTGCATGCGGATATAAACTCCAAGTGACTTTATCATACATTTCTCTGCCCTTCCTACAGGCATGTGAGCAGTAGCGATAGAGTGGGTAAACCATATAGAGGTGTGAAGCCCGTCTTTAGCATCGGTGATGAGGAAGAATACGATACAGGTAAGTACAACTAAAGGCACAAAACGCACAAATCCTATAATTTCAATACATTTTATTTATATAGCATATAAATACACAAAATATGAAGGACACATTTTTCTGAGATCTAGACATAAAACTAAAGATTATTAAACTTTATAAACTTTAAAACTATTCTATTAAAAATATTGTTAATATTCTATTAAAAAATAGAATAAAATACAGCTCGCTGAAAGGCACTGATCTTTTTTTAAGTGCAGTATTAAATAAGCTTTTGAAAATATACATTTAAGTACAAAACATAATCAAAGCTGGATTAATGCTGTTTGTTTTTTAGTTCTGACGGGGCGTCTTTGTTGGTAGTGTGGCCTGTTTCATGAGTTTTCCACTTTATCTTTGTGTCTTTCCAGATGAGATTGACAGCTCGTCAATGTCCGATGATGACCGCAAAGAGATTGTGAACATACAAACGTGGATTAACAAGCCAGATGTAAAGCACCACATTCCGTGTAATGAGGTTAAGGAGACTGGGCACATGTTCCCCAGGTGAGACCAAATCGGATCAGACTTTAAACCAGTGCAACATTTTTTCAACCCAATCGCACTTTGCAGTCTGTTTGTCATGCTGTCATTTACTCTGAACAATCATTTTCTCTTGTTACTTAAGAAAATTATTGACACAAAACTATTGCAGTAGAGTCCATTAGGTAGTTGCTGAATAATCAGTGTAGGTTATCTCTACATGTTCAGCACCAGGATAATATACTGTGTATTTGTACTGTAGCAATTATTTTTCTTTGCTCGTAAGATCATTTTGTGCTCTAAAACAAATTATTGGTACCTTACTTTTGTTACCAAGTGCTGTTATCTTGGCAAACAGAGCAGAGGACCTGAGAACAGTCCTCAGTGCATGAAGGTCCTTGGTTTTCATCATTTCACTGGTTTTCATTTTGGTTTTGGTGTGGGATGGGCATTGCAAAAGTTTGATTATGTGGTTAGGAAGTCAATTTTGTGGTGAACTGGTAGGACTAAGCTGTCCTGGTATGCCTTTATGTTGTTTGGCCTTGTCTTTTCTAAGGGTGCATTTTATTTACCTATGGATTTCGACTAGCCATTGGTCATGTTTTTAAAGTAAACTGTATCATTTTGTCTTCCACAGCCACCTGCTGATCACAGCGACACATATGTACTGTCTGAGGGAGATCGCCTCTCGGAAAGGTTTTGCCTACATCCAATCCAGACAGGCCTTAAGCTCTGTGGTGAAGATCACCTCAAAAAAGAAGCATCCTGAGCTAATTACGTTCAAGTTTGGAAACAACAATGCAGCAGGAGTGGAAATCATGGCTGTAGAAAGGTACTCACACTTCAAAAGCTCAGCTAAGCTGAATTTCACATTGAATGTGCGTTATACTTTCCATGTACGCTACCCGTAAATTTGACTTGACTGCTTTTAAAATTTGAGCATGTTTTGCATCAACACTTCAACACCACATGTTCATCAGAGTGTTGTCCTAGTATGAAGAATAGTAATTTGACAGTTCTTTCAAACTCTTGTTTAAAGCACTTTTTTCCCCAAGTGTGCTGAAATCAAGGGGATAAAGTGCACAGTCTTTTTTCCCCAAGTCACAGAAATCATCAAATCATCAAAATAGGTTTATTGAAATATACCCAGTTATTTAATATGCTAATTTACAGTCTGACAGTGCAAATATTGCTGATTTACTAAAACCGTTAAAAAAAATAGCCACACCTTTGCTTGGCAATGGAGTTTGCATTTCTATTAGTTTTAGAATACAAATCCCCTATCTAGAAAATGCATTTATCTGAGTAAATCTCACATGATTACACAACATTATGTAGACTCTCCTCTGAGAGACAGACTGAGATAGCATCTGCCCAAGAGAGAAAGAGAGACGCTCAGGCCTGATAGAGTGCTTATGCAATGTATAGTGCGCTGTTCCACAGACATTTTTTGGATATGGATGTTTTGACTACAGTCTTGTCAGACATGCTAACAGAAATCCTAACTAAATTTCATTACGACATTGTTTCCTACTTTTTTTTTTTTTTTTTTTTTTTTTAATTCTTCAAAAGTATATATTCATAGTTTTATAACAGTCTTGGTCCAGCATTGGCCACCAGAACAGCTTTAAAGCGCCTTGACATTGATTCTTCAAGACTGGGAACACCATTCTTCTAAAAGATACTGACTCAGTTGGTGTTTTGATAATAGAGGTGGAGAGTGTTGTCTAACACGTCTATTCAAAATCTCCCAAAGGTGTTCAACTGAGTGGGGATTTGTGACTGTGAAGATGATAGCATGTGTTTGTACCGTTTTTATACCACAATCTTTTCATCAAACCAAAATGTTTCTTTGTAGGATAAGGGTGTTCAGTTATAATGACTTTGTATGGATTTGCAGTGACCCTTCCCTTTCAAGGATGAAGTGGACACAAACAATAGTAGCAAATTGTCCCAAATTTCACAGTCATTTAGATCTCTTTTCTCTTGCCATCTTGGTCCAAAATTACTGTCTACTGAGCCTGCTCAACATGATTATACCTGCCACATAGCATGGTGGGATGTGAGTATTTGTATGCAGATCTTCGTCTGGAAGCATCTGCACTCATTATATTTTGTCCACTCATTTATTATTTTGTAATTAATTGTGCTACGCCAGAGTTTCATTGTCGGAACAACTGACAACTGAGGCTGTGTATATATAATGTTTTTATTCTTTTTTTTGCAGGTATTTGATACCAAATGCGGGGGATGCCACAAAAGCAATCAAGCAACAGATTATGAAGGTTCTGGATGCGTTGGAGAGCTCATAAAGATGCTGGCAGTGCATAGGCCGGACTCTGGCCATAACCAAGACTGCCAAGGCTCTAACACGGTCAGCACAGGGGTGCAGGGAGGAGTGAAGAGGATGGACTGTTCCCACACTTGTTCTCAGTCTCTCTTCCTCCATCCCAATTCGTTCTCTACATTTCTCCCTTTTTCTCTCTGTCCCTCTTTCCTTACCTACTCCCAGGACAGTACTGACGTTCAGTATTTGAGCCACAGCAGGATGCTGGAGTCACACACTCATCAGATTGATGGGAAATTTTGACGCGCTCAGATGTCAAAAGCCTCCTTTCCCTGGCCTTTGGCTTTTGTTATTGTTTATATCAAGGAAATCTCACCCTATAAATATACGTCAGACATGCCGTCTCAGATATCTGTGTCAAGCCTTAATCCTAATCCAGTTTTTTATACAAGGGACTCAAGGGGGACCCTGGGGCGAGATACAAAGACTTTGGTGTGTCCAGGCTGGGAAATGCTCAGTGTTTCATTCTTCTTAATTTATAGATATATTCATTGTTTAGCCATTTAATTGGTGCAGTACATTTTTGCTGGGCTGTTGGAAAGAGACATGATATTTTGTCAGAGCAGTATTCATGCCTGCGAGTAGCAACACAGGAGTTCAAGACCACTTAAAAAAAAAAAAAAATACTGTGTATATTTGATGATGTTTTGAGGGTCACATGGAGCACAATAGGGGGTGATGGTTGTCATTCTGAAAGGCTGCTACTCTTGTACTGTAATCACATTACTGCACAAAACTCCAGTGTGGCATAAACACAGATGCGTGCACATGCAAACGCGGTTTCGGTTGCTCTGTGATAATGTCATTCAAATGTGAAATTTGAAATCTCATAAATATCCCATTGATGACTCATTCCTCATGTCTCTTTCTCTCCATGCTTGCAGTGTTAAAGAAGTGCTTAATAGGAAAGCTCTGCTGGTAAATGTTTTGTATATACTGTAAACCTACTTATCGATAGGCTTTCAGTAAGTTATATTTATGAATGAACGCGGAGGTGGCCAATCACACTAACAAGATCAGCTTCAAGTGAAGATAATATTTTGTAATTAAAGTATTTATGCTCAGGCTCAGAAAAAAAATACAGTATGGGCATGTTTTCATGTGTGGCTGTATACCAGTAAGATAAATGACTGGCTAAACATGACCTTCTGTTATAACCCGTATCCAGTGATTTGTGTCTTAACAAGTTTCTTTGATGACCAAACTATAGAACAGGCTGAGAAAGAATGCTTTCCTCACATGGGTTAAATTAACCATTTGCTTTACAGTGTAAAACTTCATGTTCTGCCCAAAAAAAGTCCATGATTCTGAACTTGTACATTCAGTTTTTGTTGAAATCACATTATTGTTCTTTGTAAAATCTTTTGTTTTAATAAATTTAAAAGTAGTCTACAGCTTTGTTTACTAATTTATTTGCAAGTTAATGGTTTCTATCTTTATTTCCCTACTTAGTGCATTTAGACAAGCCAAGACGCATTCATCCAGTAGCATAATATTTTATTTTTTTGGTTTGTATTGTATCAAAATAAGTACACTGCATATTTACAACATCTGAACATAGTATGAAAAAGAACCAAAACATCTGTACAAAACCTAAATTGTGAATGAGCAGTTAACTCTGAAATACTGAAGAATTGGCATGTTAACTTTGTTCGTATTCATCAAATGGCAGTGTGTATGGCAGTAGTACATTTCATTTTTGCTTGAAAATAAAAGATACAGAAGTTCAGTATTACATGGAGGCTACATGACATCAGTCTTAAACCATAACCAATAATGGATAAAGAACACTAGAAACATTGTCTGTAACCAAAAATGTGTTACAATCAAACCTGACAAATGCAAGCATTCAAATTATTGTCAGACTGGAACAAAATGTTACAGTAAAACAGATTATCAAACAGTATAATACTATGAATCCTATTTGGAGTAAAGGTACTTTACAATCCAAAAAACATACCTGGCCCAGGTAAAAACAAAAACAAACAAACAAAAAAAAGAAGCCCCCAAAAGATATGTTTCTCTCAGTAGAGAAAGAATGGCAACAGCTCAAAATAGTACCAATGTCAGCATTTCTTAAGTGCTGCGTCTCAAGAAATATTCAGAAATAAACCAAAACGGCAAAGCACTGCTTACCCTAAGCTACAGCGGTTTGCATCAAACTAGGGGCTTGAAATGACAACCAGACCAAAATACACCCAAAAAAAGAGGACATTAAGTGCATTTATCAGCATACTTTTAAGTGAAATCGAGCACTTGGTTAAACTGTACAATTTTTTGTGTACATGGCAGTGTGTGTATGTGACTGACGGCACATGAGCACGTATGGATGTATAACGTGTATGCCATTTACTCGCCCTCCTCTTTGATGCGCTGTTGTTTGTTGCGGCGTGAATCTGGTGCCAGGTCGAAGGAGAAGTCGGTCCAGTCATCTCTCGGGGGGAAGGAGATGGTCTGGCGGAGGGTGAAACGCACAGCGTCGATTACACGCTCCCCTCGTGCCTCTGTGGAGCCAACACTGACCGTGGAGGCACCGCTGGATGTGCGCAGGATGTGCGGTGGAGGAGAGAACTCCATGGTCTGCCGATGCTCCATGATACCCTTCCAGATCACATGCTGGAACTCAGCGGGAATCTTCAGCCTGGACAGGTCCTGGAAATGCACCAAATGGTCACTGCACAGCACACACACACACAATACACATGCACCCCAATTCATAAACATTCTTTTATTAGCCCCTTTATTATTGACTGGAGTTGCTACAAAACTGGTTAGTTCAATCTTGGGGAAAAGTCAAAGAAATGAGCCACACAGACGTTTGCAATGACTGATGGAGCAAAGTGAGAGGAAATGGTATAACACAAAGTGCCTATTTAATTGGTTATAAAAAATAATCATCAGTTACAGCTCTGTTAGAAACTCTCACTTTTGTCCTGCAACTTAGTCATCTGACCTTTCATCAGTGGTCAGATTCTGACCACAGAGCCACTCTTGGCTGGATCTTTTGAGGTAGTACAGCACTCTCAACCAACCAGTGATGCTGATGTGCATAAAAACCCCTGCAACACAGCTGTGCTTCATACATCCACCCCAGCATCACTAGCATATCAGTAACACAGCTGTGTTGAGCATGAGACACTATTCAAACAATATCTGTGAACAGTGGCCCTGTGGTCAAGAAATGACCAATGATGGACAGGATACAGTCTGTAAGTGTCCAAATAACCTGATATACACTGATACATGGACAAGTGTATATGTGGGTGGATCTCATAAAGTAGCCATGCAGTAAAAGCACAGGGAAGGTGTTTCTAGCAACAGACGGTGGATTGTTTATGGTAACAGATGGAGAGTGTACACCTCATCACACACGAAAGAAATCTGGCAAAATCTCACCTCTAGGTTATAGTTCTCAATCTGATAGATGTTGGTAAGCCCTTGGGCAGTGAAGTAGTCAAGACAGGAGGAGCATCCCAGCCGCAACAGGAAGCTGAAATAGATACATTTACAAGTGAAATTATGTCTGATTACTTTAGATGAACCATACACGGTCTAGGCCGGTGTTTCTAAATGGGGACCCTTTGCCTTCCACAGTTTCAGCTCCCTGCCTCGATACACCTGGTCCAGCTTATAAAAGACTGATAAGCTCTATGAGGTGTGTTGAGGCAGGGAATAGCTGTAACTGTGCAGGACAGTGAGATTTCCAGGGGCAGGATTAAGAAGGTACTGGAAGCATGCTTTTATGGAGGCGTACCTGGAGATGCTGCTGTCCACTGGGTAGGGTGGTGGGGGTGTGCAGTGAGAGGAGGGCACCATGGGTAACTGAGGCTGCAGAGCGTGGGTGGGGCTGAGTGAACTCATGTCTGTGTTCATGGGGATATGAGCGCTCATCATGGGGGTCACTGCAGAAAGAGGAACCAGGTGGGAGAGCTTTAAAACAACTTATTAATTATCGCTTATATTGTTAGTCAGTCTGAGACAAAATCAAGTCTGCAATAATGTCATCCCTAAGTCTTTCTGCACCTTTTCCTTTTTCTTTCCTGTTCTTTTCTTATAGTTTTGTTGAGTGGTTCTACAGTCATCTGCTTTAAAATGTCATGCCATTGATGAATTGTGTATGCTTAGTTTGAACTACAGCCAGTGGCGATGTGGGAGTGGATTAGGAAATAGTGGACAGGTGAGGTCAGTTTCACATAATATGACAAATACTGAGCCCCAGGGATTAGGAAGAGCTTTGTCCCACAAAGATCCAGTTTACATGCAAAAGGAAACTGACCGTCAGAGAGACACTGAGACACAGATGGGTACTCAGAACCTGTCATGTTAAGGCAAGCTCAGCCCCAGTAGGGACCTGAGGCAGGGGACCCATTAAAAGAAAATCAACTCAGCAATTACTAACAGTTATTTTACTCCAGGGATTAAAGAGCCTGAATGATCTGAATTACATATCTAATATCAAGTTAATTTACAAATTATAATATGTTTAATATTCCTGTAATGGAATACATAATAGAATTACAATGAAATGTATTGTAATAAATAATTACAATAAATATGCAGATTTTTGATTCTATATCTTTGGTTTCTTTCTCACAATCACACTGCACACTATTTATTTATTTACTGTACAATTATTCTAATCCTGTTGCTTCTAGTTGCCATTTTTGCACAATCTTTTTTTCCTCAGTCTTTGCATTCCTTTGCATTTTTACACACTTAATGACTGCTGGAATTCAGTACGTCCTAATACTTTTTTTTTTTGCACTCTCTCTTTAGTCCTGTCTTGCTGCACTTGTGTTGTCTTGAGGTGTTTTGTTTTTGTCCTTGTAGAGCTCTGTTTTTTTGTTCTTTGCGTTGCAGCATGGGCCTAGAGGAATGTTGTTTGGTTTCACTGTGTACTGTGTGTATATGGTTGAAATGGAAATAAACACCTAATTGACTTGACTTGGTGCCTTGGTTGTCAAATTTCAAGATAATAGAAATCTCAGTAACTGTCCTATGCTCTTTAGTGGAGTTTACTGTTTGAAAAGCATATTCCATGTTTGGATTAGTAATTTATAAAATCAGTACATTTATACAGTATTGTTGTTATAGTACCGGACCTCATGTTCAGTGATGCCATCTTAAAGAAAAGCCTTACTGTCAGTGAGGCCTCCAGCCATACTGGACGGGGTGAGGGTGTTGCGCTGCTGCGGGTTGATGAGCTGACTAACCGAAGGCAGCTTGTTGACCTTGTGTGGGGGTGAGTTGGAACCGAAGGCTGCCTGAGGGGGCAGGGGGCTCCTGGAGCAGAGAGGAGGAGGACACGGCCTGTAATTCTGATCGTCTGACAAATCCCATCTTAAACAACAAAAGAAGCCCTGCTATTAGTCAACATGGCCCACCAGGACAGCCGGGGCCATGGTCACAGGGGAATAACACAGTTACCAGAAACAATGTCTTATTGTGTCATATATAACAGTACAATAATTTAGCAGAGGAAAGCAAATGAACTGAGTAAGCTGAAATGCACTGTGAATGCGGTTTAAATTTTTTTTTTTTTTTTTTTGAGAGTTCTGTATGTATACAGTCTGTCAAAACTGCATGGTGCATTATTACTTAGTAAATCATATTTAAATACTAAAATTTGTTTCACTACTGAACCATGTAGCGAAACGAGGCCACTTCAGTGCATTTTCTACTTATCTGTAAGTATAAGACATCAAAACAGTGAAAAACATACTTGTAAGCAAACGTGTCTATATGTAGCCTGAACATATTTGTCTTATAGTGTGCTGCCCCTGGGTAATTTTCTATAATCAATAGTGTAGTAAAATGGAAATAGAATAGAAAAATAGAAGACAATTACTATTATGAGGGTCAGGAAGGAAAGAGGAAAAGAAGAAAGGGAAAGTCGAAAGCAGAAAAGACATTTATTGAATAACGAACAAAAGTGCAAGAGGCATCAGTTATACATCCACCATTTGATTCACACAGAACAAGCAAAAATAACTTGCTATCTATAGCATTCATTCTCTTGGGCTCTCAGACAACAATACATTTCTCCTTAAGAAAATGTACATCAATCAAAACACAAATCCAAACTGCTCTGCAGTGCACTTTATAAAACATGACCAGCATTTTTAAAGTTATATTTTCAATAAAGTCTTTCCCCCCATAAACCCATACACAACGAAATGAGTCCAGCTCCAGTAATAAAAAAGCTATCTGATACATTTTCAAAAGCTTCAAGAATGCTATGAGTCCCATAGAACAAAAAACAACAACATGTGCTTGGTTCCTGGTTTAGACAATCAGGATGAGAAAGAGAGCGAGTGAGTGAGTAAGTAAAAGAGAGAGACAGCAAGAGAGAGCGAAAGAGAGAGGGAGAGAGAGAGAGAGAATGAGGTGGTCAGCTGAGAGGCTGTTACTGTTTATGTGCAATGTGTTTCTGTGCAATACCAGCAGATCTGTCAAAACAAGTGCTGAAACAACAGCCAACTCAGTAATAAGGGCCCTTTAAAAAACAAACATTGAAAGTACAGAAAAAAAGCTGATGCACGACAATGATCATAAAAAAAGAAACACACTGCATGGGAATATGAGGCCTTCAATCCATCAGTCAATTTAACATACACCCCAGTACGAGTGTAGGATTAAAATCTTTACACAAATTAGCAAGCAAACTTTTCATTTTAATCGTTCTTAATCTAGGCAACAAACTTAGGAGGGGAACAAATCATGCATATTTCTAAACAGTCTTAAAACATCTTCAAGGTCAATGGTTCTCAAAGTGATTCTCAGGGACCCCCAAGATCATCGTGCACATCTTTCCTCTATGCGTTGCAAGCTGAGTCGGAGCAAATATGTGGATTGTCTGGGGGTCCCTGAGGACCAGTTTGAGAACCACTGGCTTAGATTAGGTGAAACCAGCTGTAGCAACCAAAATCTTTGACCTTGTTGTGCTATCTAAAGTGTAGCAGCAGGCACAGGAAGCCCCTTGGAGAGCGGCTTGAAGGGAGGGTGAAAAAAATGAAGAAAACAGAGTGAAGTGAAGGAAGCTGCGAACGAGGAGGAATGTGACTCCTGCTTTTAGGAAGCGCTGAAGCGTCTCTTCTGCTCACCTAACGGCTCCAACAGCTCAGAACGCAGACGGGCCCTGAGGAGACTGCAGAGACAGGAGAAAGAGAGATGGAAAGAACAGAGAGAGACAAAGAGGAAAAGAGAGGTGGGAAGAACGAGAGAGAGGGGGGTGGAGGGACACAGGGAAATGAAGAGCAGTTTCTGAGGAAAGGCCAGGCATAGAACAGAACAAAGTAGAGTTCAGGAAAACAGAAGCAAGCAGAAAGCAGAGAGTCCACTGAAGAAAAGCAAGAAAATTCTTGCTTAAAAAAGCTCCAGATAAAATAACCAGCAGTCCCTAGTACTGTTACACTGCCTGACTGGGACCAGGCAGTCAGGCATTAATTTATTTTACCTCCACCTAGAAATGCAGCACTGTGTCAGAAGATCAGACCAGACTTAAAATCCTGTACTAGATCAGGCTAAAAATCTTAGATGAGGCTAAACTATGCAGCCAAAAGATTCCAAAGTAATTACTAAGGAGTAGCCTTATGGACTCGATAATCATTCAGTTTAACTCATTTAGCAGTAATAACATTATTACAGTTGTTTCGCTGTTGTGTTTATTGTGTAATTATATACATGATCCTTTGGTAGCTATATGCTGTACTGATACATTCAAGTCTGCACAGACTTTTTCTGCTTGTTTTGCAAACATGGCAAAAAAACAGGTTTATATCTTTTTGGAAAACCAAACTATACAAAACTTCTCATCAAATCCAAATCATAAAAAATATGACAAACACAGATGAGTGTGATGGAATGAAAATAAAATTGCACTATATTTTGTCATCTCTGGTGTTAAATGTGACTTATCAATAACAAATGCATGACTAATCACATTATAACATGTATGCTTTTAGAAAAGTTCAATCAAAAATAGATTATTAACATTTATGTCTTATTTTTTGAAAGTTTAGACAATTCATCAAGTGTTTTTGTTCCAAAACACACCGTTTCACTTCTCTTTTTTTGTAATATATATACGTTGCCTGGTAGTGGCTTTTCCACATAAAACCATTATCGGTGCTGCATTATGTACTATCTGTACTGGAGTAATAAAAATGTGTTTATTTGACAAAGTGTGTTACACATCACCAGTTCTCAAACCTACTAATCCAAAATGGTGACAAATGGATATTCTACATTTTAGAATGAGACTCTGTGTGTAAAGGTGTGTGTCAGACAGTTCCACACACCTTGCAGTAACAAACATGCACACTGTGTGGCAGTACTACACAGCCATGTGAGACTACACCTGAGGGGCTAAAGCACTGAAAGAAAGAAGAGCAGAAAGGCAAATGAAGCAAATAAAGAAGACTGAACCACTGAGTCACAGACACAGGAAGGTATTTCTTTTATTATTTTATTTGGGATGGAAAAAAGGCAAAGCTTAAACAAATAAACAGAACAGATGGAAGAGTGAACACATGCTGAAAGAGAAATGAATGACACTGAACCGAATTTGACCAAAAAGGAAAACTACTCATACACTAATATCCACATTTGCTTTTGGTGTGTAATAGTCCTGCATTTGACAAAAGTGACCAAGGCCAATGGGAGCGTATTTAACAGCCTTTTGCTCCCTGCTCTTCTCTTATGAATGCACAATTTGAAAGATAATGGCTACCCCTCACCTACTCATTGTGTCCACATCAGAGAGCTAAGGTCGTAAAAGGTTCGTTTTTCAGCTGTTGCGTCAAAATGGAGACGAACCATGGAAACTTCCTAATGCAGTTTCTCATCCCACCAATGACAGAGGAGGGAAAAAAGTCTGAGCAAGGAGTACACAGACACTACCTCACCTTTCAGTTTCTTAATGAGGAGAGCAAACAAAAGCAGTAATTATCGCAGGGCGTCGGAGCGCATTATTCAGAGCTATAATTTCCAGCTCTCTCCTTTGCTTTGTTTATTTCTATATGCTTTGCTCTAGCTGCAGGTACAGAGCCTTTGTATCTGAGAAAAGACGAGTCAGCCGTTACCCTACAACAACCAGCCTTAGGATCTGGGTAAACCTGACATGGTCCTTTGTCAATCTTTTATGCACAAGCATCACATAACCAGTCCGATGGGCTGTCAAAGACTGACCTGAATTAAAACACAAACTAAAACAGCACCACCTTTACAAGGTACACCCTTCATTAGGAGGTAGAACACTGCTCTAGGTCTTGTTTAGTACTGGGTAAAGAGCTCAGCTTCAAGTTTGCCTCATTTAAAAAACAAAGCCACCACAAATCCATCTCATGCCAGTCACAATCCAAACTTAAACGTTTGCTCATGCAGTAATCACACTGTCAGTGGCATGGAATATTCCACTCAAGCTGCCATGCAACACTTCAGATCTGAACTTTTAGGCACAAAAGGAGCACAAGTGGGGTGGGTCTGCAGTGCATGCCTGTTCAAACACATATCCATCCCAATGCCACAGCCAACTCAGCAGAGAAAAGGATTAAATCCATAAAAAAAGGGGGGGGGGGAAAGAAACAAAGAAAGCCGTGCTGGTAAACAATCAGTTTAGGTTAAGCAACCAAGAAAACACTACAAAAGAAGCGCCAGGGTGAACCTTGTTGGTACTGTGTGTGTGGCCTGCGTGTGTATGCTGCCTGCAGTAGAAGTCGCTAAGCTCGTAAATGGAGGGTCTATTCCTGATGAGTGCATGTAAATACGTTCCTCAAAAAATGGATGTATTCTTATTGAAAGCAAGAACGTTTATCCTGAAGAACAGAAATGGCCCCTCCATCAGCGAGCATAGCTTCATAGAGTAATCTCCCTGAGTGTGAGGTACTCACTGTTTCTGCAGGAGGCTCTGCTGCTGCTGCCTGTATGACTCTATGGTGTGCTGAGGGAGGAACTGCATAAGCTCCAGAGACTCTTTGATTTTCACCAAAATCTCATAGATTTCACGGCCTTTAATCTGTGGGACAGAGATGGAAAGAGCAGGGTAAGATTAGGTGCTAGGAGACAGGTGGTACGGTTTTGTCCTTTGGTGTGGTCATGGATTTACTTCATGACCTGGGTTAATATTTTCTTCCTAATTTTGTCTCCTTTATACATTGAAAAAAATGATGCATTGCATTAATAAATGTGTACAGTATTTCAAAGGTGGTTTTTTTCCAGAGGTATAAGTGAAAAAACAAAATTGTGCTGATGTAATGTATTCATATTCATGTTTAAATTATGTGCACATTCAAATCATGTAAATTCAGTTTATTACTTTTTTGCGAATTATAACATAAGACACTACAATACACTACAACAAGGTACTGCAACTCACAGGCAAACAAAACACTTCATCATCAGTGGATCTTCTCTTCTTGATAGAGGATATCTGGATTCCGTGAGGGCCTGTGCGGTAAGCTGTAGGAGTGAGAGAGAGAGAGAGAGAGAGAGAGAGAGAGAGAGAGAGAGAGAGAGAGAGAGAGAGAGAGAGAGAGAGAGAGAAAGACATGGAGTGAGACAGCTGGGAATGCAACATGGAGCAAAAGATGCATAGCTACAGCACCTGTCTGTAGAGAGAGTATGTGCTGAGGGGAACATGAAGTCAGGCAGGACAGAGAGAGCGTGCATGCAGTGTTCGATATGCATAGTGCTGGGCAGTATTGCAAAAATTCAACATCACATTATTTTCCAAATATATCATACTATCATTGTGTCATTGTACTGCAAACATTAACCAGACAGAACAACACTGTCCAGAAATAAAATGTGCCATTCGTTTAGTTTTTATGTATTTTGAACTGTTCTTTTCAATCTGAAGCACTCTGCAGTCTTTTAATCTACCAATGACTCCAAATCAAAAAATCAATGTTAATACATATTAATATAATGAGTAATATTTATATTTCTACTTAATATAATAATATATAGATTATACATAGTGCCCAGCACTAATTCAGCAACGTTTGTTCTAGTATCCATGGCAAGCACCATGCAGTGTTCGTGCATGTGTATTTTGTTTTTTTGTTTATTGTCTTAGTGAGCACCAAATTACCCACAGTGTTAGGAAAGCAAAATCACAGAACATTTTTTCTGGTCCAAAGAAATTTACACAAAATGCAGTTTACACTGGTGAAAACATTTAGAATTAGGTGCAATATGCAGGTCCCTGGGAAACCCATAAAGATAAGTTGCCAGTGTGCGCGTCTGTGTAAAGAAGCCCCATCACCAGCCCCCAGCACTACTTACGGCGTTTCGTACCCTCAGAGCTTTTTGTTCCGTCACTGACATGCTGCTTGCGGATGCTGTCCTCGTCGGCTTTGCGGTCACGTCCTGGGCACGCACAGATCCGAGCCTCAAAGCACCGTCGGCCTAGCACCTGACCACTGCAGACCAAAAGACAAGGACAAGACTGCTTTAACCACTGTGCTCTAGGTTTCTGTGGCTCAATACAACTTCACACTGTACATAAACTAGGGCTGGGAAATCCAGTGATGTAATTGGATAACTGTAATGATTGGCAAGTAACCTGATGCTTGTCCTTGACAGGCAATAATCTCCCATGGTGGGAAAGAGAATTAACAGTGCTAAAAAAGGGCAAATTTAAATTTGAACAGCTCACCACACTGACACAGGGATTCTTAAAGCAACAGAAAAACACATGACATTCATAACTGTATTTGCTGTGGATCTGCCAAATTGTCACATCCTAATGATTCAGAGGAGTTGAAAAATACTGAAAATTTAATATTAGTTTCCAAAAGGCTATCTCTTACTGTATCTGCAGTGCCTGTGCTACAATGACTGAGAAATGTTTCATTTTCATGGCTTGTAATTGATGCACATTTATCTGTGGCATGGTCCAGCTGACTGTGTATTCAATGTTAAAAATAACTTTTAGATATTGCCCAGCCCTAACATAGTGTTTTCATGATGAGTGTCATTGTCAGCCTTACTCTCTTGTTTCCAATGTGACAATGATGAGGATGGGGCGCCTGTTCATTCCTCCCACGCAGCTGGAATTGCACATGAAATTGTAAAGGATTGTCGTAAACTCTGTGCCCACCTGGTGGAAAAGAATGGCCATGTCATGAATGCAGACAAGCACAAATACAAGATAGAAAAACTGGAAGCTAAGAGAGCATGTAGGCATGTGTAAGGAAAGCTGGCCTAAAAAAAAAAAAAAAATGGGAATGATTATTCAAACATACCTGAGGGGGCTCGTATGGCACCAGCACACTCTGACGGCCGGTAATGGAATCTTCCACATACTGGGCATGGCTGTTGCCCTCTACTCTAATCAGGTGACTAGGTGGGGCAATTTGGCCTGCACAACAGATAAGAAAAACAGATATTTTAAACACTCTAGCTCTAAAATGTACATATTTTAGATCACTTTTTCATAATGTCACAGTGACACAGTTTGCGTTTCACTTACCATCATTGAATTCTCGGCTGAGTTCGTGATTGGGGCATCGTTTGACCACCTCAGTCACATGCTCTGCTTTTTTGTAGACGGGCATGGCGCGGATTACCGCTCCCTGAGGTGGATTGGTCAGGACTTTAATCTGGATGGGACATGTCTTTGCAATTTGGCAATACAACTTTTTAAGGTCTGTGGAGTACTGGAGAGAAGAGAAGAGAAAAGAAGAAAAAAAAAGAGAAGAGAAGAGGAGAGAAGAGAAGAGGTTGTTTACTATTATGTCCAACATTTTGGGAAAGACTGCCAAAAAAAAAAAAAAACTTAAATCAAAGCTTAATATATTTATAAGCCTGCTGTATGTCATTTATCACAACCTTTCTGCTAGCTCAATAAAACCTTCAACGACACTAGATCAAAAGCGGAGAGGATGTGTTTATGATGGCCACAGGGGCATTGGGGGTGAAACACCTGCAGCATGGCGACTGCTTAACTCACAGAGAGCCATATAAAGGCCTTAAACAGGGAGCAGCAGCTGGCTACTGGCTGCAGCACTTCTGCCCCTGCCCTGAAGCTGAGGGGGTTCCATCAGGCCTGTGATTATGGCCACACACACACACACACACACACACCTACTTTGAAATATAATTGCTTGAAAGACCTCTGACTCAAGACAAAAAACATCCAAATCTGTCCTCAATCAAAGAATGGAATAATTCTTGAAACCAGAAAGTTAAATTTCAGCATGAAGTTTAATTACAGCATACAAAATTACGTTTTGCACTGTGTCCCTCACTTCCGAAGACTACCTTAACCATTCAGTTAAGAGGTCATTTGGACAGCATTTCCCAACACCCCCTGCATCTGCCTGATGCTGTCTGAGAGAACGCCGTGTCACTGACCGCAACCGTCGGCCTTGCATCACACACATGGATTGACTCACTCTAAATACCAGCAGCTGACTTTACCACTGAGAGACTCAAGGCTTACTCATACACACTGCATCACCTATAAATTCCAACCACACACACACACACACAGCAAGACAGAGTGAGAAGACAAACAGGAAGTGGTGTTGCAAAACCCAGTCAACACTGTAGTAACTATCACAAATCCATGGTCGGCCGACAACACAGCAACAAGCAGAAGGAGTTGGGGACGATGATTTTAGCCCCTTAAACTTCCTGAAAAATAACTCAATAATTTTGCCTTGTAGTTTTCCTTGTAGGTTCTGTGACATTTGATCAACAAGAAACCTCCAGGAAATAAAAAAAGAAATAAATGAATATAAATAAAAAAGCTTTTTTGCCAAAAAAGGAAAGCAATCAGGTCTGCAACCAGAATTTTTTTCCCTTTGCTCCCCTGGGCTGGTAATCATAGAACAGTTCGAGTAGCAGCAGATAAACAGTGATGAACAAACACAGTCCGCTGCAGCTTATAGCTCAGTTCTACACAGTCTTAAGCCAACATGTATTTTAATACTAATTGGTTTGATTGGAATCTTACATTTAATTACACTGAATACCTCAACATCTTTTGGTAATAAACTTTTTTATGTCTCCTTTTAAAAGTTGTTCTATTCCATAAAAGGCTATTCTCCAGTGCCCCCTGCAGGAGAACCTTTAGACTGCTAGACATGAGCATTACATGTACAAATTATTTTGAAAGCTGCTTAGACTTGAATTTGTTTTTTCAAGTTCCCTTCAAGTTCCCTTTCACAACATAACGATTGTTGCATTTGAGGCATCATCGGCATCACTACATTCATTCAAAAGCATAAATAAAACAGCAAAATATATTTTAAAAGGTTTATAATCAGCTTTTTATTTCTGTCATTCTTTTAATTTACGTTTTGGTTTTTGGTGGAGTGTGTCTTATTAAAGAATTTTCATTTTGGTGCATCACTAATAGCAGACCTTGATATTGATGCAAGAGATGTAGTGCAATGCATTCTTCATGGCCTTTTATGATTTGCATATTGCAGAGTTCAGACTCGTAGTGATTGATTTATATCATTAATTGTACAGCCCTAAGGGCCTGGATAAACTACAGTGACGGTATAAGTCAATACGTTGCTAAGAGTCTCAGGGCATGTTATATGAAGGAAAAAAAAAAACATTTGAGTACAGGCAAGTCAATGCAGGACAGGGTCCAAAGACTACCGCATGATTTTTATTACTGCCGCAGTAGGGCCATGTGTGCATGTAACATCAAATCAAAATGGAAGGTGATCTACTTGCTATCTAACAGCCTTAACGCAACTACCAGTGCATCACAGTGTGTGCTAGAATGTCTCATCACGGTCAATTCCAGATCGCTTTTAAAAGGAAATGAACCACTATCAGCATGCGTGTGAAAGCCCCTCCACAGCAAGAATCTCAACAAACTCTCAGCCAAGTGCAACCTTAATGTGTGCAAGCGCAAAGAAAACCTTCCTCCTAAGTTCATTTGTAAAGGTGGGAAAGATGGAAGGAGAAAAAGAGAACATTGCTCCAGGCTGTTTTGAGGAACAATGGCACATTAAATTCCTTTTCTATTAACTTTTGATTTGAAGTGTTCCAGTGAGTGGAGCCCATCCCAACACCTGCCTATTAGTACTCTGAGTATTACACAAGCTTGGCAAGAAAACACACACACACACACACACACACACACACACGCACACGCGCACACACACACACACTCAAAAATCCCTGCCATTTCCCTTAGGACTTGTAATTAACTACCTGGGAGAGATTAAAAGGATAAAGAAAACAGAAAAAAATGAACATTACAAAAAAGTGTGTCTCTCTGCCCAGAATATGGTTCAACAGCAGACTGATTGTGATAGGAGGTATGACAGAAGACCTAAGAACCTGAGGAAAACAAAAAACTGAAGTGAAATGTCAGTTTAGTCTTAATTTGTGGAATTCGCATTCATGACAAAACACTGGAGCAAGCAAGATGAACAGCTGAATAGCTCAGGAACAACCACTGGCTACACAGGTTTTTTGGGATGTAAAATGAAATAAAAAAAATACTGTTTTTAATAATTATGCATATATAGCTTTAACTGGAATTGTTCCATGCTAGAATCCTCTGGTGGGGAGGCAGGGAGGGAGGGAGAGAGAGAAAGAGAGAGAGAGAGAGAGAGAGAGAGAGAGAGAGAGACTTTCACAATACTCACCATGCATCAAGAGTTATTTAGTTTTTTCCTGAGGTTTGATAAACCATGCAACTATGCATGCATTTTTCTTCAGCGTTTCTCATACTGCACTGAATACAATCAATCAAGGCTCATTAAACTGTCTGTCTAATGAAACATGCCCTTCAGTGCTCGTTAAGTACTGACGCTAAAACTAAGGGTGTGACGATGGGTTCTTTGTGCAATGCCTCAGAAGAACTAAAATTCTTAAAAGTAGCATTTTAGTTCCTGAGATGTGTGAGGTTTAAAGAATAAAAGAAAAACGGCACTGTCAAAGTGGTCTGGGTAAAGGTGACTATAAACACAAAAACAGAAATAGGCGGTTCTTTCTTCCTCACAAACACACACACACACACACACACACACTGATTGCAGAGACAGAAGCACCAATCCCAGCCCTGAAGCAACAATTTTTGTACATGGAAATATGTGTGGAGGCTCCTGTTTGCTCAGGGCCAGGCATGAGCTATGGAGAAAGGAAAAAGCACACATACACAGGGTGGAGCTGTACAGTGATCTGATAGATGGGAGTCAGTGGCTTTTGCGCAAGGGAGGGGCATACGCTGCTAACATGTAATTATCTCCCATTCATTGGCCACAATGTGAATTACACAGCTTGAGAATGTAGTGCACACAAAAGCTGGAAGAATAAGTCTTTGAACAGTGGCAGAGGATTTGTCAGAATGACACAGTCCACAATGGACAGAACTCAATACTCCGGTCTGCTGAACTGCTGGCCTGTCAGGAGACAACAGGACAACACAAGGCCCTCTGTGTGTGGCATTTCTTTCAAAGCTGTGCCGTAACACCAGGAGTTTGAGATCTAACAGTTGGTCATGCTGAACAGAAGCCAGACTTTTTTTTTTACTGCTTTACTGATTCTACTTACCTACTGATAAGCATACCAAGGGAAAGTGTAAATCAGAGAAAAAAACACGGTTTAATTTAGAAATGTTCCTATACATGCTATTCCTAAAGTGTTGACATTAATGTCTACAATTTTTGAGGGAGCAAACTCCATATATGCTGACTCTACTTTGCAATGCAAATTAGAGTTTTTTTTTTAAGGCAAAATCTTTTTAATGCAAATGTGTATAATTCAATTAAGTTTATACAACCTTTTATTTTGCAGCACATCATCTTTCAGGCAATAAACATTATGGTCAGAGATGACAGTGGCTACAATCTATAATAAAATTCAAATGCAGACTTTATGAAAAATACGCGCACACACACACACACACACACACACACACACACACACACACACACACACACACACACACACACACACACGTGGGCAGCGTGTGCATGTTAGGGCAGGTCCGCAGCTGCAGCGGCGGTGTTGGAGCGGAGCAGGGCTGCAGGTTCAGGCAGGATGGGGCGGCAAGCCCAGTGATCTGGCGCCTCCGGTCTTGTCCCGCCTCATAGCTGACATGTACCATCACGCCCCACGCCGCTCCAAAACCTGCTTCACAGGACAAAAATGCAGAGCTGTTTTTTTCACCCCTTTGCAGTAGGAAAGAAAAAAAAACAAGAAGAGGGGAAAACACCTGCTTGCTGTGATAGTGACAAAAACAAAGTAAAATCAAAGCAGCTTCATGCATTTGCACAGCCCAGCATGGTTAACTGTCTACATGCGGAAAACAGTTACTACAAAAGTCAGTTTCAAGGAAGTGAATTTTACTTTGCATTTTACTGGAATGAAGCAGCATGCAATTAAACAAATGGGCACGTAACAGACACAGTAAAGATGAGAAGAATAAACAGATGCTGAAGCAGGTCAGTAAAGGAAAAAGTGCTGTGCAATGGGAAACAGATTTTTTTTGCCAGATGTCAATACTAAGTTCCAAGAACCTCCTATCTCCAAATGATAACTCTGTTGTAGAAGTAAAAGATGCTTTCACAAGTGATCATGGATTTTTGTAGCTGATAGCTAATTCCGATTTTGAGTTCCTCATACTTTTTATTGCCTTTATTAACCCGCAGTTCACAGTGTGTGGGCTAAATGAACACATGAAACACACCAGCACATTTCCAATACTTTCTACGAGCCAAAGTCACAGCACGAATAACATTATTTCCCATTTAATGGCACTGTAAATTCTTACATGAAAACTCAGCTTCCTTTTCAAATAACGTAAATCAGTCAAAGTGCTACAAAATAAGTGGTGAGTGGCTATTTATCACAATGAACCATGCAGAATTATGCTGCAACATTTTGGTATAGGTGTAGCTGTAGCATTCAAATGCAAAGCTTTCCACCAGTGTCGTGTTGTTTGCCTCATCAAATGACCACCCTGCTCTACAAAAGTCAAAATAATAAATTGGCTGAGCAAAATTCAACTGATTATGATCTTGCATCAATAGTTGTTACCTTTGATTGTGAGTTAAGGCAATACGATTATATTCTGGACCATTTCTGTTCATTTTCGTAAAGAGTAGCTGGTATTTTCAATTGATGTAAGAAAAAAGGAACAAAATAGAACTTTAGGTATTTGATACAGTTTTGATATGATGGTAATGGCATGCACAATTAGACTACAAATAGATGTGCAGTGATAAATACTTCATCTTACTGATTTTGTGTTTAAAAGTATGTAAAATGTACAAATACAAGAAAAATACAAGCAATGGGTTCATTATGTGCATTAACATCATGCACTCTGTGCACTCAGTGCACTCTGACATCTCTGATTGCTCTGAAGACTGATAACATACGGGTAGAGGGCTGAGCGGGCGGGCTGAAGTTACAGAATGATGAAGTGTGCATTTGCATGAGTAAAGTTACACACACTCCCTGTCTCATAGATGTAAGCAGGGTGATGCTGCGCATCAATCAGGTGCCGAACAGTAGCACCTGATCACACGTGGGAAAGTGCGAAAGGCTGGGTGTGAGTGTGTGTTTACATTTTCAGGCTTTGGCATTACTATGATGCCCCATAGTAATCTTTTTTTTTTTAGTAATTGCTTAGTTTTCTTATTGGTTTTCTATCAGCTAAAAAAACAGCCATGTCTGCATTCTCACTTTGTAGGAGATCTTTTCTCAGATGACCTGCAGACCTTTTTTACATTCTTCATGGCACTTGTGCCCCCTGTTCAGGTGTAAACGGAGGCCATTGGGCGTCCTGGCACTCCTTAATGCCATTTGATTAAATTATATGCTTTCGAAATGTGATCTTTCCTGGAAAAAAATGTGACAGCTCCAGTGTAATTACACTGGATTTCCCCGGGTTTTCTTGAATGGTCGCCCTGAGTACTGCCAAATTCTTCCCTCTCATAAGTCCCTTTTCATGTCTTCTCTAAGGCTTTTCTTCTGCATCTGTGTGCTCATTCAAATAACACACAAAAATGTGTTGCACAAAAGATGGGTTTCAGCTCCTTAAACGGTCAGGAGTTTCAGTGGCCAGTCTCCGCTGCAGAAGAGAAACTGGACCAAGCCTTCAGAGCTGTGTTTTGAGAAGGCAGCTAAAGGAGACGGAGATTATGGGTGGTAGGGTGAGCTAAAAGCACTCTGGTGCAGGCCACTTGAATGCTTTTCTGTTGGCTCACTTTAGGTCGCTATATTACACTCTTTAAATAAAAAATGTGCCACGAAGAGTTATTTGAGCAATGTCATAGAACAACCATTTTAGTTCCCTAAAGAACCATTTTTGTAAATAAGATGTGTGAGTGTAAAAGACCTTTTAAGGGATTAATGGGTCTTTACTAATTTAATGGTTCCTGCAAACACTTTTAAATTATGTGAAATTTCTATCCATTTTTAAAGGTTCTTCACATTCACACATCTCTAAATCTCTAAAAAAAAAAAAAAATGCTTCTTTAAAGAACTATCCATTGAAAGGTGCCAAAAATGATTTTCCTATAGTTTATGTCTCAAATGATTCATTTCATTGAACATACACAAACTGCATCATTGTACAAACAAATAAATAAGTAAATAAATAAGTAAACTCTAAAACCAGTCTGTGAAGTGGTCTTTCTCACAGTATATGTTACTTGGAAATAATTTCCTTGGCAAAAAAGCTTTTCAACCACAGCTCATTTAAAAACGAAAAAAAAAAAACCCTCTCCTTTTCTTCCTTTTTTTTCAGGAGGTTTTAGAGCTTCACGCTGTGGAGTCGGACGAGTCTCAACAGGCTTCTTGACACAAACAAGCCTTGGCTCCATCTCACGAGGCATGGGACGGGCCTACAGATGTTTCTGGGACAAGCTGTATCTTGCCACCTTTCGTTGGAACACTCACTTCTTTGAGTGCTTTTGCAACCCCCCCTGCGGCACAGTTAGACATGCAGCCAGAGAACTTAGATCATGGAGCGGGGTGCAGTGATTGGCCCTTAAGCACGATAGGGTTCAGAAAAGAGGCACAGAGTATTTACACGAGTATTATCAATCCATTCAACTAATCCCCTGTCCTTTGGCTGAGACTACCTGGGATGCCTGCAGAGGGGTCCGATGGGCGTATTTCTCTGCTCACAGCACACTTGAGTTAGTGACAGACAAAGCTGATGGTTTGGCACACACATGCAGTGTTGATAAGCTGATGGCAAATTTATAATGAAAGTCTTTACACTAAAATAATATCAAACAAACGATTCGTCACTACCGCAAAACAATAATTTCTCTTCCGTCCAACCTAGAAAGTGAGACAGAAGACTCATCTGTGGAGTCATCTTACCAAAGACAGGGAAAAAAAACAGCTAGGATTGCAAAAGTGTTCCTGTAAATGAGGAGTGGTTGGACGCAATACCAGGAAATGTCTATGTGTGTGTCAATGAAGCTGTACATGGGAAGAGCTATCTGGTGTAAAGGTGTGTCTGTAAGTTCGCCCGACATACAGCGTCCTCATTTAAAATGGGTGAAAGCTCCAAAGGAAAAAAATACAACAGTAGTTAGTGCATGAACTTAAAGTGTATGCAGGCATTCTTCACTAGAAGTCACGGCTGACATCACACTTATGAAATGTGGATCGTTTTTTGATGATACATCCAGGCTTAACTAAATAAGACTTCATCACACTGCATATACAACCACAAACCAGCTGCAGTGGGTCGTAATAGGCAGTGACGAGCTAATGTGTCATAAGTACTTCTCACCACAATTAGTACAGATTGGAGAGGTGACTGGGACACTGAAAGATGGGAACAGCCTGAAATGAGCCAATTGGGCGTGTTTTTCTCACACCCAGACCTCTACACTGGAACAGTGAAGTCAGGTGTCTGCTGCTGGTTTTTGGTGGAGTGTGCGACACGAGTGAGGATGACAAGGGCTGTTGTGGGAATCGGATAAATGTCACTATCCCACAGACCTCCTCGACCAATGAGCATTGAGAAACTCACCAACCTACCTCTCCTCCACTTGTTTACTCAAAGATGTAAAGGCAGCTTTACCTTTTATCATTCATGCAACGGAAACACAGGTTTTTCCAGACTGTCTTGTGCCAAATTTGAGACTAATGCCACATGGGATCATGATGACGAAAATCAATTCCCATAGAATCGGATGCTTGTTTTCATTATTAACCCCTATGAATAAAAATCCGGAACTACGTGAAGATCTGGATCTGCTGCAAGTGAGCCCTGACTAGCCAAAATAAAATGTGAAAACACTGATCTAGTTTCTTGGATCATATTATAGTAGTGGTAAAATGTACAAACAGAAGGGTATGGTTTTATCGTTAAACGGCAGTCGCCACCTACTGGTGAACACTAATACAGACAACTAACAATAGCAGTACTAAGCAGTACTAACAATAGTCCGCTGGGGTGCGCTTTCCTTTAAGATGACCGTTTTGGTCCCATCTGGCTGGTAAACAACACAAAACTGTACGTTGTGTAGCAGACAGACAAAAATTTGTTCCTTCCTTGGGACAACCCCCTGTGAGCCACTACAACTTGACTAGCTGGTTCTGTCGGTTGTCTGTTTTCTAAAGTGACACCAATCTGAGCCAAACAAAGTGACACTTGCGACCAGATGAGCAGCTGTTTGAATGTTCACTGATGCACAAAGATGCCACCAAACAGTGACAGCATAGCAGGAGTACCAAGCAAAACCGTTAATGCGCGGGATGCCTTCTGACCGGCAGGGGTCAGCCATGAGTCTTGTTTTGAAGAAGTATTGTTTTTTTTTGGTAATAAGTGTTTGAACGCATGGTAAATTGGTTAAGATTTGCATTGCTACTTCAGAACTGCAAAGCTAAAGTAGCAGAACTAAAGTTGTAGCCAGCCCCGATACTGTGTGGTAGTGCACAGTAATGTTGTAGCGCTCAAATCTGGTCAAATGAATGTTCTCAGTCTTGGGATAAGGAGGATCCATAACTTTTTCTCCTCAGACTAGTCAAGTGCAAGGCCTTTGTAAGCACTAAGTGCAGCAGTGCAATGTTCAGTGGACTCCTGTGTTAATCAGTGAGACTGACCCTTTATACCAGCATGGGCTGCAAAAACTGTTTTTTGTGCTACTTGTCACCAAGAAAACATACAAAATACACTCCAGCCACATTTCACCTGTGAGCGACAGCTCAAAAATAATTGCGAAACTGAAACAGTGCTGGAACCTTTCGCAGCGCTGCAGGGTTTCTGGTATAAACAAACTTGCAATCGCCCAATATGTGCAATTACTGTTCAGTGAAAAAAATAACAAGTAAAATGGCTAAAGTCTTGCTAGACTGATGTATAATCTTTTAAAATTCTTTTTAAAATAATTTTTAACACACTGGTTGTACGCAAACATCACTGTGTTGAAAATTTGCCACCACAAAAGTCTTGATACCAGTACATCAACAAGAAACCTACAGGTCTAAAATAAAATGTGCATGCAAATTGGCAAACGGGCAAAAACAGGTAATTGTTTTCTTTATTCAGTATCTGATTAATGTACATGATTGATTTCAAACAGCCTCCTAATGTTAGGATAAAGAAGGAACAGAGAAAAATCTTTTGCTTCCAAAAGTCAGAATGCTAAGTTAAAATATGACAGCTATAGTGGTGCTTTAAAGTTTGTGAACCCTTTAGAATTAAATATCACATAAAACATCATCAAGTACTCTAAGTAGATAAAGATTACCCAATTAAAAAATATTATACAAAATGTAAGGGGAAAAGGTACCTCTAGGACTAGCAGTTAATTTAAAGGTATCAGGTGTTATAATTCTAAAGGAAAATTTGTCTAAATCTCAAAAGAATGTGGATCAAGACAACAGTCCCAAGCATACAAGTCATTCTACCAAAGAATGGTTCAAGAAGAATAAAGCTAATATTCAGGAATGGCCAAGTCAAAGGCCTGACATTTACCCAGTTCAAATGTTGTGGAAGGACATAAAGTTCACATGCTCCCAACAACATCCCAGAGTTAAAGCTATTCTGCACGGAAGAATGGGCTCCAAGCCGAGGTGCTGGACTGATCAACAGTTAGTTCCAGTTATTCCTGCACAACAGGGTCACACCACATACTGAAAGCACAGGTTCACATTTTGCCACTCACAGATGTGTATAATTGGATCATTTTCTTCAGTAAATAAATGCCAAAGTACAATACTGCTGCCTCATTTATTGAACTGGGTTCTCTTTATCTACTTTTAGGACTTGAAAATCTGATGTTGTTTTAGGCAATATTTATGCACAAAAGCAGAAAGTTCCAAAGTGTTCATACATTCATACACCACTTTGATAACCTATTTAATAATTTTATTTATTTATTTGTTTATTTATTTATTTATTATGCTATCTATTATGAATAATATATTTAAAATAAACTCTAAAGAAAATTCAAATCTTTTCCTATTTAATGTTAATCTGGACTCAGTCTTGACTTGGATTAGGTTATGACAAAGTCTTGATCTTGACTTGTACTCAATGTGTCCAGGTCTCAGTCTTCTCTCGATCTCGCCTCTATTGGTCTTGACTACAACATTACTACAGACATTTTACCAAGAACAGGCAGTCTGAACCTGAGGGGCCTTCTCTCTCTCTGCCAGGTGCAGTTTGGTAATTGAAGACTTTCATATAGATCACAGAAGAGCCTAGAGCTGAGATCAGACAGATAAAGACTTCACACTTCTTCAGGAGGAATAATCCTCTCTCCAGCAAATCATGAGAGGCCAAGGCAGGGTAAATCAACTGTGGTTACAAAAGCATCATCATTTTGGCTGGGAATAAAAACCAGGGCTCCTACTTTCCACAGTCTTTCTGTTCATACATTTTCATTTAGAAACCAGACTGTAGGCTTTGAAAAATGTCATTTCTAGACTGTGAGAGTGACTGGAGGGCAGCATGTTACATTTCCTGGTGCAGAAAACCAGTTGTACCCCTTATGATAGGCACTTAACCCTACACTGCCTAAGGGGGCAGTATGCTAACCCTTTTATGTCCTGTAAACACTCTATTTCCAATGTATGTAGACCACAGGATGATGGTTGAATGCCAAATAAAAATGTGTTTATTCTTGATACTGAGTGCATTAAATAATTGCTGCTAAATTTCAACCAAATAACAAGACTTACAGTGCAATGGGACAAATTGCTATCTTATTTCAAATTCCTTTCTTATTTATGTCTGCTTCACATAAAGTGTCTTACCGTCCAAGTTGCTGACTTGGCTGTGCTGGACTGCTGGAAGGACACGTCAAAGGTGTGAGGTCCAGCGTAGTCCGTGTTGGAGGGGATTGCGGGTGATGGGGACAGGGCCTCAAAGGTGGAGCTGGGTGGGGCGTAGGGAGATGGTGCCGTCACGTTGTTCTGAGTATGCTCGTTGTTGTATGGGCTGGTAGAGGTGGAGCCTCCATTTTGATTCATGGGGTTGAGAAGCTCCAGATTTGTGTACTGTGACTAGAAACAAAATAGAAAACAATAGTCTGTATTTGACCAGAAACAAGAAGCTCAGAAGCTTAAAAGCTGTACTTTAACACAATATGTTTGTTATATGTAACATAAAAAGAAAGCATGCTTATAAATCAAAATATTAACGAGCTGTCGCTGCAGTCTTTATTTTGTTATGATGAGCTTTGATGTTGGTACATCAGACGATGATGTCATGGTGGGCTTAGTGAAGCCCTCCCTGCTTGGTGGCTAATTTGTGGTGGCTGACTTGAATTGAGTCTTTGTTTGCATAAGTCAGAAAGAAATCACCTAAGAGGTCATTCTGTTTATCTACAACCATACATCTTGCTACTGTAAATATAAGACAAATAACAGACTCTTTTGTAATCACTTTTCACAGCAAACTATGGCTGAATACACATATTTGTTTAAGGGAAGGTGCTGATAAAGTGTCAGAGAGTAAAATGAGTCTGCCTCTTTCTGCATGACAGTATTTGCAACAGGAATCTAATGGAGTAATCCAATGGGAAATCTAGTTTCATGGACATTTACTCTTCCATATTTAATCACCATTTGTATGCTGTCTGTTATGTAACCCATTTCAGCAAGACCGGTTCCTCATAACTGCAAATGTATTGGGGCCAGTAAAGTGATTCTGATTCTAAAGAAAAATTCTCAGTCTACTAAAATGTACTTTGTTGAAGTAGTCCTGCAAGTACCTTGACATCAATCATTTCAGCAACAGAAATGAAGCTGCCTACATTTCAGCAATCCCTGCACCACCGCAGTCTCTGTACCAGCAGGACACGTTCTACCTCCAGCAGGTAGATAGCAACTGAGCCTTGAGGCAGAACCACAATTGCTTAGAAAAGCACCCAGGCCTGAAGGCCTGTAGACAAAACTAAGCTATCTAAGCTGAAAAGTATAGGTCCAATTATCGCGAAAGATTAAACATAATTACCAAACTGCCTACCATGTGCATTTGACCTTTTGGTTGTGGTTTGGCTGAATAATGTGAAACTAGCTGAACAGTGTCATAATCCTGAATTACAGTAATGGGACAGCCTGTGCAGGGCAGAGGTCTATGCATCTGAATGGAGAATAACTGAACTTCAGTAATACTGAAGAAGAGTTAGCATGAGTGGCTGCCGGTGGGTGGATGCTACACAGTTCACACAGCTCCTGTTGCGTTGTTCTTACAGAGGCGGACAGAGGAATTAAAATGGTTGTCACTTGAGTGGGAGAATGTTCTGGCACTCAGCCAGCCTTTTCCTGCCCCAGTCCTCTAGTTGCATGGTCAATTCCTTTCCCTTTATACATGCCACATTCCTGGATAAGGGAGCACGGCCGGGTGGCTATTCAAACCGTCATTAATCTCTACTAGAGCGCTGGTTTATTTCAGGCATGGAAAGAGTCAGCTGTCCCCTTCTCACATGTGTACTCTCTCACTCTGCCTCTCTCTCTCTCTCTCTCACCTCACAAATACATATTAACACTCACACAGACATTCCAGCTGTTGGTCCAGGTGATCAATAAATTCATACCTATTCATTTACTATGAAAAGTAATATGTAAAAAAAACCCCATCTAAGCAGCATTAGCTTGTCCACAAATTTCTCTGTCCACAAACACACTTTGTCCATATACACAGATGCGTACACCTGAAAGAGGGATGTTTCATTGACCTCGGCATACCTTCCCCACAATGCTATCAGCAATTGAAAAAGAGACAGAGAGAGGGAGAAAGAGGAAGAGTGATGCATTTCACCTGTGTAGATAGGGGTCAGTGTGTGTGTGTGTGTGTGTGTGCCACAAACCTTTTCAGCCTCACAGAACCAATTAGACCCAGGTTTTAGAGATCTTGGCTATAAGAGCAATACTGCAAGCCAGCAGGTGTACCAAAAAAGGGTGAACCTCTAGAACACATACACGCACACACACACACACACACACACACACACACATACATACACACACACACACAAAGAGGAGTCACCCCCTCCTGACTCCACACGGCTACACCTCTCAGACACACAAGCTTCTACAATGGAGCAATTAGAACATAATGGAGTCCTCTAGAGAAAGGGGGGGCTGCCTAGCCACCTTGTGTGTGTGATCCCTCCATGGAGGTGCAGGGGAATGCCCTGCTTGGTTAGACTCTGATCTAATCACACACACACACACACACACACACACATAGTCTCCCTTTTCTGTTGTGAGATGGAAGGGCCTAAAGGCTATCTAAAAGTTGGTATTAAATGTAATGCTAAAGGATTTTTATTCAACCATTAATGTTAAGATGTATTATTCAGAAATATATGAGTAATAAGGTAACAAGTCAGCAATGAGAGTAAGAAACTGAAGTGTGTGCTCACATACAGACTCTTGGAGCTTAAAAAGGTGACACAGGCATGACTGATGGATGATATGGCAGTGCCAAATATTTTAGTTATAACACATTGCATATTGTGGCATATGGATTAAACAATGGATGTATACCATGCAAAGTAGCTTCAAGCACTCTATGGGGGTGGACTTTCCTGTACAGTTTGAATCATTCTAGGTGGCTTTCTGGGCTGCGCCTCTGTGGCATAAGACTCAGACGCCTGAAGACGTAATAGAAAAGCACTAGTCACAGAAATGCTACCGTCAGTCAAATTCAGACTTCAGGTGTCAGTGAAAAGCAACGATCATTACAGAAAAGTCACATATATCTCACATGTGAAGTGTCTATAAATCACGTTTTAAGTAAGCAAATGTAACAGTGTAAATTGAGATCATGAGATCACATTTTTTCCATGCGTGAACGTTTTCATGTGGTCACACATTTTTTCACATGTCTGTGAAAAAAACATGAGGTATGCAAAAAACGTGTTATTATTCGCATTATATCATGACTAATGTGTGAGGTTATGGCTAGTGTTAGCTTGGGACTGAATAATAGCTTGTGTTTACAGCTTTTGTTTCAAATATTGCACTTTTATAATGTGGAAAAACGATGTCACATTTTCAGCCACTCCTTATTTTGCCGTATCAAAATAATATTACACTACCATATTGTACCAAATCAAATTCTGAATTTTGTGAATCGTTACACAGTATACGGACGTTGTCTCATGTGATTCCTGATGACCTAAGTGTGTTTGTTTGATGACATCCAAAATGTTGAAATGGAGTGTAAAGTCAAACCATACAGATGAAATTGCAAATCACATAGTGAAACTGTAAGTGCAGCTGGAGGGGAAACTAAAGGCATTCGTTATGACATCTATGAGATGGACAAAGACTACTGTAGAAGCATGGGAGATTCCACACCACTCTGTAGATCAAATCCACCATAAAGCATAAAACGTTAGTAGACTGAGTGCACACAGTGTGCACACTTGAAAGAGAGAGAGGCAGAAAGCAAGAGATTATGATGTCTTCCATCTTCTCTTTAATCAGATGATATCCCTCATAATACAACAGTCATCTAACAACTACTTTAGCTGCTCTTAAAAATACCTCTCTGTTTATAGCCTTCTCAGAGTGTAGGCCCCTGCAGTGTCAAAATGCTAAGCAGAACTGCTGTAAATCAGGCACTCACGACGGGCCTGGCAGCCTTTAATAACACCGGTGAAAGGGTGAACGGCTTGCTTTAGGCCAGTACGCATTTCTTTGACTGTGAACAGATGCTGGGGTAAGCATATCAATCCAACGGACAGACAGAGTGATAGAAGCAAAAGTAACTGACCTTCGGAGTGATAGCCTGTTGATGCCATCCTTGGAATCTCAATAACGCTAAAGCACATTGCAAGGATTTTTGAAATGCAAACAGTGCCATGGCTAAAAGGTCGCAATCAATTCCGGCCCTGGGGCTGAGCTTCTCTTTGAGTATATTTTGGTTTGGCATAACTCTTGGAGTGAATCAATTACTGAAATGTTTTTCTGTCAACAAGCAAAACCTTCTAGCATAGTAGTCTTCTGCCTACAATACTCAAGTTTCTTGAAGACTCCAAAATATTCTTAGTCACTGTAGCGAAAAGTACATTAAAACACTTTTAAATACAAAAAAGAATTCTATATAACATAACTCACTATCTCATAAAAATATGTTATAAAAATGCATGCATAAAAACAAGTGCCATGAGACGTCGTGACCATTACATTTTCAAATATCGAAGAAAAATCTACGTAATTTGATGTTGAGACCAAAGACAAAAATTAGTGTGATGTACTAGATTTAAAAGTGTCACTGATTATTCTCCGCTGCTTCGTGCAACTAAAATAGAGGTACAATTATGAAAAAAATGTAATAGAAGCGCACAATTCATAACCTACTGTGGATTGTAAACCGTGTTTTTTAGATTCTCCTTCTTGAAACTCTCCTTACAATAACTTAAACATTGGTCTACATTATAAAATAAACAGCCTTATGGAATGTAATATATTAATTAGTTTAGCCAAATTTGCAATATGCTTGACAAAAGTGGCTTAAATGTTAACTAAACTGAATTCTGTATTCAGCTAACTGAAATGCTTAAACTGTGTCAATTATTATATCGTGTTTAATATGTCAAATTTTTAAGGCAGCCAGATGTTTTATTTTTTAAGTTCAGACTTTAACTTGTTGGTAAAAACTAGAATAAAGTCCACTTTAAAAAAAACGGTTGTTGCATCACTGACCCTTTTCCTCTGAATGTGTTATAGGAGTATTTTGTTGAAAGGTATGCAGGCAGCACTATCCGTTTCACTTCTAAAACCATGGCAGAGTCCTCAAAGATTACCCAAGAATGCATAATTACACCCTCATCTCTGATTCCAATGAGGAATAGTGGCTCAGCCATTAACCTCTGGCTGATGTCTTTGATAACGATCAAAGAAGTTAACCAGATGGGTCAAAATGTTTATGACTACAAGCAACAATGAATCTTTCTGACCTGCATCTAGATCCACGTTTGGATAACACGACAAATGAATCATCCAGGTTTTCTCCATATTTGCGGATGTTCTAAGCTGAAGCTAAGCCACTGGAGCTAGGACAGGCCTAGCCTGGGGGTGAAATAGCTGCCATTCTGGGGAGAGTTCCAATGACCTGAGCAGTGTGTTCTGGGCTGGGTGCTGAGAACATCTCTGAGACACTCTCAAGTGACCACGATGAGTCCATTAAGCACAAAATTGAGGAGGGGTGGATGGGGTGGATAAAGGGGGATCTTGGGGGGATTGGGTGGGGTGTCTTGCCTCGCTTCATGCCCACTGGGAAAGACATGGCAGGTGATTGTATCTGTATCAAAACACTGTTAAAGCAATTAACCGCTCACGCCCGAAACTCCTCTGCAGGGCCTGGATGGATGCATTCTTTGGAATTTCTACCAAGCGTTGCAGAAAGCAGGGGGTGTTTAACCAGACACCCTGTCCCATCCCCCTGATGAGAGAGAGATGGACACTGCTCAAAGACCAACCTCCACTCTGAGCACAAACAAACTTATAGCTACTTCTGCAACTCACTTGTTAACTGATGGACCTAAAACCTTCAAAGTATGACTACTTTTGAAATGCAACCTATTTTGCTAGATTTATCTGCCAGTGATCTTTCAGGCCTGTCACAAAACCTTATTGCACTAGGGTAAATCCTTCATCCCCCTTCATCCACCTCTATGTCTCCTCTTACACCAAACACGGGAGTCTCTGGACCCATTACCCCTACCATCATTACAGAGGCCGAGAGAGGATGAGAGAGACAGAGCATTTAAGAGCATTAATCAAAGCTGTGTGAACTGTGTACTGGTTACCTGAGCTCAGCTCAAGGTAAAAACTCAAGGGAGGGAGGGAGGATTGGTCTGTGTTTCTAACGGCACACAGGTCAGACTGTGGGCTAACGGTGTTGTGTTGACAACAGCTTTGTGCCAAAGAATTGGTGGCTCTGAAGTCAGCAGACTCAACTACCACCTGCCAATAAAGAATGGCAAGGCTTTGGGAGAACAAACACACAGATCCGCTCGCTGTCTTCACAGCAGTGGGGGATTTCAAAAGAGGTCCAAACCAAAACAGTTTGTCTCCAGCTTTTCTTATACTAAGAAATCCTCCCTTCACATTAAAAAAATGACTTTTGTCTAGTAGAAGTTAAATAGGGCAAAAAAAAGTATGTAGTATGCAACGTTTGTAAGGATGGACCCTGCAGAATCCTTATGGCTGAAACAAAAACAATGAAAAATCTCTAGAAACATAAAATGGAATGGTCTGGATGACCATTTTACAGAATAAAAAAAGGACTGTTCAAAGAGCTAAATCTTCCATTTTTAAAATAATTCCAAAGAAATGAGAAAAACTATAAAATATCTGGTTTAGATGTTACTTTAGAATATGTGCATGAAAAAAAAAATCTTTTAAAATCTTTTCACGTCCGTCATGACATCATGTATTAAACAACTAAAGACATGTTCTTGTACTGTGCATTCTCAGACAACTACAGTTTTTTGGTGAATGGTGAAATTTGATCCTATCAAACACAGGTAAGGTAAATGAGCTGTAGTGATTTACGATTATGCAGAGCGAACAGGTAGAGCTTAAGCACGCAAAAATAAACGGTGTTCTCATTTCACATTGGAGAAAACACCCCTGACACCAAACCACACACTTGTTTTCTACTTGTTTTTCTATTTGTTTGAGCCACGACATTTAACACTATGGTTAAGCTGCCTACATTCGCATTCTCTACAGAAGATTTGCCAAACTGTAGCACAATTGTTCTATGCAAATAGGCTCAGCTATCTTAAACAAACTCACACTATTTGTCGAATGCCTCAACTTAAACGCAAGAGCTATAAACCAACAGACAGAACAACAGTTGAACAAACACTTGTGTTTTCAGCCAATAGACACAACTCAAACAAGGTGTACCTGAGGAACAGTGCGAGAAAAGAAAAAGAAGTATGCACAATCTCAGTTACTGAAATGAAACATTTCTCCGAAGAATACCTAATTCCACTGGGTAAGCAACTTCATTAATAAAGAGTAATACAAACTGAATAATGATTTCTCAATACAGCCAATTTTTTGTATTGCGTCAAAACTTGACACCATATCCATCTACTCAAACAACTGCTTCGAACTGTAAATTACACCGAAAGATGCAAAATGTTTAAGAAAAACAGTTTAGATGCGCAGAAGTAAAGAAAGTTGGGGCTTAGTGGATTCAGTGTTTCCAGCTGCTCCATGGGATCCTACCACAGATCCCAAATTGAAAAGTGGGGCACATCTCCATCCCAGAAATGTGACAGAATGGTAGGGGCCTCACCTCAGTGTATGATGTGTTATTGGTCTCCAGGTACAACATATTGGCGCTGAGATTGAGCAGTGCAGCCGCTGTTTGCTCAACGGGCTCCAGGATTCTTACACCTTGTCCTTCTCCTTTCTTCTCCTAAAACAGTGATGTAGACTACAGATGTGAAAGGCACAGGCTTAGAATCTCTATAGGAATTCAAAGGGGTAGCCCTATATACCAAGCCGAAGAGAGGGGAGGGCCTGACAGTCTACCTGTCCAATACCTGAATCCACACCCTTCACGCTTTTTTGGGAGGTTGCTGCCTGTCTTCTAGCTCTTCCCTTAAGGACAACCCAGCGGCGCTCGTAAAAAATATAGCCAATGTTGATGGACAGCTTCTTGTATTTAACGTTCTTCTTAAGAGATTATGTTTCATGCTATATGCAAAATATGTAGCATTTTGAGAAAAAATCCCAACGCTAAAAGCAAATTCAGCTAGCAGAGTATTTGGTGCCTGGTCAAAAGTTGACAAACACTGCAGAGTTTCTCAAGACTTCAGTTGAAATTAGCAGGAGAATAACATGTTAGATAGCAATCACTTCTCCAGATCCCTTGAAATGACTGTTCAAATTTTTGGATGGAGAGATGTTAAGAAAATGCAACATTCTAGCCAGAAGCGTTCGGTAAACCCTCATTATTTCGTATAATTTGCACCCTAGAGTCAGGGAACATCATTTACTTTCAAGAACAAAACCACTGTGGATGGCAGAGCCTAATAAAGAGCTCCCAATATCTTTAATCCTCATTTTTTGGACAGTATATTCATATATTACTAAGGCCTTAGTGGTTAATATTCAGTTGACTAAAGAGGCTCCCGCAGCCTCAAGCATTATCTGTCCTTATCTGCATAAGAATGGACCCCGTCCCACCCCCCAACATGCCCCCAGCTTTGCGTCTATTAGGGTCCCTCCAGAAACAATAGAGTGGCTGTAGACTGCTTGTATCTATCAGAGATGACTGGTGTAGATCTGTTTTGAACACATAAATGTTGGCTGAGACAGAGGGGGACTGGCTCTCCCTTTTGTAACCACACTTACATGCCAAAAGAACAGCGGTGAATAAACCCAAGAGAAACAGAGACGGAGACAGAAAGAGAAAGAGAGAGTCTGTCAATCATTCAGTCTGTTATTGTCAGATCTTTAAAAGCCATATTAGTTTTAAGGATTTTTATTAGAGATGCACGCTGATCCAGAAATCATGTCATACTGGCAGATAATTACTTAAGTAGAGTATCATGAGACAGACATTTAGAATCAGTTTCATTGATGACGTTTGACATCCAGAAGAGAAGAACACTGGGCTGCTGCATTTCATTGTACTGTATTTGAAAATATCTTCATCTTACTGTATTTGCAAACCTATGGAAGTGTAAGTTATATAGTAGCCATAGCCTCAAGTTTTACATTTTATAAATGCATAAATATTCGCAGCAGCATCAGAATTGGTAAATACTGACATGAAAAATACTGGATACCAGCAACTGCCCAGAAGTCCTGTAATTTTTATAAAAACTATATTAACCAAAACATATATATTTTTTTGTCTGGAATTTCTAGATTTGATTGACCTTGAGCTGCTCAGAGTTTTAGAGCAACCTTGGCTTCTGCACATTAGAGCACGAACAAACTGATTTTATCAGTCAGATCTAAAATTTAAAAGGGCATTTTTAGATAAATAAGTGATGACAAAAAGTAGAAGAATAAAGATACATGTATGGTTGGCAAATACACCAGAACTGATATTTAGATGAACTGTAGCAGGCGTACAGTCTAAAACCACAGGCCAGACGTATGGGCAAACCCTCGGATTGAAAAAAAAATGCTGCTCTTTCAAAATTGTATTACAAGAAAACATTAAAGTTATTAAAAACAAAAGTAACAGGCTGGTTTTGAAGTGTAATGTAACAATATACATTGTAAGTGCAATTTAACAGATGTGAAAGCTTATGTACCAGCTTCACCAAAATAACTACCCCTTGCTTTTATCACAGCAGCACAAATTCACGGCACCCTTTCCAGCAATTTTTGGAAATAACTTGTGTCCATACCATCCCAGCAAATTTTCAAGCAGTTCTGTCTTATTTGCTGGACGTTCATTTCAAGCTCTGTCCAGCTTGTCCCATGCAGCTCAACGGGAGAAAGATCTGGAGACTGGGGAGGACAAGACATTTTGCCTTTCTTTGGATACAATTTTGAAGAATGCTTGGGATCATTATCCTGCTGAAAAGTGAAATCACCAGCACCACCAGTATACTGATCACCGGCCTGGTCATCTGGAACCATCTGCACCTGTTTCTTCACTGGTTCAGACCTTAAGTGGGGCAGCTGGTGGCCTAGTGGTTAGGGCGTTCGTGGGTTCGAATCTCAAGACTGCTAGTGGCACCTCTGAAGCACCCTTGAGTAAGGTACCGTCCTCACACACTGCTCCCCGGGCGCTGTGTTCCTGGCTGCCCGCTGCTTCACTTGGTGAATGGGTTAAATACAGAGAACAATTTCGTGCTGTTCACATTGTGTGCTGTGGTGTGTTCACATATGACAGAATGGTCACTTTCCTTTACACAAAAAGTTAGACGGCTTTGTTACACTTGAATGATTCACATGTAGGTCACTGCGTGACTTAACAAACAAAAAACATTCCTCTGAATTCCTCTGGGACTGGACTAAAAATAAGAGCCTTTGAAAGTCCTTCAGGAAGCCTGAAGAACTGTTCCTCAAGACTACAGTTAAAAAAAAAAAATCTGAAGATACTTTTGCTCAGTAATGTATCTATGCACATATATATTTGTGTGTGTGTGTGTAACCAAGACTTGTACCCTCGCTCATTTTCTGTAACCGCTTATTCCTTACTAGGGTCGCGGGTCTAACCCAGGGCCAATTGGTGCGAGGCAGGGACTCACCCTGGGCGGGGCGTCAGCCCACCGCAGGGCACAACCTAGACTTGTATGACTTAAAAATTAGTTCTGAAGTTGTTGTTGATATGCATTCCATGCAACACTCAGTGTATGACAAAACACCAGCTAGAGAATTTCACACCAATTAAGCTCACCAAAAGGTGCGGCTGGATGGAGCTGTGTAAGGTTTGAGTATTGCTTTGGGGTAGGGATTCTATTAACCCAGGTTAAGAAGGAGAAAACTAATGCCTTAAGGTTGTGAGGCACCCATAAAAAGCTGTCAGGACAGTCAAACCCCCTCCACTACCTGTAACTATTCCTGTCTCCAAGCAGTGGCCCACACCCTGTCTTGACACTGGGGGCATTTAGCTTCAGGGCAGCTGGACCTAGGCTGGATAAAAAGACAACGCTACCCCTGCATCCACTGCAGGGACGGTGATAGTGGTTATTTACAATCCTTTTGATGAGGTCAATTAGGTTAGCTTCTAATTAGCTTAAAACAAACTTTTAATTAGCTTAAAACAACATTGGCAGTGGTGCTGAATAGGTGAATAGACTCACTGGCTTTGCTGCTACTGTAAAACAAACAGTTTTGTAATGATAGTGAAAAAAATGAAGTCGAATCAGATTTCAGAATTATTTTAGAGTCTCACGAGCAACTGCAGGACAGAAGAAGTATCTCAAAGTTAACATACCACTCACAAATATGTGGAAAATATACACAAAGCTAGACTGAGTGCATGTATGCGCTGTGAAAGTCTGTTGCACAAAACTTTTATTGTTGCAGAATGTGCAGATTAAAAGTATAACTAATTAAAAGCATATCACCTAACAAGTCCACATTTAAAGTCAGTTTCAGACTGTTCAGATTAGAAAATAAAGATCAAGGAATCTGAGGCCACTCTATATACAGAATTTCTCCAGACTCTCCATGTCCTAGGTCCTCTCTTTTAGACTCTCTCTCTTTTAAACTCTTCTCTTTTAGAATATCAGCACACTCCACGTGTTTTCAATAGGGCTTAGGGACTGGGATGCCAATGTTTAATTCTGTGCTCATTTACCATTTTTTGCTGGAATTTCATGTTTTAGATTAATAACCTGCTAAAACGTGTAAAAAAAAACCTCAGTTTTAGCTTTTTTGGCCCAAGCAGCCAAATTTACACTTAAAATCTACTGGAACTTGATCATGTTCATGATGCCACATATCCTAACAAGGTTCACAGACATCTAAAGGAAAAACAGCCTCAAAGCATCACCAATCAACCATCACACTTAAGAGTGAAGGTTCTTTCCTGTATAACCACATTTCCTTTTACACTGAACCTAAAGTGTTAATAAGGTTCTATTTTTAACTGCTTGTAAGTTCCTGAATGCACAGGTACGTAGAAAAAAAAATACAAATGGGAACATTCTTTAGTTACATTTTTGTTCATAATAATTTCAAGGGGTACCAGTAATAGTGGTACATTGTGGTTTTGTCAAAAACATTTTCTTATCTAAAAATATTTAAATTAAGGTAATTATTCTCATACTTTCAGGGTGATAATGAGCTGCTAACCACAAAGACCGTTATGACCTTTCACCCATCTTCATCAAGGATAACATGAAGCTGACTGTATCAACTGCAAAAATAAAAACCTCAAACTAACATCATATCATATTTCTTAGAGAACAATTACTAATGTACACTCCAGCACGATTTAAATTCATCAGAAATAGCTCATCACAACTAATACTGAAAATGCTAAATGTCAGTCACAGTATGCCAGATAGTAAACCATTTGCAGTATAAATCTGATAGGAGCACACTTGACAAAACACACATGTAATGTTGTGTTGTTCAGCTGCAATTATATACTTACAGTAAATTAAAGGGGCTATTTGTGTCCAATCTGAATAGAACAAATACATTCTAAGCAGCAAGAAAAAAATTTAGAACATTCATTCACATAAGAGTAAAAACATATATAATACAGGTAGATTTAGCCCCAATTTCAACAATTTTATAAAAGTTTATGTATTAAAATGTGCAGATTTGTCCATGAAACATATCACCTTTTGCCCACAGTCAGTGCCCCCTTAAATATGTGTATCCCCTACCCAAGAGGTGATATACAGTACAGGCAAAAATGTTTGGACACACCTTCTCATTCAATGTTTTTTCTTTGTTCTTATTATTTTATACATTGTAGATTAATATTGAAAATAAACAAAATG
>JBBPCZ010000115.1:11161960-11204373 GCA_037974445.1 Brycinus macrolepidotus | reverse complement strand
TACAATGTAGCCAATAATAAAAATAAAGAAAATCGTTGAATGAGAAGGTGTGTCCAAACTTTTGGCCTGTACTGTATGTATCCTCTAACCAAGAGGTAATATATGTATTTTCTGACCAAGAGGTAAAAAGTAATATGAGAGGTGATATGTCATAGTTACAACATACAATACAAGCACAAAGCCAGAAATAATTTTAATCACACCACAATCAACCGAGGGATGCCCACAATTTGGTTGACTATAGCGAACCACAGAGCTGATCATTAAAATTACCACTGAACTTATACTCCATAAATAACGGTTAAATCTAAAAAAACTACTAAAAAACAGTCTAAAAGGTAGGGCACACAATTCTTTTTTTTCTCATAAAACACTGGCCCTTGACAATAGTAAAACTACTGGTTGTAGAAAACACATTTCAAATTAAATAGCAGTTTGAAATACACTATTCTTTCATTTTTTGTTGAAAAGTTCCAGATGAGCAGTTCTTGTTCTTGTGGCGCAGCTCAAGCCTGATTCTCAGTGCATTTCTAGAAAAGGACTGGGTCAGAACTGGATTTTATTTCCCTGCATCCTTTGAATCCATCTACATTTATTGCATATTTAATGCATACGTTTTTACATCACTTCTGTGTTTATAGAACTAGACTTCATGACTTCAGATATTTTGCTTATGATAGAATTATTACTTTTCCTGTGGACAAACAATTGCCTTAACTAGGTTTCCTTACCAAAATTAACTAGAAAATCACTGTAAACCATAAATCAAACTTGATTATTGAGTGTTCACAAGCCCATTTTTGCAGATAAACTTTTATTTTTTTCCTCACCGGAATTCTGGAATATTTTATTACCTTATTTAACAGGGCCAGTAGAGGTTAAGGAGATGAAACAAAGCCAATATTTATCAGTTTTTTATGATTTTTTAAACTGGGCCCCATAATGGCGTAGTTAACAGTTCATTGGCATTTGTATCAGAATCAGAAAACTTTATTAATCTCAGAGGAAAATGTTTACGTTACGACTGCACAGTCACACAGAGACGCAAAGACAAGAACAATATAAATATAAAGTTAAAATAAAAGTAAAAAAAGTCAAATACAAACTCTGAAAAATACTCTGTACAAAATGCACTATGCTATATATATATATAAGACGCTGGGGTCAGCAAGAAAGGTGAGTATAAATACTATAGATACATAAATCACTATCAAGTAATTTACTAGGTAACACAAATAACGGTTTGGAGTACCAAGTCCATAACTGCATGTAATAGAGATAAGTAGCAGAGAAGTAGTAGAGAAGTAATATTGCCATAAGTAGTGATACTGCATATGGTAAGACTATTGCAGATAATAATAAGGTATTGCATTTAATGATTTAAGGCAATAAGAAACTGCAATAAGAACTGGGTAGCAGCAGGTTATTACACATGCTATTGTGTGAGTGTGACAGAGGGAGGAGTTATGGAGTCTGATGGCCGTGGGGAGGGAGGATTTTCTGTAACCTTCAGTGGAGGGCTTTTTGCTGGTGAGTCTGGGGCTAAAAGAACTTCTCAGTTCAGCCACCACACTGTGGAGTGGGTGATCAGCACTGTCCATGATGGAATGAAGTCTAGACAGTGTTCTCCTTTCAGCCACAGTTTCTACGTTGTTAAGTTCCTCACCCACCACTGAGCCCACTTTTCTGATCAGTTTGTTAAGTCTCTTGATTTCTGCCACTCTCATGCTGCCACCCCAGCAAACCACAGCATAGAAAACGGTGCTGGCCAGTACAGACTCATAGAACATTCACAACATGGTGTTTCACACTCTAAAGATCGGAGTCTACGTTAGAAGTACAACCCACTTTGAGCTCTTTTGTATATGTCCAGAGAGTTCTTTGACCAGTCCAGCTTATTGTCCATGTGCATACCAAGGTACCTGTTGTTCTGAACAATCTCCACATCCACCCCCTAATGGACAGGAAAGTGGCAGGAGACTGTGGACCACCACCAGTTCTTTAATCTTGTATGGTTTACAATGAACGTTTTAAGACATTTCCACTGAGAAGTAAAGTCTACAGTGAGGTCTCAGTCTAAAGATAATCTAGTCTGACCTACTTTTAAATATTCTCAACAGTCTCTGCTTGGTGGGCCATCCAATATAGTAATCATATTATGTACGGAAAAATAACTTCCTAGTATCAGTGCGAAATGCACTATGATAGCTAAGACATAACCACAGAGAGGAGCTGAATAGTGATCATAGTTGCACTTGGTAAGTGGTACAACACCTATTTCTGCCCTGCAGATATATTGGGTATAGTATATCCCACACCAGACAAAACATTAATGGCTGATTTAGGCACTGGTTGTGAGGCAATGAACACAAGATCAGCTCTAAGAAGGGAAAAGGGAGCAAACTTCAACTTTTGGGTGATTCAGACAAAAGATGTTGCACTTAGGTGGTTGTGACTCTTTGAGGAGTGTTCGGGCTTAGGGCTGTTGGATTAGTGAGGTATCAAGTGTCAGGTGCTTGGGGTTTGGGAAGACCCAAGGAGCTGACAGGCTCCATCACCCCCCTGCTGAGAGCAAGAGGAGGAGAAAAATAAGCAAATCTTTCCTAAATACTGACAGGGGGACGTCACCAGTCTATCGTTTCAGCTTTGCCACCAAATACCTTAATGGTGCTGAAGAGGTCGGGATTTGTTGACTGCCCCAACATAATGACAATAACATGGAGTGTGTGACTGAAAAAGAGATTAATTTGTTCTAAGAAAGAGACAGAGAGGAGACAGAGAATTCGATGAGTCACTTTTAATATGGCCTGCTTAGCGCATAATTGATGAGGTGGCTTTTGTGCTCCTCTTTCTCCTGTGAAAGGGGGATTTGCTCTTTGATGATGGCTGCCAGGGCCACTAGCCTTGAGCTATCAAAACAGATCTTCTAAGCATCCACCATTTGGTCTCTGACAAGGCATCAGCTTTGAGATTAAACTCAACAGGTTAATGAAGTCTGAAGCATTTAACCCTTAAACTTTCGTAGATGTCCCTATCCTAAGACTTATACAGTAACTGCATGGAAAACATTTAATTGATGAGTTTATACATATCATTGGATAACTGTTCAGTTACATATGACTGAGATGGGAAGTATCTATTGACAATCTATAACCAGCAGTGTTACAGTTTAGCATAATAACCTGCTAGGAATGTCAAAAGGACCAGACACCGGTGGACTCCTAAAAACAAAGGGCAGTTTAAAAAGTCAACACCTGCATGCCGAACTGTGGAATTGCTTTACTGCATAATTAGCTTTCGAACCTCTCCATCCTGTTTGGCCTACACAGAGACCAAAGCCACGTTCATACTTAAAATGCTTGAAGAAGAACAATATTCTACACTGAAAAAAGGTGTTTTTGAATGTAAATTGATTAAAATGGGCCATATCAGTCAAGTGACTGTGCATAAATAAGGGATGTTAAATAAAATCAATTCTACATAAAAATATAAATTTAAAGACTATGTCTAATGTACAAATTTTCCTTCATTGGTTTAGCACTAAGGCTAATAGAATGAACAAATACTAGAAGTCAATATTCTCCCAGGTTATTTTCATAATAATCTCCAAAACTCGCTCAAAATACATCCACCTCTTTATTAAAGGAGCCAAGACTTGTGAATATGGTTTAGGACACAGTATGATGCTGAAAAAAACAAAATTTCACCGCTACAAGCAGGAATTCCAGACAACATCAGGGTTGATATTAACAAGCCAATCATAAAGACTTCCCTGTGTTTATGAAGATCACCATCACTTTTAACTGTGTTGTTTAAAAAGGGCCACAGCGACTGGCTACACAGTGAAGGTTTGTTCGTTTTTATAACTCAAAGAAAGCCATACTGCGTTCTAAACCACATCCATAAATCTGTGCCACATTAATGAATACATGGATTAGTTTTGATTACAATGCCATTTCGTTCAGATAAATGTTTTCAAAAAACTTTTGATCGGGAGATCAAAATAAACAAAATAATGATCAATAAACTAACAGCACTTCACCGACACTGTAGGCGATTTCTCACAATTCAGATTTGGCGAGATAAGCTGTAAAAACAAAAACACTGTGATTTACACACACACACAGACACACAGACACACAGACACACACACACACACACACACACACACACACACACACACACAAATATAATTCCTACCAAACCAGATATGTAACAGGCTTAACCTACAGCAGGAAGTATTAAAAACCAATTCATCAAAGCTGTTGTCGAAAGGGCTTTCCCACTCTTTTTCCTTGCTTTAAATAACATTTGGATCTGTTGTACACTGCTGTTTTTATGTTGCCTGGCCACTGTCCTGAATCTGCTTCTGTGACACGGTGTAAAATGTTAAATATTTCCCATGTCTATATTTAATTAATTAATGTAGCAGATGCTCTTACAATCAACTTAGAACTGAACTTGTTACAGAGACAGGCGAATGCAGTGTTGGGAGTCTTGCCCAAGGACTGTCAGCGGTGTGGTGTTGTGTGCTTGCCAGGGTGTGGGACAGAACCCCTGTCTGCAGGATAGTGGAACTGCACACTACACTATACCAACTAGCTTTAATTTGTGAAAGAACTTTGTTTTAATGAACAAACCTGACTATACATGTAATATGTGGTTTTTTTTTTCATACAAATAGAGTCTACAGATCTTGAGGACACTGAACAGCAGCTTGGAACATGGTTGTTCTCTAGCACTGTTCAATGTTGCTACAGGCAAACTGGTGGGGTGGAGAAGAGTCGGCACAGATTTAGCTGTTAAGACTCAAGCTGGAGAGCGTGCCAGAAAACACTTGGGCTCCAGGTAGAACCTGCTTGCATTTGTTGATCTGAGACCAAATTCTCTGTCGAAAAGCCAATCCTAAACTTTTAAAAGTCCTAACAAATCAGTTGTGCTTGACAGAATTCTGAAGAAAATTCAAGTTTCAGGGAAGAAGGTGGATTAAACAGACAGCAATTTTGAAAGGGGTGGCGAGAGGTAAGCAACACACCTTGCTAATGCTCTGTAATCACCTGGTGCTGAGTCAGACCCTGGCTGAAAAGAACAAGGCAAATGACTAAACAAGGGGAGAGACGCACTGTAGACTAAACAGTTTGTACACTGCCAGTGAAAGCCAGGTTATAAACTGAGGCAAATATTTTTCAGTCCAGTTCGCCCGAATACACACCCAGAATGTAAATTTCGGTCAGGAGATACGCTCTCAGTCCAATCTGTCAGCACCTAATTCAGTCTGCCTTTGTTTAGGATATGACTGACAAAAGGGCTCCTGAGACTAGGCCCCTTGAGAACAAACTTAAACAAACATTAAACATGCAGCGAGATCATGGACAGGCTTTTCCAGACAAATCTTTACTAAACTAATAGTTCTCTGAAACAAACAATGCATTCCCTTCTCAGAGTTGAGATGCAATCTAAACAGCCTTCACTAGATAAGGAAAGTTGTGGAAAGCTGAAAAAAAAAAAACAAGACAAATTCCACAGAATTCCACAGATGAACATATAATTAGGACACACTCAGCTTCTCCTGTTGCTATGCGTCACTCTTGAATCTCTGAATCCTTACTATTTCATTACCCAACCCCACCATCATCTTTCTATGGATCTTAAGCTCGCTGGGCAAAGCTGATCAACCAAATAATCTTGTAGCGTCATCAGCTCTCTGGAGCCAGAATACAGACTCTTTTCGTCACATTCTTCTATGAAATCTGACTCCACACTTCAGCCTCTCGCTGTCTCTTACTCCTCCCTCAGCATGAGGGTGGTGAAGAGAGACCGCAGTCCTGTATGAGGCAGGTGCTACTTAAAATTGTTGCCTTCTGGCTAGAGAAAAAAGTGCAGCTCCCCAAGAAAAGGAATTTCACAATTAAACATAAAACCCCCTTCAAAACACAAACAGCATCTCCCAAGCATACTAAAGAAAAAGTGCAATGTCTTCTGACTCATCAGACAAGCACGCCTCTGGAAGGAGGTGCCAAGGTTTGGGGGAGGATGGGGAAGATGCCGATCTGGGGGGCTCATTTTACAAGCCATAATTTCTCAGTTAACCTGGATGACTTATGCCCAAAGTGAGGACTGCCTGATGCCCTTCCTCCGGTTAACATATCCCCCTTAAGAAGGGAAATTTACATCATGATATTTCCCGCTATCTGGATAATTTATAAAGATGTAATATCATGATGTAAAAGCTTCAAATAAAATAAATAATAATACTCAAATAATAATAGTCCTTCAAAATGCATCTGTAACATTCTAAAACAATGTATACTGAGGTACACTCTTAAATTGAAAAGCTCTATTGCGCCCTAATAGACAAATGTTTCATATTGTAGCTTCATCTACTCACAGTTTTCCACTATTGATAAAGGCTGCTGCTAGTTTCAGCATTAGCTACATCATGCTGTGACACAACAGCACCCACGTTATGGTAAAATCCATATCATGGAAAAACTGCATTCACTTTTGTAGCATACCTCCCACTCCTAGCACCTGGTCAGGCGAAGGTGGGACTGGAGGGACGGTGTCTTTAACAAGAAAGACAATAAGCATCATCACTCATGGCTTCCGTCTTCTGGAGCTACAGAGCGCTAGTTGGAGGAGGCAAGAGTGTTATCGTGCCACCGTCTCCGCACCGCACCCCATCTTCCAGAGAAAGGAAGACAAGAGCGGGCGGGGGGAGGGTGGAGCTCAAAGTAAAGAGGGGGGGGGATTAATCACCAGTTCGAGAAAAAGGACAGTGCCCCCACGCCCCCGTTCAACACCTCAGGGTACAGAATCACAGGATTGCTGGGTGAGTCTCTCCCTGTTTCCCTTCCTCTTTACTGCTGGACAACAGCATTCCTCTGCTGGGAGGGGAGTCACCAGCTCTCCACTTGAGCCCGGCTGCTCACACACCGAGCCAACTGGGCTGCAGCTCTATCTGCACTTCACACTCTCGCAACTCAAACTTTCCACTACTTTCCAGTTACGTGCTTAAATAATACTGTAACTGTAAGCGCCCCTGGAATTCTCCCGAGGGAAAGAGTCTTGCACCTAGTATTTATGGAAAGGAACAGCTGGAAGAAGCTACACATGTTTTTCAAAGAGAAATATGCTTGACTGGGAGAAAAAGGTTAACCACAAGAGATCCTGGATCCACAAGAGATACAATCAAAATGAATGTAATTTTTTTTTTTTTTTAAATCATGAAATTGTAGCTGACAGTTAATTGCCATATAAATAATTGCAATGGGCAATGTAATGAACCTTTTATAAATGAGTAAATGTACAAGAATTAAGTTGCTTTATGGCATAGTATTTAAACTGTTTTTAACAAAATATCTACTTTTTACTCTCTTCGCTATTCGCCTGATTTAATACTCAGTCCTACTAACGATGCTACAGAGGATTTTTTTCCATGCAAAAAAGAGTGTCCGCTCACGCTCATCTGCTAGACTATTTCTGCACTCCTAAATGTACAGAAATAGAATAAAAAGGATGCATGTCCCACTACTGATCCTGACCATCCATAGTCCTACTTAAAGGAAACGCTGAGGTGTTGTACTGAAACAAAAACAAAAACGCTGCCCAAATTTGCTGTGGATCAGCACTCGGCTAGCTAACTGGGTAACTAATACCTTACCTGTCATCCTTTAGCCAGACCAGCTTTAACTGTATGAAGCGATATCTGCAAGAACACTAGCTACGGTTAACCAAAGAGGTTACCAAAATTTGAAGAGCAATTATGCTGCCAACAAGAAGCTGTGTCTTTGTTTATTTCAAGCAATTTACTTTTAATTATTCTAATGTTTCTACACCACATCTGTCTGAGACACAACTTTGTGATACTGGTTTTAAATTTAGCCTACAAAATACAATGTACTTTTAATTTAAATAATTGATCACTTTTGAAAGCAGGTACCTTTTGCTGTCACTCAAGCAAAGATTGATTCATTTTTACCTTTTCTTGAGCAGCATTTTGCAAGAGGATTTCTACTTTTACACCTCTGATCAACACTACGGATCAAAATGAAGAACAAATAATTTAACTTACATCAAAGTAGAAAATGTCCGACTGATATTTTTGAAGTACATCTGCTCCATTTTCACAGTGCATTGATCCAGTCCTGCCACCCAGAAATTCTTTTAGCTGCGTAATATACAAGCTAAACCCTTTTCAGTAGGTTTTCTGAAGCACCTCAACACAAATGACACAAATACACATAAACAGGCAGTCAATGGGACCTTACTGTTTATCGCCAGTGATTGTTACTGGACCCCATTCATGCGTTTCAACTTAAGAACCAATAAATCCAAACAGAAAAGTGATTACTAGGCTGGGTTACTACAGACCAGGGGATCCCCACAGCAGACACTAACGCCCCCAGATGCGCATATGGGTGATAACGGCTTTTACCGGAGTTTACCACTGAATTCCCCAGAAACGAAATTATGCACCTCACTGGTCACATCAAACAAAGCAACAGTTTCACACGTAGTCTTAACAGATGACAGCCATCATTATTCCTTTTTATTTCATTGGCTGTGATTTGCTTTACACCAAATCAGTCATAAAATCTGTAAAAAAAAATTTCTGTAAAAGACCATTTTTCGTATGCCAGCTACAGGATCAACACTTTTGTATCTAACTAAATTTTGGTAAATTAAATAAAACTGTGTTAAAGTAAATAACATTCTTAGCAATTTACTTGCACTGAAGCACAACTATTAGAATTTTTTTTACTGTATTTGCATCTTATAATTAAAGCTTTAAAAAATGCAAAACAGCCAAAAGGGCTTGAAACAGAAAGGAAAACAAAAACACTTAATTCTGAGGAAAGGTTTCATTCACAGTTTGACTCATAACAGGTTAGTAAAGCAGCTCATTTCAGTTTGATAGAAAAAGATGGTATGTGTCCTCTGAAGCTGTGAAACATTTTGTGATATTAAGAAGGACATAATAATACAGATACCTTAATTTGAGGTCTATATTCCCTGCTGAATGTCTTTTTTCAGTACCAACAAGTGTCTGCCAAATGTTCAACCACTTGCGGATTTGGTGAAATGGTTTTTTTTTGCAATAGAAGTATTAATCCTGATGACACCCTACAAAGTAGTGTGTGAAGTCCTGATGCAATCTGAGCAGGGAGAGCCCACAACAAAATTACGCAGGGTTTAGCGAGGCTGTTTTGTCAAGAACTAGGCCACAAATCATCCTGTAACGATGCAGGTCAAGCTTAAATGAATCACATCAACTTATATAAGAGTAAAATGGCAGGGTTTTCTGACACTAAAAGCTCAGTAGCAGGACTAGAAAAAGGATGTGAAGAGGTTTTGTTTGTAGTGTTAGCTGTTTCTTGACACTCACTGCGAGGTGCTCCTCGGTCCCGTGCATGGTGATGCAGTCCATGCTGATCTCAATGGTGTTAGAAGGGGACATGATGGAGGAAGCTTCTGAGAAGTTGAGCTCAATGGGCTGCACTGAGTGGAACGCAGACCTTTGGAAAGACAACAAATAACTGGCGAGTAATTCTAGGAACGCCTTCAGGGTAATACAAAAAAAGTCTAAAAAATCTTTGATTTGATTGTCATGCAGTGATAATCCATATCAATCATGTACGACACAGTGAGGGCCTAAAAAATGTCTGAGGACGTCTAGTTTCTTAAAACAAATCCGAGTTGAGGAAACAAATTGCAATATAAACACGGTAAAAATATTGGCGAGAAAAATCACAGATATTTTCTCTGAATCATTCATCTCTAGTAAATAGTTTCTAAATCCCTTTTTAGGTTTTGTTTTTCTTTACTGAAATGTGACAGTGAACATCAAACATGACTCTACAACTTTCAAAAGATGTAATTAAAGAACTTTCGCACTGTGATAGACAGTATAGTTGTGTGTGAAGGCGTGTGCGTGCTTGTGTAAATGTACGCACTGGTCCAGCATCTCCAGCAGCTGGTTGAAGACATCCTGCCCGAGGATGTCAGTTCCCTGGGAGTTTGGCGTCTGAGACATGGAGGCCAGGAACGATCCTTCAGCCCAAGAGAGACAAGCTGCAGGCTCCCTCCGTCTACTGAAAGAAGAATGCACACATAAAGTACTGCGTCTGAGGGCAGACTGTACAGGGATGACTGTACAGCATGAATTTGAAAGTAGTGTCAGGATATGGATCACTACAGCACTGACTTTAAAGCGATAGTGAAAATGAAAGAAAAATAACATTTTTCCCTTATTCTAAGGAATTATCCAAATCGTCCATTTGACAGGGACAAAACAACCTTTTTATGTGTGTGTGTAGGCGGCAGGGGAGGGGGCGCTTCAGGGAGAGGGAGGTGAGTTATTCCCCCTTGAAAAAACACCAAAATTAACTTCCTGCATTTCTACATTCACAATAGTAATTATGCATCAGGTAAATAATGTAATGTAATGTAAATAACATCAGGTTTTATTGTACAGTGTGGTGTCACACTATAACATACTAAAACATTCAGCAAGTCCAGGGCCATACAGAGACATTTAGAGGGGAGGATGCTCATCTGTAGGGTGCGTCTTCTCGTTGCAACAACTGAACAAACGAAGTTTTTGTAGATGGGGAATCTGCCATACACTATGGCCAAAGGGGCAGGTGCCTGAGCACATAAAGCTTTACAATTCTGTGATAGAAAAATGCAGTTGAGCAAGAGATGGCCCAAAAACACAGAGTTACTCACACTTGAACCTTCTAGTTAAGTGTGACAATGTTATCTAACTTTAATGAATATAAATGCTTTTGGCTAGCATTAGGGATGATTGACCTAGCTAGCCACTTCATCTAGGAGGATTTTTTATTTTAGACTCTATCATCCATGGATAATGTTAAGTGGAATCACTAACTGAGAAAATGCTGTGACAGTAAATCCTACATTACTGTCTACACAGTCCAATGCAGTACTGTTTCATACATCAGATTTGTTAACAATCATTTCCTCACGTACATAACTTCAACGGCTCCAGGCTTTGAATTTGTTCTCTCTGAGTCTGATGCATTGGCTGTGATTTGCTGAATAACTTGACCTGTGTGTGTGTGTGTGTGTGTGTGTGTGTTCAGATACAGACCTACTCTGGAATGTTTTTTGTCTTGGGGGGGTTGTAAGCTTACCAGTTAGCCCTTTACCTCCAATGCAAAATTAAAGCAGCAAATGTTGGACAGTGATGTCAGATCTCACTCTTGACTTTTATATTGTTGTTTTTGATTCTTTCATTTATTTATTTCTTTTTTCTTTTTAAAAAATGAATAAATGAACATGAAAGAAGTTGCATATACTGAATTGGCCAAGTACGTGTATCAGTGAAGGCAAAAAGATATCTTGTTGGTTTGTGCCCTTTCATGTTGATCACAATCTGAATGATATGCACGGATTTCACACTTGATATATCGCCCACGCCCACTTAAATGCATCTGTGTTTAAGAATGAGGCAACAAGCACCGCTTGTAGGAGTAAAGAGCCGTTCTTCTTCTGAAACAAAGGTGCACGATCCGGAAAGAAGACAATAACAGACTAGATCACAGTGCTCAGTAAGCATTACATTGCTGCAATATGTAGACTGACAAGATTGTCAAGAAAATTTGTTGACAGACTAACGCTGCAAATTTTTTGCTTCTGCTGCTATATTACAAAATGCATATCTGCCCAGTGTAACGGTTATCCACTCAGACTCCTCTTACTTTATAAGCCCAGAGCTCTTACTGTTATCTTGCTACACAATGTAAAGGTAATTACATAACTAATTACACAGTTAGTCACCCACTGAATTACATTTGCATTTGTTTTACATTCTGTATCAGCAGGTATGGTTCTACACTTCTGACAAAAACTTGACAAAACTTGATAAAAGGGTAAAAGACCCTTTTTCTGTACTATATTTATGACAATAATACTTTAAAAAAGGATAAAGAAAAGAATGTCATTACAAATGTAATTTTTATAGATGGTTTAGAATTCACACTTGAATAGAATTACTTAGATTTGTTTTAATGAGCATTGAGTAGAAAATCAGTAGTAGAAAATCACAACACACTTCTGTTTGACGATTAAGTGATTGATAAATATCATTGAGTATTAGTCAGTGGGTGCCTGCATAACGCAAGATGAGCTATCTGTTCCTCAAAAGAAGTGCATTCTTCTATGGCTGTGTAACCTTCCATCACTAATGAGAGCTAATGTGAGGTTTTTAAAGACAAAAGAGTGGATGACTGTCAGCGCAGACGTCCTGACCCTGCTCTCACTGAAAGGGAACACCAAGCAAAAGGCAGCGTCTCATTGTTTCTGCTGAAGAGTAGCACACGCTGTGGGCCCGAGCAGGACGGAATTCCCCCCAACAGCTACATGACAGCAACACCACCACTGTGATTTGCAGCATTCAGTGTGTGTGCAGCTGAACTGGGCTTGGCAGGGGGTAGAATGTATGTGTATCTGGGTGAGAGAGAGAGAGAGAGAGGGAGACAGAGACAGAGAGACTGAGAGAGATTGAGAGAGGGAGAGAGACAGAGAGAAAGAGAGAGAGGAAGGGAGGGGGGGAGAGAGACAGAGACAGAGAGAAAGAGAGAGAGAGAAAGAGAGAGAGAGGGGGGAGACAGAGAGAAAGAAAGAGGGAGGGAGAGAGAGACAGAGAGGGAGAGGGAGAGAGAGAGAGAGAAAGAGAGAGAGACAGAGAGGGAGAGGGAGGGAGAGAGAGAGAGAGAGAGAGAGACAGAGTGCGTGTGTGGCTGGGAATGGGGGTGTCAAGCCATAATCTGAGGCAGGGCTGTGGGTGTAGGGCCGGAATTCCCCCACATTCTGTGTGGGAGTGATATTAATACACTGCACGACGCAGGCATACCTAATGAGTAACTCTGAAGGAGGATGTCAGCTTACCGTTGCCTAGGGATGAAACTTAACCACAAAGAGCTTTAGACCAGAGCTCCAACTGTCCGTTCCTTTACGAGGAAATCTAATGCAAAGCACCCAAAACAGACCACAAACACCATGTACCTTAAACTTAGTGAGAAAACTTCAAAAAGAATAGTAAAGTCATGCAAGGCCTCAGTCTTGAATTCAGCCAACACCATACTTGCCTAGAAAAACATTCCATGTAAATCAAGAACCTATAAAATAGTTAGGTATAAAGAAGCTTCAGATTAAAAAAGAACACATCATGTACCTAGTGGTGCAAATAAGCTAGCTGTGTGTTTAAAGGGACCACAGAATATTGAATTTGTCGCATTAAAAAAAACGGATGGGCGATACAATAATTTTCTGTAATCATAAGAAATTATTCTTCTTATTATTCTTCTTCTTATTATTATTATTTTTATGATTATTATTCTTATGATTATTATTCTTATGAGTATTATTGTTGTTGTTGTTGTTATTGTTCAACTGAAATTTTTCTCTATTTTCTGTTTTGTGTTAGTGTTGTACATTGATTCATGATCTGGAACTTGTTTATGCACACAGCAGTGGGTATCCTGTGTGTGGCAGACTAGATAAAATTGCCTATTGTTCCAGCACATATACTGTATACTGTGGAAAATTTCATAAAGTATCGTGACACTGTATTTTTGCCATTTCTCATTATTACAATTCACTTCTCCAGACATACAACCCATTAATGCAGTGGTTCCCAAACTTTCTCTGCAGGGCCCCCCTTTTCTACATAGGAACATTATTGAGCCCCCCCATTCAAACTACACAGGTTCAGATTCAAACTTTAATCCAAGTTTAATCCATTGGTGCGCCCCTCTGCAATACTTCTGCACCCCCCAGTTTGGGAACCACTGCGTTAATGGAAACTAAGCTGCAAAATCAGCCAGTTTTGAATTCATTGTTTGATATCACAAATTTGTCTAAATTTAAATATATTTAAATATTTAGTTCCCCCCATTCACATTGAAGCTGTAAGCAGTGTTGCAGCTCGGACTGCTTTTTGAATGAGTCACAGGGCAGCCAATCAGCTGAACAGCTGTTGCTGAAAGAATACAAGTTCCACTATGGAAGTAATCATGGGTAATCAGACATTTCTGTGTGGGTCTTGCTTTAGGTCAGATATATTTTCTCAAGTTCTAGATTTTGTGCAATACATACATTAGGTTCCTATAGTAAGCTTTTTTTTCAAATTGCACTAGTGCCCCTGATTTGAACAATCTAGGAGCATTCTCAGTACAGCAGTGACACTGACATGGTAGTAACATCTTAGTGTGTGTGTGCTGCACAGTGTGGCTCACACACAACAGTGCTGTGGGAGTTTGAAAACACCATCTCCACTTACTGTCCAATTTATTAGACATATTTAACCTGTTGCGTCACCTTGCAAATGTCAAGTTATTGATAAAAGTTCATCTGATGCTGCACAGTTTTTGTTAATCATCCTCTAGTCCTGCATCACTGGTCAGTTTCTGGATACTGTTGAACTGATATTTTTGGAAGGTAGACTAATCTCAGTCCAGCAGTGAAACTTCACCAGCTCTGCTGTGTGTGCAATACTCTCTCTCTCTCTCTCTCTCTCTTTTTTTTCTTTCTCTCTCTCTCTCTCTCTCTATCTCTCTCTCTCACACACACACACACACACACACACACACACACACACACACACACCTACACACACACCCCTACACACCTACCTACACACACACACATACCCCCACACACACAGACACACCTACGCACACACCCCTACACACCTACCTACACACCCACACCCACACACACACACACACATACACCCACACCCACCTACCTACACACACACACACACACTGATATACCCCCCCCAAACACGCACCCCTACACACACGCACACACACACACACTCACACACTTTTTTGTCAGTGTCCCTGCTGTGCTGAGAATATTCCACCATGGGTCTTGTGAGGGGCCTGACCATTAATGAATAGGGTAAACTATAGTATATACAGGGTACAACACATACATATATAAGACCTCATTTGATTAATAGACAAATATCTCATGTGTTGAGAAAACATGCTACATAACAGTAGGTTGTGCAGAAACACAACTAGGAAGGAATATATGAGAATATGGGGGGAAAAAGTAGTTCTGTAGTTGCATACATACTAATACCATTGGTAGGCAAACTTCTAAATACAGCCATCAACACACACATATTTAATTATAGTTATTATTCTGGTGCACCTGGTGGTCGCATAACACTGCTTTGTGAGTGTATCCTTACCTGGAAGAGTTAAAATTGGCTTTTTTCTATTTCTGAAGTTTTGACATTGGCTTTCACTGCAAGAAGTAGGTCAACCGTCAATAAACAGACATTACTCAGCACTGCCCAGAGTCATTTCCTCCTCACCCCGTGCACTGCATCTTTTAACAAAGTCATTACATGATCAGTTACATTAAATCATTCACATAATCAATACTCTGTCTAACTGATAGGTAAGCTAAAATGTTCTCACCTTAATATCAAACTATTTTTTAAAAAGTGGAAGTGTTTTGGTCGCACTCTATATCAGTAAACATTTCCACACAATGCAACCAGGCTACAGCTGCGGAGAGGCATGTGTGTATGATCTTGACTTGGCAGGAGGCAGAAGCAACAAGAAAAGCATGTTCAGTTCCCCTTTTAATTCTCAGCCAAAAAGGTAGGTGTGGCACAAGCTTAAACTACTGAACGACCATTAATGCACACATGGGTTCTGAATCCATGTTGGTCTAATATGCAGTCATGCCCGCTTCTGAATGCCACAACAGAATAAGCATTAAGGGATAGGCCTAAGACTGGAAATACAGGTGAATTAACGATAATTCCTAAATGACGAAGGGCGAACACTGGCAGAACAGCTTCAATAACATGGAGAACTCTTTCTTTCTCTGCTTAAAAGGTTCCCCAAAAGGACAGCTCAACAAGAAAAGCGTGGTCAATCCCCCTTTTTATGCTCAGCCAAAGAGGTGTGGCACAAGGTGAATGCTGGGATTGAATTACTCAGATAAGTTTGCGCTGCCAAGCCTGTCACAGGAGAGAAAGCATCTTGCAGTCCTAATGTGTATTTAAGCCTCAGCTAGATAATGTCATGCAGCATGTCGGAGACTCCCAAGTGCCAAACCCAGTAAGTCTATCCTCATTTTGCATCCACAGATCTGTCTTTCACTTAAAGACCACACTTTCTATTGTAAATAGTTGCATCATTGTGGGATTTGTAGCCTTGGGAGGTCCTGTTAAGGAGATAATACATATTCTATGCAGCGATGGGATGTAACTTCTAATAATTCCATTTCAATGGCTGCAGTAACATTATCTACCAGCAAATCAGGAATAAAAAACCAAGAAGTTTTACTTACTTCACACAAGCATTTCTAATGGAGACAATACTGCATTTTCTTTTCTGATGTCAATATTTAAACCGAAGGGCCAACCTAATGGCTTATTTTAATAAAGCAATTTGCTTAATATGCATCTAGATTGGGGCAAAAATGATCAAACTACTCAAACAATTTAAGGGGCCCATACCCAGTTCATAACATTACATCACACAGTGTGAGCCTGTGCTATTTCAGGATGGATTACAGGGCTGAATGAGAATAATTCTTTATTCCCTCTGATAACTGATTCAGCATTTTCTCCCTATGATACCGATCTGCCATCTCTGCATCTTCTACTGTCCATGATGAGCAAGACTGATTGACTGATTGAACTGACTGATTGCCACGCAACATGGTAATTGTTTCCGGTTCATCAAGATAATGCAGCTCTGTAGCTCATTTTGATAACTCATGTTGATTCAGTTAAGATATAATTGTGCACGCAACACTACCATAATAGTTTTTTATTAGATATTAACTAGATATTTCACAGCAATTAGACCTCTTACAGACAGGAGGTGAATCATCACATGGTGAATTAAGTGGGCCAGGCTCGAATGGCATTGTTTGTGCTTTGAATACTCATTGCCATTTCTGAATGAATATACAAATATTCATTCAGTGTCATTCTTTCATTCATTTCTGTAACTGCTTAATCTTTACTAGGGTCGCGGGAACCCGGAGCCTATCCCGGGGCCAACCGTCTGAGGTGGGGACTAGTTTCATTCTTAAAAAAATCTAATTACATTTTACGTTTAACCCTAATTTTTCAAATATTTATTTATTTGTTATAGTTCATTTTTAAAAAAGTGGAAATACTCCTGCTTTACACATACCCCCTTTTAACAAAGAGAAAAGGCATTAAGTTATGCTGCAAGTTAACGTTCAGTCCTTAATAAGACAAATGAGTCTAACTGGACTTATGTTTGAAGTCAGTGATGATACAGGAGTAAGTTTAAGATGTAAATCTCTTAAAATATTTGCTGAATTACATATTTTCATTGCCAAGAGTCAACTTCATGAACCATTGCCATGTAAGCTCTCCATGTTCTTTGTCTTGCTTGAATTTTCAGTTCCACCTTAAATAGTACAGCAGAACTAAACATTGTGCCATTTAAGGATTAATTCGATTTAAGATCTATTTAATGTGGAACCTTCAGTCAAACTCTCAGTGTTTAATAGTCAATATTAGCGACAAACCAATAACATGAATTTAACAATTTTTTATTGAATAAAAGTTGTTTGACATTTTAATGTCTCACTTTACTTATTCTGCTTCAGTCTTTCAGAGGAAGGCAGTGAGTCGTGAAATTCAGCCTTTAGCTAACATCACCTGGGTATGGCATTAATTTCTTAATGTCCTTGGAGTAAGTGCCATTTTCTTGTGGTTTTGTGATAAAAAACCTTTCATATACAGCAGTGATAAATAAATTAAATATGTCTCTGAAATATGTTAAGGAAAGCGCTGTGGAATTCTGTTGGGGTGTGAAGGGTTAAAGATTACTTAATATATAAACGAATACCAACATAATGAATGAATACTCAAGTATTCCATTCATTTTGACCAGACCTAGTATTATGTATGATCTTCTGCTTAAAACATTCAAAAGAAAAATCTTTGTGGATTACATGAAGAAATAGAATATAAGAACTCCAGTGCAGGTTTTGAGACATTTAGCGTCTGTTGTAAAATCTTCAAAATTTCTGTGAACTTTTTGAAGTGGAGCATTGGTTCTGACCATACAATCAAATGTTTAAACAAAGGCTTTTCATCCTAAGGGTACACTGCTGTAGGACTTGTGGGCCAATGTCCAAGCATCTGTCTATCCATCCATCCATTATCTGATCTGCTTATCCTTAACCAGGGTCATGAGGAGTGCTGGAGCCAGCCTCATGGGCTGTGGGAGGAAACTGGAGTAACCAGGTGAAAACCTATGCAGACATGGGGTGAAACTCATGGGCTGATGTCAATGGGCTGAAAACATTTGTTGGGGACTGCTCTTCTCTTTTTGGGACCTTTATGTCTAAAGTAAAGTTTGAATACGAAAAGTGTGAACAGCAGCAAAGTAGTCCAGATGATAAAGCAATAGAACAAAAATTACAACCACAAAGTCAATTAGGAACTAATTATGATGGATTAAAACTGAACTGAGGAAGAAGCAGATATTTTTCTTCACATATATACTTGAGAATCAAGAGTACTGCTTTAAAATATCATAAAGACCAGTTCCATCAGAATTATGGAACTGGGCAAATTAAAAAAATACTACCCAACTCAGTATTTTACATTAGTAAACAGCTCAGTCACAGTGTACAAACAGGTGTGAGCAACTCTAGCAAAGTGTTTATATCACAGGGAGCCGATGTTTCATTTATAGTGCGCTGAGAGACTCCTGAGTGCCCCTTCATTTATCTGGGCCCTGAATCGGATCTGCCATGTGTTGCAGCACCCTATACCGCAAAACAAAATGATACTTATATATCACAGGATGTAATGGCTATTAAATGGCCTAAGGTCCTGCTCCACAGGGATTAGGTGTCTGTCCTTCTCATTTATATGTTATTGCACTTAATATTGTCAGCATTTCAGGCCAGTGAGAACATGAGGATTATATAGGTCTCTAGCAGGTGCTGAGTAGCTACTTTCTCAGATCACATACAGCAGGGGGACATGTTTTGGATTCACTGACGGCGATCCAAGAGCTCGACTGACAGCTCGGTGTCATGACATCATCATCATCGACCCTGGAAGGAGATGGAGCTCCAATCAAAGCAAAGAAATGATGCAGGGTGGAGAGAAGGTCACACAGGAGGAGGAGGTAGAGGTTTGAGCCGACCCTGTTAGCCTCCGCAACGCTGGGTAGCTGCCAGAAACACAATCCAGTTGACAAGGAGTGGCAGCCAAGAACGACATCATGGTCCCACAAAAAGGCACAACACCCACACATAGAAGTATCCAGGCCTTTTTCATATGATCCACGTGTCGAAGATTTACAAGCGCAAAATGACAGGAGTTTATGGTCAGGTTCTCTGCCATGATTCTCCACAGATAGCTGGACACACCAAAGCTTTGTTTCAGAATAAGAGCTCACTGCCGGACCATGTGGCCTTAGTAAGGCCTTATAAATCAGTCAAAGCAAGCGAAGCAACTGTAATAAACAAATGCACTGACTGAGGCTATGAGTCATACTGTGTCTGCAAAGCAGGACCCACCTCATAACATTTTAGCTGTTGATTAATTGCCATTAATTGCTATTAATATTTTACTTAGCCTTTTATAAGTCTAAAGTAGTCAAATTGGCCATTGCTTCCTAGCTATTGACACTTAGCAGCTCCCAGCCCAAGCTCAAATAAACAAACTTTACTCACCTCTGCCCCCTAAAGGTGTTATGGTACCAGTTCGAAATTTTGTTTTTTGTGTATGTGTTTTTCGCTTTTTTCAATTCACAGGTATTTGCTTCAACCTTGTTGACAGACATGCATTCACACATTCACTTCGTTGCAGCATAAAAATATGACTGTATTAGCTTACAATTATTGAAGATATTTGTGGTCACCTTAAAGAGCCCATATCATGGAAAACTTTTCATCACTTTTTTTTTAATAAAAGAGTTGGGTGTATTATGTAAACAAGGTGAAAGTTGCAAAAACTAAATTGGAAAACAACTCATTTACACATATTGACCTTGTCAGCCTACAGCAGCTAGGCCCTACCCATTCATACTCAAGTTAAAAAATGGATTACAGAATGAAAATTAGTTAATAATAGTCAACAAATATTGGAACAAAATGAACAACTATTTAGTTAATGATAGATAATTTGGCACTTAAAACCATAAAGTACTGTGGGAAAAAAAATATTTCTGATCAGGTCATTATGTAATAATTATGACAGGCTTAGAGCCACATTGTCATTTCTGTTCAATCACAGCTGCAGACACACAACACTTTCCAGTGAATCTGTCTTTTTTATGACTGCCACATCCATCATCCTCTCATATCACATCTTATCCTCAGCTTAGGTGATCGCCCCCTCTCTCTGCACAGGAGAGATCAAAGTTTGTTTACGAAATACTTTGTGAGATCCACCTAAAGCTATTTAAACTTTACATTTTGGATATATTTCGAATTGGGCCACCACTTTAAATACGGCTTGAAAACTTCCTTGGAGACAATAGTTGTCTCATCTCTATTTTTTCATTGTGGTTATTTTCTGTACAGCTCGAGTCTGTGGTGGGTTTGATCTCTAGTGGGAGCTGATGTGGGGGCTGTGGGCGGCTGGTGTCTGGTTACTGAGGGAGTTATGTATTTAGCTTAAGGGGGAAGGTGCACTGCGTCCACTTAAACGCAGACTGGGCCTCTCGCAGACGGGACGGGGTCAAGGGTCGTGGCTAAACAGGGCAGCCCATTGTCTCCTGGCAGGTTGGGCACATCCAGCAATGAAAATGCAATCAAAACAAACAGAGCCTTGCGATCTAGGGTGTTAGTGGGAGGCCTTCTCCAGTGACTTCATTAATCACGAGCCAGGTAGTGTTCAAAGAGACATACCCTCCCTCCCTCATCCCTCAAACCAGCGAGTGCAGGACAGACATGAAGGTGCAAACAAAAGGAGAGCGGCCCTGTAGGTTTCTCTTCCCCTCGGTCGCGTGCTTTCATTGTGCCTGAATTCTACTGACTGAGACAGAGGAAAAAGTCTGAATGAATTCAGACAAAGGGCAACTTCCATTCACTCTGCCATGGCACTTTGGTTCGGACCTATGCATTTCTTTCAGCCATTTCTCCAAAACAGTATTTACTGTGGACAAAAACAAACAAAAACCCCATAAAAACCCAAAAGTGAAAACAAATAAGGTGCCTTTTATGTAAAGAAAAAAGTTATTTTACTAATTTGAGGCAAAATGCACGTTGAAATCTATTTTCTATATGACTGGGTAAAAATCAGAATCTAGACAGAATTTAAGGTGTTGATTTTTTATACATGGAATCAATGATAGGATACAATTGGAAATGTAATAAATACTTTAGATATGAACAGATCTGCACTGTGATGAAAGCCTTCAGTTTCTGATTTTTGATAGTTCAGAAGTAGTCTATTCACTTGTAGTTTGGTACTGTTGCATTTGTGTTAATTGTGTAGTTTTTGTTGCTCTGCATGGTAATATTTGTAGCATTTTTGTAGCAGTAAATTTTGAAAGCTGGTTTAGATAATTACTGTTTTACAGTAGATGTTTGAGTCATTTGCAAAAGTTTAAACACCCTCGGTCAAATGATATTTTGTTGATTTTCTAAGTTAAAATAAGTTCCTCTACATGGAACAAACTGGAATATTACATTTTTCTGCCAGTTTTAGTGCACCTCACACACACACACACACACACACACACACACACAAACACACACACTCAAACCTTTGCATACAGCCACACACCTAAATACCAGAAATTAGACACATTTATTTAGAAGAACACTACTTTTACAAGAGGAAATAAGAAGATGTTGCTGTTAATGGCAATGATATACATTAGTTCATTTTAATTTGAAGACTGTGTTAAAATGAGCTCTTGCGTGTCTGTTGTCTCTTGGGTTCTCGAATCCTGGAGAGAAAATAAGATCAACTGATGGCTACTGGAATGGACACTAAAACAACAACTGCAGGTATATGCACCTGCGATCAGGGTCAAGTACGCTCAACACTGCGAGCACACAGCGGAAAACACACCTGTGTCAGTAAGTTGGAGGTCAGAACAGGGCACAAGAGTGATGAGATTTTCAATAGGCTCTTGTTTCTAGATGCAGGTTTATTTGCGCATTTTACTGATAGCCAAAGTTTAATTTATTATTCAGCTTGAAATCTGTTGCATTTGGAATTAGAAATTGTACACAGCTTGCTGGGTTCAATTATGGATGACGTTTTAATCTCTTTGTCTTAATATTAACTTGAATGTTATGAATATTTAAAAGTCAATATTAAGATATTAAAAAATGATGAGTTGTCTTATAGAGGGTATTTAAAGAGGTAATTCAAGATTCAAGATTCAAGATTAAGAGGAGGTAAAAATGACATTTTTCTTTAGTATTTATGTATGGAATAAGTATTAACTCAAACAAGATAAGCATTACCCCTATATACCTTTCACTGGAAAAAAACTGAAAAGGATTTTGCATACTAATACACAGTAAAAGAGTGAACCCACCTAAGAGGGGTGATTTAAAGGGGTCTCCCAACACATTAGACATCCTTGAAATGCATATATAAGCTGTGTGCAGTGGCACAGTGACAGTGGACCTCCTTGACTAGATTTACAGCTGTACTTCTTGTCCAGCTCTGTTCAGTTCTGTGTCAAAATGTCCAGGAGTGTTTGAACAGTGAGCAGCCCTGTAAGCTCTAGGTTTCAAGTATCTAGTCTGGCTGCCCAAAAGCTGGACACTCCTTTACACTTGCATTGTTACCATAAGAACACGCACCTATAAATATCAGGGCCCGGCAGCAGCTGGAGGCACAGATACAACTCTTTGCCTCACCAGACACTGCTCAACAGTCTCAGACTAGACAGCTATAGCTTCCGCTTTATACAGAAATAGAACAGAACTAGTAAAGTAATACATAGTACTGTCCCAGTTGTGGACTGAGGATCGTACCACCAATGCCAGTGCATTAGGTTTGCGCTTTTTTTGTTTGTCTGATTTTTTCAGTACATAGTGCTTTGCACAGCCAAATACATAAGTTAAAGGTCCTACTTCTACTTCTGTACTGAATAAAACTACAGCTAAACTGAGCATGCATTCAGAGTCCACCTCACATGCAAGATGAACTCTGCAAACCTTGATGACTCAGATGTAGTATCTGGCCATGAATAGGACAAACTAATGTTGAAACACAAGTAATGCCTTACCGTTGAAAGGCGTGTTCTGGGCAGAACTGTACGGCTGCATAGGGAGACGTCATAGTGCCAGACTGTAGTCTTCTCGAAAACTATCAGCAAGTGGCCCAAGCACATCTATCAAGGCGACGTAAAAGGTCAGATCTATGAAAAAGGATACAAATAAAAAAACGACTAAACATCAACAATAAAAAAGTTGTTTCAGACAGATTAAAGTGCAGATAGCTCAAGTGCACAGGAGTGGCTCAAGTGTGGAGGATGCTTTGATGGGTCATTCTTTCTACGGACCACAAGCTGAGGGGCGGCGTCAGTGCCAGCCTGCTGACCAATCCCTGGCAACAACTGGACAGGGTATCATACTCCCTCAGTTGCTAGGATATAGATATGAAGCAACACCCCTAAACTGTCCCCCACCCACTTCATTCCTGGGCCACGTCCCCAGCGATGGCTATCTAAGCACTGTACTGAAAAGCTCACTCCAAGACCCATTTCCTACCAGAATTTCTCTTCACAGTCCCCAGAGCTTTCAGCCTGGCATTTACAATTGCATCACTCCTGCTAGTAAGGCACCATTCACGGTTGGCCAGGTGAAAGAAAAGTCATGTGAAGTGGTCCAGTGTGCCTGAGGTGGTTTGTCGATCTGTCAATAAGACTTAAGCCCAGGGCTGAAGGTTTAGCGCCATTCACCTGCCTCTTTCCTCTTACTGCTGACATATGCTTAGCACAAACACCTGCAACACTCAGCTGGTATGAGGCCTAGTGACTTCTAAAGAGTTCATGCTGGTGTTGATGAGTAGATATTTGTCTCGAACAGGAAGTTTTATGGATATAAATGTATGCCTAAGCTTCTTCCCCCCAAAATCCCCCACCCCCGGCTAACTTCCAGCCCCTCTGCCTCTTGTTTTGTTGGAGTGGCCTGGCAGCTGTAAACGTAGAGGCGTTTTGCATTTTTGGAGAAATGAACAGCAGATGAATCACAGGCTTAAATTAAAGGACAGGGTCACAGAGGGGGAAATATAATAAATAGATTCTGAGTATCCAGGGAACATGAGCCGTCATGCACGACTTTTGTACCTTTCAGAAACACAGAGTCTCTCTAGCGCCCCCTCCCTCAATGGTGCACCCACAGTGCATCTTGGAGGCCTTGATGATGTCAGCATAGTATACCAACCCAGTGAGATCAGGCTGCAGGCCGGCTGTGCCTTTTTAATAGCCTATTCAGAAGGAAAGTGACGTGCAATCCACCCCCCCACACACACACAACCAGTAACCAACCAGCAAACAACTACTTTGCCTCATCTTTCCCCCACATGCCAAGGCAGCAGAGAGTTATTTTAGTCCGACCCCCATATCACCCACCCAACACATATGAACACACTGCCCACACCCAGGCAGGCAGATAACTCTACTAACATCTGCAAATTGTGTGTCTTCATTTTGAAAGTGCCATTCCTGAACAGAGTCCAACTCAAACAGCACGCTCTTCTGTGCTGAACTGAACTCATTAGAGAGTGCCAGATTCCCATACATCTACAAGCATGGGTCATCAGACACTGTATAGATGTTCTATGTACACTGTCAAAGATTTTACTGACTTGGTATGCTAAAGGAAAAATCTAGCATATTGGAAATCATTCTGGAAAGAAGTGACTGGAACCATTAAGTCCAACTAGAATGGTGTAAAGACAAAGACAAGCATGTGTAAAAATAACAGTTCCTCAGTGGTTCATGGCTAGGATGTGCAGTTATAGAAAAAAAAGAATGAAAACACTGCCGGGCTGCTTGCTATTCAGGCACAATTTTGCCTCAGAATTAACTGGACTTCCAATACACTGGAACACCCTTAATAAAGACTCGTAAATTGTTCTTGGCTTAGATGTAGTTTTACATTGTGAGAAGGTTCTTTTAAGGGGAATTCCACCAATATCTCAAAGTCTCAAAAGATGCAAACCTTATTTAGAATGGTTTGATGTGGAAGCATGAAACTGCAGAGAAATTACTCACAGTGGTGGGGAACCAGAAGTAAAAGTTGGCCCACAGAAAGTCATTACTTGAAATAGTTATGAATATGTTGTCTGATGCCTGAGACATTGTTTAATGACAGTTTGAAATTGCACTAAGTTTACCATTAAAAAGCTTCTTTACACTGGTACATCTCTTTTTTAAAAATCATTCTTAAAGAGCTATTCTCTGAAAGGTTATTTAGGGTTATTCCATTCTCCATGAGAATAAAAGTATAAACATCTTTATTTTTAAGAATTAGTGCAAAAGTGTCCAGCTCCAGTCCTGGAAGTACAACAGTTTAATGATTTCCTTGCTTAAACATACCTCAACTCAGCGCTAGGTTTAATAGGTATCAGCAGGGAAATCATCAAACTGTGGCTGTCCAGAACTTGTAGTATTTTTACTACAGTAAGTAATTGTAAGATTTACTGAAATTACAATTCTTTCTTAGGATTTTTAACCTCATCAGCATTAACATACCGTACAATTAATTTCTTTACCATATACCCTCTTTTAGCGGCGGTTATAATGCAATCCTTTCGTCATTCAGAGCTATCCCCAGCTGCTTTCCCACAGGACTTGCTGAATGTGACTCACTTACCAGTGTGGATACTATGAAGCAACTGCTGTATGTCTATGAAACATCAAAAGGAACACTCTCCTTTCATGAGAGATGCATGGTAAATCACGGAGGTCAGGCGTGCACGGAGTGTTTGCGTGTAATAAAAAGGCACTGAGACACTGCAAAGTATCTGTGCAATGATCACTACAAACTCCAAGCTGTTTTAAAAATTACCTTACAGAAGACACTTTTTCTTTATCTCCATTAATTCCTGTTTGCTAAAAAAAATTGAACTGAAACTTCCACATAACTCACTGTAAAATGAAACTGAATCACTTTTTTTCTTATCCCAAACATTGGTTCTTTAGTCTTGCACTGGAGCTACAATGCTAAAAAAAAAAAAAAAAAAACAACCTCAGGCACTTACCCTCTTAACTGTTTTTCCTTACTTGTGTACTAACCTCTGACTTGTTTTTTTCTTTTTGACAGGGTTTGTTAAGGTGTGTAACTTAGCTAGCAGTAACTTGGTTAAAAGCAGATGTTGATTTAAGTCTAGCTTTACAGGTATGAAGAACAGATGTGGACTACTAAAGCACTGATGTACGTCACTCTGGATAATAGCGTCTGCTAAACGGCGTAAACATAAACGTAAACGTAATGTACATTGCATAGCTAAAACAATGGTAGACATCTTCAAGCCTGAATTTTGTCCATTCATTTGTCTACAGATTTTTAAAATTGTCTATAGCTTAAGTATGTCATAGTGTAAAGCTAACAGCCTGATAAACCACACAGGAAAGTGTATTTAACAGCTACATTCAGACTGAGGCAAGTGTAGCTAGGCAAGCCAAGGCAGGTTTGTTTATACAGCACATTGCATACAGTGGTTCAAAATGCTTTGTGTAAGTAAAAGTAAAAGGATAATCCAGAAGGCAGAATTTGATAATAAAATAACATGAATTACATAAAATGCAAATAAAGTAACAGTAAAATTAGAAAAAAAAAACAAAAGAATATGATGGTAAAAACTTCTGCACTTTTGGCTGTAGGCTGTAAATAGCTATGGCAATAAATGTGCCCATGAAAAGAGAGATTTAACCTAGATTTAAGAATAGCTACGTTTTGGACACATCTAAGAACTTCTCGGAGTTGGTTCTACTTGCGCATACCAAACTGCAAAAATTGTATATTTTAAATGTGCTATTTTTTGTAATGCTTATTTCCACTCATTCATGCTCAAGTTGTAAGGAGTGTATCAGTCTGGACCACGTTTTGAATGAGTCACACTACAGGACAGCCAATTAGAACCTAGATTGATTCAAATATATCAGCCTTGAAGCCATAGTAACAAAGCTGTTGTTTTACAAAAGAAGCTGTTTAATTCTAAGGGATAAAGAGAGAAACTATGAATCATGACTATTTTGGTACACAAAAGTAAAAGATAAAATATAAGAAAAAGTTTGGATATGGGCAATTCAAACAAAACAGAAATGCACCTTGGGGCAAACCAAAAATATTTCCTTGTATTTTTTGTCCTTTAGCAGCAGAAATCTGTTCTTTAACTCTTCATAAGCCAGATTTTCAAAATGAAGTTACATGCTGTGTTCTATAAGACCTGGTTAAAACTCTTGCAGCAACAGATACGTTTCTCTGTTTTTTAGGATGAAAGCTGTTTAAGTGATGTAGTGAAGGTGAGATCCTTGTCTATTAGTATGCCAAGGCTTTAGAGCATTACTTTAGTTTTTAGAGCCCTAGAATTAAGGTGTGCACTAATTATGTACTAAGTTACACAATAATCATGTTTTTTTCCAGTGATGATTAAGGCATGCAGTTTGCAATTTATGATGTTATCTGATGGGGTGTAAATTCCCATTACTTGTAAGCTATATTAGCCTTTTAGCGTTAGTGCAAAACTACAGATCAGAGGACAATTTATGAAAATGTAGGATCAGAGGAAGTTTTCACCTTCATATTCCTTTAGATCAGTTCTGACTTTGCTTGTATGCCCATTTTTGGACACATCAATCAATGGATGTAGATGAGATCATACATGTCTGTCCTTTTAGCACAAGGGCAAGCTACCTTCAAACCACTGATGCGGCCTAAGAGTGATTATGAGTGATATTCATATCGACACATGAAACCCTTACATCACTACACTGTTAATTGCTTTTAACATGCAGGCATAGGATGTCTGTCACCCTTTTCCTATTACTTAATATGAGGCACACATCCTTGTTTAGAGCACTTACTGTTACATCAGGCTATGCTGTGAGCGGCCGCCTATGCCCAGGTCCATATCCAGGCCAGCATCTCTAATGCGCCCGTTATCCCTGCACAGGGCATCATAGCTCCAAGCCATGGTGCTAAACCCACAATAATCTGTAATTGTATCGGCCTGGGCCTGAAACGAGTGCACCACATGCGCCTTTAAACACATCATTTTCCTTCATTCAGCTTTATGGCCTATCTTCCTGTGTGAATTACAGCTGACTATAACAGTCCAGCGTTTACGTATGGTACGCCAACAAGCAGTTGTCGTGGGGGCAGCTGGAGAGGAGGGCCCTGACTCTGCCTGCCTCGCAACACAGAGGTCAAACATACACATGCGTGGGATACGAACACCAGACAGCCTTCAAGACCTGAGTCGTGTGTATGTGTGTGTGTGTATTCTAGTCTGTGATTAACGAAGGGGATGTCCAGATGAGTCAGAAAGTCCGCTGTCCGGTACAGTGCTTAAGAGGTGATAATTCACGGATGGCCGACACTTGGACGACTCCAAAACTGCCCAGCAACTCGCCATTGTTTACGACCACTCGGCTGGTTAAACATGAGAATAAATTCCATGATCTCACTAAGAAAAGGCAGTGGAAAAATATAGTCCCTTGCAGCTTCATGACAATGATAATAATAATAATAATAATAAATAGCAGCAAACTTTCAAACTGATCTAACCTTTTTTAAATTATTATTTTAATTATTACATCACAATAGTTTTATTATTAGCTTATTTGTTTATTATAGAGTTGAAAAGTGTATTTCAACAATCTGCATGCATATATTTGTATAATTTTAACTGAACTAAGAGCATTTTCTGACATTTTTAAATGTACAATGGGAACACGTACAGTGAGGCGAACAAGTATTCAAGCACTATTGTTGCAGTGCATAAGTCCACACTTCAAACGCACACACATAATGCCTATTATCTTTATAAATATGAACTAAATGTATTAACAAGTATTAATCAAAGACATGTTTATGAAGACACGTTTGATAGGAAAAAAGGGTATTTAAACATTATATCAATATATATGAGCCAAAACACACCTGCCTAATATGCTGGTCCTCCACGTTCTGCCAAAATATGCACAAACCACCTGGAGCACCTTGTCACCTTGCCGTTACAGAACTTCTCCAACCCAGTCATCTGGGAAATGCGATTTGGTCTTTGTCAAAGTTGTTATAGGTCGTTACACTTGTCCATGCAACTACAAGAACTGACTGTTCCCTTCCATCTAATATACCTTGATATGTGCTGTTGTAATGAGTTACTGGGTGACTGATCAATGTCATTTGCTTCTGTGGGTGGTTTTAATGTTTTGGCTCATCAATGAGTATGAACTGTTCTTTGTGACATCATGAAAATAGTGAATTCAAAGAGGGCTTTTCTTGCAGCCTAATTTCCATATATGGAGACCATGATGGTGTTTACTTAATGCTAATAATAATGTAATGCTTTAATTTATAAAAACATGGGAATTTCAACTTTTCATATTATGGAACAATGGAAAAAGCTACAGAGCTCTAGCAAAGACCTCAAACATCCCTGTCAGTAGAATTAGTTTGACTATATACAAGTGAAAAGTTTGTGGAACACTAATCGTCCCAGGATGAGTACGCGGTGCATGCATGGCCTGAGGATTTTGAATTCCAAATTGAAGATGGTTTGCCAAGTGGAATATATATTTATTTATTTAGAGAGAGAGAGACTGCTGAAAAAACTGTTCTGGCAAATATTTCTTTTGAATCTCTTTTGCATAAAATAGAACACTAGTAAACATGATTTTAAAGTTCATGCCAACAGTCAGTCCTTGTCACACATCTAAGTATTCCACTGAACAATTAAAACCAAACCAACCACAAGCTATCAGTCACTGAAATCCAGTTTGGCTTTGCCTTTGCTTTGCTTTTAATCCCTTTATAAATCTTGGCAGCACATTGCTATTTGTGGTTCTTTTATTATTTGTTAGCATACCACCTAATCTCTGTTGAATTTAGCTGATTTAACGAATGTACTGCCTTTAATGCCAGCATTATCCAATCACATAAAAAGACCAAAGAGTCCAACATGAAAACCTTTGACAAAACACTAAACTGTCAATTTACTTTTGATGGGAAATATTTGGATCAGCAGCAATAGTGAGAGGTCAGGGTGGCAGAGCAGGCTAGTTTATGTCCTGGGGGTGAGTACAGTGCAGAGTGTGAAGAGATGCCTATTTTAACAGCTCTGGTACACATCTGAGCAGGTGTCCCAAGCTCAGCACTTCTGTGAGGTAACCCTATCTTTGATATTCCAACTTTCAGAAAAATAGCCCATGATGTAAAACGTAAGGCCTGGTGTTTAGCAACCCAGGAGAGCCGTATCCAAGCAACAGAGTGACAAGTGTGATTGGTCGGCCCCTCAACCTGTTAAAGTGGATGTATGTGTAGCACATTATGATGTTCAGTGGCATCCCAACGACATTTTATCCTGGGTCCATGAACCAGCACCCATCCCGGGGTAATCTAAGAGAGGGGCTGAGGTGCCCTTTGTCACTGGATAGGTTTTAAAAATAAAACATGGTGAGATGATATGAAGGGATGCTTGAATCCAAGCAAATAGTTCACTGAGGGCCTGCGAGACCAAAAAGGAATTTGCAATTCAGTAACAAATTGTTGCGGTGGCTAGTCCAAGTAGTCCTTTATTAGATGTCGATCTGTCAAGGTCTACAACAGAAGTCTTTGGAGGACAAATTAGGTATTGAGGGGGAACTCAATTAAGCATGTTTTGGAAAATCATGCGCATCATCAGCGTGAAACACAGCCATTGATTAGGTCTCCTTCAAAAATTAAGTTCACTAAGGAGTAGGTGTCACCAAAAAGGAATTTGCAGATTTATAAGAAATTACTGTGGTGGCTGACCTCCAACCCAGATTTCAAAAAATTATCCACACTGATTGAATCATGCTCTCATTTGATCTCTATTATAATCATAGTAGGTGGACATTACCTGCTTTTATCATATATGGTAATCATTGCTTGCCATTTACTGGCTAGATTGACAGCTTGTGTCCGCTGGAATACATACGCAGTTGGCGGGAGAGATGCTGAGGGGATTACTATAAAAGATACCCATGTTGTTTTGTTGAAGTTCCAACATGAGTCATAGGTAGAAAAACAGAATGCAGCAGTGTTTGTACTTACTCCATTAGCTCTCAATACACGAGTCGTATCCAGGAAGACTTCGTTTGACTCAATTAGAAGCAAAAGCCATGTAATTCATCATTTTAATTGGTTTGGCTTATACAATTTCTATAGCCATGGCAATGAATTAAAGATAATCTGTGGGTAGTGTGTATGTGTATGTGTGTGTGTATGTGTGTGTGTATGTGTGTAGTGTTAGGTGGGCCAGGTTCCTAATAGATAACGTCACCTGTCAGTCAGCATAGCCAGCTGCCAGCGAAGTGTGTGGGTATGTGTCTGTGGAAGGAGTAAGTTGGCTTAGTGTGGGTTTCCAATTGACATGGGACAAGCTGTGAAACTGATTCTCTGTTTTTGACACATTCCTGGTGATGGTAATCATGCGTTCTCTCATCCAGCAGGCGAGTGCTAAGTCAGGCCGTGTTTTAGATGCTGGCCAGATTGGTTTTCAGGTGGAGCTGGCTTGGGTGAACAGAGCTGGGTGGATTTGATTGAACGAAGGATGAACCCTAAATTAGGGTATGATGAATTCAGAGGTCAGAGTAATAAACGCGTCAGCTACTGAATTTACACCATGGCTCAGTAACACTGGCCGCCTCACCTGGTAAACACTTCTCTAGGGTTCATGCAGTTCCCAACCCACCAAATCTTGATATCACCCTTCCTGTTAAAGAAAAGATGTTTTCTTTGCATGCAGCATTGCCCTTCATGTACCTCTGTGCTATTATGTACTTTGAAAACAACATTTTAGCCTAATTTATCTCAAAACATCCTTTCCCTACCCAAAATTGACTCTCAGGTGTAAGGCAACTACATTTGCAATTACTTCATATAGCAATGTTCTGTGGTGTAGTTTTAGGAGCATTAAATGCTTTGAACATCTGAATCAAGTATGTCTGCCTAAATGAGAAGAACTATGCAGCTATATTTTATAACACTTTTTGTCCTGTTCATAGCTACGTATGTAAGTATGTTTTACATATAAAAATGACATTGGCTCACAAAATTACTTCTCAAAGCATCTTATACAATACAAGATGTACACAAGAACAAGAACAGCTTGGTCATTTATAATTTCTTCCAACTCTGATATCCTCTGTCTGTGTTCATTTTTGTAATTTTATTCTGCAAAGATTGTCAGAGTTATAAAATATTTCTGTCAGATTTGGACTGGTTTCTCGACCACTGTCACGGTGTTTTTACTACTGCACTGCCCTGCAATTCCAGTCAGAGTATATTTCTCTGAGACTGTACATGCAGTAAAATATGATGATTTAGAGTGATTGAATACTCATTATCTTTATTATCTGTTTAAATTCCTTATATTATTTTTATATATGATATTATTTTTCCAACAATTAAATAACTTTAGCCTTTTACATGTATAATTATCTTTATTACTTTGAGGCGGTTGGAGAGAATCAAAATGGAAGTGAGTGCTTTACTGAAGCGCTTTTGACAAATACTTTTTCTACTATCCTCTATTATCTATATGCATATTTTTACCATAATTATATAAATAAACACATTTATTATATAGTTTAAATCATTGATGATACATCCATTCTCATGAAATTATGACTATTTCATAAACTCTGTGCAATGTATCTAACTACGTTGCACAGAAATGGGTTTAAATGAGATGAGATTTTAAGAAGGGAATAATATTTAATTTTCAACTTTTTTAGTATTTTTTTTAAACTGCTTAAATAACCATACTATTTTTTACATTATTTTAAAAAATGAATTCTTGTGGCTAAAATGATGTGCATGTTTTGCATTTGCAAAGAATCACATTCACACAAAAAGGTTTTTCCTGTCTCAGAGTGCATAAGTGTCAAAAACTGAATAGGCAGGAAAGGTTAAATCATAACTGTCACACAACCCAAGCAAATCTATCTGAGACTATATATTTTAGATTTTGTGGCCTAACCCTGACTTAAGTTTTACCTTTAACTTTCTTATATGTAGGTTAACTGACCTTTCACAAATCTTTATGACCTTTATTTCCTGGTGGTTAAGACAGTAAATACACCTACTCATCTTCTGAAGTCTTTGTCCCAGTAAAAGTAGGGTTCATTGGCATCAAAAAAAAAAAAAAAAAGAATTCCTGAATGTTTTCTCACACGATTAATCCTGTGATGTACCGAACAAAACTATGTCTGTTTTTATCTGTTCAGTTAAATCAATTAATGAACTGATTTTTTTACAACATTTTTTCAATGTTCTTCTGCTCTTCCAGCCACATATCTGAACTCTGTGCCATGACAGATCGGGATGGCATCGCTAGATTGGAGATAGCAGCAGTACAGAGTGCTTTGGGAATAGATGAGCCTTTATGCTGGAGGAATGCAAACAACAGCCACGGCCAATGAGAGTTTTACCTTCGGTGCAAAAAGTCATGAAAGCATTGAGTAGCTGTTACCCAGTAAGATACATATCTGTGATTATTTTCTGGATTACACCATGTTGAGAGTTTTATACTAACATAAGGGTTCTTATCTATCTCTAAATGATCCAATATATTTTCCTTAGTTCTTGATTGGAGATCACCTGGAGTAGGCTTGCCATCAGTCTGCAGTCTGTAATTATCAATTATCAATTTAGGCTAGGAGCCCAAAAATAAAACGTTCACAGTTTTCCCCTTAACCCTAAAAGGAGTTGATCAACCAAGATATGGTTTGGAGTCTGAAGTTCACCTCTTCTGTTTTGCACTGGAGCTGCAAGGCTAGTGGTGCTCACAAGTAAAGAAAGCTACTAGTCACTAGTTAAGCATTGTATAAACTGTATGGTTGCAAAAATCTCAAATAAATTTGCCTAAATGGTTTCTGACACATATTACACTTTTATCTAAAACGCATACAGATATAATTCAGACTACAACTATCAAAAGACACAACTAGGCCAAGTTTATTGAACATGAGCTCCATCACAAACTTCCAAGACAAAATATTTTAACAGAACAAAACCCTGTATCTCCAGAAAACCTCAGGGCCGTTGAGTTGGTTTAGAAATTTCACACTCAGATTGTTCTTGCCCACATTTAGCCCAACATTTCATATTGTTGATGTCTATATAGTGGACCCAAAAAAGTATTTGGACACTATAACTATTTAACTTTAAATAATTAAATTAAATAATTAAAGTTTAATTTTACTTTATAAAATCAATATGACATTTCTTTCTGAGAAAAACACTTTCAGTACAACATCAAGCTCATGAAAGACTCGCAGAACCTGGAGAAGAATTCCAGCCAGACACAGTAAGGCTGACTAAGGCCAAGGTCTGATTTTCTTACAGTGGTGAGGGTGGACATGTGTTCATTGATGGGTTAGAAACTCAGAAGTGTGCAGAGTTTTTGCCTAAAAAAACAAAACTTTAAAACCTTGTATCTCCATTTTGTCGTTTTGTTGGTGAGTGACCTCTTGAAGAAACTCTGCAACAAAATGCTGTCAGCCGCCCAGCCTGCATGTGCTGTGTGTGAAAGTGTGAAAATTATTTTGTTCTGCTGTGGGAGAGGCCAGAAGGTGTTTGTCACTCGGTTTGATTCTTCAACTAAATACACCAGGCTGGAACGCACCAGTGATGATGATTATGGTGGTGTTACAGTCATAGCATACGTCTTTGGTGTGTATGTCGCCCACATGCAATTGTGAGTCAGTGTCTGGGAGCATGTTTGTGTGAGAAAGACAAAGAGAGAAGAGTGTATACTAAAGGAAAACCGACGGAAGCGGTACTGCAGGTTTGAAGTAGGACAATATGACTGTAAATCATCCAAGCCCTCCCCCAGTAAGAGTTTCTCCTTGAAGGAATTAGAAAAGGAACTGACTGAAGAAACGGAAATGCATATTTTCACACATTATGACTGCCACTGAAAGTCCGTAGCTACCACTGAATTTTGGAATGACTGCAGTGAATGAAAATGTTATGCTTTTATGAAACCTTTATATGCCATCAGCCTGATGTGTATCAGGTTTTGCAACTCTTTTTTTCTTTAGCTACGGAGACTTAAGTGGTTCTCAGTATGCCCTGATCCAGGCAGCGTGTAAGTGAATAAAATGGCGTTACATAAAATATCTAAACAAGGCAAAAGAATAATTACAGTGGGTTTTTTTTACCAGGCTGTCAACCTTATACGCCTGCCCTGCTGAAAGAGAAGAGGAGGAGAGTAGTGTGTTGACTACCAAAATCACACACCCACCTAGGCATAGTTCACTGAATTTCCTCAAGCTGCCTTTAGCAACAACAAAGAGCACCATCACAAACACCCAGAAACAAAGATTTGCCTGAATAGAAGGCCCCAGATTTAAAGACCAGTTTCTCAGAGGAACATTTCATTGCTCAAGTGTTGATCTTTGATGGCTCAGCAGACTTAATGGATTCATATGAAATTCCTTAGAAATAGCATAAGACAATAAGGAGACATGGGATATTTCTGGCCCAGATAAAAATGAGGATAGTTATTAACAGCATCAGAACTGAGAAGGCTCTTCGTTTCAGATGAGGGTTCATTCTGAGATTCCCATTTTTAAGTTTGGTAGCAGATAAACATGAACGTTCCTATCATGGCAATGTCTGACTGTCCTGAGATTGTTATTAAAACACACGAGACACGTATGAGATTACTGGGGTCTTTTGCTCAGAAGAAATATCTGAGCAGCAGAAGAATTATTGTTTTTCCATGGAGATCTCCTTTTTCCAAACTTCAGTCCGAGAACTTATCGAACCTTTCTGGCCTGTGCAAATGGATTGCTTTAGAGCGGTGAGTATAATTCATTCAGCTGAACCTGTGTAAAGTGATAGGTGCATGTACCACTGACATGCAGCGAGTGGTGTGTATGTCTGAAAGTGTACACTCTCCGTCCTGTGCAGCTCAGAGGCTATTGTGTGAAGCTGACAGGAGTGAGAGGGTGATGAGAATCAGGCAGACAGGAGCTGACCTCACGTGTCATCACACCGCTGCCCCCACAGCGCTGCGAATCACAGAGGACAGCGGTCCTGCTGCTATTGTGCTGCTTGCAATTAGAAAAACAAGCCATCAATCAAGTGACTCTGCATTTCAACACACCTTCTCACACTTATCAGACTCATCTCAGAAGGACCGGGATCAGGTACTGCACGAGTGCGAGAACCCTCAGTAGTGAAAGAGAAAGAGAACTCCTCTGACAATAAACTGGCATCTAAGACTTTTTTTGTATTTGTGGTTAAGGTGTATTTTATATGTGTAGTAAAGTTAGAATCAGTGTTTCTTCATTCATTTCAGAGCTGTGGATTTCTTGCCCATTGGCCTAAATTTGTGGATTTGTTTTCTTTAAGAAATATCTCATACGTCAATATGGATGTCAAATGACTTCAAGACAAATATGAGTCATGGGTATCATTTCCTGGGTTTGCTTCCCCCTTCCCCAGTTCTAAAAGACTTGGTTGCCTCCAAGCAGGAAATAGGGCTTAAATGTTCTTGAATGTTCTCACTAAAGTACCCCAATCAAACACGTCATATTAAACAACAGACTTGTTACCAGTAATGGTATTGTATTTACTGCGCTTTGCACACTCAAAAACAAATTTTGTATAACTTGTCAGTTATATTATGTCAGTTACATACAGACTGTTGATGAAGCAAATGGAAGTGAATTCTCTTTGGATCAAAATAAATAGATTTATTCGTCTCAAATTTAATCTTATCCATTTTATGTTAACCAGTTATTTAAATACAACACAATTCATGTATTTAATTGGTTTGATTTAAATGCACAGATTTGGACTTGCTAATTTATAAAAAAGATTTTCTATACTATTGTTGAGTATTTGGTGTGCAGTAAGCTTTACCACGCAATTTATTTTGACTATCATTACATATCACACATCAGTCTAAGACAGAGAATAATGTCAGTTAACATTACATTATTTGTGAGTGTGGTAGCTAGAACCAATAGTTTAAGCCTTAAATACAGCAAATCTGACTGTGTGTTTTATAATATTTTCCTCAGCCCTCCTAAATAATTTTTAAATAAATAAATAAATAAATTTTTAGATAGAGCAATCTAAAAAGGTATGAATGGCAAGATAATAGATTTTTATTAAGGGACAGTAAGTCATTGCCCAATGGTGAAACTGCCTTTAAGTTACTTAAAATGATTATCTTAGCTAATTTACCTATACATTTTAGTTCCTGTGGTTCAGCAATTGCTTCCGTATATTATACCGCTGGGGAGCAAGAGTGGTGTTATGTCTGTGTTATGTCTGTGGGTTTCCACTGGGAGCTCCGGTTTCCTCCCACAGTCCAAAGACCTGCACGCCAAGGGAACTGGAGATGCTAAAATGCCCCTAGGTGTGAGTGTACACATGAACATGTTTGTATTTGTGTCTGCCCTGCAGTGGACTGGCGATCTACCCAGGCACGGTCAGGTTTAGTTGATGTGACTGAGTAGGGTAATCAGCAAACTATGCTAAACTCTGGCCCTCCATTCTCCACTCCAGCTTTATGTTCTGTCACAGTCTTTACAAGGCCAAAATTTGGTCAGCTGTGACCACGCTCAACCACTAGGTGGCTCTTAGTGAGAGAACTAATAATAGCAAGACCCCACAGTAATCCCCCCCACTTACAGATGTGATTCTACTTAAACAAGGCACCTCAGTCTCTCTGCACCACCCAGGTCATTCATGCCAATTATGAGAGTACAGTTTATCATACCAGCTTGCAATGTGTCAAGGCTTCCTCCTCCCACCCCTGCCTCATTCCGTCCAGTCGTGCTGAAAAAAAAATGTTTACAGAGTGTGCCCAGTGAGCTGGGAGAGGGACGGAGGAGGAGGGAGGCCAGGCAGTGCCCTATCCCAGCAAGGGTTAGCGCCCAGCGGACATCTGGTGAAACCATAAAACCACAGCTGTTGCCTGTCCCCTGACATCTGCGGGTGACATGCTAGCCATTTCAAGGAGGACGTGTCTGTATGATTCGCAAAAAGGTTGCTGGGGCCAGTACAGCAGGAGCACCGAAGCCAAATGAGAGAGTGTGGAAACAGAAAGAGAGAGAACGAAGGAGGAGAACTGGTATGTGTCGGGATGATTAGGTTGATGAGGTCAAGGCACAAGGAAAGCGAGAGTTGGCCTACATGTTTTGCACTGAGTATACAAGGCAAGCAGTAAAAGAGAGGGAGATTGAAAAGTGAGCATACTGCGGGGCTCATTTAAGCAACAACCCATCAAACTCTTGCCCTGCTTCAAGAGGTCAAGTAGGAGAAGCTCCAGGGCAGGAGGAGAGAAGGGAGGGGTGTTAAGGTGTGGCAAGGCGAGCTCTAAGGTTAGCCTTGCTTGAACTCACACTCAGCCTGACCTCACTCATAAACTCTTCCACTTGTTATGAGAGGATTGAGACCTGAGGGCTCCAGGACCGCGGTGGACAGGGGGAGCCATCCCAAATCACTCAACACTAAATACCTGCCTTAAAGCAATTGCCACATGCTGGCAAAAAAAAAAACAAATTTACACAATGTGGATCAGCCAAAATAAGTTTGTTGTCTTAAGTTTGCTCCTACAGTTTTGCACTGGAGCGAATTCAAGCTAATATAATAAACAATTAATGGAGGCCACCAGCATTAAGCACCGTGCACATTTTTGGCCTAAACCATGTTGAGGAAATCTTAAATAGACACTGTATGACATGCTGTTATATGTTAAATAGGCAGAAGTAAATTGCATAGCAGCCTAAAGTGTGACTGTTTTTCTTTCATTTTTATGGATAACAATATGCAAAGCAGTTTGAGGCAAGTGTGTGGATTTAGACACGCTGTGTGCATGATGCTACCTGGTGAAGTATAAGCTTCTTTGTTAGCTAAATTATCCCTGTGGCTCCGGTGCAAACCTAAAGAAGCAAACTTCAGACACCATGTCATGGCAGATCTCCTTTAGGTGAGGATAAAATTGTATGAATTAAATCTTTCAGGTTTATTTGCATCAGATGCAGAGGCAAAATGTATTTCTGTGTTTTTGTCTTGCACATGTTCAATCTGTGGGATCTGCTAGTGTAAAGCTGAGTCTAGGTGATAAGACAAGAGTTTCACTCTCATTTCTCAGGAAGCGAACAGAACATTCTTGAATGGTGAGCTTCTCCACAAGAAGATATATTAGTGTCAAGGATAATGGATAAAGTGAAAGAAAATAAGTGCTTGTTGAAATACTTGAGGGCACAGAGCTTGTCAGCTTCTTGCTGACTAAACAGAAAGTGGCTGCAGGATTGCATTGCACAGGATTGCATTACAGAGCGTAGGATGAAGGTATGCATTGCCCCCTGTTGGCAATCATATATATCAAACTCACTCATGTGGCACTTTACATAGGATAAAGACGAGAGCTATAAGATAAGCTGCAAAGACGCTACACAAACACAAAGGTGCGAGGCATGCCATGACAGCCGTAAATTCACCATATACATAGCAGTATAACTTCTATATTTACCAAGTGGCACATCTGCAAAAATGTTCGAGATCACTGCGGAATGCGTTTCCATTGCAATCTGCTCGTTAGCTGCAGAATGTGAAGCACTCCAACCAGCCGGGCATGTAGGGGTTTTTTGGCAGGGGGCATGTTCAGGGCTTGAGTTACACAGGGGGCAAAAAGATTGAGATTGCTGGGAGTCACAGGAGGGATAGAGTGAGAGTAAACGCACCTCCAGGGCTTAAGGAGGGCCCCTGAGAAGCATCTGTTCTTTCTCTCCCTGATAGGCCCCCCTAAACCCGCCTGTCATCAGGCTTCAGGCCCAGGACCCTGCAGCTTCTGCAGTCCAGCAAGGTTTGTGTGTTTTTTTTCCTTAAACATACTGAACCCTCTCTTCAACTAAATGTAAGTAATGTTGTTAAGAGAGACCGTGGAAGTGGGGGTTCACCTAGAAGTCAGAAGTGATCTCAGAAGTCATGAAGAACACAGAACCAATGCAAACCATATGAATATTTAAGATTTGTCTTATGTATTGATATGTCGCTGCTGTTGGTACAAAATCCTCTTATGTCCAAATAAGTAACTTAACAGGAGGAGAAATAACAAGATGTTTTACAAAATTTTAAACAAGATTTTTTTATGAAGCAATTTTGGACTTTATTATTATTTCCTTTGGTCAGTTCATCTTTTTTTTATGAGGGGCAGATTTTTCTCCCTTTCTTGGATCCTTGGCCATGTCACTGGGCACTAAATTTGTATCCTCATGATGATAGGGTTCGTAAAGAAATTTTGAGACAACATTAACAGCATCTGGGTTTTTGACTTAAGCAAAAAGTTTTGTTCTGACAGTGATAAAATGTATGAACTAAAGGGATTCCCACACACACAAAAGAAGTCAAAATCTGGACTACATAGTATTCTGCATAGAGATTCTGCAGTAAAAGGAAAACGTCAGGAAACCTGACTCTAAGTGTTGGTTTCTCTGCCATGGATCAAGCCTAGTCTCGAACCAAATTGCAGCACCAATTGCGAATGAATGCGAAATTCTTTTAGCCTAGGATTAAGCTTTATCTGGATCTTTGACATTGGCCCCAAAAGACTGTATATGAGTCCTCACAGTCATAAGTAAAGATTACTTGCATAACAGTTTCAAATAAGTTCTTAAATAATTTATAATAATTACTGAGTAATAGGTCTTGCGATTAATAACTGCAGTTTATGTGGATGAAGAAAAGATGTTATGAGAGGTTAAAAGAGCAACTACCTCAACTGAGAGAACAAACAACCTTTTAAAACTGATTGAATGTGCAATCACCAGGCTCTCATTGCACAGTTCATGGCAGAAGTATCAGAAGTATCAAGAAGCCATGAGAAACGTCTGCATGAGAAACGAGCCACGAATGCCCTTATTTGTCTTTTTGTTATAGATTAGTATGATTTCTACAGAACACAGCTACAGCTGTCTAAATGACAAACGCTTTCTAACTCCAAGAAGATCTTTATCTATGCCGTGTTTTTCTTTTTTCTCTCTCCCTGTCTTTCCTCCCCCCCTCTATCTTCCCACCTGAGTCGACAGGTTACGCAAGCAGCCATGATTCATCTGATCGGTTATCTCCTGTCCCATGTATGGATTACAGGAAGATTTTAGGAAAATTTTAGCAAAGCAAGATGAGATAGAACTGTTTCAGCTCATTTCCCAGCTGCTGTGCCCTCATCGTTTCCTGGTGTAATAATGAGCAGAAAAAAATAAACCCATAAATCTGTCCATAAAAAAGAGACCATGACAAAATAAACCACACACAAATATAATGGCATACCTACCACCCACTCGGCATGTGGTGAGCTCAGAGTAATCACTGGGTTGGTGATCCTGTTGATTGTGAACTGTTTTGTTTCTGGTGCATGTCAGTGTGGAAAGCAGCAGTGTCTCCTGAGATAGAAATGGAAGTCAGTGGAAGGGTCTGGTGAATCGTTTCTCGTTGATCAGATAAGCTACTGGATGTGGGTTAAATACATTATATACTTACTGACTGGTGGGTATATAGTAGCATTATTTAGTGCAGTTGTACTATTGTAAAAAACATGTTAAAAGCGTGATTAGTGTTGCACGCCCATATGTCCATTCTCCCCCTTTCACCAGCGTGATGGCTGCCAACAGCCTGTACTCCTAGACCTACTTTGTAATACTTAATTTGAGGGCTACCTACATAGGGACTACATAACACATACACTTATGCATTGAATAAGGTATTAATGAAGAGCTTAGGTTAGTGTTCACAAGATTTAAAGTCATTTTCATTAAGATTTTGTCAACATGTCGAGGGATGAAAAAAGTAGAAAAATCCTTTACTGCAAAATCGTACAGTAAAAGTAGATAATGGAGTAAATGTACTCAAGCATCAAATCTATATTATTTCAATGTACATTTTGTGCTAAGGATACGTTGTGGCTGCACAGATGAAAATTTTAACAGAAATTGTATTTTCATGCAAATCAAGCAGAAACACACTATATGCACAAAAGTATTGGGATCCCTGACCATTACGCCAACAGGGACTTGACATTGCATTCAAATACACAGACTTTAACACGGAGTTGGTCCCCCCTTTGCAGCTATAACAGCTTCCGCTCTTCTTGGAAGGCTTTCCACAAGATTTTGGAGAGTTTCTGTGGGAATTTGTGCCCATTCATTCTGTAGAGCATT
>JBBPCZ010000115.1:11144364-11156421 GCA_037974445.1 Brycinus macrolepidotus | reverse complement strand
AGCGAGGGGTAAAGAAAAACAAAAGATTCCTATCATGCCCACATGAGAGGCATAGGTCGGCGCACACACACACACACACACACACACACACACACACACACACACACACACACACACACACACACACACACAGTAGTAGAAAGGGGAAAAAGAAAAGGGGAGGTGTTTGGGGAGACAGGGGTCATAAAGAGTAATAAATGCCATAGGGCTAGTCTAGTTGGCAACCTGCATTCCGCCAACAGGTGCCTCATGTTTACTGAATAAACAAGTTACACTGAGAGACACTGAGAGGACACCCTGGCACTCCACTGACCTAAGGATCAGAGCATATTTAATCCTCAGACCCTGCCCTATCCCTCGTCCCTCCATAACTAGAATCTTATAGGCCCAATTCAAAAACTGAGTCGGTCAAACTGGCATTTTAATCAAAAATCAAAGGAAAAATTAGTTGTTCCATTGAATGGAGGAAGCAACTGGACATTTATCACAATGTCCCATGTATAATCATGTTATGATATTTTGGTACAGGTGTAGCAGCAGCATTCAAATACAGAATGAGTGCACTGACCTGCCATGTTATTTACTTCATGAAGTTACAAGACAGATTGGCCAAAATCTAAATAATGAACTGGCCATTGGGCATTTTAATAAATCTGGCAATTATGATGTTTTGCTAAATTTTGCTAAATATTAATTGAACTTCAATTCAAATTGCTGAAGAAAGCAAGATGTGCCCAAGCTTCTACAAACACCATAAGTTTGTGATTGGGAATCTGGAAGCCCTTGCCCTATGAATGGTAGCATGGCTATAGAAATGCTCCACCAATCCAGTGATTAGGAAAGCAGCTGAGTGATGTGGAATATGTGTGTTTTTTGGATAGGGCCTGAGCTACATGGAGCCATTTCCTCTCCAGCACTTCAGCACTCAGGTCTTGCTACAGACACTGAGGGAGCCGCAGGCCGGGTGCCATCTCAGGCTGGCAGGCGAGTCCTGCAGTGTGTCTAGTGTTACTCCCTCCAGGCACGCTGTGCAGCTCTGGTGTTAGACGGGTCATTTGGGGTCATGGGCTCTCGGAAAGTTTCTCCAAGCCTCTCCACCCAGCTCTCACTTTGCCAGTCAAATTCCACTCCAGGGCATTGAGGAGCCTCATTTCACATCACAACAAACTCAGCAAAGCGCCTGTCTACAGAGACACAATTTTCCCGTCCCACTACACCTTAACCTGAGAGACCACACGGGGCACCCGCAAGGAACAAACCTGCCAAACACAGCTCTCGTGGGCTTGTGACCTAAAAAAAAAAAAAGAAGAAGAAGAAGTCAGACATGGCATTCTGTAGAGACTCCCAAATGATGTATATTGCATAACAGTAAAAATGAAATAAGCAATAAATTATGCATTGAGTCATCTTCGTGCAGATGTGTGTGTTATTGAAAAATGTGAGAGCGCCAAAAGCATTTTGTGCATTTTGTTGTTGTTGTGATCCTCAATAGACTGATCGCCCTGGTTTTTGGAGTTATTGTCATTTAGCTATAGGACACATTTGATTTACATTAGTTTAAAGGGGTACCCTGGCCTAAATGATATTGAGTACTCTGAAGCAGAACATACCAGCTATGTTAAGTTTTGTTTTTCTGCTGCTTGAGTAATCCATTCTCTCTATTTTAATGATGATTACAACTTACATGGCTGCTATAAGATACTTTTCAAAAAGGGGGTTTCATAGTCTTCATACCTGTAGACATCACTCTAGAGACCTCACTCTACTAATGTAGGAGCATGCACTTTTACAACAAATTCTACTTTCCGTTTTTGCCCCTAGATTGTCATTTTAAATGTACTTACAAACATACAAACGTCTTTATAGTTAGTTACACTATTCATTTATTTTAGATTTTTAGATTTTGATTTGCCTTTGAATGGTTTTGTTCCAAAACCATTTTCAAGGATTTTCTCTTTTTTTATATGCTAATATATCATGTAAGATACAGCAATGTTGCATTATAATCACCACCTTAATTACAGAAATAAAAACTATTTTATGGTATTTTTAATTATGCATTCACTGTTACTCTTTTTAGATTGTTATTAATGAATATACAGCATTTTGGAATGTCTGCAAATTCAAAAAAAAAAAACCCATAAAAATGTCAAGGAAAACTGAACTCAGTATGACAAATTAAACAGGGTGACATTATAAGCTACCCTTTGAGGTGTATGTCTGGTCATCTTCACCATTTATCAAAGCAGCTGGAAAAAGAGAGTGAGAGAAACAGTCAGATGGCCTGTGATGGTATTTTACTTGGAATAACTGGATGTAGGAGGGGCAGCAGAGACTGAAGTGCATTACCTTAGGCACTGTTTTGCCTCCTCACAGTGGAATGCAGGGAGATAGTGCTCTCAGTATGGAGCCTCAGGATGATTCATAGAGTAAATCTGTGCAGCATATTGCCCACCAACCCACTCTTCTGACAGTACTGCAGGGGCTTCTTTGTCCAACTTATATCCACCTTTGTGAAATAGCCAAGCAGCGTTATTCACAGTATACCTGCATGCCAAACAAACATTCTGCACATGTGACGCTTGTAAGCAACTGTCTAAACAAGCACAGAAAAGAGGTGTGTCAATGGTTGTGGTATTGGCCTCCAGGTAAAAGTATTTATATTACTAATATACAGTAATCTATATGTCAGAACAAAGGATCCTCTGGAGATTAAATGTCTTCATAAAGACAGGAAAAAGATCTAAGAGTTAAATCTTCTGAATTTACACCATCGTACAAAGCAAACGGAGATAATCCGAGACAAGCTTGTTAAAGCATTTAAAGAGTTTTTAGAAGATGATTAGGATCCTTTAAAACAACCATGCTTGAAGTCTAACAATGTTTAAACAGTTGACAAGATGAAATGTTCTACAACCACCAACTTACTTTTACTATGAATACATTTAGAATGAGATCACTTTTGTTTTATTCAGAATATGTTTATCGATGATGCCAAAAGTGTCACTTGTTTTGCTGGACAAGCCTTTCATAATGACTGGACTCCATCTGCAGACGTTCTTTGGAAAATCTGTGAGCCACTAAACCCCAGATACTTTAGATGACTGAAATAGTATAATTACGCTGGCCTCCATGGAGAAATGTCCTCAAACACACAACAGCGGAGTCACTGGGGTGACATAAGCCTGCTAACAACAAAAGCACCGCGAATTCAGTGAATTTAGGATCCATTTCACAAAGCAAAATGACTAAACAGCCATTACAACAAAATGTAGGGAAAATGCTTTGAGCGACTGGAGCATATGTTCCTATCCAGGAAGTTATCATACCCAAAAATGCTACAAGGGCTAATGATTCATGGAAGCTAACAGGTCATGGAAGTCAGCAAAAAAAAATTACCCTGGATCCTTTGAGCTGCTGTTTTTGAATCATTATGAGTCACATCAGCACTTCAGGCCAAACTATCCCTTTAATATAGATGCTGTCATCAAGGGGCGTTGCTTTTATTGCTTTTACTTGCAAAAGACTCCTGTAGCACACCCTGGGCAGGGTGTTGTGAAATTCTTGCTTGTTCAACACAGTCATTTGCTGCTTTCTTTCTAATACCCCCCCAGTTTAGCTGGAAGGACATCTTGCATCTATTCCTAAAAGCCTTTATGACTTGATGCGTTACGAAATAAATGGCGGAGAAGCCATGCCTACAGGGCACAGCAATTGCTCATCTTTGATAAATAGACACATCCCAACTCTCGCAAGAGCTACATCATAATGTAGACAGAATCATAATCTGATTCTAATTCTCATTCAAGGAAGAAATGTTTAACCCCTTGGAATCAGAAGAACAGAATCAGGAGCAGACTCCAGCCACAGATTCACCCTTTGAAATCCGAAAGAATTTTTTAAAAAATGTGATAAATGATTTACATTACATTACGTTCATTTGGCAGACGCTTTTACCAAAGTGACTTACAATATGAGGAAACACCACAAGTTTTGGGGCAGTGTGAGAACCAGAGGAGAGTCCTAAGTGCTAAAATCTTTATGTAGGGAAAATCAACATTAGAGGAGATGCCCTCTGAACAGACGAGTCTTCGGGAGGTTTTTGAAGATGAAGAGGGACTCTGCTGCTCTGGTTGCCTTAGGCAGCTCATTCCACCAGCAAGGAACCACAAATGAAAAGAGTCTGGATTTATCTGTGGTTTGTTCACTGTATGCAGCGACTAAAGTAAAGCCTAAAGTGGCCAAATTGACTGATCAGCTGTCTTGCTTAGGTTGCGTCCAGAAAGTCATTAGCTTTTGCTACTGATCCTACCCCTCTCCTTTATGAGCTGTGACACCATGAAGAATGCTGTTGTTTCAAATGCAAATTAAATGATCACATCTTCCCGTCCTCGGGAGACTGAACTCCCCAGCTGAACTGTCTAATTCTGAATGCAAATATATGTACTCTGCATTGAGAAATGGTCACTGTCTGTGCTGAGATTCATGTCATGCACATGCATATGAAGACATGTTTCTGCACGACTTGGTTATTTTGCCCGCTGGCGTTTATCAAACAAAATAAAGATTTGTATTTCACTCTCACTTTTGACTTCCTTGAACAGTGGCAATCTTTATTTATGCATGTTCGTTAAAACCTGTAGAGAGCAGTGGTGAACAATGTTTGTTTTTTTGAGCTGTATATTTATTTGTTTATTTAAGCTGTCTGACTTCAGTTGGGAGCTGCCAAGTATCATCAGCTACTAAGGTTTGATCCAGATCCAGCCTATTTACAATTGTGTGGCCTTCTCCTCTAGGTTTTTTTTTTTTAATTATGTAACATCAGGTGCACAGAACACAGAGAGTTTACTAACAAAACAGAAGAGATAGTTGGATAGTTGTTCAGGAGTTGTACAGGAATGCAGTGATGTCCCTCTAAAGATCTGGTAAAAATGTCCTGTATAGTACATATTCATGTATCCTCCACTCTTAAAAATGAAGGTTCCTAAATGGATTTTGGCATGGGCGTATGAAAAACTTTTGAAACAGGTTTGAAATAAGAGCTTGACATTATTTAGAAGGTTCTTAAAACTTCAAAAAGATTCTTCACACTGACACATCTCATTTACAAAAATGGTTCTTTGAAGAACCATCCATTGAAAGGTTTATCAGAGAACCAAAAATAGTTCTTCTGTGGCATCACTTCAAAGAACCTATTGCAGTTCCATTTGGCTGCAAGTGTGTATACTCTGAGAGGCAATGGATCATGGAGAAGGATATTTGTTGTGTGTTTAATTTGTAAGCCTGTCATGAGTATTATATAAATGCTAATTTCAATTATTAAAGGTATTTAAGTAATCTATAGTTTTATTATTTTAGTATGTTTTGTTAGGTTTAGGCAAATGCTTGTACATTAAAGAAATCATAAATAATATCTACTGAGACACTTCATCGGTCTTATAAGACACCAGCATGGGTCTTATAAAAACAAACAAACAAAAAAAACAACAAACATGTAACTTTGACTTGTTACATGTTTGTTGTTTTTTTTTTGTTTGTTTGTTTTTATATGCTGTAATATGCTGTATGCTTTTGTATGCTGTAATACCTTCAGAGGGCAGCGGTGAGTAAAGCCCGATATCCGGTCTTGTCTGGACTTACAAACACATGGACTTAACACACACATTACAGAGAACATCCCCAGGACTGTAGGGGTGTCCAATTCTGCTGTCCTTACAGGCTGAAAGAGAATAATGTGGACTTTCTGCCAACTTCCAGAGATGTTTGCTTGTGTCCAGAAACTCTACAAGCTACTGATTTTTTCTACAGATCCTCCCCTTCTTCTCTGTGAACCAGAAACTCCTGCCAGCTGTCCCAATACAGTAGGAGATGGGAGAAGCCTCTTCAGACACCTGCTGAGCACATACACTTATAATAAAAACGAACCACTTTTGGTTTCCTCAAAAACTCTCAACGGATGATTTTTCTTTAGAGACTGATGTGTGAGTGTGGTATAGGATCTTTGTATTATATATAATGTTCTTTAACCCTTTAATGGGTTTTTTACACTCACAAATCTAATCTTTTTCTAACAAGATTCTTTAGAGATCAAAAGTAGTTTTTCTATGCTTACAGAGCCCTTTTGGCACTTTTTAAGAGTTTTACTGTCTACAGTTTATCAGCACCAACCTAGTCCATCCATGAGAGGAAATGGACCAGTACCATTTCTACCTATAAGTGTCTGTTAGAGCACCTAAGCCACAACCATATGCTCTTTTTAATTTTTCTTTATGTGGGCTGTTTAGTTGTTTAAAGGTTCTTGATAAAAGGGTCTTGTTGCAATACCTTACAAGAACCACTTTTCCTGATAACTCTTTAAAACAAGGTTCTTCTAAGAAACAAATTTGACTCTTTAATTGCTCAAAGAGCTCCCATATGTAGTATATTGTTGCTGTTTTGCGTTTACCTCACACTTAAAAATAAGGGTGTCAGAAATGGTGCTTTGGACAATGTCATAGGCAAAAAAAAATTTGATTCCCTAGAAAATTTTTCAATGGATGGTTCTTAAAATAACCTCCACATAGGAGAACCTTTAAATGGGTAATAACAAATACCTTAACATTATGTGAGGTTTACAAAAACGGTCCTTTAGGGAATTGAAATGGTTTTTCTATAGTACTGCCCTTTGTAGCACTTTTTTAAAGAGTGTAATATACAAAAAATGAATTAAGAATTAATTGATTTTTCATTCTTGAATTCAAAATTAGGAAATAGATCACCATAGATCCTCTACTGATCAGATACCAGTGGTGGACCATCCTCAAGCAGCCTAAAGGGTGTATTACATTATGCTGCACAATGCTTATCCTTATTTGCGGTACTGAAGATCAAACTAAGCAGGGTGCTTCATGTATTTACGTGTGCAGCACTGTAGGCCATGAGTATGTAAGCTGATACTGTGGGAGGCTGTTGAATGAAAAGAATGCAAGCGTTTATAGAGAAGCATGCTGGAATTCTGTGTGGTGCACATTAACAGTAGGCCATTGTGCAGAGTCGCAAAAACATAATCAGATGAAGAAGAGCATATTACATAACATCCGCCCGGCCAGGCGTTATGGCTTACACACCTTCAACCTGTATCCTTTTCACATGCCAAGCCAGGGGAGCACGTTTTCCCTTTACATAGAGTGGAAAGGCTAAATGTGGTTTTGTTGTTGCGCCAAAATGAAGTCAAGCAGAAAGACCTTGTACTAGAATGACCATGTACACCTCATAAAGAAGCTTTTATATAAATGAATCACTGGGTGTAAGCAATGATAGACTGAATAACTGTGTCTCATTTCCTGCATCTGCACAGGAATCACACATGGGAGAAATCCACCCACCACCGAGGAATTCAGTGACGATCACATTATCTAGATGACAGAGCCTTTTTGTCAGCTTCATGTCATCATAAAACCATACTAAAACTGAACGCATCAAATTACCATAAACCTATAGTGTCATTGACAGAATAAATCATTGCATCTCCATTTTTGTCTTTTTTTTTTTTTTTTTTTACTTCCGTACATAATTTGACAGCACCACTTTACTTTTACATAAAAAACCATAATGAACGAACCAGTTGAAATGTTCCAACGTTACTTTCCCCCACGGTCAAAAAAATCATTGCATTAACTTCAATTGCAGATTAAGATTAAGATTTTTTTCCCCCCTCCTCCTGTTACCTCTTTGGATTCACATGATTTTGTTCCAAGAGAAGATGTCAGTGGCCTTCAGTATGAACTACATGTGTGTTATCATTTTAATGAAGTGGAATGCCTGGCATGAACCTGCGTAAGGTCACTGAATGTATCAAAAGGCACATTTCAGATTTTGCGTTGGCCCCTAAGAGAACAAAGAAATACAAAATCAGCACCATTAAGAAACAACCTATTTCTCCATCAGCTTTGCGATTATAGGGAGCAAGTAACTGAGTTTGTTTAACAGAGCCACACTGCTGGAGAAGCAAACAAGCAGTGCTGAATACAAGCTGCAATTACAAAATCTGGGAAATTCCAGCACGGTGCTCAACTGTAATAACACACTCCAGATCATCAAACAAATATGACATATGCACCTTCATGCTTCAGAGAGCCTATAAGGAGTGCAGGTTGGGGGGCTGGGTGGAAGCAGGGATTGTTGACAGAATGGAGAAAAGAGAAGACGCTAGGAGGAGTGTAATGAAGCGCTATCAGAGACACTCCTCATTCTGATACCTCTGTTATAATCACCAGCAATTTACCGGAATGCTGCCACTGATGGTAAAACACAGAGATATCAAGACATGCATGAAAATGTGGCCAATCAGTGCCCTGAAATGAGGTCCATTGTGCGATGACTGATCTCAAGGAAATGACAGGCTTTAGAGGTCAGACTGCAAATGTACTCAGTACAAAGAACATCCGAATGATAAAATATGAAGTCATCAGAAAGACAGTTTCAACAGAGAACAACACCTTGAATCTGTCGCAACACTTTTATACTGACGGCAAGGTGGGCAATGCTGCAGATTCAAGATGCCAATTTATAAATATATTTTTTAATTTAATTAGAGGTCTCATAGCTGTTTGCGGCCAGTATTATGTACAGCATGTCCATGATCAAAATTTAAGAAAGGTCACTGTCATATCAAACCCTTGCTACTTTAACAAATGCCAACTGGGTTTATTCAAGCAATGCCAATTGCCCTTTACATAGTGGGGACACTTCATAATGAGTGGACCAACTGAAATGGTCCAAAATGACTTGGAAAACAATCATCACCTATCTTACATTATTAGATTTAAGAACGTTTTATAAACTGATTTTTTCAGAGATTTTGGTTTTGTAAAGAAAGCATATATATATTTTACTCATCAGATTATAGTTATAGAAGCAATAAATTCAGCAATAATAGCTATAAATTTGTTATGAAAACAATGTTAAGTGCCCATTATATCCAGTCTTATACATTGCATCACATTGTGTGGACATTTTAATGATAATCAGGCCAATAGAAAGGGTCCAAAATTACTTGGAATACGATTATTACATTGTCTTACATTACTTCAGTTAAGAATGCTTTTCTCCTATAAATTATTTTGGAGATCTGAGGTTTCATAACAACAATGACAATATAAACTTTAACTGTCCTTCTGATTTAAAAGCATTTCTGTTTAGCATCTCTGTTTAGAAACCGATGTTGCCTCTTGCCAGGCAGTAACCCAGCTTATTCTGGTTGCCTAAGACAGACATGACCCCCACGTAGGCCTCGATAAGGATGGGCTGGGTCAGAACCAAAACTCCATTGGCTTTCCCTGGAACGGGATTCTTCAAGTGTGCATTCTGCGCTGCTGTGGTCAGTTCCTCTCTGAAAGTGTTGATCTAAAAGCAGAAAGAGGACATGAAAGCATTAAGTCTCTCAGCTCCCCCTGATATGTCTCATTATGCTCATAAACTCATTATGCTTCCTGATAGCTGAAGTAGTAGCAAGGAAAGCTTCGGAAACATGATAGGCCGTGATTTGTCTTGATAGCAAGGAGTGTCAAATATGTCATTTCTCCTCACATAGACTGGCCCTTGTTGCGTGGGTTGAAGCTCTCTGCCTGTCAAAACATTCCCGTTATATGTATTATTTCTTTTCTCTCTCTCTCTCTCTCTCTCTCTCTCTCTCTCTGCCTCTCTTTTCTCCCTTTCATCCAACCTGCTGCTCACCTCTGTGGGTGTGGTGGAATGTGTGGAATGGGATTGGAGCCAGGAGCTTTGACACCCTGCCTCCTTAAATGAACAGTTATATGATCTGCAGGGTCACTTGTATGGACCTCTGTGCCCCACCCACACCCTCTGCCAAAGAAGTGAGATCTCTTCAGGCCTCACTGACGTGCTGTCAATTACAGTCTATGCTGAAAGAGAAGCCTAGACTGCCCCAAATCTGTCACCATGGGCTAAATTACAGATGTGTATTTTACTCTTTAGGCAAGGTTATAGTAATGGCATTACATTCAGTCACACTGATATAAAAACATTAGGTACCCATGACACCCAGTCTCATGATAGATTCTTTACCTTATGATAGATTCTTTACCACCTTACCTTTTTTCAGACTAATGTTTGATTTTCACTTTTGCTTTTAGTCAAGTCTGAAAAAAATCTGAAAAGTTGTTCTTGTTTCAATATGAGGCAGCAAAGGCTTTGGGTGTGTTGTTTGCAGCTTTCTGTGCATCAAAGTGTCTTCCTTACTATGAAGCATAGGTTTGCCATAATAATGATTAAACTGTTCCATTGCTACAGTCAATGTGAACCACAAATCACCAGAAATCATAAAGCATTTTTCTTCTCTAACAGGACATATTTTTTAAGTGAAACTTCCTTAAGTATTAAGGAAGTGTTTGAACTGAGTGTTTGAGAGGTGATATGTAGGGGAGGCAGGTGAGGGAGGTTTAACAGGACTATTAATGGTTAGTATTTTTCATCAGAACCCAATAGCAACAAGAACAAAACAACACAAAAAACATGCAAAAAAGAATTTTGCCTTTTAAATGGTGTGATTGGATAAATCCTACTTATTTTGAGCAAAGTGTGAATTAAGATAAAAGGTCCATTTAAATTTCAGCATATCTCCAAATTAATAACTTTACAAGAGAAATGAAAAAAAAAAACAGTCATAGCTCATAATGCAAGTTAATGTAACAAAGAATTTATCTGCAAGGATAAGTCATTCTGGATCTCTCATATCTTTCTAATAATTCAAAGAAAAAACTGAAAAATGCAAAAACAACTAAAATGAAGAAATCTGGTTTTGTTCCCTATGGCAATGATTTATGACTGAAATATGCTGAGACATTTCAAAAGAAGTGGTAAAGATTCCATACGGTGAGATACAATCTTGTATGAAAAGTGAATCCACCCACACAGAAGTTCTCACTCTGCCGCTGGTGTTGGGCAGTGGGATTGCTTGATTTCTGACTCACTGTTTTTTTCAAAAGTACACAGATGCTACCATTGCCTCACATTGTATCAAAGGTTTGATGTGTTGTGTGACGTGTGTCTTATGCGTCCGCACCTCGCACATTCTGGCTAGTTTTTCGTTGACGCTTCGGACTGGGTGGTAGGTCAGTGTAGCGTAGGGGTAGTCAACAGCGAAAGGGTTCCAACGGGATGAGAACGAGGGTTCCCTGAGCCGGTCCCAGAACACACGCACTCCCTCTCCCTCACGCCTGGAACAGAGACACAAACACACACGCGCGCGCGCACACACACACACACACACACACACACACACACACACACACACACACACACACATACGCACACACATACGCACACACACACACACACACACACACACACACACACACACACACACACATTGATGCACACATGTATAAATAAAACCACAAATATAACATATCATATAACAGAATTATTACTAAAATGAGAAAAACTGTATTTCATCTGTTCCATCTATGCAGCTGTCATTCATTTCTGTGTCTGCAGCCACATCTAAATGCACTGCATGCATAAATACATCCTGGTGCAGTACTGCAAAACTTCTTAGCGAGAGAAATGATCTCATTTCAATGCAATCTTTTTTTCTGGGATACGACTCCTTGTCTTGCAAAGCACGGTGTAAAATTATTAGTTGAAGAACAATTTAAGAACAACTTTAATTTTATTCCATTAAAGTCACAAAACAAGCACAAAGAGTCACTTGTCAAGTTATTTTGATGATTAAGTCAATCGTTATGATATTCAGTTAGATCATTTTCACTTGTTTTAAGATGTACACCATGTTCCAAATTATTATGCAAATTGTATTTCAGTGTCATAAAGATTAAATATTTTGTTTTTCAATTAAACTGATGGATGGTATTGTGTCTCAGGGCTCTTTGGATCACTGAAATCAATCTCGGACACCTGCGATAATTAGCTTGCCAGGTGAGCCCAATTAAAGGAAAAACTACTGAAGAAAGACGTTCCACATTATTAAGCAGACCGCCATTTTCAAGCAATATGGGAAAGAAAAAGGATCTCTCTGCTGCCGAAAAGCGTGAAATA
>JBBPCZ010000115.1:11113204-11124166 GCA_037974445.1 Brycinus macrolepidotus | reverse complement strand
GATCTTTAAGTCCATCTCATGAAAAATGGGAGCAAAAACAAAAGTGTTGCGTTTATATTTTTGTTGAGTGTATAATAGGAGATATTTACTACAGTTTCAATTTGATGGATAGTTAGTGGGTGATTCCACAGTTGGTGGGCCTGCTGATTCACAAATTTGTATGGACAGTAAAGTTAAAGTCATTTTAAACAGATAAAATGTCCTTCACTCAACCTATATGGAGGTTTCAGATAAATAACTTTACAGCACTCAAAAACAGCATTTTTGTGTCGTTAAGCCCCTTGTAACTACACATTACTTATAAAATTTCAAATTTGTATTATATTATGCATTGTATTCACATGTTAATCCTTCTCTTTCTCATGAGCAATCCATTGTAGGTTATATAAAATGTTTACTTGTCCCTCATTTGCTGAACTTGTTACCACATTCAAGGATTCCACAGATCACATATTCAACATTAATTTGCCTTAACTAGTTTTCTGAAGAGGATAGGAAGAACAATTCTCTGATTCTTTTTCCTTTATTTACGTTAATATTATAATAATTAGTAAATCATTTGAATGCCCTTAATGTCCCTATGTAAGTAAGTGTAAGTAAGTAAAGTGGCCATTTGACATGTGTGAACACACCACAGCGCAGCAGACAGTGTGAACAGTGGGAAATTCTTTCTCTGCATTTAACCCATTCACCAAGTGAAGCAGTGTGCAGCTACAAGTGCAGCGCCCAGGGAGCAGTGTGTGGGGAGTGTACCTTGCTCAAGGGTACCTCAGTGGTGCCACTGGCAGTCCTGGGATTCAAAGCCATGACCTTCCAATCACAGGGGCAACTCCCTAACCACCAGGCCACTAGCTGCCCCCTTTTCATTTTTTAATGGCATTGGCGTGAATGCTAGTTAACAACATGAAGTGTAATTGTTTTTAAGAATTGCACAGGCTGGATGGCAACCCAATTATCCTTTTATTAAAGGTACGGCCTTATTTTGCAGAAAGAAAAACAATGGCCTTCATATTTTGTCATTTTTGACCTCAAAGCAAACAGAAAAAAGTTGGAGGGGCAGATTCGTCATAGAGCAATATCCAATTTATATTATGGAAAATGGCAACAAAATCTTGCAGCACATCACCTGGAAAAAAGCACACACATGTAACCCCCACACGCATGCCTATGCCAAACACAGCTCTACAGACATAAGAGGTTATTCCCTGACTGCCTTGTGGACTCAGTTTACCTTTAACGGACATACGGATCTTGGGGATAAAGGTGTGAAGCCCCCCCAACACACACTCACACACTCACACACACACACACACACACACACACACACACTGTCCCATTTACTCTTGCGATGCCTCAGGGGCTATGAGGATGATACTGTAAACATAGTCATCCTCAAGCCAAGCTGTTCAACCCTGCTAACACCATCCCCTCCACAGCTCAGAGGCCAAATCCTGCTTCCAAATGAGCTCAACAACCGGCACCATAGATCAAAGCTCAGAGAGAGTCTACCTTTGGATTTTAACCCTTAGAAGTTACAGTTATTGCGGCCGATAATAGAAACATGGCCTAATTCAGTATTATAATTTCACACTCACAGCTCATTGAAACAAACTCTTTTGAAAGTGCGGATTCAAAACCTTCAATCAATCAATACCACAGTTGTGTTCATAACTAGAAAGAGAGAAAATGTATTATTATGATCTGAACTTGTGGAAAAGTTATATTTGTGCGTACTGTCTTGTTTTGAAAAGTACAGTCTTGTTTCGAAAATTATTGTTTATACTTTTGCAGTGTTTTTCTAATTTTTTTTTGATAAAAATGGAAAAATTTGCTCAAGATAAATGTAAATCAAATGTCAATATAATTACTAAACTATCAATCTATCTATCCATTTGCCTGATGCGCTCTTCAATTTTGTCATATAGTCAATTCCGACTATTATCTTGGACTCCCCAACTCACAGCTTTACAGACTCCCACTAAAACAACATCACTGCACAGCTCAACACGCTTGGAGGAGAAGGCTAACTGTCAGTGCTCTTACGTCACCAATGTCAGCTAGAGAGGGAGGGCAATCCTACCCACAAAGAGAGCACGGCCAATTATACTCTCTTGTACTCCCAGGCATGGATGGCTGTAGCTTCACCGTGGATCAAATTCATGATCTCCCATTAATGGGAACACTTAGACAGTCAGGTCACTTTAAGATTTGTATTAAGTTGCACTGAGTAGCTTGCATTTTATTATGTCTGGGAAAATCCCTGGCATAAACATTGTAATTCTGTTGGCAGCAATTAAACAAATAATGCATAGGCATTATTTAGACCATGTCATTTTATGCACGTCATTTTATGCATATAGCCATACTCAGTGGCACATTATGGCACAAATTATTTTCAAATTATTTCCATAAAACAACAGTACAGGTCATGAACATTTCACTCAGACTCAGAGCCTCAATTCAAGCCACAGAGCGGTTCCTCCATTGCAGGAAATAGTTTTGTGTATGTGTGTGTGATTGTGTGTGTGTGTGGGTGTGTGTGGGTGTGTGTGGGTGTATGTGTGTGTGTGTGTGTGTGTGTGTGTGTAAGTGGGTGTGTGTTGGGCTGAGGAAAATGAGATATATTATTCATCCTCATGTGGTAAGGTTTTAAAAGAGTTTCCTGAAAGCCTACATCCAGACAGATAGGAGCTGACATCCGCTGGTGCATTTAGCAAAATGTCATCCAGCAGCCCTGTTTTGCTGCCTGTTTATTTCACTTTAATAATTTCCAGCACATCTTACTTAGTTAGCAAACACAGGGCAGAATAATGGATCACCAGCTGCAGCCATTCTGTAGTGTCGCATCTGGAAGATATTGTATAAAATTGTCTCTTTAATACTTGCGCTAGTTCCAGCGACAGCAAAACAGGATGACTGCACCATATGCCACTTCGGTCTAAGGGTGGGTGAACTGATTATAGCCTGATGTCTGACGCTGATGTATGGGCACCTTATCTGTAAACAACTGCTGGACGTACAATCATTTGTTTACCATTTACATATGTGCTACATCTCCACCATGCAACAAGCAACAAGAGTCTAACAGATGTTTGAACGCATGCCGTTTTAAATTACATATAAGTAATGAAGAGGAAGTCCTGTTCAACACATAGACCGTTAACAAGGTTTCTCAAAGCGGAACTCCAATAATGCAACCTTCCTTTGGGCAACGAGTGAAAGAATGCAAATGAACACAGTCAGTAAGTGTCCAGAGCTGTAAACATGTCCAGCTTAGCTACAAAGCAAAAAAATCAGTCCACCAACTGAGATGAGAAACTAACCATTCTATCACACAACCAGATGACTGGGCTTGTGCCATGATTTTAAGTATTAGGGAGGAACCATAATATTTAATTACTGATTATCCATTTGAGTTTTAGATACATCAGAATCAGTGATGAAATCAGTGTGTTTGTCTTAGGTGACATTGTACCTAGTACAGTCATAACTTTGAACATGTCCTGTACACTGACCAAACGTAATTGTAGCATTTTAGTTTAAAATGTAGTGCAAATATTGAGAATAAAAATATACATACACCATAAAATGGGCCATATTTCGATTTTTTGCACTTAATGCAAAAAAAAGCATTAAGTCATATCATTAAGTCAAGCATTAAGTCATAAAATCATATCATTTGACCAGGAGTGCCCCAAATCTTTTCCATACAACTTTATCTAACTGACAAGAGGTGAAAAACATACTCAGCCATTAACCAAACACTCCTGACAGGGCCGTCATCCTTTGGGTTTAGCAGTGCTTTGACATCCTCGATGGCGTGATCCAGAGTCCCAGGCTAAACCAGGAACAGAATATAACAAAGTTAGTCTTATAAGACTAGGGCACAAAAGGGGTGATAATCTGTAGATAATTATCAAGTAAAGAAATGACATCAGCTTGCCAGCCATGTCCTCTAAATTCTATTCAGCGACAAGCTTTTACAACAAATCTCTTTGAATATTTCAGTAGAAATGGCTTAGCAGGGCCCCTGAGCATTCTTGTGACAGCATTTTCTCTCAAACTTTGAGTGCACTCTGCAAGCTGAACAGTGTCTCAGTGTGTGAGCTGCCACACAGACATGATTTGATAACCAAATGCTCCCAGGTCCAGACAGAAAGGAGTTGTCGCTGCTCTCTCTAGACAAGGGCTGTGTGTTAGCAAACAATAAGTAAAAAATCAAAAGGGCTACAGTACTGGAGAGGGTAAGGTGAGTTTTATGGCCTTACTCTGTTAGCTTAACATGCAATAAAGCATATCTACACTGGGTGCGGCGAGGAACAGTCTATTGTCAGAATGGAATGTGTTTATCATCATGGCAAATTTTAATCCAATTAATAACAAGAAATGAACTGTGTGTTGCTTGAAAGCTACAACCTTTTTACAGTGATTGAAGCATGGTGTCTGATTAGAATACTATAGCAAAATATCATGGAGAATAAAGCTTATTTGCATTATTTTTCTTTTGCTTATTTAAATCAGGCTGATAATCTACATCACTTTGGAAAGTATTATCATAGAACCAACAATTTTACCAAAATCTGGGCACTTTTTTTTAAAGATGAAATTTATAAGAACCATTTTTGTAAATGAGGCATATTAGTTGGAAGATCCCAATTTTAGGCTTGAAGAACCTCCACATAATGTAAAGTTCATATACCAGTGAAAGGTTTCTGGGACTGCAAGTCCAGGCTGAGAACCATTTAAGAACCTCCATGTTTAAGAGAGCACATCCTGAGATTTTGATTAAATAAGAATGAGATATCAAGTAGTACCCGAAGCACAAAAAATCTCTTGAGTTTGAACTGCTCCACAGTAGAAGTCCACTTCCCTGCTTGGTCACTTGCGGTGGATGCTGGAGCTGCTGTACTCTCCCCTGTTTCTGAAGCCTGAGCACTGGAGGCAGGGTCAGTTCCACTCGAATAAGGCGGAGGGACCTCTGGTTCTTGTTTGGTGGACTCTACAGCGTTTTGGTCAAGCTGCACAGCCTTGAACGGCTCCTCATCTCTTTCTGACATTCTGCTGTTTATGAAACCAGGCAACTGTAGATTTCCTGATAAGCAGAATGTATAGGGGGAGATTTCACATGTAGGTTTACAAAGTACCCAGGCTAAGTCAACTTGCAGAACTCATTAAGAAAGTTTTTTTTTTTTTTGTAAACAACAAAAGTTATTTTTATAACAGGAGCCACCAAAGGAATCAAATAAATGACCAAAGGAAAGTGTGCAGCATGCACACCTTTCAGTTAATCCGGGAAGGAATAAAATGAAACTGAAATGCACCCTGTACCCTTACCACCACACAAATCATAGCCTGCCTACTATAGAGGAGAGTTTCCACCTCAAGTAGGTCACTCTGAAACTGTTCAAACGACACTTGGGTTGCTTTATCTGTCTTCCTTATTGGGTTAAACATCGTTTTAGAATTATGGAATGAAAATTAGTGACTTACCAGTGTGTGAGTCAGAGCAGTTTAGTGATACTATAGAGAGCTAAGCTGCATAGAGACAGAGTTCATTGCGTTAGTTGGAGGCAGGTGCATGCGACACTGTTTCCTGCTTCCGTGATTCTCTGAGCTGGTTTAACCGGTGGGCGGTGGAAAAAAAACAAAAACAAACATGGGCCAACCTGAGACACAGCAGCAAAGAGAAACAAACTGGTTGGTGGTTTATTTGCCAAGGTAACCATTTAACAATGCTGGAGGGACCACTGCTATTACCTTAATTTTTAAAATAATGGTGCAAAGAAGGGTTTCTTTGAAGTAATGCCATAGAAGAACCACTTTTGGTTCCATAAAGAACCTTTCAAAGAAGGTTCTTTTAAATCATCTTTGGTTCAAAATAAGATGAGTGATGAGTGTGAAGAACTTTTTTCTTCTTGGATTTTTTTAAACCACTTTTGTTGTGGATAAATCCTTTCTGTTAACCAGGTCGCCCGTTATTACATGTTGCTACCAAAATGGAAGGGTGAAGGACAGCACCCTTCCACCCTCCCAGCTTCCTCATAGTCATGTGTGCATACGTCTTTCAAACTGCCACTACCACTGGACAGCTCAACATGCTTGGAGGAGAAAACGAAAGGCTAACATTGTCCTTAGTTTTGGGAGGTGGAGGGGTCAAAGGGAGAGGGAGAGGGGCCATCACCAGGGAACAAAGTTGACATTTTGTACTTTTTATATAATACTGTTATAGCTTTTATTCTATTGTTTTTGCTGCCCTTATCTTTGTACTGTCCACTTTCTGCCATAGCAGTGCAAGTTTCCCACTTGTGGGACTAATAAAGGTTTATCTTATCTTATCTCCTGATGTGAGACGAGATACACTACATGGACAAAAGTATTGGGACACCTGACCATTCAATAAGGGTCCCAATACTTTTGTGCATATAGTGTATAAGCAATGAAGATGGCTTTGTCACTTTGGATCCTTTAAAGAACCTCTCTAAAGTTCAAAGAACCTGTGCATCATGCACTAGGATTTTTCTTAGAACTGTACATCCAAGCCAAGAACCACAGATGTACTTTCAAAGAGTACTTTCATTTACACAGTGTACTTGTAAAGTAAAAGTAAGAAACAAAAAAGAAAGGAAAGAAGGAGCATCTCAGCCACCCACTGCTCTAGATAGACAATAAGGCCATAGCTGGTATCTATATTTTTCTAGACAGCATTCTCCTCACACACATCCCTGCCTTTGAAAAGAGGGATACGGAGCTTCAGTGATTTAGAGAACAATATGTCCTACATGCTTTTCAGACATACTGGCCACAAACACATTGTGCTAGCCACTCCTATTATACGCTCATGTTCCAGCTCAGCTACCGCGTCCTAAAAATACCTTTACCTCACGCAGCAATAACCTTCAAAATGGTACCTCCAACAATTTGTTGAGTGGGATGCTGTGGATTGTTCCATGAGAATTATATATTTTTTCCCTCCTACAAGGCTTCCAAAGCTTTCACCATTTAGGCGTCAATTTCTATTCCCGCTAATCGCCTTTACCGTGACATGCTTCAAGGCCATGGATCCTCCTAGAGCCGCTCTGTGAGAGAGAACTATTCACACAGGCTGGATGGAAGTTAAATAAACCCATTGCATATTTATAATTCCACTCCATCACAGGCATATTAACAGTGCCTTTAGAATAAAGGAGAACTGTCTTTGAAACGGATCCTTTGTTCTGTGCCCACACATGATGCTTTCACATACTATTTTCAGACACAGCATCTTTTCAGCTAATACCCTCGGCAGTCATCACACTCTCGCTTACGGAAGGCTTAACATCTGGCTCGTGCCCAAACAGTCATCACATCTTATTAGTCTGGAAGCCACACTGCACATTGTTGCGCTAATAGTGCTTTTAGTATCTAAAAAAATAAAGCAATCTGTCAAACTAAACTCAGTTTTCTAGGAAGGTCTGACAAAGAAGCCCCTCTTCCCTTACTGTTTGCATCTGTTAAAGCTATAGTTTGGAGAAAACATGTATTTACAGAATTTTCCGTTTACCCGCAATATAGTTCATCAAGAGGGGGACCCTCAGGGCTTTCTAGGCTCTCAGAGAATGTCCGGTGATTTTTGAGGAAAAAACATGACTATAATGTGTTGTTTATTTTAATCAACAGCTTCAGATTGGCATTTATATTTGGAAAGTAGGAAACAATAGGTTTAAACCCAGAAAAAACAGGCCTTCAAAAGTTGGATATTTGGCCTGATGTGTCATATTACCTATAGACATACAGTCACACTGATGCATCCGTTCCTCCACCATACTGGAACAGTCAAGATCTGCTTGTAAACAGATCCTTGTGTATTTAGATGTGATGAGTTCTTGTGTTTAAAGTGGCCTGAACCAGTGCTCACCTAACTGATTTTATAATCACCAGACATTTTTTCATGATACTGATTGCATAAACTTCTAATCTGCATGACGTTATATTTGTTAAGTGTCTGTCTAACCAAGAGCTGGTTAAATTGAACTGTCGAAATTGAAATAATGAAACTCACAGCCATAATATTAGTAGCAGAATAGAAGAAGATGTGATACAGTATAGGCAGAGAGTCAGAGTGGTGTCAGGACAACAACCTGCACCAACTGTAGCCAGCTTTAAAAAGCTGCTAAAAACTGCACTATTCTCCTCCGCCTTCTATTGCACTTCCAATTTTCTTTTATGTATTCTTTTATTTCTTCCATTATTTCATTCAGTTTTTTCTATTTTATTTTATTTTGTGTTCTACTTCTATAAACCATACTGAATGACCTTTTGTGTATGGTAATGTACAATATAAACAAACTTGAACTTGAAATTGAACCTGTCTCATAATGCCAGCAAAACTGGTCATCGACTTTAGCAAACAGTTCATGCTTCCATCTACATCAGAGGAGATGCTGTAGAGAGGGTCAGCAGCTTCAGGTTCCTTGGAGTCACCCTCAGCTCACACAGCAGCTACCATTAAAAAGGCCCACCAACGCCTTCTCTTTGTCAGGCATATGAGGAAAGCCTGGGTCTCCACTGCAGTCCTTACCAGTTTCTACAGGTGTGCTGTGGAGTTTATCCTGATTACATCCTGGCACAGCCGCTGCTCTGCTCAGGACAAGAAAGCTCTGCAAAAGGTGGAAAAAATTGCTCAGAAGATCATCGGCACGCTGCTTGCAGCTATCCAGGACGTTTACTCCTCGCTTTGCCTCAGAAAGACAAAGCGCATCATGAAAGACTCCAGTCACCCGGCACTGACACTTTACTCCTTTCTGCCCTCTGGGAAGAGGCTCAGGACTCACGCACCACAAGGTACAAGGACAGCTTCTACCCCACCGCTATAAGACTGTTCAACACACACTTATGTACAATATTACCGCTAAATTATGCACTGTAATATTTGCATACATTTGATCTCTCTCATGCTCAACACTCTGCACTTTCACTTTAATGGTTTAGTACTAATTCTGTAAATTGCTGAAGCATTTTCTGTATTGCAATCCCCAAACTTTACCCACCGAGACTTTTTATATTGCTGCCGTGCTGTGTTACATATCACTTACTACCTCATGTTGAATGTTTTATTATGTGCTGTTACTTGTATTTATTGTATTTATTGTATTGTAATGTTAATTGTGTCTATTGTGAATTGTCTGTAGACTGTGAAGAGGCATTCAAGTAAGGATATCATTGTACATTGTTCTTTGTACTTTGTGGATATGACAATAAGACTTTGAATTACTGAATTACTAAATTACTGAACTGAATAACTGAATATTTAGATTTACTTTTATGTATTTATATAACTGGTATTGATGTGGTCCCTCTTGAGCAAAGAGAAAACAGCAGATGAAATACATCACAAGCACATTATGAAGTCATAATACTGTATTCATTGAGACTAGTATGGTAGCTATTGTCAATAGTACTAAATGTTTTCTTGTCCAATTGTATTGTTGCTCTTGCGTTTTTCTTGCACTCTCTTTTGTCCCGTCTGCACTTGTGGTCTTGTGGTGTTCTGTTCTCTTCTTGTGTTGCACCGTGGTCCTAGAGAAACATTTTGTTTCACTGGGTACTGTGTATACGGTTGAAATGACGATCAAACCTGCTTGACTAGTTCCTAAATATTAGTGGTAAACTAGCTGTCAAAACAAAAACTTTTAAATACAAATACATATTGATGCAAAATCACAAGTGCCCAGCAATTTCTTTGACAATTGTTTAGATGTATTTACATATGGAGAATTAAAAATAAGAGGTAGCCTGAGGTGCTAGAATTCTCTAGGCTTCTTTTGTTTCGATTGCATAAGTGAGAGCATGCTAGTTATCTAACGATACTGCTGAGTGTAGCGTGAGCTCTGGTAGAAGCACAACTTGTTCATTTCACAGCACCGCCATCATGAAACCCAAAATGAGGCTGGGGTGGGAAAATTCTGAAGTCAGATTGTGGAGATGGGGAATGGTGAAAGCAGACTCACTATTTCTATTTTTATTTAATTCTTGAAATATTATGGATGTGTGCAGATAACCATTCAATTCAGTATTTTAATCCTGAAATCACTATTATGATATTCCTTTCATCGCAGGAACCAGAGACAATGTACTGTTTTAACAGAACTTTAAAATGTTTTGCTCAAATAAAAGTAAGTATATTAAAGCAGACTTCACTACCCGAATGCATAAACATGGTACCTCAGGTTATTCTATCTGAAACAGCATCCATTATTCATCTAGTATGAAAACCTACCAACTTCCATTTGGTTATGCTGAGAACAATCCCTCCTCTGTGAACATCCCTAATATTTAAAGCAGTACATTGAAATAGAAGTATCTATTTTTACAAGTAAATCCACTTTCATCGCCCTCACAATGTGTACAGTGTGATTCTACCTCAGACTCGCTTTGGATGTTAAGATCGAGGTCCTGTAAAATGAACATATAGCACCACACATCAGCATGCCCAGTCAACAAACTAAATGTGTGAAACATTTCTAAACTTCATGCAGGTTTGCATATAAAGCCCCAACACTGTAAGATGATGATCTAATGTGAATATTTCAGAATGGATTAAGATATGGCTGAATTTGGAATGCACATTTGCTCTGTGTACTTAACAAAGTATACCTTTATTTCAAGTAAATACACTCTGCATATGTTTTATTGTCAATGATTTAATAAAGCAAAACACAGTTGGTGTCTAAAATTTGCTTCTTTAATTTGGAGCTACCAGGCCATTGTAACAGAAGGCCAAGTAACAGAAGCTAATACATCATTAATCTGCATCAAACAGCATATCTGCATTACACATTATTTCCTCTAAATATGGATAAAGGTACAAACTAGGGTTGCACCGATACCGATACCAGTATCGGGTATGGGGCCGATACTTCGTTAAAATACTCATACTCGTATTCGTACGTGAATTGCCGATACCATGCACCGATACCACTAAAC
>JBBPCZ010000115.1:11096386-11107168 GCA_037974445.1 Brycinus macrolepidotus | reverse complement strand
TATATAATTTGAAAATAATAAAACGTGACGTATTCTGGCAAAAAGTTTTCTCATTAAGCTAAACCAGACTGTCAGCGTTCTGTAAAGCTTACGAAAGAATGCATTTGTGGGTGGAGCATGGATAGGTCAATTCATAGTTCATTACACATAATAAATATTACAACTGATGACAGTGTAATTAACAAGATGTTTAAACCCTTCGATATTAAGGGTCGGTATGTGTGTCATCAAATCCTATATACGAAACTTATACATTTGTTTCCAAGCAGTTAGAGAATAATTTAGGGTAATTAATGAATAATGCAATCCTAAGATTAATAACTGAATATTAAGATAGCAGTTTAATGGGTCAAACCAGTCCCTTCTCCACTGTGCTACAAGTGTACTGACCGTTCACTCACCTGCCTTTCTGTCCTGTTCTGTCTGGGAACTGAAGGCTGCTCATCCAGCTGGAGACCAATCATCTGCTTCACATCACCAAAGCAGCGGCAGGCCAGCTGGATTGCGTGAGGAGGCACAAGCACTGTCTCCAGAGAGCAAGGTCCGGAGCCACTTGACCCCAGCCATGCTCCTCTAAATCTTCCAAATGACTGCATGCAACTGCTTCTACTCAGAGCCTGTCTGTCTGGTAAGATACACAACGTGTGACATTAGCAATAGCCTGTAGGTGGTGAATTAGGTAGGATATATCACAAGCCTACAAGTTTCTTGAAACAATAATACTGTCTACCATTAAAATAGTGTTTGGTGTGACTGGATTTTCTGGTCTTTTATAAACACATGAAAATTACTGTCCAAAGCTATAGACTATACAGATGCAGCACATCAATTGAACTAAAGTTTTTCTAGGTTGTTGGAACATTTTGCAACATTGCCACCATCAACCTTTTCTTCTCTCTTTTTTGAAGTGAAACGTTTCCCAAGACAAGGCAATTGTACATGAGGACCAAACCTCCTGAGGAGACATCAAGCCGATATTAAAAGAATGGTCTGTTACCATTTAGATCAAAAGATTAAAGAAGAGAAAAAAAAAGCCTTGACACACTTTCCAGCTCTTAGTGTTTCAATCTATGCCCAAAGCCATGGAATGGCTGAATGGTGATGTCAGCACCAGATGAAAGATCTTTCACAGTTTTGTATTTCTATGCTGTCCGACATATTGTGCATTATTGGACCTGTGCTCAAAACTATCATGTTGTTGCTGGGGTCAGTTCTGACATACCTTTAGAGATAACGAGTAACCGAGAGTCCACTCTCGTCACAAGGTGGCAGTATCCCATCAAAATTAACCCACAGCTGCGCCACAGAACGCTGGGGCATCTGCTCAAGTGCGTCTGTAAAATCCTACAGTGCTGCCTGCAGTCATGAACGTTGACTCTCATTGACCTCAATGGATCAAACCACTGCCGTGATGATGTGCTTTGATTTGTTGAGAGGCTGCTGTGGGAGATGTAGGTAGGTCAAAGGAATCCATGCGTGGAGCATAACTTTACATTACTAATGATACTCTCTTGTCAAAATGTTGGATGATATATAGATTACTATGAGCTTTGACGGTAAGCTTGCTCAGCAAGGATGAAAGAGGAAGAGATAGGGAAAACTGCCCTGTATCTTTAACTTTTTATGGCAAAAAAGGACTAAAGAGGAATTTTTTTTTAGCACAAGACTCAACTGCAATACAATGTTTTACTGTTTTACTGAAATGTTAAATCTAGTGTACCATGTTTACCTCTAACAGAGGGTTGCATTCAAGCACCTGGGCTTCTCAGAAAGCTGAATAATTTAATGTAAAGAGTGGAATATTCCATACCACACCACTCATTGGATAGTCTGGACTTTATCTTAAACTATTTGCCTAACGGAGACCCTGTCCACCTGTTCAGATTTCCCTATTTTCCTTCCACTTATTTTGCATAATGACTCTTTTTGGTAGAACACCAACATAAACACAAGTATAAACTGGATTTGGGTAATATGCTACTGAAATCTCATACTGCAGAGTATAAAAATATTCCTATAAAAATAAAAATAGTCTGTTTTTCCTGGTTTGCAGGTAAATATGTTTAAGGATTCAGGCCTTTATTGTCTCAGTAATACTGAATGTTTTCAGCTCTGTGTAAACATAAACAGAAATCTACAGCGCTTTGGTGGAACTGATGTATTAGTGTTACTTATACTGTACATAAAAAAATGTTATTATGGAGTTGAATAGACTAGAATCAGATTGGTTAAGGATTTTACTTTGTCTTGTTGTGCAGTCCTGAATGACTTTAATAAGCAGTCCTTCATTATTTACAGTCAGTGAATTTTTTTTACCTAACTCTCCATTTTGCACAATTGCCAGGCAACCAAATCGCCGGGGTCTTTTCCACCAGTGAACTGGAATCAGTCCTTCTGGTTTGGAGAAATACAAATCAATCATCAACTTCCAGCAGATCAAAATAACCATGGAGGCAGGATGCACTGCTCTCAGTTCAAGGGGGAACAGATTTTACATCTTCTCACCTTAACTCCACAGTCGCCTCGCAAAAAACTACAGATCCCAAAACAGCTGGATTTGAGACTACAGGCACATTTGAACCTACTACTCAATAGAGAGGTCCTTGTAGAGAGGTCCTTGTCCAAATCCTTGATTTTACGTCTCTGCTGGAGTCTGCTCAGTACCTCCCACACTTCTTTGGGAACATTTGAAGTTTTGGGACATTTGGCAATCGCATTCCTCTTTACTACCTATTCCAGACAAGACTCCTTCCTAGTAGCATGAACATTACGCTGATAAAACATAATTTGGACTCTTGGGATGGAGCAGAAATTGGGATTTTCTGTGTTTAGGTTGATTCACCTGAAGATTAACTTGTGCTTAACAGCACCGACTGAATCAGTGCCAGGTAAGGGCGCATGCTCCTAAAAACTGAACTGATAAATGACCCCTTTCAACCCTTTTCAAGAAAAGCAGGCACTTTGATCAGATCTTCTCTAATCCATGTTAAGGTTCTGTGTTTCGGCCTCATTTCCCTGCGGCTGCCTCCTTATTGCTCTGCCCCACATATCTTCTCTGGAGTGGTTTTTCCAGCTCAGAAAATCCTGCAGGGAGTCAGAGAGTTTCCTGCCTACATACATAAAGCACACGCTCTTTTTTCTCGCACTTCACTTTTGTACGATTCTTTTGGCTGATTTTCTAGCGGCTAAAACAAACCCTTTTCGGGTTTCAATTTGGACAGAACCTGAACCTAATGGCTATTAAGAAAAGGGGTGTTCTGTGATATATTTCTAATTAAATGAGGTTTGTTTAAGTGCTGTCTTGCAATTAGTGGTCAAACTGGTCCAAGACGTGTGTGTGTGTGTGTGTGTGAGTGCACATTTTCCCTCAGGTGAGCCCCAAGCACTTTCCCCTTTTCTCCCCTTTATCCACATGTTTCCACACACCTGTCCTCCATTCTCACTGTTGAAGTCCCTTTGTATTTGTGTATGTGTTTCTGAGTGTGTGGGATCACACGTGTACTCACAACCCCCTTTGGGTTGCTGTGGTAAACTATAAACACACACCTGCACCTGCTCCCAACAATGTGTGTGTGGGAATGACGCAAACAATTAAGCAGATTTCTCTGTGCTGAGGTTACAATAACTGTATTTCTCAAACAGTAAACTATGCAGCTCCACTTCATGACACAGTTCTGCTTCATCTGCTATAAAAGCTCATCCTAGCTAAAGCCTTCAGAGGGCTACATTAGGACAGGCATTGTCCACTGACATGCTTCCTCTGAGAATAAATGAGCGATGCAAAAGCTCAATAAAAAAAACATTTCCCCGGTGCCTTTTGTGTGCATGCCTTGGCTGCAGCCATCCAAGAATTCCTCCAAACGGCTTTTTTGACGCAGCGGTTGCACCGCTGGAGTCATCCAAGGACATTCGCTTATTAGCCATGCAATGCCAGTAGGATTACAGTGCGTTTTGCGCTTGGCTGGGGGCTGGCGTTCTGCTCCACTGGGCCTGCATTCCATGTGTTTGGACGGCTATAGTCTGGGGCTTTGTGGAACCGTGCCGGCTCACTTACTGAGTGGCTGTAACAGGGTGCAACACATCGCTCCACTCACCAGCACCAAAACACTAGTGTGCGTACTACCCATAAGACAGATATTAAAGTCTTGTCTCTTAGTCCGTTATCTCCTTCCGTGAGCAGGATATGTTTGTGCATCTGTGTGTCAGAAAATTTCTCTCTCTGCTCTCAACTTTCAGAACTCATCAGACAAACCAAGAAAAGGTGAGTTTGACGCAATGTAGTGAACTAAATCTTTTGAACCAAACATCTGTCTTGGATGCATAAATCCAATGAGTCAACAATTCGCTTATTCTCTGAATCTACCTGCCTGTGCTATAATTCTGACAATATAAAGGTGTCTCTTCTAATCGAAGTCGGATACCTTAAGGTACATCCATTGCGGTCACACACACTATGTATAATTTCCATAGAACAGCATTGCCAAGAGAACTGTATGCCCTAGAGCAGCTGCACATGAGTTTAAGGTCATCATAAGCCCCCCAGGCCTAGGTTGTGGAGCAATGGAACTGTGTTCTCTGGAGTGATCGAGTGCCTTTGGGATGATTTGGAGTGGCGTTTGTGATCCGAAACTAATCATCTCGTGTCAGTACCTGACCTCATGAATCTTGTGGTTGAATGCAGTCAAATCCTCACAGCAATATTCCAACATTTAGTCTTCCTAGAAGAGTAGAGGATGTTGCTGCAGCATAAGGGGAACAACCCCCCTGTTAAAACTCTTGATCTCAGAGGAAACATTGAGCAGGGGTCTGGAAATGCTGGGATCTGTAGTTTTCCAGACCCCTGAAATTAAAAACATCTAAAGTTATTAAAGCTTTTCCAACCTTAAGATTAATATCTGAATAATAAGCCTGAAGTTTACTGGGCTAAGCCTTTACCATCTCTGTTCTGTTACAAGTGTACTGACTGTTCTCTCTCCTGCCTCTCCATAAAGCCTTCCCAGATGAGTAGAGGCTGTTACTGCAGGAGACAAACTCCCTATTAATACCCATGATTTCAAAAGAAATAATTCTAGATTCTAGGAGGCTTTAGTGGGTAACACAGATGCAATTGCTACAAACATAACAAAGGACCTACAATGTGTTTGGTGGGCTTGTGAATTGGTTTGACTGATTTACTGAAAAGGACCAGCACAAAAGAAGAGTCATTCATGAGTTGATACACCGCTAGTTTGACTCTACCCCAATCCGCTGGAGGCTAAAGCTTGTTCTCACATAAATAAGGACCAGGATGGAGGACTTGATGCAATTCTGTGAAGAGGTCAAAACACTATAGGCCTAAAACTGGACCTCACACTAACAGGATGTTTTTTAAAGGGGTTGTGTCTTCCGTTTCCAGCAAATATTTTTCCACGTGCTATTCCGGTGCTACTTAAAGGCTCTTGCGAGAGGCTGAAAACACTCTGCAAAGTGTCTCTTCTTTAAACAAAGTAAGTGCAGAAGTTATTATAACATGTCAGCAGGAAAGGGGGTTGGTAGGCTGATGAAATAAGGATCCAGTTAAAAACAGAAGGTTTAGCAAATCCTTACACGCCTCCTTGACCCGCTCATCAAAGACAATCCACAAGGCAAACCCTTTCCTCACACACGCATATGCGCTCACGCACTCTGACGCGGCCTCTCATCCCCGCAGGAGGGCATTAAAGTTTGAAACCGGATTAATAGTTCGCCTAGCTCACCAGCAAATTGAATATATCCCGGCTCGCTGTCTGTTTGCCTGATGCAGTCGGGTGATGTCTCATCCAGAAATTGAATCTCTGGTTGCCCGTTTTATAAAGAGTGTGTGCCGGGCTCTAAAAATAGCCCCCAAATGACCTACTTTTTTCCATTAGGACTCATGTGCATTGTTTGGTAGAACTGAAGAAAATGTGCTGGAGAGGGGAAAAAAAGATATTTTAATGTGAGAAATGGTTCCATGATTTGATCTCTGAGTTTGTTTGTGCTGGTGGAAGATCACAGGGTCTGGCCTGGTCTGGAGCAGGTGAGCTGGACAAGCCAAGGTTTGTGTTCTCTCTATGTTTCTGCCCCTCTGGGAGCTGGTCCAGGGTTGAAGTGCAGTGCAGGCCAGCAGTGCCAGGGCAGTCAGAGATATGGGCTCTGAGGAGATTGCTCTGACATGCTTGTCGGATAGTGTTCTGACCGACGAGGGTGCCCCAGGCGATGAGAAATGACACCGCTCCCACTCTCTCCCCCTCACTCCCCCTCACTCCCCATCTCCATCATGTTTGTGGAGTGCTACAAATCAGGCTGAGTGAGTCTGATAACTTCAGGTACTCCAAACCGAGCTACAATCACCAACAGAGGAACATCATGTGATAAGTCAGGACACTGTTTGTTACAATCAGAATCTTGTTCATCTTTGATTTTTGACCCAACATGCTTCATTGAACACAGTTTACATACATACTATTAAAATAAAGTTTTCAGTCTCCCTTGTGGTGTAATTTAGTAATTTGAGCCTCAATGATGCCACAGCTATTTGTGGCCAGGAATGTAAGATAGCACAATTGTCCTGGCTTTGATAGGATGGTCCTTCCTATTCCCCCCATCACTCGGTGTGATGCTAGCCAGAGCAGGCATCTGTAGCTGATGTAACACAATTGACAGTTAGTGGTCTCCTCCAAGGATATTAAGCTGTTCAATGATGTTAGCTGCGCAGGCACTATCACTTTATGTGACTCAGAAGAGGCACTGGTATCGTGTGATTGGGCGAGACCTAACCAGTGGGTTGAATTAGATATGACTAACCCACGTACCTATCTCTGAGAGTTTGTTCAGTGCAGCCCTTTTCTTGCTCCTAACAAGAAATAGTAAAGAAAATATGTACTATATATGTGCTGGCATTTTGTTTCAAATATGAACCTGAGCGCTAAGTTTCTTTTCTATTTTTTGCGCAAGACTACTGAGGCTGGGAAAATTTCAGTTCGTTTTGCCGCTAAATCACAGCTGCAAATCACCTCCTCTCATGAGGAGTGACTCCCGTGGAGAGAGCCTGTTGCTCTACTGCCTGCTGGCATGAATATATGGTACATATGAGAAAAAAATGGGAAATATGCTAAAGAAATGAATAAATACTTACACAAACAAATAAAGGTTTTTAAATTGATTTTGGCAAAGTCTCACAATTCTAGGAAAAACCTTTACATTATGTGGAGGTTTATTCATTTTAAAAGGGTTCTTCACAGCAGTACATTTACAAAATGAGCTCTTTATACAAGCATCCATTCTTTAGGGGAACCAAAGGTGGTTCTCCAATTGCTCCAATCAACCCTTTTACTTTTACTTAAAAGAGTGCTGACACATTGCACTTTCAGTAAACAGAGAATTACAGTTCTCACATCTTAGACTAATAGATGCAAGGGGGAACATAGCAGCTAGATCAGGAGCTAGTTTGTGTAGTTAAGTCGAACATAAGTTACAACCTCCTGTATATGTGAGGTGTATATGCCAGTGTTTCCTAAGCCTGTTCTTGGAAACCGACTACCCTGGAAATTTTAGTGGTTTCCCAACATACCTAATTTAATTCATCAGCTCATTAACAACCCAGTTGAAGCAGGGAAAACATTTAAATGGGCACGCCAGTAGGCCTTTAAGAACAAGGTTGGGCTGATGTTAAAAAAAAGCCTGTTACATAAAAACAAGAGACCAGACAGACAGAGATTCTTCAAAGATCTTTAGTTGTTTTTTCTTGGACTTCTTTTCTTGGCCTACAAAACACATGATATGATGATAAAACTCACATAAAGAAAATTCCACGTCTTTGGGTGGTTCAGCTGTTTCCTGAGTCATGAATGTGTTTTGTTGTGAATTTTTGCCTTGCCTCTCATATCTAATTTAAAAGTACTAGAGGTAAGAGGAGGAGGCAGGTGAGTATGCTGGGGAGCTCATAGTTCCTCAAAGCTAACAGAGTGTGACACATGCAGGCCTATACTCAGCCACCGGGGTATTCTGGATGTTCACGGCCACTTGATGCCTGGATAGCTGATGATACTCCTTTACCAGTGATTGGCTTCACTACAAAACAACACCACCCTGTTCTGAAAGCACAGCATCCATTGGTAGAAGAGCTGATTAACGATTCATGCCTTACAGACATAATGCATGACAAAATATATGTCATATCTGTAATTTTAGTTCACTTTTATTCAGTGCAATTATATTTGTAATATTTGTTATTTGGACTACTCTTATTTCATCATTAAGTTTTCTTTGGAAACGACTACAGTTAAATTCTTAACATCCCCTAAGGAAATTCATCCACTTTCTTTTTTTTTTTCCTATTTATTTTTGATAAATCTAAACGAGCTCTTCCGTTGGTTAGGCCTGTGGGTGCTGGATGAAAGTACTAAAGTTTCAGATTAACCACTAATATAATCAGGAAAGGCAGTGGTATCAACAATTCATGTTTTGATTTACAATGGGAAGGACCGGTTTTCTTCAGTAAAACATCACTCTAGTCCTAGATACATCACTGACTGCTATTACGAACATCAGCCTAAGCAGTGAGTTCCTGTCAGATGGTAAACATTGGTAGGACTCTTTACTGAAGGATATTCAAGGTAAATCTATATTTTTTTAATGTAAATATATTTTAATAGGAACATCTTTTACAAGCTTCAGAGATCTGTGTTTATGATCTTGTCTAGAGTGTCCAAAAAATTAATCTGCAAAGCCATTAGCTTTGCACTAAAATACTACTAGAATTTAAAAGGGAAACAAGCAGTATTTAGCATTATAGCAGTGTGATTCTTTTCCCTTGTTTTTTGATCATGTTTTGATATTTATGACTTGAACTAACTCTAATGGTCATTTTTTGCCACTGATAGACAGTAGATAATATAGAGAATGTGTTCACGCACCTGATGATCAGCAGCCATCTGTATGATTAAACTAGGGGAACTTAAAAGTCTTTGCATTTCCAGATGGTAATGTTTATTATTCATTAACACAGTGTATTAAAGGACCGAGTTAATCTTAAGTTGTAAATAAAAGTCTGTCAGCAGGAAGGGTGTGTTTAAGGGGTTAAATTGACTGTTAAAATGAAGGTGCAGCTGCAGTTTCATATGTGAAATCAGGAGTACCAGGGTTGAGTTTGATTCGATTAGAACTGGTCTTAAGGGTGAGCACTTTATGAACATGCACAGTCTGCTGAAAAGTCCTGGGGATTTTAATATCGCTGGCCACAATAAGCACTACAGTTTCTATCAGTGCGGACACTGGTCAGTATGAAGAAGATGAAATCAAAAGCAGGCTCACTGTGACAAAATGAAACCATAATACACCAAAAAATCTCCTCTGGTTGCAATAATCGAGGTGGTCTGCTGACTCATATAGGTTTGTCTCCTATGGGACGGGACTGGGATGAGGGGATGGAAATATCCAGAAACACAAGCTGCATTTATTGCTGTGCTTCCAGCACGTCCTGGGAAGAAAAGGCTCTTTTAATATTGAAACAAATCACACAGAGTTTTAGATTAGACTCACCCGCAGATGATATAACCCCCCAAACACTGAGCTCGCTACACTAGCCTGTTTCATTATTACTCTTAGGCCGAAGGAACAAGATGAAAAAGAAGCACGCTGGCCGTTCAGGTTCAGATTCTGAACAGTGGGCTGACTTTCCAAGAGTGTGAATCAGTGAAGTTCTTTTGGCTCTGTTTTACTCTTTCCTAGGATGGATATGTGCAAACTACAATACTATGTGTTGTTTTTATGACTGTCTGTCAAAAAAAGGTTGTAAGGTTTGTGGAGAGACCTTTAAAAAAAAAAGTCTCATACTCGCATACGAAGCAGTTTAAGGCTTCTAAAGTATGAAAACTATTTTCAAATGGATTGCTCTGATGTTCTGAAAAGGAAGTGCAGTGTGGCTCATTCACTGACAAACTGTCACTACAGTTAAGGCTCAGTAAAATGTGCTTGGAATGAGATTGAATCCCCCCCCCTACACACACACAAAAACCACATAAAACTATAAAAAACTGTAAAGTAAAAGGAAAAATATCACAGGTTAAAAATGTTTAGAAATGTGTTTAAAAAAAAAAACGACTCAAGGTGAGTAGGATGTGTTAACCTTTTTATTTATTCCTACAATTTTAAATGCCTGGAAGGCATAAATGGAACCATCAGCTTTCAATTTATGAATAGAAAGAGGAGGGAGGGAGAGAATGAACAAACTGTCTAAACCAAATGTATGTGGTTACTCTTTACCTCTGCATCTCTGTGTGGACTGTAAGATGCCACAGTCTCTTCATTTTGTTAACCCGTCCCCCCTTTCCCGCCTGATTTAAGCAACAAGCCTGATTAATACCTGTACATTTCATCCTCTGACAGGGCACCTCTGTAGAGCATTCATTTTGTAGAAGAGTAGAAAAAAAATCAGTTCCCATAGCAACAGAAAAAAACACACACAAAAAATAATCACAAACAGTAGAGCTCTGAACCTCCACCTACATGTGGGCTTATAAACAGCAACCTTTCAGAGACCCATCAACATGGCAACTTAGTGAAGTCTCACAATGCTAATGGCTAACAGCGCTCGGCACTTAAATAGATCACAGGAGGGGAATAATTGTATCAAAAACACACTTATATACACTGCCCTCCATAATTATTGGCACCCCTGGTTAGGATGGGTTAAAAGCCTTAAAAAAAATTCAATTTTTATTGCAGAAGCATACTCTCACACTGAAAATTGTAGAAAAATGTAACCTTCAACTCAAGTGAATT
>JBBPCZ010000115.1:11043423-11096286 GCA_037974445.1 Brycinus macrolepidotus | reverse complement strand
ATTTGATGTAAAAGAATTATTTCTTAATGTGGGATTTTTTTCCCACTGAATAAATGCACTTGAATTAAAGGTTGGATCTTCCTCTTTTTTTCATTGTGGTCCTATATTATTTAGAACAAAACTGAATTTATTAGAAGCTAAAGAACACATCTTAACCAGGGGTGCCAATAATTATGGAGGGCAGTGTATTCGGAATTCCACATTAGTGAAAGCTACTGCTAGTGTACACACACACACACACACACACACACACACACACACACACATATGCATGTTACCGAAAACAACAACAAAACACCAGAGCAGTGATGCTATACTGCGAAGGGAATAAGGAATAACTGAAGGAATTTGTTTAAATGAAGAAGTAATTGAATAATAAGGAATAATAAGGAATTACTGTAAATTACTGGTTCTTACAGCATGAAGTGGTCTATCCGAAGTTCAGCAATGTCCTCTGATCACAGCACAAACTAACCTCATTCCAAAAATAAACGCCATTCACACTAAACTCATTCCATCAATAAACACTACCCAGACTAAACTCAATCCAGTACTAAACACTACCCAGATTAAACTCCTTACAGTGCTAAACACTACACAGACTAAACACATTCCGGCAATAAACACCACACACACTAAACACACTCCAACAATAAACATTACACACACTAAACACATTCCGGCAATAAACATTACACAGACTAAACACATTCCGGCAATAAACATTACACAGACTAAACACATTCCAACAATAAACATTACAAACACTAAACCCATTGCAGGAACAAACACTACACACATTAAGTTCCTTCCAACAATAAACACTACACACACTAAACACATTCTAACAATAAACACTACACAGACTAAACTACTTCGAGCAATAAACACTACATACACACACTAAATTCATTCCAGTGCTGAACACTATACACATTAATCCCATTCCAGCAATAAACACCACACAGATTAGACTCATTCCAGTACTAAACACCACACACACTAAACTCATGCAAGTACTAAACACTACACACACAAAACTCATTCCAACAATAAACACTACACACACTAAACACATTCCAGTACTAAACACAACACACACTAAACCCGTTCCAACAATAAACACTACACACACTAAACACATTGCAGAAAAAGCACTTCACACACTAAACTCATTCCAGTACTAAACGCTTCACACACTAAATTCATTCCAGTACTAAACGCTTTACACACTAAATTCATTCCAGTACAAAACATTACACATACTAAACTCATTCCAGTACTAAACACTACACAGATTAAACTTTTTCCACTACTAAAACACTACAAAGATTAAACTCATAGCAACAATAAACACTACACACACTAAACTCATGGCAGCAATAAACACTTAACAGACTAAGCTTCTTCCAGTACTAACACTACACCGATTAAACTCATGCCAACAATGAACACTAAACACACTGTAATGTTATCCTTGTCCTCTCCCTGTTTTTGGCTTTTTATAATGTTCTGTCTTCTCCCTGTTTTCTGGTCTGTTGTTATTTACATTCTCCACGTGCCTTTGTTTGTGTCTGTTCCATGTGAGAATGTTTTGGTCTTAGCCCCGCCTTAGCCCCGCCCCCTTGTCATCCTGTTCACCTGTCTAGTTCCTGTCTCCTCCCCTGCCCAGGTGTTCTCATTTCAATAGTTAGTAAAAAATAGCCCTTGTAGTTCAGTCTGTGTTTGTCAGTTCTTTGTAAGACCTCTTCTCAATATGCTTTTTGTAAAACTTGCTTTTGGTAATTTCTAGTTGGTTTTTGTTTCCCGTTCGTTTCTGCTGTGCTCCTGTTCTTGTCATCCCTTGGATTATCTTGTGTTTTTGTAGTTTCTTGTGTTTTCGTACATGTTCTTTGGCATTAAACCATTTGGATCATGCAATTGCATCCAGCTTGCCTCAACCCTCACATCATTACACACATTGAACTCATTCCAACAATGAACGCTACACACACTAAACTCATTCTAACAATAAACACCACACACACTAAACACATTCCAGTACTGAACACCACACACACTGAACTCATTCCAGTACTAAACGCCACACACACTAAATTCATTCCAACAATAAACACCATACAGACTCCTTTTCAGCACTGAAAAAACCCTAAACATACTGTTCAGATGTGTGAAACACAGAACAGAGAGAGAGAGAAAGAAAGAGGGGACAAAAGACAGAAAGGCAGATAGAAATAGAGTAGAAAGAGGGAGAGAAAGTCCTGCAGTCAAATGTGTGACGCACAACACTTTTGAAGAAATGCCTCAAACATAATCTGATGTTCAGACATGCAGGAGAGAGATAGAGAGAGAGACAGTAAGTGTTGTAGTGAGAGAGTGATGGAGTTGGTGTGTTGTGTCTGTGGCTGGTTGCCCTGAGTGTTTAAAGTTGTCATGACTCAGCCTCCTCTGCGGCCGAGTACAGGCTGTACCCTGAGCCCCGGCCAACACACAGCACAGAAACCCTCAACGCGGACCGCCAGAGGACACACACACACACACACACACACACACACACACACACACACACACACACACACACACACACACACACACACACAGACGGGGGAGTGAAAACAAACAACCACAGGATTTATGTCTCAGCAGTGCCATACGCTCTCTCCCTCCCTGTCTCTCTCCCTCACACAGACACACACACACACACACACACACACACACACATAGATATACAGTACGGTTTCTTCTCTTTCCTCGTATTTGTTCTTTACTCGAGGGTGCATTCCTCGTCTCCAGCAGCAACAGCTCTCGTTCTCTCTCTCTCTCTCTGACAGGCTCTTGCGAGGTGTTCCCTAAATGTTTGCGCAGATGGCTTCCAAAAATGTTGGAAGCCAAAATGAAAACATGAGCTTAAAGCCAGCACACACACACACACACACACACACACACATCTGTGTGTAAGAATTATGCTGCTTTCCTAAATCCCTTCTCTCCTCTGGGCTTTGAGCCTGAGGCACCTCTCTCATCTTATTGGACGACACGTCATGGGCTGCCAAAGAACCATCCAAAACTCTGGAGAGAGAGGCCTTTTGAGTTCACATCACAAACATTCCACCACAGGCATCCCAGAAACGTAAGGAACATCAATTCTGAACGAAGAAAACAAAGGCTGTTTTAAATTAAGATGATCAAAAACTCCACATAGAGCAGGTGACTCCTTTGGGGCCTAGAAGGAGACAGACCCATAAGAACAAATAAATATGCTCCGTTAGACACCACGGTGAATAAACAGGAGAGGATGGAGGCATGTATAGTTTGATGATGAAAAGGCACTGTCCCGTTTGCTATTTTGAATCGGCAGTCATCTCTGACAGTTCTCTACCTGTAGCTTGAGAACTGGCGTGTGCTGGCTGATATTGTAGCCCACGGCACTGTTTTATGTTGTAGTTTTGTATGACATGTTGCATGGGCCTACTTGTTTTTAACAAGGCCTCTGGTACATCTGTCAGTCCGCTCCAGGAAGGGAGTGATGATGTGAGGGGTTTTTGAAGGCGCTTCCTGCTGGGCTTTCACGAGGGCCTTCTCTTTTCTCTATGCGCCTCATCCAGCGAGCTTACTCAGAATCCTCCACTGATATAAACAAGTGAGCAGCCAGCACAAATGAACGAACCAAATAGGCAAAGCACATAGCATGAAACCTTCTGAGAGGCTAGAAGGCATGGAAGACCTGGACCAGAACAAGACCGCATGGAGATTCTAAATGGCCCTGGATACATCAAACACTTCTGCGTAAGTCTTCTGGATCTTGATTAGAGCTACAGATATTTGTCTGGACCTGGCAACTATTCAGATTGGGCTCATGACATAATTTGTCAAAAATTTGTTGGCTGAGGTTGAGATCATATTCAGTTTTCTCACAACTCATCTTTTGTCGCAGCTTTATTCTTCCTCCCTACTTTTATTATACCCACCTTAAACAATTTTCTTGGCATCTGAAATACTGAAACTAACATACTGGACATTACTTACATTTTCATCAGTAAGGACCAGGAGGCCAGGATGTAACACTTATCCAGAGTAAAATATTTTGGAATGTTTTTTTAAGGGTTTCGTTGATTTGACAATGTGGAATTGCATTGCTAACAATAAGACTACTCATTAAAAAAATGATCAGTGATCTAAAGTGACTCGTTCTAAGTAACTGACTGTTACTTATAGCAGACACTCTAACCAGGAATGGAGAGTTTTGCTCTCCCCCTGAGTGGTTGTGGTAATGACAAAATTAAATTTGTAATTTTTAAATTAGTCACAGTTTTTGCTCAACACAGCAAGCCATTGCTGACTGACTGAGCAGCACATTAATGGTTTTATAAACTGTGTGTTTTGCCTGTCCTCACAAAAACAGCCAGAAGTGTCTAACTAGCTGGCATTTTGCCAGACCATTCATCAAACTTGATATAAATACACTTTACTGTTGTAAATGATCCAGTATTTTTCATTTTTAAAATTAGTTGGTTAAATATCTGTTGTAAAAAAAAAAAAAAAATACAAAACTGACAGCCAGTGGCTCCCTAGCAGTAACACCACAGCCCACGGGTTGGCACATACTGGCCTAATTTAGCCATGCTGAGCTTCTGTTGTCGATGTTCTTTCACACATATAGAAGCTGAGTGCCAGGTGTCAGTTTTACACATTTTATGGAGAAAAGTAGTTTAAGTAGTTTAGAGTAGAGCCACTAAACCTGCATCATGCCTTTCCCTGACTGAGCTTTCTGACAGTGACAAAGTGTCTATGCTATGTCTGTGATCACTTTATCTAATCAACTTGAAATATAAACAAAGTGCCATTTTCTTTTTAACATCATTTTAGTGGTATATTTCATTACATTAATACAAATTTAAAAACCCCTCTATCAGCCTATGATTTCTTCAGTAATTTCATGGAGATCAACACTGGTTATGGTTGGATTTGGGTCAGGTTTAGAACCAGGCTGCATTCTGGTTCAGACCAAACTTTTAGGCCAATTAACATGCTACCTTGTATGTGGACCTTTATCACACACGTCATGTGACTGAGTATGTAAGGTTTGCTAATTCTCACAAGCAGATTGCCAGATTCCATTGCTTCATTACACCCTCCCCGTCCTTGGACTGGATGGGCCGTCCTGGCTGAAGACCGCATGCTTTGCCTCAAATCCTCCACAATTCTCAGGGGTCTTGGCCGGACTCTTCGTCAGCCTCTCTGAAGGCTTCTGGCCCACTTAGTTTCCCTTTCACACGCACACAGCAGAGGCCCACAAATTTTTGGCCATCGTTGCTGCCTTAGATGCCAGGGGAGTGTTGAAAGTCCGTGTTTGAACACAAATAAACACAGAATTGACAACACGTGTGATGCTGTTACAGAAAGTCAGAAGCTATGCCTATCTGGTGCACTCACTTTTAGGTGTAAGAATCACCTGTCAAACTTTTCCCAGTCCAGAGACTGCCAAACAAGAGAAGTGACAGCTACACTGATGGTCTCATTACTCTTTCAGCTGAAATTGACGATTCCGTGCCGCCTAACCCCAGCATATTCTACCCACTTAATCGTTAATGATTTTTTTTTCCAAGTGTGAGACGATCTTTCCTTCCACTCGCTCGCTTGCCCTGTGTCTGCGTCTGCTGGAGAAATAGCATGTACAAAGATGTAGAGCTTAATCTACAGCTTTGGTTTATTCCCCCGCTAGGACGGGGGGGGGCGGGGGGGAGGGGTTGTGAGCCCAGAGCCAGAGAGATAGCACGAAAGAAACTCTATCGTGCAAACCATGAACCGCACAGTGCATCTTCAGAAGCCTTTGATCATGTACCTTCTGAATCATTTACCGTGAAGACGAAGAGCATGCCAAACACGCATGACCAGCATGGGATACGAATAGCCGCCGCAACACAGAAAATCAGGATTGCTCCCGAGAGGGGCCATTAAACTTTAACAGGGCAAAGGTTTAAGGGGGTGTGGAGGGAGGCGCTGGTGGCTGCTGGTTGATTGCGAGCAGTAGAAACCCATTTAACTCCATCAAGCTAAGGCTGAGAAGTGACTTGAGTGTGTAATCTGATTAGAACGCACAATACGAACGCTACTGACAGATGTGACAAATCTTTGCTCTCATTATGCACGGAAACAAGGTGACGGAGGAAAAACAGCGCCAGACTGATGGAATGATGCAGGGATGTAACGCGAGCCATGTTGATGAAGTTTGACTTGTCACTTGAATAAGTAAAGCAACAAGACTTGACATCTGATGTGTTCTCACGAGGGCAACGCATCCTAGTGAACCTTTTACAGCACGCAGGATGTGCTCTAGTCTGGAGGATAAAAGGTGTCACAAACGCTTAAGCGCAGCGTTTCTGAAACGTTGACAGCATGACCCCTAAGGTGGGAAGCGATTAGGATCTTTTAAAGCTTTGTCACAAAGGGGCCTCATCAAAGACTAGTATTAAAACCTATCTCCCTTCATTCCATAACATACAGGCTTCACTTTCTTTTGCCAATATTCGATTTGCTTATTTGATTTGAACATGAAGGGCTCAAAAAGTGTCAACAGTGAATCAAACGGTTGATCTATTTTTGGCACAGTGTTTTTGTACCTGTTTGGGCCTTCATACCCATCAGAAAACCATCTTTCATCATTTCCATGGAAACAGACAACCATGCGACTGCCTGAATGTGGGATAAAATGCACCATTAAAATGAAGAAGATTCATTTGAACATCTAAAATTCAGGACTTACTCATACAAAAACTGTCATTTCATTTTCTGACAGCTGTTACGTGTATTAGTCAGGTTTGTGCATTATGCTTTAGTTGGAATAATGTCATACTAATTCTGAGGCACATATTATGGTGATAAAGACAGACTGTGGGGTAAAAAAACAGACTGGTCCATGAAATGAATGTCTCTTGTTACACTGGTTAGAAAAACACCAACCTTTTGTTACAAGGCTGAGACAAGCACTATGTCCAGCCATGCACTGTGTCAAGACATGTCTGTGACGTGTAACTTGAGAAATATTACTTGCCACTTCTTTAATAACGTCCCTGAAACTTCAAAACAGAAGGTGACGTGTGATCAGCCAACCATTTGCAAGTTTATGGCAACACTGAGCAGATGACTTGCAGTGAAGTGAAAGAAAGAGAAAACAGAGGTTAGGAATAATTTAGACATAGCTGCTGTCTTCTTACACTGGAAGTCAAGCTGGATATAATGAGAACAATGTTTCCACAGACTTCACTCAGAGAACCTTGAGGGTCAGTGTTGCAGGTCAAAATGACATGGTTTAACCAATATACTTTCACAACATACCCTTGCTAGCCTAATGTCTTTGGTAAATAAACATTTCTTATAAAGGCAGCTGGAAAGTCAAGGGGTCCTATAGTGTCACATTTTAGTATTTTTCCTTTCTGACACACCTGATCCAACTAAATAGCTCATTAATAAGCCTTTTCTGGGTTGAAGCAGGGAAAGGAGCAGGAAAACACTAAAATGTTAAGGGCAAAGAAGCACCAAGTCCCGAATTGGGAACCGGTAATGTATTGGGGCAGCGTCCCACCAATTAATCTTCATGTCTCACTGAACCCACTACTTTTAATACATACATCTGTAGAGGCAGACAGCAAAATACACTGTGAAACTAAACTCTGTGCATGCTGCTGCTGTTGGCGCGCACACCCAATATAAATAGCTCCATTGCTTAACGTGGGGAGGGGGCTTCCCTTTGTAGTGACTGCATTATAGAGATGCGCTGTGTTTCTTGAATGAGTAATAAATGGGCAATTTGTTGCAAATGTGGCTCTACTGTTCATTCTGTCTTAAATGTGTGGCTGCTTTGGACAGATTGACTGCACATTTCTCTCCTCATATTTTACAGTCTTTTTTGGTCCCCTCGGTGGTTTCCAGATGCTCCAAACATGGTTCAGAGTATCTACGTACTATACAAGACAAGAACAGACCAGTAAATGCAGATCTTGGTGTGTACATGGTTGGAGCAGGAGCACGCAAACTGATTTCTGTCTTTGTCCATGCACCCATGCTCATTTGTGTCAATTTACTTACCTCTATGCTAAAATCGGTTGCAGCAAAAGTTGAAATGGTTTGATCTTTTCGTTGCATACAGGCAAATGCGTTTTTGATGCTGCTTCAGGTTCAAGTGTGTAGGCACCCGTAGGCCATGTTCACAAGGCATCTTGGTATCCTCCAAAAGAATGCATTGATATGCGTTGCTAGTTTGGTTACGGACGTCAATCAAGTTGAGCGGGAAACTCACTTAAACCTGAAAGCCTGTGAATTAAAACTGTGCACAGCAGCTTTTCTTCTTCATAAAATGAAGCAAAAAAAAATGTGTGTGACTTGTAAAACCAGTTACTGTCCTGCTATATGTTTAGATTTAGTAGTTCTGGAAGTGAGTTGCCAGCATTCATTAGTTTCTTCTCCATTTTGTTCAAAATCAAAGTGACTGATCAAACTTTTTCAAAATGTGTTGGTGTACATTGTCCATCAATGCATAATTTCCATAGTAATGAAAGGCAAGAGATGTGTTTTTGTTGGATACCAACATGTCTTCTAACCTTAGCTCTGTCACCGAGCCTGAATAAGAATAACTTCTAGCAATTAATGAGCTATTTATCTACTTCTTAATCTGCTATTTTTAAAAAATATATGATAATGTGCTGCCATTTGTGGTCAGAATTGTTTATATGCCGTGTACTGTGTGTTATTTGTTAAAAGTTCTAAAAAGTTTTAACTTTATAGTTCCAATCCATTTTTGAGCTCTGTCTTCAGGTATGAGCAAGCACGTGTTTAGGTCATTCTCACAGACAGAGACTGGAGCACACCAGACCTGGACAGCAACATGAAGAAGCCATAGGGGTAAATAAGACCCATCAGTGCCAGATGAAAAACACAGCTTCTCCCTCTTATCCTCCGTGTCTTTACAGCAGTGGAGAACATGGCGAGATGAGCTAATGCCCGTCACTGAGAGAAAGCCAATCTAGCACTAACTGGAAATGTGAGGACGAGCAAGGGAGAGTGAATGAAGGAGAGAAAGCGAGCAGAGGCGGAGAGCGGCGGGTTAGAGTGGCGCACATTGGAGAACAACGTGCCATCGATTGGGCCAGTGCGTCAGAGCCAGTAGGTTGTCATAGTTACATATTAGAATTAACAGTGCACCCTAGCAACTGAAAGGTCAAGGTAATTCAGCGTGGAGATGCTGGGATGTGATTTTGTGCAGGAACACGTTTTCTCTTTCATAGCCACGTTCACCTGCACTGCTCTTCTACAAGAGGGGCCCGACTTGACTCCTAAAATCAATTTGTTTTCTCTGCTAGTGAGCGCTGACTTCAGGACACGATAATGAGGCTAAATGTATTATTTGAAAAATAATCATCTCATGAGGCTCATTAGCACAGGATGCATTTGTGGCTCTTCCTATTTTACTGACTGCACTTCCAAATGACCCTGTCTTACAATATCCATATTTAGAAATCACACATTAAACTTATGTTGTAAAACTGCACACTGACAGCATGAAATTTATTATAAATTTAATTAAAATCTGTCGTTCCACAATATAACTGGTAATAAAGATCCTTTCGTTTATCTAAGCCTTACTTTTTGCTATGCACCTTCAGGATACATCTTGCAATATTTAGTCAATGTTGCACAGAAAGCTTTTCTTACCTGGGCCTTTAATTAGAAGCAAATGGTTTAAACTGAAACATTTCATGTAATCGGGGGGGCAGGGGGGAGGGGGGAGCTATCTAAATTTGGATGAGAACTTTATTTGAGAAGAAACAGCTTCAGCAAGCATCTGGAGGATGGGTTGTCCCATGGTAACTGTGTACACAAGCAATAGCATACCATCTGCTCCGTGCACTTACAATAGCAATAATGCCATAGAAACAAAGCCTCTACGCTCCATCATGGTAAACCTCAGCTGCAACTCTTAGTGATCCCCTAAAGCAGAATAGATTTTCAGATTTAGGAGAAGGTTATTCCATCAGCAATCACCAGCAACAAGGTCACACAGCCAAAGAACCTCACGCTCGCAAAATGTCCTTGTGGCGTATGTGTAAAAAATGGAATTCAGCCACATGTCAGGAGCCCACATTATGTTTTGAGGAAGGTCATTAAAAACATCTTGCCGAATTTATGGATGTGCCTTAAGCTTCTCTGAACTGTTTTCCCTCTGTGTCGCATGTTTATTTGGTGTCCAAATGGCTTCAACATAAGGCAGGACAGTATACAAGAACCTTTTTTTTGTTTGTTTGTTTTTGTTTGATTTTTTAAAAATAAAACAGAATATACTGATCCCCTACAACTTTATAACCACTGACAGAAGAAGTGAAAAACATTCATTTATTTGTTAAAATGGCACCTTTCAAGAGGTGGGATAGTGGTGGGATAGAACCGTCAGATCTTCAATTTGATGCGTTGGAAACAGGAAAATTGAGCAAATGTAAGGATCTGAGTGACTTAAAAAGGGGCCAAATTGTGATGGCTAGACAACTGTATCAGAACATCTCCAAAATGGCAGGTCTTGTGGGGGGTTCATGGGATGCAGTGGTTAATACCTACCAAAACTGATCCGAAGAAGGACAACCGCTGAACCAGCGACAGGGTCATGGGTGCCCAAGGCTCGCTGATGCAAGAGCCGAGCAAAGGCTGGTCCGTCTGGTCCAATCCTACAAAAGAGCCATTGTAGCACAGACTGCTGACAAAGTTAATGCTTGCTATGATAGAAAGGTGTCAGAATACTGTGCATTGCAGTTTGCTGTGTATTACACTGCATAGCCGCAGACCGGTCAAAGTGCCCATACTGAGCCCTGTCACTGCCTAAAGCACATACAATGAGCATGTAAACATGAAAAGTGGACCATGGAGCGATGGAAGAAGGTAGCCTGGTCAAATGGATCATGTTTTCTTTTACATAATGTGGACGCTTGGGTGTGCTTGTCCCTTACCTGGGGAAGAAATGGCCTCAGGATGCACTATTGGATGAAGGCAAGCTAGTGAATGTAGTGTGACGTTTTGGCCAATGTTCTGCTGGGAGACCTTGGGACTTAAAAGACCTGTTGCTAACATTTTGGCATGAGATACCACAGCACACCTTCAGAGGTCTTGTGGAATCCACTGGCCAGATCTGTTTTGGTGGCACAAGGGGGACCTACACATTAGGTAGATGGTTTTAATGTTATGGTTGATCAGTGTATATCAATCCAAAACAAACGTAAACCAAAAATTGCAACAGCTTAATGCATAAATTATTAGATTCTAGTGAGTGGTCCAACTAGACCGTCTGTTTTTTGCATAGATATATTAGACACAAAGCAAAAGACTGGATGAGGTAAAAAGCAGCCAGTATGTGGCTATCCCCCAACCAGCATGTGCAACAAAACCCAGTCATATAAGATGCATGAGGAAATGTGCAAAGTCCAGGGAAATGATTGCAGCATTTTGTCCTACAGCAAACAGCAGGCCTTCACAGATTTCTGTGTAAAAAGAATTTAAAACAGAACAGTGTTCTAGGTGTGTGTATGTGTTTATCTCCTGAAGCAAAACTAGTTAACATTCAGATATTGTTTTGCTGTAGAGTGACAATACAGTCTTTGTTTTCGTGCCCATTCAGTTGCTTTGCAAAAGTTTCCAAGTTAACATCTAACAAAAAAAAAAACCATTTTTGCAAATTTGTGCAGAATTTATGCACAATCAAGGACAATGGAATAGCTCAAACAGGGTAAATTAGTTGGAAAAGTTAGGATGGTAGAAAATGTTGTCTGGCCAGTGCTATTAGCTTTAGCTTATTCAGAGGTTTCACAGTGTGAGAATACACAGTGCAATATACAGACAGACACTCCTAAAAATAAAGGTTCCTAAATGGCTCCGGGCACGGATGGACATTTCTAGGGAAAACCTTTAAAGTCAAAGTGAATCAAATTTTCCTTCCATGACATTTTTCCAAGTGAAACATTATATCAGGAAGGGTCTCTGAGCTAGTTGAGCGTTTCACTCATTGACAGATGAGGATGGTGGGATGGGGAAGTGATTGCCCTTAATGTGACCAGGACTCCCTCTCCCCAAATTAAATCACTTTGATTTCAGGTCGGTTTTAATTGGTAGAGAACCATATATTATAGGGAGTTTTTTTAAATCTTAAAATCTTTTTCACACTCACAGAAAAAAATGTTCTTTACAGAACCACCCATCAAATGGTTCTTTAAAAAAAAAAACAATATTGTCTCTTTGATGGCATTAACCGAAAGAACCCTTTCTGGAACCTTTTAATTTTATTTTATATATTTATAAGGGTGTAGATGGACACATGCTAACGCCAAACTGGGAGAGGTAATCCTTCAGTAAGCGTTTGAAACCTGAAAAAAATGAGGAAGCTCATGTGTAAAAGAGAAGCATGTCTGACCTAGATATTGCTTATAAGGGTGACTGACTGACAGACAGACCAGGAGTGGTAGAAGCTTTATCAGAGAGAAACAGCCTAGAACGGTGCCAGAAAGTGAATTCAAATTATTCTGACTGGGCTCAAGCAAAATGGCTTAAGAGATCACAACTTAAAATGCAATCTTGGTCAAATTGCAGGGAAAGGCACCGTTAGGGGAAAATGGAGCAAAGAATTGAGCAGCGATATCCTCCGGGAAGTGGCACTAGGCCTCCGTTTCTTGCACCCCCTTTTCAAACTGACCCTTGTGCCTGAGGACTCTACTGTAAAACTAGAAACCTCAACAAAGCAAAATGCCTCGCTGAAATAAACAACAAGTCATACCACATGTCATCTCCACCATCAAGGGCAGCTTTCAGCTGCTGTTGGGTTCCAAGAACTGTGGTGTGCTGCCTTTTTTTTACAGATAGACTCTTGAGTGTTCTTGCGGGTCCATAAAAAGCTAATTGCTTCAGAAAAGGCCCCTTGAGGATTAAATGCTATACTTTGTGACCTCTGTGTAAAGGCACTTGTGCTAACAAGATTCTTACATGGATTAAATGACAGCACAGTTTCGCAGAGCCATGCCAGCCAGCCTTTGGTTTTGGAGCAGCTTGTTGCAATGTTTTTCTCTCAGCACCATCTTGCATGCACCTTGGACTGCATTTCACAAAAGAAAGGCAGGGAGGCAATCCAATGCTTTCTAAGCTTTGAAGAACAAAGTCCATATAAAGTCCACAGCTGATTTATTTATACTTCTAAAAGATGGGGTAACAAAAGCCTCAGGCAGCTTCATCTTAAAACAGAATGCAGCAAATAATAATAGAATAGAATAATAACAGAATCCTCGAAGCCAAAGAGGAGATGGGTGGGGTTTGTTTGTGAGCAGTTGGGAAACAGAGTGGCTCCGGACTTTCATGAAAAATTCGACTGGAAAAAAAAATCCTCTTGAGCAAATTCCTGGCTCGTTGCCACAGCCAGATGTTCACCTCGCAAACTCCCATCATGTCTTCGCAAAAGAACCAAAAAACACAGAAAGACATGCAGGGCTGAGCGTAGAAAAGGTTCATTTACTTAAGTTAGGCCCTCTAATGTGAGCAATGCAGCAATAAAAATTTATAACATACTCAACTCTGAATTTATGGGACAACAATTCAAAAGCAGGATGAATGAGTTCAGCAAATGATTAATGACATTTCATTTTCAAACAAACACAGCATTTAAGGTGTTATGTTACATTTTATATTTCCACATCACCATACAGCATGTAGGTCTATCCAGAGGATATAAAATACTCTGTGTGTGTGTGTGTGTGTGTGTGTGTCTGTATATGTGTGTGTTTTTACAAAAAATTGTTTTTCCAAAAAATCTATAAAATGTACGTGCAATTTTTTTGACTGGGGGTGTTCAAACATTATGCTACCTTTTGGATTTCACCAGTTCTCTCTAGACCCCAATTCTTGCTTCTCACACACCTTTGGCACCTGGGCTATAATACCTGTAGTAGCTTTTTGTCTTTGACACTACCAAATAATGTAATAGCTGATCAGTCATCAAAACATCATATCCCATATCCATACTAGTAAATAAGTTTGCTTCAGACAAACCTTACTAAGGAAAATTTAAAAGGTTTCTATTTCCAATGTTAAGTGTGTATAAATGTGGGCCAATTAAAATGTAACATCACTCAAACTATAATAACTCCCTGAGCACAATGAAAGTTTGTTCATATACTTTCTTTCCCTTTTTTTTTTAGTTTGAAACTTCAGAAAACTAGGACGACCACCCGTACACAAACTGTACCTTGTGCCTCAATGATGCAACGGCTAGGCAATCCACTGTACACAGCAGTTTTGCACAGTGCTCATTCTTAGCTTCTGTTCAACAGAGAGATAAAAAATTGACTCAGCATCCTTTAATTAATTAATGAATCAGTGGGCTCCTCTGTTAATCCATGCAGGCGATTAGCAGTCATGATCTGCAAAGGCAAAATTCCACTGTTTATTTACAAACGACAGGTCAGTAATCTGCCAAATCCACCAATCCCCCTAAGCAGCACCAGTTAATCCCTGACAAAATTGTCGGTAAGATCACTGATGTTCAGTGCATGAGAAAGCTGGAGGGTCCTACAGTGGTAAGGGAGAGGAATTCACCATTACTCATCAAAGTTAGCATGAAATGAATGCAGTGATAATGTGACAAATTCTCATGCAAAACACATACCGACACATTAGAACCAATTACACTAATTGCACATTAGACTAACACACCCGACTTTCACTTGAGATATGTCAACAGTTTAGTGTGAGCCATCATGGTCTTGCTGTGAATTATTCTGTACATTAATTTGTCATACAGCTAGCTTTATAATTATTAGCACCCTCGATAAACATAATGAAAGAAAAGTCATTGTGGTCCTCACATTTGCCAAGAGACTGGAGACTGGAGAATACAGGGCATAGAATCTGAGAGCACTCTTCAGTACGGAATCTCTCCTCATCTTCTAGGATACAAAGATCTCTCTTTTGGACTCTCCTCTCCAGCTCAGTCTAGTTTTCAGGAGGATTTAGGTCAGAGGTATGAGGTATGTGCTCATTGACCATTTTTGTTTCGTCATATATTTTGGATCAATGTCCTCCTGGAAGATCCAAACATGCCCCAGTTTTAGCTTTTTGCCCGAAGCAGCCAAGTTTTCATTTAAAATCTACAGCTACTAGATGGGATCCATGATGCCACGTATCCTAAGCAGGTTCCCAGACTTCTGGAGAAAAACAGCCCCAAAGCATTGCTGATCAATCACCATATTTAACAGCGGGGTTCCTTTGGTAAGCATGGAACGGAAGTATGAAGGATAATCTGATCAGAGAACCCAGTTCCAGTGAGAGTGGCCTTTATGAATTAGGGCCTTAACAAGTAAGATACAAATGAGAACATGCTTCAGCTATATTTTGTTCATAAGAATTACTAGGGGTGCCAATTATTGTGATGCGTGTCTTTAAGTAGGAGGTTTTGCTTTCTTTTAAATTAAAGGTTAGATTTGTCTTTTTTTCTGGAACTACACGGTTATATTAGATGAAACTAATTAAGCACAAGCACATTTTTTCATGACCTTTTTAAAACCCATCTTTACCAAGGCTGCCAATAAATCATGGAGCTGACTGTATAGAGACTGTAAACAATCTGGAATGGACAGTAAAAGCCTGACTGGTGCAAAACATTTTTGAGAAACACATTTTCAAACATGGGGTGGGAGGAAACTTCGACAAGTTTGATGTGAATAATTTATCATGCCAGTGTTTTGACTCTCTTTGTTCTCTATCCAAAGGATATGCATTTTAAGCTTTAATACCGTTTGTGGCTGGACTTATTATGCGTGATCAAATAATCCTCAGTCCAAGGATTTTCAAAGGATTCTTGTTTTATTTCTCTCAGCTGTGGGAGTTATCCACGCGACATGGGTATGTTATCTTTTCTCTCCTTTCCCTATGCTCATTTTAAAATGACAAATATATAGATGCGTCCTGGGTGTTTAAAAAAGTGGCACTTCATAAGAAACCCCTACATTATTTATAGCGTTAAACATTTATTTTGTTAGAGTTTTGCATTATCAAAGCCAACAGTTTTCCAACAATACATGCATGAATCCAGTTCATACCATAGTAATGTGGCCTAAAATAATCTCTCCCTGTGATTTGAGTTATTTAAGGTTATTGGATAAAGAGTCTCCAGGAACCTGACCTAGATTTAATCACACAATTTGTTCCTGAGATCCGTGAATATTGTGGAATACTAGAACTTTGTCATTGAACAAACCAGTGGTGAGAATGAGGAATCCTTTGAAAAGAATTGGAAGATGAAAACTGCACCAGGTTTTGCATGAACCGTATCTGCGCTGGGTGCTCAAGCCCTTGCATAATGTGATTACTTATAGATAATAGATCCAGAACTTGAGTTAATTGCACTTCATGGAACTGATGAATATTTCAGAGGCCTTCAACAACCTCACGCAGGCGTGCTCTTCCCCAACAGTGAGTGACTGAGCAGAAAGTTCATTTAATCCAGGCATGCACAACACGAAGCCATGGTTAATTATTCAGCATATTTGTGCCATTCAATATTTATGGTCTTAATAAATTGGGTCTTTATGGGGGGAGGGTCATTAAAAATAACAGTAAACCTAGACCTTGTCTTTTGAAGGCCAGGAGGTTGTGGAGCTGAAGATCTTTTTAAACTCATGAGAACTCTATTAGCTTGAGTTGGAGTTGGACAGAATGGCCTCTGGAGCTTTGCTGGGGTAAAGTCAGTGGATTTAACAGGATCTGAAGGTCTGGCTTGAGATGCATATAAAGCAGGCGTCAGTCAGAACTGGCTTACGAGTTAAGGTTACTCAGAGACTACACTGATCCTGGGAGGTAGCAAGGAACCCTCTGCAAACTCCTGTGGTTTGTAAAGGCTGGGAATCATTTAGCTGACTGTATCTCAGAGAGAGAGGTAAACGCACATGGGTGAGAATTCACTTGATCAAGTCTGCAACTGGGCAGACTTCTTGTTCATGTTGGGCATGCGTTTATCCGATGGGATCAAAGTGAATGCTGGTAGCATAGCTGAACACTGAAAGGAAGTTCACCAAGTTGCTTTGAAGGGCAAAGGAATGTTCCAGGCTACGACCAGTCTTGGACAGGTCAGCTTAGGACAGAGACCCTGCTCTGCTGAACATGTTTCGCTGAGGAACAGATGCAGGGGAGGATAACATGCACATCCTCCATTTCAGAAACAGAAGGTGCATCTATGCCATTCCAAATCCTGCACTTTGAAGAGGGGTCAGAAAGGGGCAGCATGCATTCCTGGCCTAGCATGACCATCTGGAAAAGAGGAATGGCAAGCACTTTTGTCTGAAATGAATGAAAGACGAGCAAGGTGCCCATACAGTGCTGATCGGTTGCATGGATGTCCTTATCCATCTTATCATGTAGAATACATATATGAGGGCAAGACGCCCTGCTGGGGAGGGAGCCAAGTGCTGGTGGCAAAAACTAGAGTGAAAAGAGACAGGCTCTATGTGGAAGAAATTGAGTGCTGTTGAAGGTTACTCACCTCAAATTCAACCCAGAGAGAAAACTTTAACTATGAAGAGGGACTCTTCAGGAAAACTAGAGATTCATTCAAATCTACAGTGTCTCATTCTAACAGTGGCCTCTCACTGTGAACTTCACTCTTACAATGATTTGTGCACATTCAGTCCCAGCTAAACCATTTAGTATTCGCAGGACCACAAAATAATGTTCACCAAAAAAAAGTGGTTCATTAAGCTTCCTAATTGCCTTAAATAGAAACACTCATGAAATCGGGGGCAGAGGGAAAAAAACAGGCTAAAAATCGTTCCCTTAAGTGGTCGGCAATTCCTTTTTTGCGGCTCTGTTCTGAATATTGTGGAAAGGTTGTAAAGTTCGAGGGGAGCCGTAAAACTAAGAGTGATTGCTTTGATAGGATGCTGGCGTCAACCTGCACTGCCTGCTTGAATTACAAGAGCATGAGGTTGTGAATGTTTATAAGGGGCACAAGCAGAGATCATAATTGATTAATGGCCGTCAGTGCGGTGGGAGCAGCCAAAGCCCCCCTGAAGCAGCAAACAAGAGTAAATGCTTACAGGCTAACCAAAGACGTACACATGTGCACCAAAAATGTGAGTCATTCATCAAAACGGCAGCACGGCAGAGTTCATGGCTGTACCTTGCCTTCCATACAAAAGGGTTGAAAAACAGATGCAACAGGGTGTGCAGTGAGAGCTGAAAGGTGTTCAAATGTGGGTTTTGAGCTTCATCTATCTGTCAGCATCCTATCCCTAACCTCTCATGAGGTTAAAGTCATTGTCAAAAATATTAGAGTTACATAATTTTTCCAATATTCCAAATGAAGTTGATCAGCCAAAACATGCTTGGTCCCTAAAGTGAACATCTTTAGTTTTTGCTAGAACTAGAAGTTGAATACAGCTTTTTCCCAGGCATTTGGAAAGCTCTGGATTTGATTCTACACAGTGGCGTTCAAGTTTGCCTGCACCTGCTCGCATGAAATACTCTGCTGTCACTGTCTAGACAGCCTGTCTGAGAAATGCGTCCTTCCACAATGCACAATGCAGAGAGTGGAAAACCAAGGAAAACTTTAACAAAAAAGTCGCTTACAATGAACATTGTCAGTGCCAAAACCGTTACATACCCAAAGAGGGAGTGATGTACAGTGTAGCTACAGTAATTGTTTTTGTTCCATTAGCTCTCTGAACTGCCTCATATAATTAAATCTTGTGTCCTTGAAAAACAACTGAGGTGGCAGTATATAAGTTTAATATTGATCATTTTTTTGTATTTTTTTTTTAATTGCCAAACCTTCTGCCCTTTGTTCTGACTTTTGAAATAGAAAACGGAGAAACTTGTCTTAAATCGAGCCTTGGAGTCGATTCCATCATTTGGAATCAGAGTCAACATTGAGACTTTGTCATATGGCAAGATGACAGAAAGTAATTGGAGCAAACGTTTGATTTAAACAGGCTTCCAGTAAGGCTTGTTTGACAATTTGAATAAACTGCGGCTATGAATGTTTGCCACTGGCCATCATGACCTTTCACTAAGCTTACAGGATGCATGGAGCGCCAGAGATGACCACATGACCATGCGGTGCCAACCAGCAGCTCGGTCCGCTAATGCTAAAGATAAACACACTTCATGGCACAACTGGGGGCTTAATTACCCGATGTAATCTCATCATTTTGTTTTCTAAACAGATTAATGAACAGCCTGCTAGCTGTGTGCGGCTAATTGCCATTCCTTTTTTTTTTGGAGGACAGAGTCACTGAGAGGAAAATCAAAGCCAACAGCGAAGGGTAAATTAAGCCTTTCTGTCCACAGCAGAACTAAAATATCACCCCTCGGGCAGCGAATCAGCTTTGCTGTCACACCACTGACCTTTTTACTCATGTCTCACTGAACATCGGAGCTCACAGCAACGTAAAAAATAAATAAATAAATAACAACAAATTGAGTATGAAAATAAAACCTCCCTGTGCATGCGAAACATTTTGTGAACACAGTTTTAAGCCGTGGTCACAACACTGGGAATTACAGCAATGCGCGGACAGTAGAAATTGGATCTCTTAACGCACTGATGCTTCTGCCATTTGCTCTCTGGAACATTTATGGAGAGCCACAGTTACAGAAATGCTGTAAGTGTTTTCCCCTTTTACAGACAAGCAAGGCATCTTAATTAAGTTCAAATTTCATAAAACAAGCATTAGAAGCTCAAATGTTATAAACCAGTTATATAAAAGATAAGAATTGTTTTGTTAATTGTGATGTTTCATAGCATGAATCCAGCTTTCAGGGTTTATTTATTTGAAATTTAATATAATGTACACAGTAAACATGCAAACTAAAGGCCATACTTACACTCAACCCAGTGGTGAACCAGTGGTGAACCTTAGAGCTAGGCCTTCAGTTTGGACCATATACATCAAGGTAAAAAAAATGACGAAAACCATGCCAAGACAATGCTAATTTCTGTGCAGCACTAACAGTTTTGGCCTTCTAGATTAAACACAGACATCTGACAGCTTGTAAAACATATTTTGTGTTTTATCTAAGGAGTTGTAATAGACATATTTTGCTTTGTACGTTGCATTTCTAGAGCGACTCCTTCAGTGAAGAGTCCTACTTCTGTTCACCTTCAAAAGAACTCAGTCAGTGATGTATCTATGACTTCCAGAAGGCCTAGAGTGATGTTTTTACTGAACAAATGGTCCTTCCCATTGTAAATCAAAACATGATTGGTTGATTCCACTGCTAATGTTCGTGGTTAATGTAAAACATAAGGACTTCAGTTTGTGAAGTCCTAACGAATATAAGAGCTTGCTCAGCTTTATCTAAGTAGATACCACAGAGAAAAGAAAATCGGATCAAATTCTGACCAAAACTTAATGAAATAAGAGTAGTACTTGCTGAGTTTGTCACACATGGTCATGTAAACTACAGCCTCACTAAGTCTCAAAAAGTAACACTGAGTGAGTGTGCTCACTCTCTTGGGGCATGTGAGGATAATATCCGTGAGTGCTGCTTCGTCCTTGAAACTGAGTGGTACCTCCAATCTCAGTGTGAACAATGACTGTTCCAGCAGCATACTGAGCTTGAAAAAAAAAACAATTATAACTAGTAGAATAGTGTGCAAGGCAAGTCAGAGAGCTTTTAATCGCCTCTGTCGGTCACTGGAGCAGCGCAGAATGCAAGATATATCCTTTATAGAAAATGTTGGTCTGGATATTTTTTCCGCAAATAGTTGTGCTCGAGTTGAGTACAAAGACAAAGGCCTGCCCACTTGTAAGTGATTTTGACAAACACTTGTCCCCACCCTACTCAACCAAATTTAAAGACTTTCTTTTCTGCGGATCAGGGAAAATCCAGGATCTCCACTCATTTTCCACTAGCCCATGCATGCCTATGGTGCTATCTGCTCTGTTTTACTCCCCAGTGTATTTGTCCTCCCCACTGATAAAGAAATCAATAATCTAATGGCTGTCAAAAATTGTTAGTTGTAGGTTTAGTTCAGGTCAGGTCCGGACAGAATTTTTCCCAAGATGAGGTTATATATGGATTTAAAATGTGGTGCTCTGGTTCAGGTCAGGAAAGACAGAATGTACTCAAGTTTTATTGAGGTTTGGAATACACATTTAGGCTCAGGTAAACAAATCATCAAACCAATCAACAAGCCGACCAACCAATCGCGGCTTCTTCTTTCCATGTCTTTAATCGCTGGAGCATGGCTTTGGCAGGATTAGCTTTGGCAGGATGCATTACGAATGGATGACCTCTGCATCCTGTGCGCCAACCCAACCCCCCGACCTCCCAGTGTTTGTGTTCCTCAGCGGAGCTGGGTGATCGGTGACTGTACGACAGGGCACAAATGCATATATACACATATACACATATATACACACACAGCTTTTGAACATGGCAGAGAAGAGGCTGCATGACTCACTCCCCTGGGCTTGATGTGACAGTAAGTGTCTCTGACAGCCCATACTACTGGCCTGAATGTTTTGACATTTCCTTGAGTGTCTTTGCACATCATTCGCACAGCAAACAGTTTGCAAGCGTTTGTTTCCTTTCTTCCCCTTTGACCCTGCTTGCAGCCCTTATTCATGGACTTCTCTCAGCATTCTGAGGGGCTTCACCTTGAGAGAAATCCACTGTTAAGGACTCTATAATGAATAGAATTATAAGGACCATGTTACAGTCCTCAGGTGCAGAACTGTGGCTTTCTGGTTGGCTTGCTTCTCTTCTCTTCTCTATGAGAGGATAGTCTTCACTGACTGTCCTCTCATACTTTTAGGTGGACATTATCTACAACTCTGGTCCTGGAGGGTCGGTGTCACAGATTGGTAGCCCCTTCACTCAAATGCCCTTACTAAATCTGGCAATGGACAGATGAGTAGTTTGAGCACCAACCTGTGCTGGACTGGCCCTCCAGGACCGGAGTCCTGCACCCCTGATCTACAGCAACACAATCTCGTACTGTGGGACTCTGACAATTCCTTTAAGTCTGCAGTTCAGTCTCTTCCGTAAAAGCCCAGCTCTCCAACATTCTTCTTTTCTCTGGACTATTCTTCCTCTCCTTGCTTTATTTATTTTGGTGTAGTGCCCTTGTTTTGAAGGAATTATGTTGTTGTTAATGTGAATATTCTTACAGCCGGGATATAAGAAAGGAGCCAAATTAATGAAATGTAACATTATTATAGTGTCACATTCCTCACTCACTCATGTCACCTTTGTTGCGGACATCTGTATCCAATGTTTTACGTAAGAAATGGCCAACATGCCTGGACCTCTATGGCATCTTAAACTTGCTTTTTTACTTGCATGCTTAGGTCTCCGCTGACTCAGTCATTAAATCCCATCCCTGGGTGGACCCACAGAGCAGCAAAATCGCCTGTCCATGCGAGAGCAGCACCGAGGGGGATTCACTTGAAAGCGAACAACAGCCACGAGAAGTACAATATTGACCCACATTGTAATGTTATGTAAATCTGACCCAACAAGGGTTTCGCTTTTTGAAAGAGCGAGCAAAGCAGGCAAGATTATGCACGATCACCACTCATTTCTGCCCTCTCATGCTTATCCCACTTCATGGTTAATAATTCAGTCTTTTAATTCTAAGTATTAGGGCCAGGCGTTCAGAAATGCCACCGCTGGCCCCCGGAGAGAAACTCTTGGCTCATGCACATTCACACGCCTATAAAGGCACAGGCACACACACACACATGCATGCATCATAGGCCACACTGTCACATCGTGTCAGCCTGAGGGACCCGCACTCATCAATTTGTTTGTAAACAGCAGATTAGCAGAGTAAGCCGTGGCCCTTGGTGGGATGTTGGCGGACACACACAGCGCAAAGCTTCTTCTATCTCTGAGCTTATGGAGAGAACGTCTGCTCATATACGCATTTAGAAAAGAGGTACTTGCTCAGAGAAGAGCAGCAAAATGAAGTGCGCTTACTGGAATTATATAGCATTTCTGAAAATCAACTGTTCATTTGATTGACTTTACATCACTATTCTGACAGTCCAGAGCAATTGTCCAAAGATCTGGGCCCAGTTTCACAAAAGTGTCTTAAGAAACCAAATCTTCTTAAACATACATCTTAAGTCTTAAAAATACTTTTAAAAAACTTAGAATTCCACTGTTTTTGATTTCACAATTTCTGCATATCTCAGTGTTTGAGTTATAAAAGTAATTGCAGAGAAACTTGCTGTTTTCTTTATAGTGGTGCTGATAGGAACCAGGGGGTCACAATGTCTACTATCCAAACACAGCACAGATCTTCTGAATGTGAGGTTGAGAATGGTAAAGTAGTGGTAAATTGGATTTTTCTTTAAGGACTATCTATTTTGCTTTTCATGAATGTATTCAAAAATACCTTTGAAGTCAAAACCTTGTCACAAAACTTTGTCTACATGTTAACAATTTAAATATGCAAATATTTTTAAAAAAAAAATCCCTATTGAAGAAATTCTAAGAACAAGCGGTGGTGTTGCAGAAATATGCTGAAGTATTTTCTTAACCATGCGACAGCCTCACACTAGATTGTAACAGTTGTTGTGACAAGTCTTTAAAACTCTAAGGTATAACAATGACTTTCACAAAAATATAATAATTAAAATATACCAACAATGACTGTTTAACTGTTGGCTAATTCCTCCACTATCATGTGTAGGTTTTGTTTACTAATTTAAATTTTCTTGTTTTGAACATTTGGTTTGTTTTTTCCCCCCATTTTGCTGTCCTTACTGCATGAGATTACTTCTTATTAAAAAACTGTATTTACTAACATTCTTATGAACTTTTTAGTGTTTACTGTAAAATCCTTCCTAAGTTTTTTTTTCTAGGAGAGCTTTTGTGAATCTGGACCCTGACCAAACTGAATATAAATTCTGCAAACCAAGCAAATCATCACTATCTCACCAAAACCTCATGACTTTTTTAAAAACACCAACTCTCCTATATATTGTGAAACGGCCAATAGCAACGTTCCAAATTACTCTGAATAAAATCTAATTATGTATTTTAAAGCTAAGAACATCTGGAGAAAGATTTTCTTACAACAGCAATGAAAATATAGTTGGACGAACCACACCTTTCTGTGTAACACTATGGTATATCCTCTTTATTATATACCATATTACCAAAATATTATATACTATATTATCTTCTGCAGTAGATTAATATATCTGAAGAAGAAATTACAGTTAAAATATTATCATTAAGACAAATTCATGAATCACAATAAAAAAATAAACCAATAAAACTTTTTTCATGTGTTCTGGTGCTTCCTGGGGTCGACCGGGACGTTGGGTGGTTTCACAAAAGCATGCCATTCTCCTTTATTTTCCCAATTTGACCTCTGAAACAGCTTCACGGTTGTGATTTTGGGCTGCCAACTGCTGAAAACAAACAAGTTTGTGAATGTTACGCTGCTTTGTGCTGTTCATTTCTCTTGATCAATTATTAACGAGGAATGTTTCAGCTCCGTCCTCTGGGATCGTTTTCCTCGGCTCTACATTTTGGATTGCTGCTCCAGTTTAGCAATCTGGAGAGAATAATAAAATGGCCAGTGACTTACTGCCCGCTCTTAGAGCATGAGTATAGATGACAAATTGAAAGGATTAAATCAAGGGTCTCAGAAGGCGCCAGTAAAAGGTCCTTCCTAGGAGCTCTTAAATTATTTTAAGAACTCCATCAGGCTGATTCCAGCGGCATGCCTGGGTGTTCGGATAAAGCCAGGGGAAAAACTATCAGAGAAGGAAAACACTATCCTACAGTGATAAACAATCTGTTTCCAGGAGTCAGTGAGTGAGTGGTATTCTCTGGAGAATGCCAGAGGAAATGAATATGAGCGCGCTGATCGCTGAAAAATCATTTCTAATAGACAAGCAAGTAACCTCTGGGGCAGCTGAGTGGGTTCTGAACGAAGCACTGAGAGCATCTTCTGCATTTGGTGAGGAACCATTAAGATTGTAGAGCATGAGATGGTGAGATGAAGAGAGGTTTCTGTTACCTGGGCAACCTGCCAACTTGTATAAAGAAGGAATGGACTGAGATCGGAATTGACGGTGGTGCTTTTGAAACATTATGAACCTTGCTCCCACGTCTCTATGGGACGGTCTTTCCGAGCAAGAGAGTTAAATGCTTTAATAGTCCACCAGTGTGTGGAATATCATTAATAAACGTAACACATTGGATACATCACAGTTCCTGTTGCTGTGGACTGGAGGCTCTCAAACTACCCCTCACACTTCTTCCAACAAAACTACCACTACTGACTCTAACTGCACAAACAACTGTGCAGCCGTGATTAAGTCTGTACACGAAGGCCTCTTATTGTTAGTTAACTCCATATGGTCATCTCTTTTAGTCTCCATCACTCTACAGGTTGACCAGAGGACAGTGGGTCCCCCTTTTGAGTCTTGGTTCCTCCCAAGGTTACTTCCTCCCGCTTTAGGGAGTTTTTCCGTGCCTCTGTCGCCTTTGGCCTACTAGGGCCTCAGACCTGGATTCTGTAAAGCTGCTTTGATTAGATGGATAAAGTGCTATGTATATAAAATTGAACTGAACTGAACTGAACAAATAACCAATATAACCAACCAACAACAAATGTATTATAGGCAGAAAGAGGTTTATTAAAGCTACAGGAAGTAATACAGACAGTGTGGGGATGAATATTTGCAAATTTAAAAAAAGAGTTGACAAAATACCCGTGTCAGCAAATTAAGAATGAAAGGTCCTAAAATCGGAGAAATGGCTTTGACATTAATTAATTTCTCTGAACTCATTTTGAAGTCAAAGCATCTGTAGATGCTTTCTTTGGGGGCATACAGCTTATAATCTTACCATAAACATCCACCCCTCACTCACTGAGACCCCCGATGCATGTCACTGTTTTTGAATGACACTGGGAAGACTATCTTCTCGAACAAAATGAACAAATAAGAATGTTTGACACAGGTAACCAGTGAAGATTAAACATGTTTTAGCTCATTTATGGTGCTTTCTAGGAATAACTGACAGAGCACCATGATTGTGATAAGCAATGTAATAACACATTTTACTCCCAAGATTCTTTTACAGGCTTTACAGTATGAGCAGATCTTTAAAAAGGCTTGGCTGTTTCTAATTAATCAAAAGTTAAAAAACGAAAAGAAACAACTCTAAAAGCAGTATTACTGTTTAGCAAAAGAGTATCAGGTATAAACACCTCTGTATCTCAGAACAACACTTAAGATTTTGATCAAATGTAGTGAGCAGAAAAAGAAATACAGAACCAAAAATGGACAGAGCGTTCCTTGAAAAAGAAAAGTACCCCCCTCTCGTTTCCTCGCCAATGTTAGTCACTGCCAATTCCCACCCGCTGACTAAATCTCCCCATCAATTCAAATATTACCTGCCGAGTACATAAAAAAAGGCAAAAGGTCTGCATATTGTTCTATATAAAGTGTCAATGCAACATTAAAAAAGGAAATTGCATATTGTTATTGTTCTTTTACAAAGCTAAGAAATAAATCCTATCCCTATGAGTTATTCTCCTAAATGTTATAATACTTTCTTTTCTATTTCCCTCTCTAAGGTCTAACATTACATAATTTCACGATTTGAAAACATCTGAAATAATGCTCATTCCAGAAAGCACAAAAGCAACTCCTGCTTTATCTTTAATGGATGCTGGTTATAATCTCTTAAGACTTCTTCTGAATAGCGTTTCAGCTTTCGTGTATGATTGTCACACCATCACGTCAAGGCTGATATCATTTCAGTGTTTCTCACTCTGAGGAATGTAGCAACAACGTAACTCCACTCGCATTTTCAAGGAAGGACAGCTGCGCATGGCGAATAGCGCGGCAGCGTCTTTGCACTAAGAAGCGAGTCGTATTGCGTGCCTCTTTTTCATGATATACATATAAATACAATAATTGTGCTGAATGAAAAAAAGCAGTATATTGAATAAAAAGGACGAAGCAGCAGCGAACTGCGGCTTACTCAGGCTTTGGTTATACACGTCTGAGCCGGAAAGAGAGCTACTCTTGGGTCATTCACAGTCCTATTCCATATAATAAACCTCTCCATTAACTGCAAAAAGCATATAACAATAAACACACAATGTCCAAGAATGTAAACAGAGCTCTCTGAGGTCTTGTTTCATCTCCTGGAATGTTCTGGGAAGCGCTGGGAAGCAGTGCTCGTTGCCTCACATGCAGCACGCCTGTTTGAATTTAAAACTTCAAATGCTTTCTAATTGTTTTAAATTACTGTTGCATTACTAACAGTCCAATTTCTGTCTTCATTCTACATGCCTGTAGACTATTTTGCAACTATGCCGTTCACCTTCGCCTCCTGTTTTGGTTTAGATGCAGCTGAAACTGAAGCTTTAAGACATTGTGTTTTCCATTTGCATACTTCTTTATCCGACCGACATATTACATAAGGTCATAGGAGGAAACGAGAGCTTCATGTTATAATACCCTAAGTGTGTGCAATCATGTTTGTGTGAGTATATCTGTGTGCATACGTATATATGCATGTGGCTCCATTACCAAGTATATCATGCTGAAAATATACATACAGCCATGACATAACGTCAATAAAAAAGCAAGGCCATCGTTTTGATTGTCAGAAAATCCCGCTGAATAAGTGACAGTGGATTGGGATCCCTTTTTCAGATTGTATTGCATTGCAACAAGTTTTCTAAGCTCTCTAGAACAATAGCTAAACTCGAAAAGGGCTAAACGGGTTCCTTGGACCTGCCATAGATGCACCACTTCTGGCTCCCTAAAAAATCTCTCACTTGTTTTTTTCTTGATTTATTTTGTTATATGAGGGTCCTTTACACCTTTAAAAGGTTCTTCACACTAACATATGCCTTTGGTTCTTCAGGGAGCCAAAAGTAGCTTTTCTATGGTATTGTTCCAAGAACACCGCGGCACTTTTTTTTTGTGCTGATCAGGACTACAAATAAGGAATAGAAAAACCAGCATGTCTGATGAGGCTAGAATTTAAAACTTTTGCCCTTACTAATGGGATGACATAGAGGCTGGGACAAAAACGTACACTTGTTAAAAGTACACTAAGTACCATTTTCTCAGTACAAACATCACCTATCATTATACAATCCTTTACTTATCATTTGTTTACAATTACATGAAAAAGTCTACTCACTGTATCTTTAAGGCTTCTTTAACGACTGCTTAGTCATATTAGCACAGTCAGATCAGGCCCTGAAAAACTGACTTACTGTGAAATGTTTTCCAAGCATATATCCCAAAGCAAAATGCTTTTAGTCTGACAGCAGTGCAATGCAGTGTCAAATTATGCACTGCATGTGAGTGTGTTGGCAATTACTGTTATAGGTTTCATAACATAACTGAGAGTTTTTACTGCTTTCTAAGAGTATGTGTGAATTCCCAAAGAAAAAAACACTCTTAGTCTGACAGCAACAAACTTATGCAATTTTCTAACAATGTACTGCATATGTTGTTTGTGTGTGAGTGTGTGTGTGTGTATGTGTGAAGGAAATTTGCATTAGATTTCATAGTATAAATGTGTGAGACTTAAGTCTGCCTTGTATCTGATGAAGTGGAGGTATATATGTGCATGTGTGTGCATGTGTGTGTGTGCATGTATGTGAACATGGGTGTGGGTGTGGGTGTGCGTGTGCATGTGCGTGAGTGTGTGTGTGTGTGTGCGCGCATAAGGCACTCAGAGGTCAGTGGTGGCCTTGGCAGTGAGGGCCTGGATGCGGCTGGTGTTGCAGTTCTTGCAGAGAACATGACCATCCAATGGGTAGCAACCCTGATTATCCCCCTCAGAGAGAAGACAGCCACAATCCTACAAAACAAACACAGACTTGAATTCCTCACTCTGACTACATATCAGGGCTGCACAATATATTGGTTGAAAGTCGTTACTGTGAAATTAGCAAAGCTGTTAAATCTCAGAAGGCTGCCATTTTCACACAAGCAGCTAGTTTCACAATTGTTTTTCTCCATCTGAGCATTTCTGGTGTGTGTTTGGATGAATCAAGATATTCACATGAACTTAAATCATACTGACTAAAATAACGCAAGGCTATTATTAACCATGTCACATAATTGGGTTCACAACTGTGTTTCTAATGTCCCAAGTACTGAAATCACAACACATAGTGAGTATAATTCAACTGCTTGTGTCACATTGTGCCAGCCCTAATATATCCCTTTATAGTAGTTACTGAGTCATTTATAATAGGTACTGGGTAAAAAGATGCATGATAAATAACTTTATAATTGAATTATCAGCAAAGTATGACGATGTAGTTTTTTTGACATGTTGGAACAATGAAACATGAAATATTCATATGAAAAAAAACTTTTGCACAGAACACATAGATTTTTGATTTTTCCAATTTGTTGAATTCAGCAAATAAACTGTAATTGTGTATTAAAATGTGCAGAAGTGTGTTATTTACTTTTAATATTTTTATATAATGTTTAGGCTTTCACCAGAGCATACAGATGGATTGTGTACTAAATCCACACTTAATATGTCTGCATTAAAGTAAAGTGGCCCCTTATAGTCACACGTGAACAGACCACAGCACAGCACACAGTGTGAACAATGTGAAATTCTTTCTCTGCATCTAACCCATTCGCCAAGTGAAGCAGGGGGCTGCCACCAATGAGGGGCATCCGGGGAGCAGTGTGTGGGGACGGTACCTTGCTCAGTCATGACACTAGCAGTCCTGGGATTCGAACCCACGACCTTCTAATCGCAGGGGCAACTCCCTAACCACTAGGCCACCAGCTGCTCCAAGTAAAAAGAGCTCAGAGTAAAAAGTTACCCCACTGAAACAGATGAATACAGACACGAAAACTTGTAGAGTCACATTCATGTATATATGTGTACACAAACACACACCTCACAGCGGTAACACTGCACATGGAAGTCCCTGTCCAGGGCCACAATACGCACAGTCTCCTCCTGGCCAGGAGCAGGCATTATGGGCTCTGAACACACAGAGCAACGAGGAGCAAACTTCCTGTAGAGAGACATAAACAGAGCGGCTGAGCGCAAACTCTACCAAGCAATCCATCTAATTGCAGCTGTATCAGTACTTGTGAAATAGAGTGAAATAGCAGCATTCGGAGTGAATGTCCTATAATTACAGTAATGTTACAGTGAATGTATATCAGTTCACATGTGCTACTCAAGAACTGGCATTTTGCTCCTTTCGCTGAAGAGCTGCTGTGAAGTCAGATGACCTTAATTCACACAAACCTTTGTGGCTTAATAATGCAATTATTCAAGCCACTGAGTTGAATACTGTTTTGTCTTGTATATTTAGGAGGGAAGGTACAAAAGGAACAGAGACATGGCCAGAGAAAAAGAGTGAGGATGTGAAGACAAAGCCAGGCTTTTTGGTCCAGGCAGGTGATGAAACTTCTTCACTGGGTTATTCCAATAAATGTTCAGAATTGGGAAGTGGAGCATACAGTGGCTCAGACAGGCCACAACTGTGACAGAGAAAACAGGCTGTTCCTCGACACAAAGGCATTTCTGTTCCAGCCACATTCACACAACTAACGGCTTCCATCCGAAACTTTTCAGTTCCTCAACAGACACCTTTTTTTTTCCCATGGAGAAATTGTGTTTCTGGTTTTCTGTATTTCTCGGCTGTCTCTTTTAAGGGACCCTGGGTTACTTTACTGAAGGCAAGCTTAACTCAGTCTTTGGACTATGTAGAATTTTCAGCACACACAGTCAACACAGGTGCCTGGGGTTAATCAGCGTCCATAAAGTTACGATCCGACAGCTGCTGACTTCATGACATATGAGCAAACAAGACACTAACATCTCATCGCTATTTAGTTTTGTAAACTGAGGAAAGTACAGGCCTGCAAGTATGAAAGTTGTTTAGCAGTGATACCCCATGACGGCAATATATTATCATTGGCACGTAAATCCTTGCTTTTTTTTCTTTTCTTTTTAATACATCATTAAAAAAGAAGGCTTTCACATTTAATGAAATGTGGAATGATCCAAAATGACAAGGAATAAAATTATATTACCTTCAGAAGTTATAAATGTTACTTTTCCTTCTTCTACAAAGTTACGATTTTAGAGACAAGGTTTTTTTTGAGTGAAAGTACAAAGCCTTGTTAAGACATAAGTGTGTGTCTGTGTAATAGGTGAGTTACTTGTGGAAGTCCTCGATGCAGTGGATGTGGTTGGAGGCGTCCACAGTGAAAGGGATGCCATCCAGGCTCCGGTGGCACACCACGCAGGTAAAGCAGTGAGGGTGGTATGCTTTCCCCGTCGCACGCAGGATACGTTCCATGATGGGCTTACTGCAGATGTTACAGGTCTCCAAGGTGTTCTAGAGTCATGCAAACACACAAAAGATCTAACACTTAACAAAACAGGATTATAGAATTATAGATGAACTGCTGATAGATGAATGTGAAAAAGTATTAGGCTGTTACTAAGAAACACTATATGTCCTAAAGTATCCAGACATCCCTTCCAATGAATGAATTTAGATTGTTGTTCAGTTCACACGGTTTGTCTCTCCATCTTAATCTCTACAGAAAAGCCTTGTCAATAGAATAGAACACTCTGGGGTAGCTTCACATGAGCCTAAGGTCACCATTCCCAGTGCAGTGGAACTGTGTTCTCTGGAACTCCATTCAAAACCTGAGATGGGTTGGAGTGGAATGGTGTGATTCAACACTGACATCAGTACCTGACCTCACTAATGCTCTCCCGCTTGAATGCAATCAAATCCTTGCAGCAATATTCCAACATCAAGGGTAAATCCTTACCAAAACAGTAAAGGCTCTAAAAGCAGCATGAGGGGTGTCCAAACTCCATGTTAATACCCTGTTAACCTTATTAATCCCCTTGACACAGGAGGAAACACTGGATTAGCAGGCCTCTACAACCTTACGGAGTACTACCACTGGATCCAACAGTTTTTGGGGGGCAGGAGATATGGTATGTTATCATTATCAGGATAAATTACAATATGCTTTTCTAAACTATTATCAGTACTTTCGGAGCAATGAACACCTGCATGTATCACAAAAAGACAGATTTAGTTCAATTATAGACACTGTTTACAGCAACACATTTCACTTTTTTTTTCTGCTCTTGTTCTTTTGCAAACAGTTTGTTCTTGAAAAAGCTGAATATAAAACTGTACCCAGTGTTTTATATCCATTGTAAATCCATCAAAAAGTCTTGTGTCTCACCTTGTGAGAAGTAAATACACATATTGGGTATCGTTAAAATGTCTTAAAGTATTATGACATTAGAGAGAGAGTCAGTAAGCAGTGTGTCCAGCTGGACTCACTGGATAGAGCTTGATGTGAGAGTGGTATGTTCAGAAATCCTCCATTGCGCCTCTAAATATCCATGGAAAAACTTGGAGAGGATGCATGACCTTTTCCATGCAGCTGTTCCAAACCTGTGGCTGAGGCAGCGGAGCCAGGGTCAAACACGGCTAGGTTTGAATGGGAACAGTTATGTAAGAGAAAGACCAGCACATACCCAAAAAAAAAAAAAAAAAGGAAAGGAAAAAGGTGACAGGAGAGTGACCTTAATGTGTGAAATATGGATGTGTGTCTCTACGTGTTCAAGAGAGAGGCGAGAAAGAGAAAAAGAAGGAAAGAGAGAAGGAAAGAGAGAGAGAGAGAGAGAGAGAGAGAGAGAGAGAGAGAGAAGGGGAGGGCTGCAAGACAGAAAAAAGAAGTATATAGCAAAAGAGAGAAGAGAGAGAAAGTGCAGAGAGTAAAAGAGAATAAAAAATAGAGCGAGGATAAGAGTGAGGAAAAAGGAGAGAAAAAAGGGAGATAAAGAAAGATTGGGATGGAAGGAGAAATTGCGAAAGAAACAGAAGGAAGAGAGAGAGAGAGAGAGAGAGAGAGGGGGGGAGGGGGTTACAGAACTGTCCATAAAATCTGCCAGTGAGTACACAGCAGAATGGAAGTCTAACAATTCATTCGCAAATGTTGCTGATGCATGTTTCACTTTGCTCTGTGAGGTCTGAAGTTCTGTTAATGAATATCAGTCTTATCACTCACCCTGAACTGTCTCCGAGAGTCAGATATGGAGTATATCTTGAAAATGAAAGCATGAAAGGCAGCCAGCGTGATTAGCTGCTCTCTCAGTTGTAAACAAAGTAATCTTTCACTCGCTCCCTCCTTGTGCTCGAGGCAGGACAGTAAATATATCTACTTTCTGATGACTGCGGCCTTTTCCCGAGCCGCGGACACTGGGCAGCCGGCCCGCTGACAACCTCTCCCCCGATGCTTAATGTCCACCCACAGCCCTGGATTTGTTGTTGCCATATTTAATAGATAACAATCTCCTTTTCCTTTCTGACCGCTCGCGCAATTACAGCAGACGATAGTGAAATTATCTATGGGTTATCAATTATAGACGCCTCTCTCTTTGAAAGATTTGTGTGTGTGTTTGGGAGTGTGTGTGTGTGTGTGTGTGTGTGATGCAGAGACATTTCCTGGATTTCTCTCTTCTAAGTTCAATGGCCTCAGCATGTCTCTGTTGGCGCAGAATGGAGGTGGCAGCTGTTCTCCCTGGCACTGTCCCTCTCTCTGTTTCCAAACAGCAGGTTGCGTGTGAATATGTGTGTGTGTGTGTGTGTGTGTGGCATCGCTGTGCTTTGTCATGCAGCTGATCTGTGCTGTGAGGTCTCCAGAGAAAAACACTGCCAAACAGAATGGGATGCTCCGGAGCACCTGCACACGAGCCTAAGGTCACAATGCCCAATGCCAAACAGGGCATAAAGTCCCCCAGTGGAACAGTAGAACTGTCTTTACTGGAGTGATGGAGTGCTACCCCAAACCTCTGGAATGAGTTGGAGTTGCATTTGTGATGTTCAAGCTTTTAATGTAACATAGAGGTTGTCACTGCAGCAAAGGAGGACAAACTCCCTCTTAATATCCTTGATTTCAGAAGAAAGGTTGAATGAGCAGGTGTCTACAAGTGGACCTACAGTGTTATCATATAGATAGATGTTGCTAGAAAGAATCTTTGCTGGGCACTGCTGTTCAGCACTCAACTGAGTCAAGGGTCAGAACTCGACTCACCCAGGCAGTTTTTTAAAAGGACTTTTTAAAGAAGAACAACTACAGGGATTTCCAGCAGCCATGGGTTTTTTGTGTCACTGTTACCCTAGAGAATGGGCTGTGTTTTGTGGGAAAAATAACCAGCTCTTAATATCTCTTTTTTCTTCCTAGAGCAAAATATAAATCAACGTTCTTCTCCCACAGCAACGCTTGTGTACAAACAATGTCCATATTACAACCCTCCACAAATCCTGGAAAAGGAATAAAGCTTTTAATGAGCTTTCTGCTTTGAGCCCTCGAGGTTTTGCCTCAACTACTCAGTCACTCCAAAGCGGGGGGAAAAAGTGTGAGTGTTTACGTGCGCATAATCTGAGTGCCTTCATGGTTTCCGCAAGGGAGGAAGCCAAACGGCTAACCGGTTCACCTGGATGATGTCCATTAGTCTGTATTTGTGAGCTGAAGGTAAACAGGAGCCCGCAAACAAACATGTACTGCAGACTTCTGAGCATCTGTGCGCTACGCTCAACATCTGAACTCCCCAACACTCCAGTCTGGCTCAATCACTCATCTCATCTGTAGAGATGCCATTTCGGAGCCCAGCCCTGCTCCTCTGATTTTCTGAAGAAGCATCTCACCATGACGTCAAAGCAGTTTTGATTTACACGCCGTGGATTTACTGGCCGGCAATAACTTTCAAAGATGGTTTAGGAAAATCCCCATAAAATACTTCCAATGGAATTACTGGGGCAGACACAGCAGATGAGTGTCGCTGCCACTAGAGGGCACTAGCCGTCTGCGCGTCAGCCTCTCTGGCCCCTGAAATGTGATGTATTCAAGCGCATGTATTGCATTTTTTTCCCTTTTTTTCCTCTTCTGCCTCATACATTTCTCTAAGTGTTTGCCCAGAAGGCTAAACAAACGTCTAGGCAGATGAGGTAAAGTGAATTTAGGTCAGACTGCCTCTTGCTGAACTGAGGGCCGAGTGGAGTGTGCTAAAGTCAATTGTGGCCTCCTCTCTCCCTTTTTCAATTTCCTGACAAAGTGCTCACTCGCTCGCTGGCTCTAGTGCCGCGTACGCTACCTTACGCTGAAGCTTCAATCAGTGTCGCGTCCTGAACCAGCAGGGAGGCGAGATGGTGCGCAGTGTTTCATCTGAGCTGTCCCCATGGACAGAGGGATCCCGGGACAGAAAGAGGTCCACTGATCCAAGGGCAGCCCAAGTGTCAAACACACTCAGCCTTACAGACTTACAAAGAAGTCAAGCAGGCGATGCAGATTCAGTATAGATTCAGTATGTATGCATCATCACTATGAATAACCTCTGTTCTATTAAATAATAGTTTCAAAGGAGATGGGAGTAAAAATATGTGTAGTTTTAATGTCTGTTAATGTGACAAGACTGCGTTCCAAGTATTTTTTCTACAATTTCTCATTTCTGTTCTGGATGGTGCAGAACAAATCTTAAGAGTAAATGAAGAGAATATGCTGAATGTGTGTGTATGTGTGTGCGATAGAGTGCAGATTTCATTGATATTTCATGGAGGAACTTTTTTCTTTCCCCCTATTATGTGTGCACAAGCTGCCACAGGACTGCACTTGATGTGTACTTAAGCAAAATACCCTTGCTGAATGTCTCCTTTGATACCAGGTTGCATCAATTTTGCATGATGCTCAGTTGGCTGCATGGCATAGATTTATTGTTGCAGGAAATATTCAAACATCTGCATGCTTTCAAATGCTTGTCTGACTAGCCTGTTTACCTTTTACGCCGGACAACTCAGTGGAAACTTACTTCAATAAGAATTCTGCACGAATGCTATCTGCTATTCTAAACATACTAAAGAGTTACAGTCTAATATGTTTGGGTTAGGTGCATTTATCAGCTCAGTTTTATCAGTATTAAGTGTAAAAACAGCAAACGGAGGCAGAAGCATCTGCTGTGAACTTGGTGCATCTTAACAGCGGCTAAAAGGTCAGAGGTCTTCGGGCTGCTGTGCAAAGGTTAATCTGTTGCTGAAGAACTTTGCTCACACCTGCTGTTTGCTGTTAAAGAAGCTGTTATAGCTTTCCGTCTCCTCCCTCAGCTCTTCTGCCTGCAGCCAAACGGAAGAGGGAGGCGTCCTTCTGCCCAAGGCCGAAACCCTGGCCTGCTGAGGTTGCTTGAAAGGTGGACACGAACGGAGGAATGAAAGTGGTGGGAGGGATGGGAGGAAGGAAGTTTTCTCTCAAACAAGACTGTTTGTGTGTGTGCATGTGTGTGTGTGTGTGTGTGTGTGTGTGCGCGTACGTGTGTGTGTGTGTAAAATCCCAGACAGAGAAAAGAAATTAAAAAGAAAGAGAAGAAGCCGGAAAAAGAGAAAAAGAGAGAGGGAAGAGGGGTTCAGAGAATAAGCGAGCTAAAGTCCACACAAGGGATCAATCTTGAGTGACCTTGAGAGAAGGCATTATGGGTAGGAGACAGGCTGGAGCTGTGGGAGTGTGCTGGTGGTATCAGCAGTGGGGAAAGAGAGAGGCTCAGAGCCAGGATGAGCCCAGGCCTTCAGCTCACCCCAGCGGGCCTGGAAGGCACTCTGGGAAGCTTGCTGAGTGCAGCTCGGGGGCCACTGGAATAGAGAAACAGAGCAAGATGGGGCTAGAGATGGGGGCTACTGGGGGCTAGAGTGGATTGGATTGGCACGGTGCCAGGAGCTCTGGTCTCTGTTCTTTTATTCTGAGGCCTTCTCTGTTAACCCTTAACCTCTACAAGTTACAGTTATTGCCAGTGATGACAAAAAGCATTTTTCTCACTAGTGGCTCATAGAAACAACCAGAGGTATTTCTTCTAAATCACGTACGTGCTTGTAAACAACAGATGAGGTTAGTGGTGGTAATATCTCAGACATGAGGAGAAATTGTCTCTATGTACAATGTCACAATTTGCTTTATTATCTGATAAGATGGAACAGACAAAAATGAGACAGGAGTGTCACATTTGAAAATACTATCACAAACTATGGGTACAAATATTTTTTACACACACACACACACACACACAGACACACTGCACTGCACTGCGCTAAATCAAATTAAAGAGGACTAATTAATCTCCTCTCTTTCTCCTGCCTGGAAATCAGCACAGCAGCAGCATGTGACCCTGTGGACACAGAGCTCTGCATATTTCTCTTATTCCAGAGCCAAAGTGACACACACTCAGGCACTAGCTCTCTTAGAAGCTCTGACTGGGGGCGACACTCCAGCAGGTCAGCTCAGGGTCAGCTTGGGGTCTCATGTTTTTCTGTGGCGTGAGAGAGAGAAGTACTTAGAAATCAGAGGCCTAAAGTTAATTAAAACCTTCTGCTTTCCATGCTCAAAAATGACAACGACCTTTGATGTTTTTATGTACAGTTGTATACAAATGATTGGGCACTCCTGGTCAAAGTACATTTAATTAAGTATGAAAATAAGTACATATCCTCTACAGAGAGCACATTTCTGTGCATTTTAATGCACAAACACGGTTTCTTTGTGAAAATGAAGTATATGAAAAAAAATGAAATGTGGACTGTGCAACAGTTATGGTTTAATTTTATGTTTATGTTAAAGTAAGCAAATAAAGAAATTAATAAAATGGGCTTTAAAATTAGGAAAAAAATAAAGATTTTTAAGATTGCTCTCTATAAAGGATGTTTTAACTTACTTGGAAAATCTTCAAAACAGAATTGCACTGGAGGTCTTCAAACTTAGATTTGAAGACTGTATTTGACTGTGTGTCCACATCCAATCAATGCCTTTTGATTGAGTTGTTTGAAAAATCTTAATGAAAACATGAACAGATTAACAAAAGAAAAAATAGAAGAACAAAAATAAACATACAAGCAGATGTCTGGCACCGGTCAGAGAGACACAGTCCAGACAAACTATCCCCAAAACAATAAAACCTGCACTACAAGCACAACATATGTGCACACCCCACATTTCCTACAAGCGGCTGATGAGAGTTGCAACTCGATTCGCAAAAGCCCTGTCTAATTGGGTCTCTCCTTTGAGGAATGCCAGCGAGTTAATCATGTCTGAATATACAGAACTCAATTAGAAGCTCTGCAAGCTAATGCAGACAAATATAAATATTTCATAACAGGAGAGGGCGGAAAGCCTGGAATGTAGGTACTGCTGCCTCTGTGTTTCTGACATCCAGCAAAACGCAGAGGGTGGGCTCACCTGTCTGTTTAGCGAAGCAGCAGTGCGTGCGTACCGCCAGAAAAGGGGCCATATGGAGGAGCAGCTCCAGACTGGAGTGCCAGTGTCTACCAACCTCAGCGCTGACTGCCTCCATGACTATCAGGCAAGGCTGAAGGCTAGGTGGGAAGCAGCATCCAATCCAATCAGAAAGCACAGAAAGAACGGCAAAGCAGATGAAAAAAATCCCACTCTTATTCTACTAGGACTTTATCTTAGGCCTAAAATGTAAGATTTTTTAAAACCTGAACCATGACACAAACAGTTGGAACTTTGTGTGCTGTTTCAAATGTGTATGGCTGCCACTGACAACATTTTCCTCAAGCAAAAGTGTCACAGCGTGCCTTTTCCGTTTGAGAAAAAAGGTCTGAGAATGATGGGAACTTTTCTGACCATTCGATTATGATTCTTTAGAAAATAATTCAATCCATCCAAACTCAAATTCCATCACTATTTGATTTGATTGTAGTTCATTATTTCAGTGTGATTCAAAAATGTTTTTTAAAAATACCCTGAACATCAAAACATGATTGAAGAAACCGCTCTTTAACACTAGGACACTGGACACCATCAACTTCTATTCGTAGATATTTAGATTTTTTAAAACCCTAGATATCATTATGCCATATACTTTCCTGAACTTTATTATCATGAATTAAAAGTGATTCCAAACATTTTAAAATGATGCTGCTGAGTCGCCACAAAAGTGGGATTTTACAGCCCTGAAAATCAGGTCCTTTCGTTGGTTTCTTTGAACTATTTACAGTATTTGGAGCAATGGTTATGTGTGCATCATCAATAGTCTATAAGCAAAACACACTAGACTGAAAAGGGGTGGCATATTCAATCCACTTTGCTCAGTAGCTGATTAATCTATTATTGTGAGCCGTCCTGCAAAGTGCCGACAGTGCTATGCCATCACCTTCCTCCAGAGCAATGACGGCCGTGTCTGACGGCCTAGCCGTGGGTGGGGCCTGTGACTGACATTCTGCCTGGAAGGCCGAGGGCGCTGTGCTGCGGAGGACGTCCACTGCTACCAGCTCTGAATGCAGATGGCACTGCGCCCACTGCTGAGGGCTTCACTGCCATGCTATTTGGGGATGACGTCCCTGGACGGCTTGGAGCCTGAACTACACGGTTTCATGAGGTGTGCAATGATTTAGCCGGATGCACGGCTACACCAAATTCACAGACTGCAGCACATCTTAATGATCGGCCTCACTGTGGCATCAGTAATACGAGAGTGATTTCCAGGCATTACACCAACACCCCACAAAACCGCTCTTTCTAAGTTCTTTTTAGGCCCACCGTTCTGATCCCAGGGAAAAGCTTTCAAGCACTATTCATAGCTCCTCTGTAAACAGGAGGCCAAGATATTGCCCTGTCACCAGAATTTATATCAACAGTTCCCTGAGCCACCATCTCCAAGAGGCGCTCCAGAAAATTAACACCATGACAAATAGTGCCGTGTGAAGTCACTGGCAACATCAAAGAGAGTGCGCCAGTGCGAAAACTGTGTGAATGAGCTCTCCCCTCAACACCAATAAAGAATCCGCTCTGCACCGTTTCTCCTTCTTAAGTTGCAACAGGCAATGGGAGCCACAGGACCACTACATATTAAAGGGCCCATATTTTAAAATAAAAGAGTTAAATGCAGCTTGCAAACACAGTTAAAGATTTTAATGGTACCGCTCACTCACCGTTAATACATTCCTAATACATAAATTTAATTTGCAAAAATAGCCCATTTTGAATTTAGTTTTTGTGATGCCATAAAAACTAATATCTACATACATCCTCCTATTCGGTCTATAGCAGTGAAGTTATGGCAGCTACTTTTTGAACGAGGCACAATACAAGGGAGCCAGTAAGAATGGGGGTCATTCATATATCAGTCCTAAAGGCATGGTACAAAAAATGTAACCCATTTATTAGTGACAATAAAAAAAACTTTCATTTAGTCAGACAAGAGGAGATGGGCATTTACCAGCCAGGCTGCTGAATGCCTTTGCTGAACTTATTAAGACAGATTATGACAGGAACAATGTTATCAGCGAATGAGGGCATGAACCCATATTATGGCTGACATGGGTGTAAGTAATTAAAAGGTAAACTAATCTGTTTTAACTACAAGATATGGAGCTAAATGGTACATGCATCACATGTAGCTAAATGGTGGATTCTACACTCTCCTCCCAAAGATTGGGTCATTCTCTGTCTTGCAAAGTTAGCAAGTTCTTCAATGACAATCTCTTCACTTGCACTCCTCGATGAAATGACAAAAAAGGCAAATGAGGCAAAATCATCTGGTTGATATCTCACTCAACCAACAAAAAATATGAAGTTACTGCAGAGAACCTCTGAGGTTCTAACCCCAGGATTCAAGTCGCTGGCCAGAGGAACAATACATTTAGACCTCTGTCATAAGATGGAACAAAGAGTGATAAGCATTTGACAAAGTTGTCCCAACCAATGCAATGAGCACATAGGCGGTGTCGACCTTCACGACCTACAGGCTTCAAGATCCCATTTCTTGATCAGCTAAAAGAGGTGGTGGCAGTCCATCTTTGCATTGTCTCTCAACGGTGCACTCAGTAAACAGCTATTTCTTTTACAGAGACAGAGGGCTGACGACCTACTCATCCTCTCATGGATAGTAAAAGATTGGCATGAAACCATTGAGCCATGGAAGGAAATCTCATAATGCATCAAAAAACAGAAAAGACAATAGAGGGTGAAGAGAAGTAGTATAATTGGATTCTAGGATGAAAAGTAAAGTTGACAAAAAGTAAATAATAAATAAATAACGTATTTACTGTATATGATGTAGTTCAAAATGTGATTCACAAACTAATCAATTTAAACGTTCCCAGAAAGTTACAATATTAATGTTTCAATACTATCACACTAAAGTAACAATGTTACAATGTATACAGCTATGTAACAATGTTGAAATATGATGATGGTTGTTTTGCTGTCTTTGCTCCTGGTTTAGTTTTCATATAATCATTGTAAAAGGGTTTCTGACATGTAAAACAGTCACACTAGAATGTGACAGAGAATTCTGGTGGGAATGCTGGGGACTGCCAGAGTTTTAAAAAGGCTTAAAGTCTGTAACTATTGTTTCAAATGGTATGTTTACTCCCCCCCATCTATACAGTCCTAGAAACTAAACCAGAAAAAAAAGTTTCAAAACACTTTTATGATCTCACAAAACCAGAACATTTAAATTTATCTCCTTATTCTGGCTACAGATTCGCCAACACATTTAATGGATAAAAAATTAGACTTTTGTTGGATTACATCAAGACCTTGACTCATCAGAACACCCAGCTGGGATATACAAGAATTCTGATGAGCTTGTGGGACAAATATGCTAATTCAGTATACAGCACATTATTTCACTGGTCACATATTTGACCTACCATAAAACACTTAAAAACATAAAACACATCTACTTTACCATAAAAATAATAAAACATAATGACTGAGGGTTACCAATGACACATAATTTGGATATTTTCATGTCTGGGAAAAACTGGTAAATTCTAAGGGGAAAAGAGTGAAAAAAGGTCATGTAAAATTGATCATGACTATTTCTGGCAATTCAGGGGGAAAATGCAAGAAAAAGTAAGATATGGGCCCTTTAAGACCAACAGAGTTTTGCAAGTGACTGGCAAGTCATACATTATAATACAGCTTTGTTCTGCTAATTAGATGATTAAAGAGAGGTCACCACGTCAAAAAAGGATCCAATTGTACAAAAACTTCAGATAAAACATACAATTATGTCTGTACGTTAGCACATTACCTATGCAATCTGTTCGACCCCAGTGACCTGCATGTTTCTTAGCCAAACAATGGAAGTAGTGTTCTCTGTGGTGAATCGGTTAAATCTTCTGAAATGAGAGAAAAACTGTCAAATTATTCCTCTCAGTAACATATAATCTCACAGCGGAGGCCACATTTCTCTTCTCATTATCCACAGCTGTAAATCAGGTGGAGGGACCTGAATGCTTATCTCAGCCGGTCTCTGTCCAGCAGGTTGTCTCCGTCTGAGTAATCACACAGTGGAGAGAGAAAAAAAAAAACCCGGAGGAGGCAGGCCAGCGTTAAACGTGCCCAGTTACCACAAATTATGATCTCCAATTAATGAAATGCTCAGGGCAGTTAAGTGCTCTGATAGCGTTAATGTTGGCTACCTGGCAGGGCCGGAGGGACGCAGGCAGGAGAGAGATATGCAAGGGTGCCAAAAACATGCCACCTTTCTCACATAATTAACCCCAGGGCCATGGGACCTTGATGTCCAGCTGCTTTCAAAAAAGAGGCAAGAGGCTGTGTCCATACTGTGGGGCCAGTCATCAGCACGCTGAGAACTGAAAACAGAACAACCTGTACTACCCAGCAGCGAACAGTGGGGAGAACATTTCCGCCACTGATTGTGGATTAAGACCCATGTCATAGGGTTAGCTCAATCTGATTGTTTTAATGAGAAAATTACAACTCCAGTTGAGTGCTCGTAAACAAGGTCAAGCGGAAACGCTCGGAACATTAACTTCTTAAATGTGGCAGCGCCCCTGCTCTTATTTTGATTTCCTACACATTCATTTCCCAGTGGCACTTTCTCCATGCCTCGGGGTGCTCTGCTGTGTGCGCCCTGCAACCAAGCAGCCAGATGACTCATGTCTCCGCAGGTACACTGCTTTAAACCAACTGTTTTTAAAAGAAAGTAAACGAGTTTCGCCATGAGCTGAAAATATGGCCGTCCTGTTAGCAGCTCCTGTTAACTGCTCCAGTGTCCGAAAGACAGGATCGGTCTGTGCAAGCAGAGGAAGGGCAAGATACGGAGGCAGGAGCGCTGATAAATATAGATAACACTTTGTGACACGAGTGCTGGCCCGTGGGGGACTTGACCACGGAGCCGAACAAAATGGCTTTTGCGTTACTCCCGGCCAGGGAGAATTTTTGTGTTCCTAAATATTTATGTAGAGGAGTAAACACATGTCAAAGCTGATTTTTTGCTGGCAAATTCAGCCACGAGCAGAGCAGCAGCCTCTGACGCACGCCTTCTACAACTTTCTCTCTCTCCCCAGAGCTCTTGATATTTGCTAACGCGCTCGATCCTCCCAGCCCACTTGGAGACAGACGCAGAGAAAGGACACACAAACGCAACTTTCCACACAACAGAAATTAATGCACAATATGGCCATTTATAATTCTTCACTTCTTTGGATGACTAGCTAATGAGTTAAATAGGGGTAAAATTGTGGAATGAAGCTGCTGTAATTTGGTCCAGTGGTAAACTAATACATTGTCCCAACCTGCTAATGTTAGCAGATGTCCTCCGACCACAAAAGGTAATGCACGCCTAAACTTATAATTATAAAAAGGCTGTTTATTAGGGAACAAATTTTACATCACCCATAACGACTTTGATAACACTTATTATATAACCATTTCTTCTGTAGTGAATATACAAACATGCAGTCTACAAATATTTTCTGTGGCGCTTGCTCAAAAATCGACAGCTCTACTGTGTGTGTACAGTCCCTCTCTGCTGTCGCTGGAGTGACACTTTAGATCTCCCTAAAGTAGGGCTTCTAAGTGTTTAATGCCTGCTCCGGTTACACTCTGTACTTGGGCTGCGAATGCTCCTCCTAATCACAGTGCACCACAGAGAGCCCCTGGGCACTCTGCTTTCTCTCCCTCTCCAAACCCCTCTGTGATTCCACTCACCAGCCCACGGGCCGAACCAACAAGGGATTACAGAAGCATAAAGAGGGCTGAGTGGCTCTGGGAATTTTGGGGCGGAACAATTGATACAATGTGTGTGTTTTGCAGATGTCAAATTCCCACATGATTTTTTTTTTTAATGCCGATTGACTCGAAACATTTACAAGAAAGAATTAAAATCAAATCCCAAAACTAGTCCTTTGACATCCTTCTTGGAAAACTGTAACTCTTTTCTAAGTGTGGAACCTCACTGTCCAGGGATTAGTCCAGTGTATGTGAGGCTCAGAGATGTATCCACTCCAAAGCGTCAGACTTTCTTCCAGAAGCTAGTAGAAATGCTCATCTTTCCAGGACGAGAGAAAAAGGCAGCAGCAATGCTGCAATGTCAAGTCAATTAAGCATATTTGTACAGCTTCTGTAGAGCACTCTCTAAACCGAATCCTGAACACGAGCAGTTCATTAAATTAGCATGATTCTCATGAATGGCCAACTTGCTTCAAATTTATTATTCTGCCAATAGTGTGTACTAGCAGGCCTCTACCTCATTATCTACTAGAAAATGGAGGTAACTTAGCATGGAGCCCTGAGGCACCCCATGGCTACTGCTTCAGAGCACATCAGTGAAAAAAAGAAAGAAAGAAAAAAAAACAACAGTGTCCCCAGACTAATGTCACATTAACAAGATTAGAGCCCATTTCATGCAAAATGATGGATTAATTGAGCTGCAGAGAAGTTTATCTCCATTGTGCTGCATTTAAACAAGCAATGATAAGTCCTTTGTGAAGAGGAGTGAGGGAAAACCAGAGCACAATGGCTGATTATTGGCCCTGTGCTTTGTGGATCAGTAGCGTGGCTGAGGTTGGAGGACATGAGTGATAAGAGGACACAAGAGACTAGGAAGCAGATGGGCAGAGATCACAGAGAGGTTGCGGCTTTCCTGTCCGTTACTAAAAGGAATGAAAGGTATCTAGTGGCAGGAAAAAAAAGCCTCTGCTCAGCAGCTTTGGCAGGCAAATAACAAAAGAGCTGTTCTAAAAACTATGCAAAAATTCTTACATGAATAGATTGTATCAGATGCTTTTCCTTTTTGATGACAGAAATATTACTGGATTGCAATACTGGATTGCTTTGTTTAATTAAATAAAGTCAAACAATGCATTGCAATCCTTTTGTGTGCGTTTTTAATGATGAGAAGTGATCTGCTGATGGAAAGCACATACTAAATATTTCACAGGTGATCCTTTTCCTGCAAGGAATCTTAAATGTTTTGTAAACAAGCAGCAAGTTTGAATATATGTATATATATATTTTTTTAAAAAGACCATGATTTAGTGAAGATGCATGTAGCAGGTGTAGCAGGTGATCTCTCCCTGGTAGAGTATAGTTAAAGAGATTACCAAGCAACAGAGCATATGGACAGCCATGCTGTGATCCTGCTGCTGCTTTCACCGAGCATCTGCAGTTATGATGAACTGTGAACAACAGGCAGATAAATACATCAATAAATAATATGGTTCTCGTGCTCTCCTCTTAGATTCCTAGACTGACTTGCCGGCCTCATTTCATACTTTCCCCCAGCTCACTGGGGGCTGCCACGTCTCTTCAGAGACCCGAGTCTCACGTTCCTTCCCTAATCGCACAGAGGCGTATGACCCTGAGGATGGGAAGAAGAGAAGAAGAATTTACTTTCATTAAGAAATTCAGATTTCTCCCCATCCTTTTGATCTTGTGCCAGAAGAACATTTATGCTGATGAAATGCATAAGTAAAGTTCTTAAATTATCCCGGTCCTCTTTAGTGCGTGGATCAGAGTTGGAAAACTTCCAGAGAAGACAACTACAATCAGTTTGAGTGCAGCTGGATGGGGCTGATTTAAGACATAGCCTGAGTCACCGATACAGTATTATTTGGTGCTGCATTTGTTTAAAAGGCACAAAGGTATCTGAGAATGTTGATCAAGGGTCAGATAATGATGGTAGATACAAGCACCAGGACAGAAATAACTACACAAGAAATCAGAGCTGGAATAAGAGGGTAAGTGGCTACATGACACAACATATACAAAAGTCAAACAGATGCGACTCTGTAAGCACTCATGCTGTTTGCCATGTAATCACACGCTTATTGCAATTATACTTGATGTTCATAGTTGCCAAGTAACTACTGCTTTGCACTCCTGCTGCATACCTGTTTATGACCTCGTAATTGAAGGTGAAAACTAGAAGGCACTGTGTTTTCATAAAGAGGGACGAGAAATAACTGAAAAGAATAATGAAAGAGAAATGTCATGCATTCACACAAGGATCTCACTGGGAGAGTAATTACACAGCTTTAAGTGTTTCATTGACAATAAAGATTCATGAAAGGCACAGATCATCATGGATTTACAACACATCTCTAATCAGCCACCTAAATATCCTCACCACACCACAAAAACTGGAAAAGAAAAAAAAAAAAAAGCTAAATAAAAGAAAAGCTTTCGGAAGGCCAGCCAGCGGTGATATAAGGAGCAACAAGCACTTTCAAGAATTTTCTTTTCTTCAAGATATGTGCTTTTTGGATATTTTACAAGAAAAAAACAATGCTAGAGTAAGATGAGAATCTTTAATAAAGAAAATAAAGTATGATTTTAATATATGTCGTGTTATTTTTTAAAATAAAGTTGTTATAATCAAATGGATATAGAAACACTTTTTGGGTCGTGTATTTTTGTAGGGTTGTAGTATGTATGAGCAGCTTTAGCATGGCACTCTTAAGCGAAGTGAGGATTGTTATCAGTTGATGCTTGGTATCGGGAAGAAAAAAGTGATATCGGGCCACCTCCGCCCGGACGTGTTTGGTACCAAATTGTGCTTCACTACACATTTGCCAGTGGGTCGGTGGTTTTTGGTATTGCTTCTCCCGGACATGCCTACATTTTCCTCGGTCTCTCTGGGCCAGTGGGCAGCAGAAGATGGTAGTGAAATCTCAGTGCTCAGGCATAAAGTAGCCCTGTGGTCAGAGTTTGGTCTACCACATCATGCCCATCAATTACTTATTATGCAATTTAGCCCCCGTTTTAGGCATGGAACAGCTGGTGTTTCAACATAAATGAATACAGCACTTTTAAAGGAACATTTTTGTGATTGGTACACATCTACACAAGTCAAGTTCTGCTTAAATAATCAAATATAATCAATTTTTTGCATTTCTTTTTGAACTATCCTAATTTTAGTCATACTCTTGATTTGAGAAGCAGAAGTGGTGCAGTAAAAGAGGAAGCCAGCACAGACAGTGCTGCCTCAGTACTCTCCATAGCACCTTCATGAGGGGAAAACAGGGGAACATAAAGACTATACTGGGAAGTTAAGAGAACGTGCTATGGAAGAAAAAAAAAATACACCAGTGACATGAGAACACTGCTGATACGACAGGCAATTTTGAGGCAAACCAGCGTGGTTTTTGACTGATTCCGGTTCTGACTCATTTGCTGGATTGGAGGCATCTATAAATTTAATTTAAAAAATGTAACCTCAACACAAAAGATGGGCTATTGTAATTTCAACTGTCACATAGAATCTATATCTTAAAGAGTTTTAGGTCTCACAAAATTTTCCCATGAAATATGCTGGCCCCCATTATCACCTGACATCAGGCCTGGCCTTTGTCACCTGAGTGGGAACTCAAGTGAGCGACAGAACGTCCAAACATATAATCTGTAGGGTAAGTGCGAAGACGTTTTTGACATCATAAGCATTCTGTCACAGTGTCTCACATCTCACTGCTGGTATGCAATATATGCATCTTCACTGTCAGTTTTGAAACAGTTTCAGACACAACAAACCAAGTCCAGGCATTATGAAAATGAAAACGTGAATGGCTTTTGGTTTTTGCTTATTGCACAATACTGAGCTCTGGGAAACTGACCTCAAATTTCGTAAGTTTGTTAGAAGAAGTTCCTAACTTTTAATAGCCGCTTTACTTTCTTACTGGAACTTACTTACCTTTTGACTGAAGAAATAGAAGAATTTCAACAGATATTTTCAGTGACAAAAAAGGAAAGAGGAACGCGGAGGAAAAAAGACAGAAGAGCATTATTTGGTTTCCAATCTACAAAGGAAAGTAATCCTATCTGGCATTCTAATGTGATTTTAATAACTCTGCTACATCTCAAGAGCAATTTGCCCATGTGAACGCTTATCAGATCCACTTGGAGATGGAGTGAAACACACTGTTCATGCTTTTGCATGCAAGGCCTCTGTTTGTCTAATCTTTATGGATTTGACTACAGGCTAACTGGTGGGAAGAGGAATCACTGATGTAATGCTGTAGGAACAGGTGAAAGATTATGAGAGAGAAATCTATTTTTCTGTGACAAATTTAACACCGTTCTACTATCTGCATTTACAAAGAGTTTCATACTGACTTTTAAAAAGAAGAATCTTAAGCAATATGAAGTTGGAAAGGGCAAAAAAAGGATTTGAGTTTATGTGTAGAATCTGGAGCTTGATCAGGAAGAAATTAGAGTTTCAAAGAGCATGCAAACTAGCTGCTAGCTTTTTCCTATTAGATCTGTGTTACTGCTGCTTTCGGGAGAGAGAGAGAGAGAGAGAGAGAGAGAGAAAGAGAGAGACTGGAAATATTGAGGTATATCATTACGCAGTAATAACACTAATGTGATTTGATCAGTAGGAGATCTCTGATCTCAGAGTGATTCAATAGGATTATCATTCTTTATGCAACTAGGCATTGCATCACGAAAGCTTAATTTTCACCATTTGATTTGATTATTTGATTAGATTCCTTTGTTATGATTCAGAATTATTTTTAAAATGCACTGCTACACAAATAGGACTGGAAGAATTTATTAGAGATGGAGAATTACCATTTATTATTAACATATCTGCTATGAAAACTACTAAAATTTAAAATGAAATATATTTAATTGAATTGCTTCATCTAAATGGCCCATTACATGGAAAGTCAAATTTTACTTCAATTAAAAATTTCTACTTAAATTAAAATTTTACTTACATTTTGTCTGAATGGAACTTGCTACAGAAAGACTTACAACTTCAGAACAAGTTTTTTTTTCAAAGTTTTAATAATATTCCAATAATAAGTAAAAGTGAGCAAAACTCTAAGCTGTTTTTTTTAAATAATGTAAAACGTTAAATGTGTTGCTGCCTATTTTGGCCAGGACACCTCCGTAAAAGAGATTTGTAATCTTTTACCTAGTTAAATAAAAAGGTAATAATAACATCTATTCCATCTATTCAGCCTACAGCAACATAGCACCACTCACTCAAACTGAAGTTATGAGGAGTGTTCTAGTCCAGACTGCTTTTTGAACGGTGCACAATAGAGTGTAGCCAATCAGAACAGAACTCATTTACCTGTTTTGGTTTTACAGGCACAGTAACAAAACAGCCTGCTTTAATAAAGGGAAGAAATCGAAAACTGTCATGTAAAAATGAATTACAGCTGTTTTTACTGAATAAAACCACACAATCTGGTAAGTGGACCTCAGAAGAAAAAAAAAAATTTAATACAAGAAAAATTCAGGAAGTGGGCCCTTTAGAATGGTCATTTAAAAATAAGCCTCGGAGTGTCCAAACACCCTAAAATAGTAAAGGAAGAAGTAGCCAACACATAACAATATTTGTTGATTCAGCTGAAAAGGCTACATTTCAGACTTCATTTCTGCCCAATATCAAATCCAGCATTTTCTGCTGACATCATTCCAGTACTGGGTGTCAGATCGCTGCCATCTCTAATTTTCATTGTAGTGGAAGTTCACTTTTTTTTCCTATTTTTACATTTCAGAATTGACAGAGAATTCCAGAGAATTCTTGGTATTTCTGAAACACTATTAACTAGTAATTTTACACAGCTGTCTACAAAAGGCCTCGGCGTGTATGTCCCTATGCCTGTGCATGGGTGTAGCAGATCACACTTACAATGTAACAAGGCTCACAGTAGGCTTTTTTGTCCACAGCATAGAAGGGCTTTCCTCTCAGCTTGCAGTTGCAGGTCATGCAGACGAAGCAGTCCACATGGAAGACCTGGTCCATGGCAGTGCAGCCCGTTCCCTCTCCCACCACGTTCTCTCCACAGCTTGCACATCGACCTGGAGACAACACAAACTCCTCTTCAGACACATACACTACAATGCAACCCGTCAAAACATTAATGAGCATGGTCACACGAGACAATTTCCTCAGAACACGCACACCTTCCAAAAACACGCTGGGAAATACTGTCTCACTGTTACACACTACAGATGCTCCAAATTATTAGAGTACAACAAACAGAGCAGGTTTAATGATTGATGATGATTTACTTAACAGATGCTATAGCAGATGGCACTATATTTAATATACCACAATAATTCATATTCATTCATAAGCATTCATGAGGATCACTGCAAAAGTAGTCCAGAGTGAAACCTTTGAAACCTGTGGAATATCCTGATTTCTCCCTCCCTGCCGTTCTGTTGCTAACAGGTCAGACATGCAGGTAGAACATTAGGGCCACAGCGCAGAGTGATATTAAAAAAACTCTTTTAGTTCAATGATAATTTGATCTTTCAAGCACAAGGACCAGAGGGGTTTTTACCCCCCATTTTAAAGCAGATGAGTCTTGCCGGTGCCAGTGATGATTCTCTACAGAGATCTGATCTAGAATTGTGTGTCTGATGGATAAAAGAGTTTATAATCAATGTCAAATGAAACTGAATATGAGGAACACTTCTAAAGTTAGGCTGATAGCATCTCAAGGGAGTTTACCCCTTTATAGTGTTGCGATTTTTTTTCTATTTAAAAAGGGTAAAGTGATCGGTTGCCCTACAATTGAAGAAATCTAAGGCGTTTAATAAGGTCAGTCCTTTAATATAGTCCATAGTGAGATGAAATTCCCTTTGTGTGGAAAGCGGAGATCGATATGGTGTTACTAAACGCAAATTCCGCCCACCATCTGTCGACTTACAGCTCTGGCTACTGCTGTCCCTGCACAAATACACGGACATACAGTCTTACAATCCGCATTACATTACTATAATCTCCAGCAGTACACGACAAGACATATTGAATGCTGCATACATTCGAGACATACCATTACATTCAAGTCAAGATGATACTTTTCCTATGCCCGTTACTCTGCTCCAGTGTTCAGCACTACCGTTGCGATAAGAGCAGGATTAAATGTCACAATAGAAGCGCTTTGAAAAAGAAAAAAATCTGCTCTCTACATCCATAACAACGGCAGAGTGCGGTTTAGGTCCCCTCTGAAAGTCTCTCTTTTCATGATAACGGAAAACTTTAGAAGCAGAGCGAGCGCAGACTTTGTTACAGGGCATCTGAGCAGATACTATTGCATCCAAAAAAAGCCTGATTGCATATTGTGGGACACGGCATTTGGATATCTTTAATTGAGTTGAAGATATCTTTAATTGAGTTTAAGATGTCTCCAACTCAATGCAAAGATATCTTCAACCCAATTAATGACGCTAGCAATTTAATTAGCGGTATCAGGAAATAATGGGCTTTAGAAGCATATCTTGCGCTGTTTTCTTTTTTACACATCTGAGGCCAGATACAATCTCGCAGAAAGGGAAATGTGAGATATTGTGTGAATTAATTTAAGTTTATTCGGTAGTTCCTCTTCCCTTTTCTTCTACTTTTTTGCATCATTTAAAGCTGCCTTTAGAGGCAATCGCCGCTCTGTCAGCGCTCGCGCTGGAGTTCAAGCGTGTCACACACACAAAGAGACATGAACCGGAGCAGGAGAAATATCAGACAGCCTCTCATTTCCCCTGTTCAATGCGTCAGAGGAAAGGAAAAAAAAACCCAGATTGAACTCTCTCTTTTCAGATGAGATATCAAAGCTTCGATGGGCAACAATCTCTTCTCTTAACTTCATCTTCATCGTAGATAATTTCCTTCACTTGTCAGGGTATTAAGAGGTAATCTTTCTTCAAAAGATCTCTGTTGACTCCAAGTTGTGAAATGAAAAGGAAAAAAACTCCAAACACATAAACAAAGGGATAAAGTTTAACTTGTAGTTCAGTTCTAGAGCGGTGGTGACATCAGGTTAATGTTCGAGAGAGGAGAAACAGAATACCTGCTGGTACTCTGCAACACAGCAGGCCGTTAACAATGAGAAGCTGCAATTAGCATCTGCAGGAAAAGTGTAATTGTACAATATCACTGCTAGCTCATAGCCCATTGAAACAGGGAAAGAAATTCTGTCAAAAGTGTGAATAGTAAACTCTTAATCAACAGAATACTTGCAAATTTGTAAACAAGTGGAGACACTGTATTATAATTTGAACACGATTAAAAGTTACTGCTGTGGATAAAGTCTTGTTTTGCAGAAAGAAAAACTTTTTTTATATTATTGATATGTTTTTTGTCAATTCTGAATATTAAAACAAACACAGACTCCACGCACGACTGTAACTGAGCAAGTAATTACACAATTACATTCAAATAGTACAGCAAAGGACAGTAAAAAACTCCAGACCCAGAGATGTGTCTTGTCAGTGATGATGTATTCATTTGGCCTGTGATCCTGCAGGCAGGTACATCAGTAAAGCAGTGCTGGTGTGTGTGTGTGTGTGTGTGTGTGTGTGTGTGTGTGTGTGTGTGTGTGTGCTTTTCGATACAGAAGCTGAGCTGCACTACAGTACAGTAACAGGGTGAGGAAACGAATATGACCTGCCTGGGGTCCTTCAGGGAAGAACAGACAGACACACAGACACACAGACACACACACACACACACACACACACACACACACACACACACACACACACACACACA